>CM035630.1:34916500-36166500 GCA_020496765.1 Gossypium stocksii
TAGTTTTACTTGATAAATTTTAGCCATTTAAATAACTTGCTTCAACAAAAGAAAGTATTATACCCCTCCACCATTTAGACACGTGTCAATATTAGACACATTGTTGACCCAAGCGTTGCTCCTTCTGAAGCAGTGCTTCCACAAGCCACTTGTTCTCAACCGCCCCTCAACTTGGAAGAAGACATCCACCCATAACTATATGTGAACGTACTTTCAAGACAATAAGGGGTCTATTTAGGTATAACAACTTCGTACTGATAGAAACCCATAATATACGGTCGTGATTATATTTTATGCATTTAGCAAGAATGAATATATATCCCACCACGTCATCCTAATGGACAAAAAGGTGTCCCCTAAAAATACCCTGAAGATAGATGAAGAAGGGATTATCTTTTAGCACCTTAAAATCACTTGGAGCAACATGTCCACTTTTATTTACTCCGGCTCTCGACCTCTTTAGATGAACCGACTTCCTTTGCATCACCATGATATTCTCTTTGCTTGTCCTTATCCTAATCCCTAGTTGAACCATAAATCAATAGGAAGGATATAATGTAATTTTAACCAAAATAGCATTTTTAATTATTTTGAAGATGTTGTAATTTTTTATTAGAGTTTTACTCATTATTCTAATTTCAAATTTAAATTTTACTAATTATTTTTTATAGGCTTAATGACAAATTTGGCCACTAACGTTTACATGTTTTGTCAAAACGGCCCTAATTGTATTTTTGAACCTTTTTTGGTCATCAACATTTGTTCTATTTTTTTAACAGATTTGATGAAAGTACTATAAAAAAAGTTAACGAGGTGATATGGAATATTTTTGTTGAGTATCCTCATATTTCTGTCAAATTTGAGTGATTATCTCCCAGTTAAATTTTGTTTATTTGTTTCAGTTAAACTTTAAATAGTCTAGATTATTTAATTATTATTTGACCTACGAATTTAACCTATAAATAGACTCTTTTACAACCTTAGAAAATACACTCATTAAAGATTAAAACTCATAATACTTTTGGAGAATTTTGTATTTATGTTTTAAGGGTTCTTTATTTTCGGGTTTCGGAGTTTAATTTTTTTATCTCCATTATAATTGCTTAGGGATTTCATAAAATGTATACGTTATTTATAATCTCCAAATCCTTGAAATAAAAGTTATCGTGAACTTAAATGCATTCGAACTTATATTAATACCATTCAAGTAGAGAGTTCAATTAGTCTCCATATGCTTAGTGACTTTATAAAATGTATATATTATTTATCACCTCCCAATCCTTGAAATATAATATATTGACGGCTTAAGTACTTTTGAATTTATTTCCTTCAAATTATTAGAACAACAATGATACTATCTAAATTAAAACTGAGATAAAAACCTCTTTAATTTAAAGTCTAAATCATTTTGATAATTGCTGAAGTAGCAAATTTAATTGATTTACTCATAATCATAGTCATAATCATAGTAATGTTGAAAGTAATTTTCATTTAAGTTACAAACTTAATTAAATTAACTGTTCTCTGTTAATTAATGAGACTTTGATTTAACGATAAAGTTAATTTTATGATAATTTTAAAAATTTCAAATTCAAGTCTTACTATATTAATTATGCTTAAGTAAGTTAATTATTTAATTATTTATTATTTTTGAGTGGGTTAATTTATTAAATTAATTATTCAACTCAATACTTATAATAATTAATTTTTATGCTAATTGTTGCTATGATGGTAAGTTAGAGCTTAAAAAATTGTTACCAAAGAGGAATAATGAATTTATTATTATTTCATTATTTATTTTAACATGGTTTGAAATTGACTTAAGAAAATACTATATTTTCAATCAAAATAAAATTATATAATTTTTAAGTCACAACATACACTTATGTTTAATAAGAGTATTATTTTTTCAACAGTCTTAGTAGTTTTACTTGATAATTTTTAGCCATTTAAATAATTTGTTTTCAATAAAGAAAAGTGTTGTACCCCTCCACCACTCAGACTTATGTTAATACTAGACACATTGTTGACCTAAGTGTTGCCTCCTTCTGAACCAGTGCTTTCACAAGCCACTTGTTCTCAACCACCCCCTCAACTTGGAAGAAGGCATCCACCCATAATTATATATGAACACACTTCCAAGATAATAAGGGGTTTATTTAGGCATAACAACTTCGTACTGATAGAGACCCATGATATACGGTCATGATTATATTTTATGCATTTTGCAGGAATGAATATATATCCCACCACATCATCCTAATGGACAAAAAGACATCTCCTATAAACACCTTGAAGATAGATGAAGAAGGATTATCTTTTAGTACCTTAAAATCACTCGAAGCAATTATCTTCTTGGTCAACTTGCCCTCTTGTCTTTGCTCCAGCTCTCGACCTCTTTATCACCATAATCTTCTCTTTGCTTCTCCTTATCCTAATCCCTAGTTGAACCTTACATCAATAGGAAGGATATAATGTAATTTTAACCAAAATAGCATTTTTAATTATTTTGAAGATGTCTTAATTTTTTATTAGAGTTTTACTTATTCTTCTAATTTCAAATTTAAATTTTTACTAATTAATTTTTATAGGTTTAGTGAAAAATTTGGCCACTGACGTTTACATGCTTTGTCAAAATGGCCATAATTATATTTTTGAGCCTTTTCTGACCATCAACATTTGTTCTTTTTTTCAAATTACTTTTTTTATAATAGATTTGATGAAAGTATCGTTAAAAAAGTTAACGAGTTGATATGGAATTTCATACGTGGAATATTTTTGTTGAGTATGCCTCATATTTTAGTCAAATTTGAGTGATAATCTCTCAATTAAATTTTGTTTATTTGTTTCAGTCGAACTCTAATTAGTTTAGATTATTTTATTATTAATTGACTTACGAATTTAGTCTATAAATAGGCTCTTTTACAACATTAGAAAATACACTCATTAAACATTAGAACTCATAGCACTTTTGGAAAATTTTTTTTTTTACATTTTGAGGGTTCTTTGTTATATTTTGGGTTTGGGGATTTAGTTTCATTTGTTGTACTCTTTGTTCTTTTACCATTATAGTAAAATTATCTTTACCTGTGGTTTTTTATCCTCTTCAGAGTGATTTCTCCACATGAAATTTGTATATTCAATTTCTCAATTTCTTCCGCTAATTTTTACTTGTTAATTGCTTAATCGAGTTGATCCCCAACAATTTTTAATAGTATGTAATTTATTACTTAGACGCCAAGAAAGTAATTATATGTGGAAAATAATAAAATAAATAAATAATTCATGAAGTTAAAAAAAAAAAACTCTAAATTTAAAGAAAATAAATGTAATTACCTAAAAAAAGTTTGAAGATGAATGCACACACCCCGTATTTTCTGTTTGATTTATTAATTATATTTTTGAAACCTCTCAGTAAACAAACGTATGCATTCATTTTGAAATGTTTTTTAGATAATTACGTTTATTTTATTTAAATTAAGAGTTATTTTTTAAAATTCATGTATGATTTATTTATTTTATTATTTTTCACAATTAATAATATTATTGGTTATGTAAGTAATAAATTACATCTCATTACAAATATTCCACATCATTTACGTTAATTTTTTTAATGGTACTTTCATTAAATCTGTTAGAAAAAGTAGTTTAAAAAAAAAAGGTTAATGGCCAAAACAGGCTCAAAATTACAATTATGACCATTTTGACAAAACATGTAAACATTAGTGGTTAAATTTGTCATGAAACCTTTTTATATTATAACAAACTATTTTATTACTTATGTAATAATTAAGTTTTTACTTATATTAAGACGCTAAATAACTAAACAAGATAACAGTATATCTAAATTTCAACGTGTAACATTTCCAACATCTTCCTCTTTTTCTAAATTGTGAACTCTTTTATATTATTAGCTTCATCTCAGCTTAAAGCAAGTGAAATGCTAACAAGCGATTTTAATGTAATGAAAAACTGTTTAGAACTACTATGGCTCAAAATAGAAAGATAATAAATACCATAGGTGAACAATATAATGTAGTTTACTTATATATTATCGCATCCGTTCGTGTAAAAGAAAAATAATTGAAAAAGATTCATCTTAACGTGAAAATGTTAGGAGATTTGGAAGACAAATAAAAATAAATGAGTTTTTGTTAAATAATTTGAATAAACTGATTGAAAATATCAATTTTGAAACTTTGTAGCCAAGTCTCAATTAAATTTTGAACAAATAAGTGAAATTAATTATATTAATACTACAAATTTCTTTTCAAAAAACATTAAAATATAATTGATACACGTCAGGTCATATGTGCATTAAATCATGTGATTAAATGGATTTTTTTTTGTTACTTTTATTTAATTTGATTAAAAGATGGTTGAATGATACATGTATTAATTAAAAGTCATTTATCAATTTAGTCACATGAAAATTTTATCATTCATCATCCATCTTTTAAAAAGATTGTGGATGATACATACATGTCCAGTTAGCATTAGACGAACAAACTTTTCATCGGAAGAAGTTCGTAATAGTTTTTACTGGAAGCTTGGGAATGGTAAAGTTGCTTACTAATTCTGAATGGCATATAAGAGGCTTGACTGGATCTGACATCTGTTTAATGTGCGGATGAGAGGTCGAAAGTCGCCTACACGTTCTGAGAAATTGTGTGGAAACCTCGGGGTTGTTTAGAAAAAGATTTTACGCACTTCGGCACTTACCATGTTCTTCTCTCACTTAATCTCTATTTGGTTTACTAATAATTTGACTAATATGTAGGGCTATGATATGAAGAATGTTGAGTGGGAATCTCTGATTGGGGTCTTGAGCTGGTTACTTGGAAGCGAAGGAATCCGTTTATTTTCAATAATGTCAATTTTGATTCTAATGATATCCTGAGAATTGCTTTGGATTCCACTAAACACATCATGGAGGCTAACAATTCTAAGCCCAGTCATAGTAATCTAATGGCCAAGCGAATTGTATGGAGCCCCCCCCCTCCGAATAGTTGAATTAAAATCAATACCCCTGGGTCTGTGAATACCATAACCCTCGTTGCATTGATAGGGGGTAGTGTGTGGAAGCAATGACAGCTGGATACTAGCCTTTAAACGTCAGAGTGGCATAAAGCTCAATGGTCCAAGCGAAATTATGGGCGGTTTATGACGGCCTCAGAGTTGCATGGGACGCGGGGTTTCGCATGGTAGAGCTAGAAACTGGCTGTTCTACAGCTTTTGAACTGTTGAGCGACGAAAACAACAGAGTTAAACCTCTACAACTGTGGATGGAAATCAAGGATTTCTGCAAGAGAAACTGTCATGTTACTTTTAAACATATTTATAAAGAATCAAACAAGGTTCCTGGCCATACGGTAAGGATGACTGCTAATCATGAGTTTCAGCTTCAGCGTTTTGAGCAACCTCTTCCAAGCATACATGGTATTTTAATGGATGATTACAATAATGTCTTTAAATTACTTATTTTTATTCATTTGATTAGAATATAAAAAAATACTAAAGCACATTTGTTAGGGTGTTAGAAGGTAAATTAGGTTGACAATTTTTGAACCCAAGGTAGGGAAAAGGGAAGGGTGAGAAGTATGTAGTGTCAGTGAGAGAGGGACAAAATGATGAAGAAAGAGGAGATGTAAATCGGTCCCCGTGAGAAGGATTTGGAGGGATTGACAGCTAAATCAAACAAAAACTGCGTTTGACGCTTCTTCCTTTGCTGCTTTCGATGCCTATTATATTATATATATTTGTTTGGCTTCGCCAGTTGGCCTTAATCCGATCGATCACGAGACCCAGATTCCTTTCTCTCATTGCATACATACAAACCAAACCATCCCCACAAACACCTTCATTGCACGTGCTACGTGACATTCTCCTCTATCTTCTTTTTAATATCACTTTTTTGCTATAGTAATTATTTCCTTTTGTCAATGGGATCTTGTGCCTTCGTTGATTCCTTGGAGGAAAGAGATACTGTGTAGGAGGTTTTGGAGCTGCGACTAAAAGTGGGATAATTCAAAGAGACTGGTTTTCGAGGGGATTTCTATGCTTAATTTTAGTAATGTATAAGAGCAAAGTGGGAGGAGATTTCGTCGTACTAAATGTTACATTAATTAAGGTTCATCTTCAATACACAAACAGTAGAATTGATATAAAATGAGGACTCCATCAAGTCTATTGCGGTGAACAAACAATAATAATAATAATAATAATAATAATAATAATAATAATAATAATAAAGCATCACAAAGTTGACTTCAATTCAAATCAAGCAAATGGTATTGATCCTAAAGACTAAAAGAGTCAAAGAGAAAAACTATATTTTTGGTTAATTAACTTTTGCTTTGGAATTAATATTTCTAGCATTCCAAGGTAACTTATTAAGCATGCTTTAGCTCCTCTTGTTCGAAACAACTACGCATGCTATATTTATTATATCCTATGAAGTTTTGGGGCAATTTTTTTCTTCGAACCACTGACCTTTTCCACTTTCTTTTTTCGAGTAAAGTTTTGATTAGTAATAGATGGTGTTACATTCTAGATCATAACATACTTAAAGAATAAATATTAAAAGGAAAATTTTTTTTTATATAACCATACCTACCTTTATTTAAGTCTAATACTATTTAAATCGAAGATGACATTCTTAACAATAATGACTTCAAAATTTAAATTAGTTAAAATTTTGAGAGATTTTTTAAAAAAATTATCTAATCACTAATTTTATTAATTTGCATTGTCTGTAGCTCTTCTTGTCCTCAAATAGATTTTATTTGAGTGGCACAAAGTTTAATTAATTTAATATTTTTTTGTTAGAAAATAGAATATTTGCGACGAAAATTTATTGTTATAGATACTCCAACATTCTTTTGCATCTATGATTTTTTATGAATTACTATTAAGATTTGAGATCATTATCGATTCCTGTAGCAACTAAATTTAGCAGAAGGTTGAGCAAAAAAATAATAGGAAATTCTAATGGACACATTGTGATATAGAATTTCTACTGATATAAATTGAAATAAACTCATATCCAAATACGCGCGTTTGCATGCATTTGCGTACGGCTTTGAAGGGAGAAAACGTATAAATATGCGATCAGATTTTCAATAGAAAATAAAATTTCTTATATATCGACTGCAATGTCTGCATTTAACCCAACATATAAAATAAAAACCAAATCGTACCCACCAATTCACATGTGTGCTAATCATCCCTACAAAACAATCCTTTTATCCATATCCCACCATACATTAAAGAATGCAGTTTGAAAACTAAATATATATAAACACTAAAATTAAAATAGTGGTTTAAACAAATAATTAAATTCAACTTTAGGGTTAATTATATTCATACTTTGATTAGTGTTATTATATTTGTTATCACCGACTCAAAACCCGAATGGGTTTGAGTCTGATGGTGACGGGCTAGTTTCCATCGAGCTCACACATCGATCTTGCAGACTGAGCTCGCAAACCGGGCTCACAGGATGGGTACCTATGTTCTCTTGCGAAGTCACACATGAGATTACATAAACATGTTTTCGGTCTAGGTAGGATACGTGTTGATGTGCATGGAACCTACCTAGTTCATCACATCAATGAAGAATACTCATATCATATAAATAGGCAAACACCAACACCTAAGAGAGACAAAGAAAAATACTTAACAATTTGGTGCGATGAGCGTGGACAGATTTCCGACCAAAAAAGATTTTCAGTTTGAAAAGAAAAATCAAAATGGCTCGCCCAAATGAGAATTTCCCCATTAAGTTTTTGTCAGGAGAGGTTGAAGCTTCTGGCGCCTGTAATCAACCTAGCGAGACAGATTTATTTCATGGTTGGTCTGCCAATCGGCTGAAAAATTTGGGTAATTCGGATTATGCAGGAGCCTCGAATTCTTTGGACTTGAATATCCCATCTGGTTAGGGATTATCACTTCACTCTAACCAGGAGGCATTCCCATAGTAGTTTTTTGCTCTTCAAGAGGAAATGAGGTTGATGAAGGAGAAGATGACTTTGCAAAATGTTCGATTCAAGCAGCAGCAAACATTTTAATAAAAGTTATTGAAGTAGAATGAATAGCTGAGGAAAAAGGTACAATTTGACAATTATGGTCTTCGCCATAATACCATTATGATTAAAGAAGACCTTAGAGTACATGCAAAATCATGGTAGAATGAAATGTATGCTTTACGTAGAGATGTACGAGCGTTACATTCTGACTCAAAAGATATGAATTGGTTGTTTTGTTCCAAGGATCCATTAGCTCCTAAGATAGCAACTGTAGTTTACCAGCTGACTTTAAAGTCCTAAAAGAAATGATTGAAGGTAGGAGGGACCCACAAGCACATCTCATGTCGTATAATGATTATATGAATGTGTTGGGAGCTCCTGATGCTGCAAAGTGTAAGGCCTTCTCAATGACCCTTAAGGGGAGCGCAAAAGACTGATATTTATCTCTACCGCAGGGTTTCATTCAAAGTTTTTCACAATTAGGACAAATGTTCTTGGAGAGGTTTCGAGCGCATAGGATAATAATGAGTACTCCTATGGGTTTAATGTCTATCATGCAGAGAGATGAGTGAGTTTGCAGGATTAAATCAAGCGTCTTCATGCAGCAAAATTAAATACAAAAAATTTGGAGGACCAATGGGCAATTGATGCTTTTATTATGGGATTTTTGAATGAGTACATGCAGTACTCATTCACTAATAACAAGCCAAAAAGTTTGGTAGATTTATATGAGAGGGATCCTAATTTTTCTGAACTAGAAGAGATTAAAAGAGCAGCCCACAGTACATTCAAAAGGGATGATAGACACTCAAGGAATACAAAGGGAGCTTATAATCGTTAGGGTCCATCTTATCAGGCTCTATGTGTACAAGGTGGGGGATAGTATAAGGGATAGTCATAGAATAAGTCATTTAAGATGCCCCAAAAGTCTCAACCCAAGCACGCGATAAGGTATCCTTTTTACAATAAATTTGATACATATACTCCCTTAATTGCTACATGTACATATAACCTCAATCAAGTAAAGAGTCTAGGCATTCTACCAAGTCCTCTACCCATGAGACATAATGTAACACCCCTAACTCGTATCCGTCGCCGGAATAGGGTTACAGAGCATTACCGGACTTATCACATAATTAATCATACATTTCATATTCAATAACCATATCCAAACATAAATCATTCAATTTCAATCATATAGTCCCTAACACGAGCCCTCGAGGCCCAGAACAAGCCTTTAAAATAATTCGAGACTTAAATGTAAACTTATGAGAATTTTAAGAAAACAATGAAAATTTTTAAAGTACAGGGGACACACGCTCGTGTGGCCAGGCCTTATGTCTCACACAGCCAAGAGACACGCCCGTGTCACAGGCCGTGTGGACATTTAAAGTGGAATCACATAGCCGTCTCCCAGCTCGTGTTCGACCCCGTGTAACTCACTGACTTGGGTCACACGCCCATGTGACTAGCCCGTGTAACTCATTGACTTGCTTTCATTCAAAATCTCAAGGGACACACGGCTGTGTCATTTGACTGTGTGTCACACACGGCTGAGACACACACTCATGTCTCTGTCCGTGTAGACAAAAATAGGCTATTTTCTAAGTCACATTTCTCACCTAACTTTGGTATCAACCTACACATTTCAATAGCATATAACCACAAAATAAATAGGCATTCAAACCAACCAAAATCAAGCCTAAAACCTACAATTTCAATACCATTAACCCAAGTGCTATCAAGTATCACAATTGACTATTATAAAACAAGCAAATATCATTTCCAAAAGCTACATAAATGGTCATTTGCATATATGCACCATAATGCAAAAAACATAACATGTACACCACTTCACCAATTCATCTAATAGGTACCAAACTTCCAATGTACCATCAAGCATTCTCATGGCAATCATAAATCAAACAAGATATGTTCAACCACACATATGTACATAATGAAATAGATCAAAATAAGCTAAACCAAATGGCTAATTACATAACAAAACATAAAGGCTTTCATTTGTCGAATGACTTATACATGTCATATAACTAAAATACACAAAGTCCAAAAGTACCAAAACAACTACTTGATAGTGTGATGAGTTCTTCAATAACTTCCAATCTAAACGAGCTTTCGAATCACTATAAAACATGAAAAAGTAAACAAAGTAAGCTATTGAGCTTAGTAAGCTCGTATGGCTAATAACCTGTATTCAAAGCCGGAACAAGGTGCAAGGTATTACCAGACTTATTACATGAATAAACACACACTTCCGAGACATAAATTTGCATCCAAATTAAAACCATTCACATTTAATCATAACATCCCTAAAACAAGCCTATGAGGCCCAAAATATACATTGAGAGCGGTTCAGGACTAAACTGAGAACGTTAGATAATTTTATAAATTTTAGAAAATTTTCCACTATACAGCGGTCACACGCCCATGTGGTTATGGGGCACGCCTGTGTGGGCAGGCCGTTGGTCATACACACCCGTGTCCCTACCCCATATAACTCTCTGTTTTTGAAGTCATCAACATTTGAAGGTCACACGGCCAAGTCACATGCCCGTGTGCTTAGGCCGTGTAGTCAATTTAATTTTCATAATTTTTCATAAAATAGGTACAAACTTCACACGCCCTGGGCACACGCCCGTGTTTAAGGTGGTGCGTCCACATGACTGAGACACACCCCCCGTGTCTCTGCCCGTGTGCTCAATTTTGAGTATTTTGTTTCTCAAAATTAAGGTGCAGGGGACACACGGCCTATCCACATGCCCATGGGGCTGACCGTGTGTCACACACGACCTAGACACACGCCCGTGTGTCTACCCATATGGATAAAAACAAGGCTATTTTCCAAGCCAATTGCCACCTTGTTACAAAAACACACTCATACCAATTCAAGGCACATAACATAACACACTTAAGCAACCATAACGTCTACAACCAAGACATTAACACATCATTCTCATGCTTTATCTAACAAACTCAAACAATCACATACGCATCAACCAAAATCATGCAAATTACCATATCTATGAAATGCATCATCATATGATTAAACTTGTAATTAACATTTAGCCAATTTCCAATGGCCTTATACAAAATAATCATTTAACCAATGTGACAACCTGAATTAGGGACTAGTCGAAATAATGGTTTTGTAACCATAAATTCGAAGTGAAAATTTTTAATTATGTGAAATTTTGATGATATCTGTTTGATTGAATATTAGAGTTAAAACACTGTTTGAAAATTTTACTGTATTGATGTCTAATTGCTTAATAAGGACTAAATTGAGAAAAGTGTAAAATGTGCCTATTAGATGATAATTGGACTTGATTGAATTGTTGCATGAAATAGGAAGCTTTTATGTGGCAATAAAACCATGTGTGAGTATTATGGACCAAAATAGCCTTACATGGAAAATCTCTAAGTAATAGATGGAAGGGAATTTTTGTCAAAAGTGAGTAAAAGACAAAATAGATGAAATAAAACATCATCTTCTCTATGAAACACCCCATGTTCAGCCGAAAATCCCTAACTCCATAGCCAAGGGTTTCAAAAATTTTTAAGCTTCATGTAAGTGCAATTTGGTCCCTTTTTCAATTATTTTTGCATTTTTAGACTCCTTGAAGCTTATATTTCAATATTCTACCATTTATTTGAAGAAAAATTGAGGGTTAAAAATTTACCCATTTGTGGAATGAGTGTCTTTGGCTTACTAATGGTAGATAATGGAAGTTTTAAATGCTATATGCATATTTTAATGGATGAAATTGGATGAAAGTTCATAAAGAGGGACTAATTTGTAGAGATTACACATTGTTCCTAAATATGTGGAATAATAAATATTTGAGTGTTATATTTGTAAAAATGGGCTTAATAAGCCTATGAAATAAAGAAAATGAAATTTTGATGTCTAAGGGACTAATTAGTAATTATTGCAAAGTTGAGGGGTAAAATTAAAAATTGGCCCCAAATGTGAACTGTGACTGTATTGAAATAGATAAATGATATCTGTGCTATATGTGTTAAATTAGATCAAGAACGGTCTAAAAGAGCCCGTGATCGGGGAAAAGGGAAAGCCCTCGACTAATGTCGAAAATTAGTCCTTTTTGGCAATCCAAGTAAGTTATATGTAATTCTAGCGAATTCGATTAGTTCTGTTAGAATATATGCTTATATGATGATATATGGATAATTGCTCTGTGAGGTGACTGAATGTATGGAAAATAGTATTGCTGTAAATTCCGATTGATCATTGTATGTGCTTCTGAAACTACTGATTTATGCATTATCTATAAATCCCAATTGAGCAAGTCGGAATAGACATAGATAACAGTGACATGTCACTTGAGGCCTACTGTTACGACTGTTATAGTTACCCGGGTGCTAGGTAGTTTTGCATATATTGCAGACACCTATCAGCTTGTGTAGGTAGGCCTATGGTTAACTTCTGTACTATTACTGGTTGTAGCTTCAGCTACCGCACTGATTGTAGCTTCAGCTACCCTACTGTTAGTAGCTTTGGCTACTTCATGGCTTCACCATGTCAGTATCGCACTTATGTGCTAACCTCTGTATATCTGTTCATATTCTAAAATTGCTCAATGGGAATTAGATTAACTGTATTGTGATGAAGTGATTGTACAGGTGAACTGAAAATGGTACGGTATACTGAGAATGTTATTGCTAAGCATGTTCATGGTTGATATGTGGAATGAACACAAAGAGTAAGCTAGTTGTATAATGATATGTGATAGCATCTATGATGCTAATTTAATGATATATTAAACTATTTCATTGCTATGAATTTCATATAACTTACTAAGCTATTGTAGCTTACCCTCTTTTTTTTTTCCATCCTCTGTAGATATTGAGCTTGTTAAATCAGGATCATAAAGTTAGAGCCACGCAACACACTATCAAGCTTCTTTTGGTATATTTTATATTTCAAGTGTAATTTATGGCATGTATAGAACAATTGGTGGTTGTAATTGGCTATTTTTGGTATGCCTAAGTTACATTACTCATATGATATTTTGTAATTAATGTCATAAATGAAGTCCTTTTGAGTAAAATTTCTCTTGAATTGGCTGGTTGGATTATGCATGTGTTTGAATGTGTTTTGAAGGAGGCTAAGGCTTGGTATATAGCTTGACATGGCCTGCAGGCAGGGCACATGGGCGTGTGCCATGACCGTATGAGATTTGGCAGAATGCTCCACGGGTACATGGCACGGGCGTACCTAGACCATGAGCAATACACGGTCTGCTTCTACGGGTGTACCCCTAGACCATGCCTCCCCGACACCTTGAATTAAATTTTTGTAAACCACACGGGTAGGAGACACGGTCGTGTGTCTCAACCGTGTAGGGTACACGGCCTCCAAATGGTCATGTGGAGAGGCCGTGGCATAATGGATAGTTTTATCCATGGTTGCCGAGCATGGGCGTATAAAGGCCACACGGTCTATCAACACGACCGTGCCAATAGTCACACGAGTATGTGATGGTGCTTTAGAAGTGAAAATTTTTCTGAGAGTCTGATTATTAGGATTCAAATCCTAACCATCTATAATGTCCGTAATGTGTTTGAAAACCTTTGATAAAGTTAATTCTGAAATGAAGTGCATGCAAATCTGTAACTGTCCTCAAATAAATTCTGTAAGGTTTATTCTGAATTTGGTAACGCTCATTACCGACTCCAGTGATGGGTAAGGGGTGTTACATTTTATTGGTATCAGAGCTACAGTTTAGTCGATTCTCAGACTAACGTAGCGAGTATGGTGGTCTGTCTATACATGCCATAAATTGAAATTGATAGTGTATTGGATCAAACAATTTTAAATTGTTTTTCTGTATAGTTATGGACCCTAATCGTGATGTGGCGGATGACGTTCAAAGTAATACGCCTGCTCCGATCAAGGGACAGCGCCTGTTGATTCTAGACCTGAGGGTCAAAGTCAAGGTGTGGAGGCCCGATTAGCCGTCCTCCACATGATGAGTGAATGGTATACTGAGTTTATTCGAGCGAATCCGAATGCTCAACCTTCTCCACCCCCTCCTATACCTCAACCTGCTCCTATAGCTCCTCAACAACCGGAGGTAGTTCGATTGACTAAGCCTCCTATGGATAAAATTAGAAAGTATAGGGCTGAAGAGTTTTGAGCTAATGTGAATGATGATCCGGAAAAGGCCGAGTTTTGGTTAGAAAACACTATCCGAGTGTTGGATGAACTGTCGCGTACTCCTGAGGAGAATTTGAAATGTGCTTATCTCTTTTAAGAGATTCTGCTTATCACTGGTGGAAGACGTTGATATAAGTGGTACCGCAGTAAAGAATTACATGGAATTTCTTCCAAGAGGAGTTTAGGAAGAAATATATCAGTCAGCACTTCATTGATCAAAAAAGAAAGGAATTTCTTGAATTGAAGCAAGACCGATTAACTGTAGTCGAGTACGAAATAGAATTTGTTAAGTTGAGCAAGTATGCTCAAGAATGTGTGCCTACTGAGGCTACTTTGTGTAAGAGATTCAAGGACGGGCTTAATGAAGATATCCGGCTACTAATTGGAAATTTGGAAATTAAGGAATTTGTGGTAATGGTTGAAAGAGCCATTAAGGTTGAAGAGCTGAGTAAAGAGAAGAGAAAAGTTGAAAATGAGAATAGAGAAGCTCGAAAGAGAAAAATGAGTAAATCATTTTAGTCGCAGTTGAAAAAGTCGAAAGAGACAATCGAATGTTTCTACAGGTTATTCCCGTCGAGACCGTGATAGGCGATATTCGGGTTCTAAGACCCAGGCCACTTCGGTAGCTAGTGTCGGAAGTGTCAAGTCTGATAGATTGGAGTGTAGACATTGTGGAAAGAGACATTTGGGTGAATGTTATCTGATTAACTGAGCTTGTTTCCATTGTGGGTCTCAAGACCATTTCGTGAAGGACTGCCTAGAGCCGCAAAATGTGAGACCGAGCAATGTGTCTAGAGGGAGACCCCCAAGAAATGTGGGAACCGGGAATAGTGATAAGGCATAACTAGGGATACTACTGTGAGATCTGAAGTGAGAGCTCCAGCAAGAGCTTATACTATTTGAGTCCGAGAGGGGGCATCCTCCCCTGAAGTGATTACCGGTATATTTTCTCTTTATGGTACTTTTGTTCTTGCTTTGATTGACCCTGGCTCTACTCATTCGTATGTATGTATGAGCAAAATGTCTGATGAGAATTTGTGTGTTGAATTTACTGAGCATGGGGTACAAGTTTCAAATCCGTTAGGAAAGTATGTGTTAGTTGATAAAATTTGTAGAAATTGCCCTCTTATGATTCATGGTCATTGTTTTCCTGTTGATTTAATGTTGTTGCCTTTTGATGAGTTTGATGTTATTTTGGGAATGGATTGGTTGACTCTTCATGGTGCCAAAATAGATTGTAAACAAAAAACTCTGGAATTGAAATGTGATGATGGTAAGATACTGAGAGTTGAAGCCGATAAGTTTGAGTTGATGCCAACTGTAATTTCTGCTATGTCTGTTTCTAAGTATCTGAAAGGAGGATGTGAAGCTTACCTCGCATATGTTTTGAATACTAAATTGTCTGAAAAGAAGATTGAATCTGTACCTGTTGTGTGTGAATTCGTGGATGTATTTCCGGAAGAACTACGTGGTTTACCCCCGGATATAGAGGTTGAATTTAGTATAGAGTTGCATCCTGCTACTGCTCCGATATCGATCGCTCCTTACAGAATAGCGCCCATAAAATTGAAAGAACTGAAAGTGCAATTGCAAGAGTTAACCGATAGAGGGTTTGTAAGGTCAAGCTTTTCACCGTGGGGTGCTCCGGTGCTGTTTGTTAAGAAGAAAGATGGGTCATTGAGGCTTTGTATTGATTACCGACAGCTTAATAAAGTAACAGTAAAGAATAAGTATCCGTTGCCTAGAATTGACGATTTATTTGATCAATTGAAAAGCGCTACCATGTTTTCTAAGATCAATCTAAGGTTCGGGTACTATCAGTTGAAAGTTAAAGAGAGAGATGTGCCGAAGACTGCTTTTAGAACTCGATATGGTCATTATGAGTTCTTAGTAATGCCTTTTGGTCTGACTAATGCTCCAGCTGTCTTTATGGATCTGATGAATCGAATTTTCTGACCCTATTTGGATAAATTCGTAGTGGTTTTTATAGATGATATTTTGGTTTATTCTCCGAGTAAGTCTGAACATACTGAACATCTGCGAATCATGCTCCAGATACTACGAGAAAAGAAATTATTTGCTAAGTTTAGCAAAAGTGAATTTTGGCTAAGGAAAGTTGGATTTTTAGGGCATATTGTATCAGGTGAAGAGATCCTAGTGGACCCGGGAAAGATTTCGGCTATATTAGAATGGAAGCCTCCGAAGACTGTGTCTAAGATTAGAAGTTTTCTGGGTTTGGCTGGCTATTACCGTCGATTTGTTGAAGGCTTCTTGATGATTGCATCACCAATAACCAAACTGTTGCAAAAAGATAGTAAGTTTGAATGGACCGAAGAATGTCAACATAGTTTCGATAGATTGAAGAAATGTTTAACTGAAGCGCCGGTTTTGATCCTACTTGAGTCGGGAAAGGAATTTGTAGTGTACAGTGATGCCTGTTTAAATGGACACGGATGTGTTTTGATGCAAGAGGGAAAAATGATAGCCTATGCTTCTCGACAACTGAAATCGCACGAACGAAATTATCCTACTCATGACTTAGAGCTAGCTGCCATTGTCTTTGCTTTAAAAATATGGCGACATTATTTGTATGGTGAGAGATGTCGTGTGTACACTGATCATAAAAGCCTGAAATATGTGATGACATAGAAGGATCTGAATTTAGGTCAAAGAAGGTGGTTAGAACTGTTGAAGGACTATGAATCGGTAATAGACTATCATCCGGGAAAGGCTAACGTGGTCGCAGATGCTTTAAGTAGAAAGTCCCTCTTTACTTTACGAGTTATGAATGGGAGATTTGAAATGTCTGACCGTAGTGCCTTGATTGCGGAATTACAAGTTTGGCCAGTGTTTTTACAAGAAATTTATAAAGCTCAGAAAGTAGATAATGAGTTACAATCTAAAAGAGAACAGTGTTTGACGAATGAAAATTTTGAATTTAAAGTTGATCCGAATGGCTGTCTAATGTATTGTGACCGATTATATGTACTGAGAAATTCTGCATTGATTGACAAAATTCTGCATGAAGCTCATAATAGTGGTATGGTAATACACCTCGGTAGTGTAAAAATGTATAATAATATGAAGAAACTGTATTGGTGGCCGAGTATGAAACAGGACATCTCATAGTTTGTGTCAAAATGTCTAATCTGTCAGCAAGTGAAAGCGGAACATCATGTGCCGTCTGGATTACTGCAGCCGATTTTAATTCCCGAATGGAAATAGGATCGAGTAACAATGGATTTCGTATTGGGTTTGCCTCTTACACCGAGAAAGAAAGACTCAGTTTGGGTAATAGTAAATAGACTGACTAAATCGGCTCATTTCATTCTGGTACGTACAGACTTTTCGCATGATAAATTGGCGGAGTTGTATATTGCTGAGATAGTACGTTTACACGGAGTGCCACTATCCATAATTTCTGACCGAGATCCGCGGTTCAGTTTGAGGTTTTGGAAAAAGTTACAGGATGCCTTAGGTACAAAATTAATTTTAGTACGGCATTCCATCCTCAAATAGACGGACAATCTGAAAGAGTAATTCAAGTATTAGAAGATATGCTTAGATGTTGTGTTTTAGGGTTTGAGAGTAGTTGGGATAGATATTTACCTCTGACTGAATTTGCATATAACAACAGTTATCAGTCCAGTATAAAAATGGCACCGTATGAAGCGTTGTATGGACGAAAGTATCGAACTCCACTGTATTGGACCGAATTGAGTGAGCACCGACTACATGTGGTTGATGTGATTAAAGAAACTGAAGAAAAAGTGAAAATAATTCAAGATAATTTGAAAGCTACATCGGACCGGCAAAAATCATATTCGGATTTGAAAAGAACAGAAATTAAATTTCAAGTGGGTGATAAAGTATTTCTGAAAGTGTCACTATGGAAGAAAATTTTGAGATTTGGCCGCAAGGGTAAATTGAGTCCGCGTTTTATTGGTCTGTATGAGGTAATTGAGAGAATTGGCCCGGTAGCCTACCGTTTAGCTTTGCTATCCGAGTTGGAAAGAATTCATAATGTATTCCATGTTTCTATGTTGCAATGTTACCGATCGAATCCAACACATGTGATTTCACCAACCGAGGTAGAAATTAGGTCAAATATGACTTATGAAGAAGAACCAATTAAGATTCAGTCACGGGAGATAAAACATTTGAGAAACAAGGAAATACCGTTAGTAAAAGTATTATGGCAAAAGCATGGTGTAGAAGAAACAACGTGGGAAACCGAAGAAGCTATAAGGAAGCAATACCCTCAACTATTCACTGGTAAGATTTTCGGAGACGAAAATCCCTAAGGGGGAGAATTTTGACAACCAGAATTAGGGGCTAGTTGGAATAGGGGTTTCGTAACCACAAATCAGAAGTGAAAATTTTTAATTATGTGAAAATGATGATATCTGTTTGATTGAATATTAGAGTTAAAACACTGTTTGAAAATTTTACTGTATTGATGTTTAATTGCTTAATAAGGACTAAATTGAGAAAAGTGTAAAATGTGTCTATTAGATGATAATTGGACATGATTGAATTGTTGCATGAAATAGGAAGCTTTTATGTGGCAATAAAACAATGAGTGAGTATTATGGACCAAAATAGCCTTACTTGGAAAATCTCTAAGTAATAGATGGAAGGGTGTTTTTGTCAAAAGTGAGTAAAAGACAAAATAGATGAAATAAAACATCATCTTCTCTACGAAACACCCCATGTTCAGCCAAAAATCCCTAACTCTATAGCCAAGGGTTTTAAAATTTTTCAAGCTTCCATGTAAGTGCAATTTGGTCACTTTTTCAATTATTTTTGCATTTTTGGACTCCTTGAAGCTTATATTTCATTATTCTACCATTTATTTGAAGAAAAATTGAGGGTTAAAAATTTACCTATTTGTGGAATGAGTGTCTTTGGCTCATTAATGGTAGATAATGGAAATTTTAAATGCTATATGCATGTTTTAATGGATGAAATTAAATGAAAGTTCATAAAGAGGGACTAATTTGTAGAGATTACAAATTATTCCTAAATGTGTGGAATAATGATTATTTGAGTGTTATATTTGTAAAAATGGGCTTAATAAGCCTATGAAATAAAGAAATGAAATTTTGATGTCTAAGGGGCTAATTAGTAATTATTGCAAAGTTGAGGGGTAAAATTGGAAATTTGCCCCAAATGTGAACTGTGACCGTATTGAAATAGATAAATGATATCTGTGCTATATGTGTTAAATTAGATCAAGAACGGTCTGAAAGAGCCCGTGATCAGGCAAAAGAGAAAGCCCTCGACTAATTTCGAAAATTAGTCCTTTTTGGCAATCCAAGTAAGTTATATGTAATTCTAGCGAATTCGATTAGTTCTATTAGAATATTTGCTTATATGATGATATATGGATAATTGCTCTGTGAGTTGATTGAATGTATGGAAAATAGTATTGACTGTAAATTCCGATTGATCATTGTATGTACTTCTGAAACTACTGATTTATGCATTATCTGTAAATCCCAATTGAGCAAGTAGGAATAGACATAGATAACAGTGACATGTCACTTGAGGCCTACTGTTCCGACTGTTATAGCTACCCGGGTGCTAGGTAGTCTTGCATGTGTTGCAGACACCTGTCAGCTTGTGTGAGTAGGCCCGTGGTTAACTTCTGTACTGTTACTGATTGTAGCTTCGGCTATTGCATTGATTGTAGCTTCGGCTACCCTACTATTAGTAGCTTTGGCTACTTCATGGCTTTGCCATGTCTGTATGGAACGTATGTGCTAACCTCTGTGTATCTGTTCATATTCCGAAATTGCTCAATGGGAATTAGATTAACTGTATTGTGATGAAGTGATTGTACAGGTGAACTGAAAATGGTACGGTATATTGAGAATGTTATTGCTAAGCATGTTCATGGTTGGTATGTAGAATGAGCACAAAGAGTAAGCTAGTTGTATGATGATATGTGATGACATCTATGATGCTAATTTAATGATATATTATACTGTTTCATTGCTCTGAATTTCATATAACTTACTAAGCTATTGTAGCTTACCCTCCTTTTTTTTCCATCCTCTGTAGATATTGACCTTGTTAAATCAGGATCGTAAAGTTGGAGCCACGCAACACACTATCAAGCTTCTTTTGGTATATTTCATATTTCAAGTGTAATTTATGGCATGTATAGAACAATTGGTGGTTGTATTTGGCTATTTTGGGTGTGCCTAAGTTATATTACTCATATGATATTTTGTAAGTAATGTCATAAATGGAGTCCTTTTGAGTAAAATTTCTCTTGAATTGGCTGGTTGGGTTATG
Organism: Gossypium stocksii; assembly: GCA_020496765.1. Classification (NCBI taxonomy): domain Eukaryota; kingdom Viridiplantae; phylum Streptophyta; class Magnoliopsida; order Malvales; family Malvaceae; genus Gossypium; species Gossypium stocksii. Next base: position 34,937,030 of record CM035630.1, read on the forward strand.
AATGTGTTTGAATGTGTTTTGAAGAAGGCTAAGGCTTGGTATATAGCTTGACACGGCCTGCACGATAGGGCACACAGGTGTGTGCCATGACTGTGTGGGATTTGGCAGAATGCTTCACGGGTACATGGCACGGGCGTGCCTAGACCGTGGGCGACACACGGTTTGATCCTACGAGTGTGCCCCTGGACCGTGCCTCCCCTGCACCTTGAATTTAATTTTTGTGAACCACACAGGTAGGAGACACGGCCATGTGTCTCAACCGTGTGGGGTGCACGGCCTCCAAATGGTCGTGTGAAGCGGCCGTGGCATAATGGACAGTTTTGTCCATGATTGCCGAGCATGGGCGTGTAAAGACCACACGGTCTATCAACACGGCCGTGCCAATAGTCACACGGGCGTGTGACAGTGCTTTAAAAGAGAAAATTTTTCTGAGAGTCCAATATATTAGGATTTGAATCCTAACCATCTATAATGTCCGTAATGTGTTTGAAAACCTTTGATAAAGGTAATTCTGAAATGAAGTGCATGCAAATCTGTAACTGTCCTCGAATTAATTCTGTAAGGTTTATTTTAAATCTGGTAACGCTCATTACCCGACTCCGGTGACAGTTCTGGGTAAGGGGTGTTACAGCCAATATAAGCCAACACCATTGGCCTAATATTCAAAATACTAAGATCATCAATACCCCAAAATAATGTTTTTGATAGTGTGATGCGAGCGTCCGATGATCTAATCTCGAGCTAGCTTGATGACACTATAAAACAAGGGAAAGAAAGAAAAGAGTAAGCTAAAAAGCTTAGTAAGTTCACATGCAAATAATAGACATCTTAACCATCTAAATTATCATGCAATCCTTATAATAAAAGATAACATAATCATCATTGATTCCATATAAGCATAACTTACACCATTACCATCTTACCAGAAGTTTATTACTTATAGCATTCCTACTTATAATTTCGTGTACATACCTGTACCAAATTGCATCACAACCACATACTTTCACATTATTAACAATTCCCGTTGAACACTCGAAATATTAACGGATACTCGAAAGCTTGCACATAAGTGCCACATATGTAGCCAAAGCTGCCACATACCACATTTCACATATATGCTCGTTCTCGAGCTAGTCACGGGTATGCTTACACAAGCTGACGGTCAGAACGTAGCTACCCAGTACTGCTCACATAAGCTGAAAGGTATCCGCAACACATGCCGGAGTACCAAGCAATTGGTAGATCGTATAAGACCAGCACCTGTATCACATAATCACATAATCACACATAAGTCCCTAGTGACATGTCATTCGTATCCTATTCTATTCTTAAGGTTCAACCGAGATTTCTCGCTTATCGAATTTTTGTTAAATACATCCGATGGGTCAATTACACAATTCATGCAACATTAAGGTATTTAAACATAAATTAACGATGCATTATTTACATATAAACTTACCATGATATAAAATAGTTAGAAATTGACCTAATCGTCAAATACTTTGTTCTTCTCCTGATCTAGGTCTGAACTTCGTTTTTCTTGATCTATAATAACAAATTTAGCTCATTTAATTGTCACATTATTCAATTCAGTCCAAAAATCATATTATGGCAAAATTACATTTTTGCCCTAACTTTTCACTTATTTACACTTTAGTCTCTAGGCTCGTAAAATGAGATGTATTCATTTTTCTCAAAACCAAAGCTTAGTCGAAACTTAAACATGCTTATGGTAGCCCACATTTTACATTTATTCACATATTTCTACACACATTTTACAACTTTTACAAATAGATCCGTTTTAACATTTTCATAAAAAATCACCTAGTAAACGTTGTTTATCACACAACTAACATTCATATTCTACCATTAGACATCAAAATACATACATGTCTAACATGGGTAAAATTTTAAACATGAACCCTACTTCAAAATAATGGTAAAAATAGGTAAATCAGGAGGTAACTACTTCAAAAACGTAAAGAGCATTAAAAACAGGGCTAGGATGCACTTACTATCAAGCTTGAAAGTTGAAGAAACCCTAGCTATGGTGAGCTTCAAATTTTCAGCTATGGGGGACTAGATTAGGAAGATGAAGACTTTTTATTTAGTTAATTTTGTCTTAATTTGCTAAATGACCAAATTGCCATTAATACTTAACTTTGAAATTTTACCCTTCCATGTCCATTTTTGTCCATCACAAGATATAATGGTCTAATTACTAAATAAGGACCTCTAATTTACAAATTCATTTCAATTAAGCACCCAAAGCTTTTAGAACATATATTTTGCACTTTTTGTAATTTAGTCCTACTAGTCAAATTGGACCATCTATCGATAAAATTTCTTAACGAAATTTTCACACATGCATTTAATCATACTATTTACCTTACAATATTATCACCATAAGTTTTCCTACTTCGAATTTGTCGTCTCAAAACCACTGTTCCAATTTGGCCCTAAATCGGGCTGTTACAAGTACAAATTACCATTCATCCACAATTTAAAGAAACATAAGAAAATATATAGGTAAGTTTCAATCAATCCAAAGATTAGCACATAAACACCACTATATTAGTCATGTATGAATACATCCACTACAACTTACTTGTCATACTTCTCACGAATACCTGAACTGATCCATATCATCCCTTATATCCTTGTACCATCATCTTTGTCCGTTGAACCATTTGGAATAATATCAAATACTCGGGCATCTCGCACACTAAGTGCCATCACATGGTCAAAACCATCTCTATCAGATATCTCATATAAATGCTCATTCTTGAGCCATCCTTAGGTCTGCTCACACAAGCTACCAGTTAAGTCGTAACTACACGGTGCTACTCACACAAGCTGTCGAGTAACCGCAACACATGCCGAAAAACTCAGCCGCCGGTAGGACGTACAAGACTAGCACCGAAAACACGGTAACCTCTAATGACATTCATTTGTATCCTATCTATTCCTAAGGTTCAACCGGGATCTATACATTTCCAATAGCTCGTCGTGAACCTCATAGTGTTGTATTATCACAATTATATCAATTAAGCATTTAAACACATATAAATTAATGCTTTTTAAACATACAAACTTACCTCAAATTCAAACGATTGAAAACGATCGTTTAGTCCAAAACTTTATCTTTTCCCTGATTTAAATTCGTACATGGCTTTTCTTGATATGCAACCTTAGGACATAGTCGAACCTTCAAGCTCTCTTTAATGGTGTTTTCCTAGCTTATTTTTGGTGGAGATGATGAACTAAAAGATTATACTTTAGTTTTCTTTATTTTTACTAAGATTATTTAAATATTTACTACATTAACCTTAGTAATTAACCTTTAAAATCACCTAATAAGTGTCCATAAATGTCCACTCAATATAATATTGGTCTAATTACCATAAAAGGACCTCCACTTTAAAGTTCTATAGCTATTAGACACCTTTAGCTTATAGAACCCAAGTTTTACACTTTACGCGATTTATTCCTTTCTTATAAATTAAGCATGCAAACGATAAAATTTCTCAACGAAATTTTTATACAATCATACTATCATGCTGTAGACCTCAAAATAGTATTAAAATAAATATTTTTACTTCAGATTTGTGGTCTCAAAACCATTGTTTTGATTTCACTAAAAACGGGCTATTACAACTCTCTCTCTTTTAAGGAATTTTTGTCCCATAAAATCTTACCAGAGAATAGGTTAGGGTACTATTTTCTCATAACTTTCTTGGTTTCCCACATAGCCTCTTCAATGCCGTGATGTTGCCAAAGAACCTTCACTAAAGCTATTCTTTTGTTTCTTAACTCTTTGATCTCTCGAGCTAATATTCTAATCGATTCTTCGTTATACGACATGTCGGGTTGGATCTCAACCTCTGTCAGAGAAATTATATGTGAAGGGTTTGACTGGTATCGTTGTAGCATAGATACATGAAACACATTATGAATCTTCTCAAGTTTTGACGGTAAATTAAGTAATAAGCCACTGGCCCTATTCTCTCGATAATCTCATATGGCCCAATGAATCGTGGACTCAACTTTTCTTTACGACCAAATCGAAGAGTCTTCTTCCAAGATGATACTTTTAGAAACACTTTATCATCGATCTGAAATTCAATATCTTTATGTTTCAAATCCGCATACGATTTGTGTTGATCTGAAGCTACTTTCAAACTATCACGAATTATTTTCACTTTTTCTTTAGTTTCTCAGATCAAATCAACCTAGCGAATCTTTTCCTTACTAGGCTCGGTCCAATATAATGGAGTTCTACATTTACGACCAAATAGAGCTTCATACGGTGCCATATTTATGCTCGACTGATAACATTATTATACGCAAATTCATCCAAAAGTAAATATTTCTCCCAGTTGCCTTCAAATTCTAGAACACAACAACGAAGCATATCTTCGAGAATCTGAATCAATCTCTTAGACTAACCACCGGTTTGAGGATGAAATATGGTGCTAAAATACAACCGTGTACCTAAAGCCTCTTGCAGTTTCTTCCAAAATCGTGATGTAACCTGCGGATCCTTATCTGAAATAATACAGATTGGTACCCTGTGTAAGCTGACAATCTCTGAAATGTATAATTCAGCTAATCTGTCAAGTGAGAATCTGTACGTACTGGAATAAAATGTGCAGACTTTGTCAAACGATCAATAATAACCCATATAGCATCATTCTTTTTCGAAGATAGGGGTAATCCCGATACAAAATCCATCATAATTTTATCCCATTTCCACTCAGGTATCATCACTGGCTATAATCGTCCAGAAGGTACTTGATGTTTAGCTTTGACCTATTGACAAATCAAACATCTAGACAAAAAGTTAGAAATGTCGCGTTTCATACATGTCCACCAGTACAACTGTCTCAAATTATTGTACATCTTGTTACTTCATGGATGAATAGACAAGCTACCACTGTGTGCTTCTTGCAAGATTATCTGTTTAAGCTTAGGATTTCTCGGTATGCAAACTCTACCTTAGAACAACAAACAATCATCGATTCCAATCTGAAACTCTGAACCAGGAGTCGACTCACATTATACTCGTTTAGCCTTCAACTCACTGTCACATTTTTTAGCTTCACAAATTTGTTCAAGAAACATTGGTTTAGCTTTTAACTCAGCTAAAATCGAACCATTATTAATCAAATTCAATCGCTATTCATTGCTTTCAAAGCAAACGTGGATTTTATACTCAAAGCATCTGCGACTACATTCGCTTTCCCCGGATAATAATCAATGACTAACTCATAATCTTTCAATAGTTTGAGCCATCTTCGCTATCTCAAATTTAGATCTTTCTGTGATATCAAATACTTCAAACTCTTGTGATCAGTAAATATGTGGAATTCTTCACCGAACATGTAACACCCCTTACCTGAGACCGTCGCTGGAGTCGAGCGCGAGGCGTTACCAGACTTACCTTACTAGTTCGGGGCATAAAAATTTTCTTTTAAAATTAATTCATTCACATTCATCCAATATATCCCTAAAATGGTCCCTCGAGGCCCTAAACATACAATTGGAATGATTTGGGACCAAACCGGGAACATTTAAAAAATTTCCAATTACTTACACAAATTAAAGCAATTTATTTCACTATTTATAATAAAATTGTCCACCTACATAATAGTCACTAAATTAATTATAACTCAAGTTACGAAACTCAAAATTTAAATCCGTAAATTTTTCCTGAAACTAGACTCATATATCTTATTACCATAATTTTTCCAGAATTTTTGGTGTGACCAATTATTACAGTTTATTAGTTAAAGTTTCCCCTATTTTGCAGCCTAGCAGACCTGACCTCTCTTCACTAAAAATCAATTATCTCATAGTAGAGTTTTCATTTAGTGTTTCCACTTGTTTCTAATAAAAATATACTCACTAAGGAATCTATAAATATAAATTATGACTCATAATTATTTTTTTTAAAATTTTTAGTGAATTTCTAAAATCAAAACAGGGGATCATGAAATCTCTCTGAACTAGTCTCACAAGAATTTAAATATCTCAGAATATAGACTTCCTTTGCTTGCTCTGTTTCTTTCCTATGAAAATAGACTCAATAAGATTTAATTATATATCTCATTCACCATTTAATTCCATTTATACAATTTTTAGTAATTTATCAAATTCACATCACTGCTGCTGTTCCAAAACTATTTCATGGCCAACTTTTACTCTTTCATAATTTCTTTGCATAAACTATCATTTAGGCATACAAAACATTAAATCATGTTCTTAATTAGCCATACAATAGCTAAACACTATAAAGATTCACATGCCAATCTTTAATAGTATCATAAGGACATACACACAAAATGACCAAGTCCCTATACATGCCATAACTCAAAACATTTCAAATTACAAAATACCGAGATAGCCTTTGATAGTGTGAGACGAACTCCGATGTCCTTACGATCCCCGAATTGGCTTGGCTACACTATAAAAGAGAGAAAGGAAAAGGAGTAAGCTACAATACTTAGTAAGTTTACAAGTAAATAAATGACAACATTCACCAAGTATAAATATACTCATATTATACCATCAACTAACAAAATCTTTCTTTTTCTTCTCCACTTACTCTTTAACTTTCTTGTTTTTCATTCATTTACCTGAACTTTCTTGTAACATAGACTGTATATTAGCCCAATGAACCGTTTGGAATACTCAGGATACTTGGATTTTCCTGCTTGATAATAGCCTGCCAATGCCATGCTCTAGGCATGGTCTTACATGGGATGTTCCCTGTCCTGCCAAAGCCATGTATCTGATATGGACTTACATGAGATGTTCCTGAACTGTCTCAACCCAAAATGTCATGACATTCCTAAGGTTCAAATGGGCTTTCTGATACTTTTTCTCTGTTACCTCATCTTTGATTCAACTTGGAATATTCTCATAAAATAAATGTATATATGCTGGAAATTAACAACATTAATATAAAATATCAAAATATTGCATTTATTTACCGTAAACTTACCTTGGTGCAAAAATACGATCAACTTTACAACTTAATCTTCTACCTTTTTCTTTCCTCGGTCTATCCCCAAATTTCGTTCTTCTTGATCTATAATTAGCAAATTTAGCTTATTTAATACTCACATTTATCAAAACAGTTCTTAACTCTAACTTTGGTAAAATTATGATTTTACTCCTAAACTTTTGCATATTTATACTTTTTCCCTAATGCTCGGAAATTAAACTTTTTCCCTAATTCTTATGTTTTAGGACATGCTGATCATTTTCCCTTAATGGCAACATCAAATTCCCACTCTAACATGTACTTATGAACATTAGGTATTTTTACCTATTATGTCGTTTTACTCGTTTTCACTTAAAATCGAGTAGCACAAGTTGTTTATATTCTATCATAAAACATCAAAATAAACACATTTCTCCTATGGGTATTTTTCCAAGGTTAAATTATTGCTAGAATAAGCTAAATCAAGTTACCGGGACTCTAAAAACGTAAAGAACATTAAAAACGGGGCTTGAATGCACTTACTATGAGCTTGAGAAGTTGAAGAAACCTTAGCTATGGAGACACATGAGTTTCGGCTCTTATGAGAAGATGATAACAATTTTGCCATCTTTTTCCCTTTTAATTCCTTTTAATTACCAAATGACTAAAATTCCCTTCATTAAAACTTTGGCTATTTTTATCTATGTATGTCCATTTTTGTCCTTGAAAACCTAATAGTCTAATTACCATTTAGGGACCTCTACTTCAATTATGCTCTTCAATTTAATCCTTTCCTATCTAGAACTCATATTTATCAACTTTTGCAATTAAGCCCTAATAGGCAATTTAAACATACAATTCATGAAATTTTCTATCAATATTCTAACACATGCATCTATTCACTCAGTAAATCATAAAAATTAATCAGAATAAATTTTTCTATCTCGTATTCATGGTTTTGCAACCAATGTTCCGTTTAGGCTCTATTTCGGGATGTTACAGACCAAATAGTGTCACCAAATTGTTAATGCAAACACAATAGCAACCAACTTTAAATCGTGTGTCGGATATTTCTTTTCATACGGCTTTTACTGTCTGGAAGCGTAAGCTATCACTTTTCCTTCTTGCACTAAAACACATCCTGATCCATTTAATGACATATCACTGAAAATCACAAATTCTTTACCCGACTCAAGTTCAACCAGAACTGGTGCTTTAGTTAATAGTGCTTTCAACTGATCAAAACTCTATTGACATTTTTCAGACCCTTCTCAATAATTCATGGTGGTATCGCACACAGCCTGCATTTATCAATAATCCATGGTGGTATCGCACATAGCCCACCTTTATCAATAATTTACAGAATTTTTACTCATACTCTCATTTCTTGCATTTTCATCCAATCGCGATAACATTCAACCACATATCATATAAGGCAATTACGAATGGAAGCATTTATAAAAGGGGTATCGTTTACAATAAACTTACCTCGGTATACAAAATGTGGGAACTCGATCAATCTCAATCTACGAGCTTGGCCTTCCCCTGTCTAAGTTCGGGTCTCGCACTTCTTGATCTAAATGAATACAATTTCACCCATTTAATCACTATATTAATTAAAACGATCCAAAATTCATAATTTGGCAAAATGACCATTTTTCCCTTAGGCTTGAAAGTCAATTTTTATCGAATTTCCTTATTCATCAGGCCAAACTAAGCTCTTTTTACTCTTATGACTGACCCAAATTCTCATCATTTCACACAATTACTCCTTATTTTACCACTTCTACAACTAGGTCCAATCTAAGTATTTTCATGCGAACTCTTGTACAAAAGTTGTTTATTTAACAACCTACATTCATTTTTCTTCATAAAATTCCAACAAACGACACTTGTACACTCATGGTGAATCTCTAACCCTTCAACCATTTTGCGCAATAGACCTCTCAATGGGTAGCTCATGCTACAATGGTCTCAAAAATGCAAAAATATTTAAGAAAAGACCCCAAAATCACTTACTTGTGAGTGTTCAAAGTTGCTGAAATTTTAAAGCTTTCAAAACCCAAATTTTCTACAATTTTCGGTGAAGAATGGAGAAGAGAATGGAAAAGATGAAGCTAGGCTAATAGGCTAGTATTAAAATATCAATTATCTCACCTAATACATCAAAAATTTGACTTTTCTTTTCTTTGTTAACTCCCTTGGCCAGCCATGCCCACATTAATGGGCTTATTTGCCCTTTCAAACCCCCACATTTAGTTCTATAGCTAATTTACACAATTTTTTAATAATTTGCAACTTTTACCTTTTATGCGGTTCAGTCCTTTTTTTGCGATTAAGCCTTCAATCGCGTAAATTAATTTACCAAAATTTTCATGCACTGTTATAAAAATATTACAACACACATTATAATGCTAAAATAATTTTTTTCTCAAACCTTGAGAAGTGATTTCAAAATCACTATCCTGATTAAGCCCAACTTCGGCCTATTATAATTCTCCTTCCTTAGGTATTTTCATCCTCGAAAATCTTACTGTTGAAAAGGTTCGGTACTGGTCTCTCATCATCTCCTCTGGTTCCCATGTTGCTTCTTCGATTACATGTCGATGCCATAATACCTTCAGTAACGCTATACTCTTGTTTCTCAATTGCTTGAACTCTCGAGCTAAAATCTTAACCGGCTCTTCACCATAGGTCATATCTAGTTGAATCTCAACCTCGGTTGGTGCAATCACATGCGAAGGGTCAGAGCGGTATCGGTGTAAAATAGATACGTAAAACACATTATGAATTTTCTCTAGCTCCCGAGGTAATGGTAATCGGTATGCTACCGGTCCAATTCTCTCAATCACCTTATAAGGTCCAATAAATCGTGGACTCAACTTGCCTTTCCTATCGAACCGAAGGACCTTCTTCCACGAGGAAACTTTCAAAAATACTTTGTCCCTTACTTGAAACTTGATCTCTTTTCGTTTCAAATCCGCGTAGGATTTCTGTCTATCCGAGGCAGTTTTCAAGCAATCTCAAATTACTTTAACTTTCTCTTCAGTCTCCTTGACTAGGTCAACCCCGTGTATCTGATTCTCTTTAAGTTCTAACCATTACAAGGGTGTTCGACACTTGCGCCCATACAAAGCCTCATAAGGAGCCATTTTTAGGCTCGACTGATAACCATTGTTGTAGGCAAACTCGACAAGTGGTAAGTACTTTTCCCAATTGCCTTGAAATTCGAGAACACAACATCTTAACATGTCCTCAAGAATTCGAATCACCCTCTCTAACTGGCCATCAGTCTGAGGATGGAAAGCCGTACTAAAACTCAACTTTGTCCCTAACGCCGTACAAACAGAACTGGTGCACCCAGCGTGAGTAACTCGGTCGTGCAAAACCTCTATTTGTTAACTCTTGCACCTAAGCTTTCAACACTTTCAACTATGTAGAAGCTATTTTGTACAGACCTATCGATATTGGTGATGTTCCTGGTATTAATTCAATAGCAAACTCGACTTCTCTGACTGGTTGCAACCCAGGTAACTCTTCTGGAAACACATCTGTATATTCACAAACTACTGGCACTGATTCAATCTTCATCTCAGGCATTTTTGTCTCTAGTACATATGCAAGATAAGCATTACAACCCTTTCTTACATATTTCTGAGCTAACATAGATAATATCACAATAGGCAATCCACTAAAATCGTTAGATTTAATAAGAAGAATTTTATCATTCTGACATTTCAACTTAATAGTCTTTCGTCTACAGTTTACAATAGCGTCATGCAAAGTCAACCAATCCATATCTAATATCATATCAAATTCATCAAACGACAAAAGCATCAAATCGGCTGGAAAACAATAACCCCGTGTCATCAAAGGACAATTCTTGCAAACTTTATCAACTAGGACATACTAACCTAAGGGGTTAGATACTTTGATCACGAATTCGGTGGACTCAATAGGTAAACTCTTACTAGACACTAAATTGATATAGACATATGAATGGGTCGATCCAAGATCAATCAAAGCAGTTACATCAGTGTCATAAAGAGAAAAAGTATCGATGATAATATTTGGCGCTGATGCATGCTCACGAGCGCGAATTGCATAAGCTCTGGCTAGTGCTTGAGCCTTAGGTCTCACAGTAGAATCCTTTGTTGCATCTTTTCTACTATTCACATTTCCAGTATTTCGAGGTGGTCTCCCTTTGGAAACTGTATTACTTTGCCTTGTAGTCGGAAATTTATCTTTCTCAAATAACTCAGGACAATCTTGAATGAAATGCTCTTGCGAGCCACATCTAAAACAAGCTTTATTATTCATCCAACATTCTCCAAAATGTAGTCTTCTATATTGTTGACACTTAAGTTTGTTGGCTTTGACACTACCTACGTTCGGTACTGAAGTAGCTTGAGCTTTTTGATTCACGTACCCTATTGAAACAGTCGAACGGTTATAAGAATGCCTTGATTTCTTTGACGAGGAATAATATGATTTACCAATTGACCTCTTTCTCGAATCTTTGGCTTCAAAATTGGCTCTTCTCTTTTCTTTGCTAAGCTCTTCGGCTTTTTGTGTTTTGTCAACTAAAACCACAAATTCTTTCAGTTCAAGTATCTCAACTAAAAGTTTGGTATCTTCATTCAACCCGTTTTCAAACCATTTACACATAACCGCTTCAGTTGGAATGCACTCTCGGGCATACTCACTCAATCTAACAAATTCTCTTTCATATTCAGATACGGTCATACGACCTTGTTTCAGCTTTAAGAAGTCATTGCATTTTTTATCAAGAAACCACTGACTTATATATTTCTTTCTAAATTTAGTCTGAAAGGATTTCCCTGTGACGCGATCTCTCAGCACTACAGATATTAAAATGCTCCACCACTAGTATGCTGTATCTTTCAAAAGAGACACAGCACATTTAACACATTCTGCTGGCATACATGACAGTTCATCAAAAACCTGAATTGTATTCTCAAGCCAAAACTTGGCTCTCGTAGGGTCATCATCTGTAGCTCTAAACTCTTTAGCCCCATACTTTCAAATTTAATAAACAGGTGCTTTGCTTAAACGTATAGGTTGTAAAACTTGAGGACCTACGGGAACCAGTTGGGAAAAAGTTGGGGCTGGAGGTTGTTCAGTAGCTGGATTCATTCGGACATACTCAGAAAACCACTCATTCATAATCTAGAAGAAGGCTTCCTTGGCCTCTCCTCCACGACCCTTAGATACGGGTCTCGATCCAGACGGTGCTGCGCCATAAACGGAGGCTGGCGCATTACTTTCAACATCATCGGAGTCACTATATAAAAACAAGATTTAAAGACTGTTAGGAGATATCACACTCTCAAAGGTTAAATATGGCATGTATAGTTAGACTCACATATAGTACGTTAGACCTAGAATTGACTAAACCGTAGCTCTGATACTAACAAATGTAACACCCTTAACCTGTATCCGTCACCAAAATAGGGTTACAGAGCATTACTGGACTTATCACATAATTAATCAAACATTTCATATTCAATAACCATATCCAAACACAAATCATTCAATTTCAATCATATAGTCCTTAACACGAGCCCTTAAGGCCCAGAACAAGCCTTTAAAACAATTCAGGACTTAAACATAAACTTATGAGAATTTTAACAAAACAATGAAAATTTTTAAAGAATAGGGGACACACGCCTGTGTGGCTAGGCCCTTTGTCTTACACGGCCAAGAGACACGCCCGTGTCACTGGCCATATGGACATTCAAAATGGAACTACGTGGCTGTGTCCCAGCCTGTGTCCAACCCCGTGTAACTCACTGACTTGGGTCACACGGCCAACTCATAAAGTCCAAAAGTACTAAAATAATTACTGGATAGTGTGATGAGTTCTCTGATAACTTTCAATCAGAGCGAGCTTCCAAATCACTATAAAATACGAAAAAGTATACAAAGTAAGTTATTAAGCATAGTAAGCTCATATGGCTAATAAGTACAATTTACCATTCATCTACAATTTAAAGAAGCATAAGTAAACATAGGTAAGTTTTAATCAATCCAAAGATTAGCACATAAACACCACTATGTTAGTCATGTATGAATGCATCCACTATAACTTACTTGTCATACTTCTCACGAATACCTGAACTGATCTATATTATCTCTTATATCCTCGTACCATCATATTTGCCCGTTGAACCATTTGGAATAATATCAAATACCCGGGTATCTCGCACGCTAAGTGCCATCACATGGTCAAAACCATCTCTATCACATATCTCATATAAATGCTCACTCTTGAGCCATCAGTGAGTCTGCTCACACGAGTTGTTAGTCAATTCGTAACTACACGGTGCTGCTAACACAAGTTGTCGAGTAACCACAACACATGCCAAAAAACTTAGCCACCGGTAGACGTACAAGACTAGAACCCAAAACATGATAACCGCTAATGACATGTCATTTGTATCCTATCTATTCCTAAGGTTCAACCGGGATCTATACATTGCCAAGAGCTTATTCTGAACCTCTATAGTGTCGTATTATCATAATTATATCAATGAAACATTTAAACACATATAAATTAATCCTTATTAAACATAGAACTTACCTCAAATTCAAATGATTAAAAACGATACTCCAAAACTTTATCTTTTCCTCGATCTAAATTCGTACGTGACTTTTCCTAATATGCAACCTTAGGATATAGCCGAACCTTTAAGCTCTCTTTAATGGTATTTTCATAGCTTATTTTCGGTGGAGATGATGATCTAAAAGATAATACTTTAGTTTTCTTTATTTTTACCAAGTTTATTTAATAATTTACTATATTAACCTTAGTAATTAGCTTTATAATCACCTAATAAGTTTCCAAAAATGTCCACTCAATATAACATTAGTTTAATTACCACATAAGCACCTCCACTTTAAAGTTTTATAGCTATTAAACACATTTAGCTTATAGAACCTAAGTTTTACACTTTACACAATTTAGTTCCACAAATTAAGCATGCAAATGATAAAATTTCTCAATGAAATTTTTATACAACCATACTATCATGTTGTAGACCTTAAAAAAATATTAAAATAAATATTTTCACTTCAAATTTGTGGTCCTGAAACTACTATTTCGATTTCACTAAAAACGGGTTGTTACACATAATGCAAGAAGGTTAAACTCAAGGGACATGTGTGCTTTTCATGAAGATGGGGCCCATAAAATTGATGATTGTTCTTCTTTGAATGATGCCATTGAAGAAGAAGTTAAAAATTGTGAGCAAAAGGATTTTGTAGTTCAGTATGATAGTCAACTAAGGAAAAGCTCGAGGACCGAAGCTAAATGTATGTATAAGGTGAGAGGAAATATTCATGTGATAATTGGGACAAATGAGGATTGGGCGACCTCTAATGCTAAAAGGAAGACTCATCTTAGAAGTGTTATGTCAGTTAGCTTGCCAAAAAGGTTACACCAATAAGAGAAGTGAAAAGTGGAATTTGGTAACGAAGATGAAGAGTTAGTTTGCGATGATGAAGGAAGCGATCTAATGGTTGTGTCAGCAGCTATTGCAGGTTTCGAAGTAAGAAGAATATTAGCGGATAGTGGCGGTGCTATAGAAGTGTTGACTTAGGAGGCTTACTAGAAAATAGGATTAAATGAACAAACATTAAAGAGGGTAGGCCCATTATATGGTTTTGCAAACCATTCTGTAAAGGTAAAGGGTCGTATGTTTAGTTTTTTGTGGTTGATCATTCAATGGTGTACAATGCCATATGGGTGTCCCATAATGAGGATGGATAAGATGATGATTGCAACTTTCTACATGAAGATTAAATTTCCCACAAGAACAAGGGTAAAGTTCATGCAATCTGATCAATGAATAGCCAGTCAATACCATATGTTGTTGGTCAAGCAAACACGCGAGCACATACAATAAGGACAGAGCTTACAGCAAATGAGACCGAATAGTCAAGTGCTAGATTTGGATAATCTTGATACGAGAATTGAGGAGAAAATTAAAAAGCCAGAGGCAGTAAAAGCTATGGAAACTTTATAGTTATTTTATGATGATGTCGATAAGGTGGTGAGAATTTCAACAGCATTGGCAATTGAGGAAAAAAAAGATTTGGTTCAGTGTTTAAGGGAAAATTATGATGTTTTTGCATGGTCGGTTGAAGATATGCCTAGAGTGGATATTTAGGTAATTGCTCACAAGTTAAATATACTACCTGAGTAAAACCGATTAAACAAAAGAAAAGAAAATTTGCTCCACAGGCTGTAGAAACAATAAAGTAAGAGGTGCGAAAACTACTATAAGTAGGATTTATCAAAGATGCAGTATACCTAGATTAGGTTTCGAATGTTGTAATGGTGAAGAAAGCTAATGGCAAGTGGAGAATGTGTATTGACTTCACCAACCTTAATAAAGCTTGCCCGAAAGATAATTTTCCCTTACCCTCAATTGATAGACTGGTTAATGCATCATCGGGGCATAGATTTATGAGCTTTATGGATGTGTTCTCAGGTTATAATAAGAAATCTATGATCCTAGAGGACCAGGACAGGACAACCTTTATTAATGAGGAAGGCTTATTTTGTTATCAAGTCATGCCTTTTGGTTTGAAGAACGCAGGTGCAACTTACTAGAGGTTGGTAAACAAAATTTTTAAAAATAGATTAGTTAAAGTGTTGAAGTTTATGTTAATGATATGTTGGTGAAAAGTTCTACTCTAGGGGACATGTTCAAGATTTGTAAGAGGTATTTGCTATTTTGTGAGCACATAATATGAAAATTAATTTTAAAAAGTGTGCTTTTGGTGTTAAAGTTGGCAAATTTCAGGGTGTTAGGATTTCAAAGAGTGGAATAGATGTTAATCTAGAGAAGATTCGTGTTATTTTGGATGTGCCTCCCCTAAGGACAATTAAAGATATTTAACTTTTAACAGGAATGGTGGTTGCACTTAATAGGTTCATTTCTAGAATGGCAGACAAATGCTTGTCCTTCTTTAAAGCCTTGAGAGCTTTTTTCTCTTGGACTGAAGAGTGTCATATAGCTTTTGACAAAATTTAGTCATACATTACATCGTCACCACTAATGATATCACCTCGCACCAGGGAGACTTTGTATGTTTACTTGGCAACCTAAGACGAGACAGTTGCAACTATTTTAATTAAGATAGAAGAAGCTCTCCAGTTCTCAATTTATTACGTTAGCAAAGTGTTTCAAAGCGTGGATCAAAGGTATTCAAAAATAGAAAAAAACTTATTTTTGCTCTAATTGTTGCAGCTCGCAAGTTGCGTCCCTACTTTTAGGCTCATCCCATTATTGTCGTAACGAATCAACCTGTTAAAGATATATTGTCCAAAGCTAACACATCAGGAAGAATAACAAAATGGGGAATTGAGTTAGTTGATTTTGATGTTGAGTACGCTCCAAGGACGACGATAAAGGGTTAGATTCTAACCGACTTCATAATGAAAGGTTTTTAAGAAGTCAAATGATCTTTCAGGTAACCTATAGTTTGAAATATTAATTCATGAACAACTATTGGAATCACATTTGATAGATGTTTATTATCTTCTATGATGACATATTATGAATGCATGTTTAGTTTATTGTCTCCTACGATTACTTGTGACAAATATATGTTTCATTCTAAGATTTTCTTTTTCCATTTATCATGCGAAATATAGTAGTTTGTTCGTCACATGGAGGTATAAGTTTGGCTGTTAGGTTAAATAGTTGGATAGTTAATGCTGATGGCTCTACAGTAAAAATGAGGTCAGGGGCAGGAGTTCTCTTAATTGATCCTGATAAAAACAAGTGGCAGCATGGACTTTCTTTTGGTTTCAAACATCTAATAATGCTACGAAGTATGAGGTACTAATATCAGGATTACAATTAGGCCAACAACTTGGAAAATGAGCTAACCATACATACAGATTTACAGCTGGTAGCAAAATGGATGAATGTCGAGTATGAAGTGAAGGAACTAATCTTGAAAAAACACCATTCTATAGTAGCTTAGCTACTTACAGGGTATGATAAAGTACAAATCAAGCAGCTATCTAGAAATGATAATACTTGGGTATATATTTTATCAAAATTGGTATCATCTGTTGTTGTTGAGCAAAAAGAAAAGGTCTTGCTAGAATATAAAGACGTCCCAAGCTATGACATGCCACAAATCTTTAATTTGGGCCAAGAAAAAACATGTATGACCCCTATTATCCAAACATTGTAAAGTGAAGAAAACTACCTTGACGGGAAAGAGCTCTCCAAGTTACAATACAAGGCCATGAGGTACGACGCTATTACTTATATCTCAAATGCCTATTAAGTAGTAAATTATTCCATATTTGGTTGATTAAAGTAGTTTGTTTTATCATACAACTGTTAGGTATACCCTTTTAGAGGGTGTACTCTATAAAAAGGGGTATTCCCAACCATTGATGTGATATTTAACACCCTAAAAATCTGAATATATGGTGAGAGAGATTAATGAAGGAATTTGTGATGACCACTTGGGTAACAGACTCCTCACACAAAAAGTTTTTAAACAAGGATACTATTGACCAACTATGCAATAGAACGCATACCACATGGCTTGCACTTATGATTCTTCTTAGAGATATGCTCAAGTGTAGCGATCACTGACCTATTGTAAATTAGTGTAGCAGATTAAACTAATTTTCACATTTGAGGAGCTTCAATATAAACATTTTTATTATGTTTAGTTGAGTTTTTAGTATTTCATTTACATTTAATAAAAAGTTTAATTTGATTATTTTATTGAACTTAGGGTCGAATGAGGCCTAAGGGTGAGCTAATACACTTTGTGAGTATGCAGGAGACCATTAGAGGGCATACCAACTCAATACTGGTCACTGTGTTACAACATGAGGAGTTTGAAGTCGCAACATAGGGAGTAGAGAACAAGAATCCTAAGATTGCCTTTAGTGTCATGACACAACTAAGGGATGTCATGACACACCCCTGAAGCTACCCTGAAAACGAGCATAATGCCTTCGATGTTGCGACACAGGCACTAGGGTGTCACGATATTAATCTAGTACAAGAAATGCTTACAAACTAGGAGTGTTTTAGTTTGCACAATCAAATGTTTAATACGAGAGCGTCAGCTGACCTTGGGTTGAGGACGACGATAACCCTAAATCTATAAATAGGCTCATTTAACACTTGTTATGGACAACTTTTCATAGTTTATAATTTTCTTTGTAATTTTAATTTTCTATTTTTCCTTTTTCTTGGGCTTTAGGTTATTTCTAGTTTTTCTATTAACATTTGTCAGGAGAATTGATTTGTGGAACATGATCAACCCTTTGTGGATTTCGTGCTTCAATCAATACAATTTAGGATTCTCTTAAACCTTCGTCTCTTGACTCCTTATTAATGTTTATTTTTCTTATCAAGTTTACTATGTTTTTGAGATCCATGAGGAACTAATCCTTCTATGGAGGATTAGCAAATGGAGGTATTATTATTTGATTGTTGTGCAAGGTTTTCTTAATAGATCGGTTGTTCAGGAAAAGAAGAATTTAAACCCTAGGCTTGATGACCCTAAGAAGTCATCAAGGTGGGACTTAACCAAAAATTGGTATGGCCTATCCGTGAACACCTTAGCCTCAAACTAGTCTGGACTATGAGATCAAGAGATATGTAGTTCTTGCTGACTTGTTAATCTAGTGGAAGATTGAGAGATCTTACTAGGGTAACGACCAGTTGGTTGAACAGGGAACTCGAAGTGAGCTAATTACCCATTATCAAATCTAATTTAGTTTCTATATCAAATTTCCCAAAGTATTTTCCTTTATATTATTTTATTCTTTATTCATAAAAATACCAAAAATCTTTTTTTTATGTTTATTTGTATTATAATTTAGGGTTAAATATAAAATTTGTACTCGAACTTGTCCACTTCTCCCAGATTGGTACCTATGACATTTTTGTCCCAGATTGGTACCCAAACTTTTTTTCTATCTACTAGTTTGGTACCTGAGACTAACTACGTTAATTTTTTGTTGACATGACAGTGCTGACCAATCGCACACCACCATGTGGCATCCTATCTAGCCTTCTTTTTTATTTTCCCTCCATATTTTCCTTTTTTTTTGGGTGTGCCCCTTTATCTCCCATTTCTTGTCTTCCTCAAATTTTTATTGTCTTCTTCATCTTCCATTTTCTTTTATTGTTTTTCAAGCATATTATTATTATTTAAAAAAACAATAAATAAGCATAGATTCATAAAGACCTTCATAAGCGAGAGGAGCTGTTCTTGTTCATCAACTTGATCAAAGTGCTTTTTTCATCGATCCCACTCCCAATATCCCTCTTTATCTCGTCGTCATTGTTGGTTCTTAGAAATGCCGTCATTTTTCGCGGGATGTTTATGGAAAGGGTTTAAATACAAATCGAATCATTTGGCGACACTCTTGATAACGTATACAACGGCGGAGTCCCACCTCTAGCTAATAGAATTATTGTCGGAAGAGTTATTGAGTAGTGACATAGAGTGGAATTGAATAATCTCATCGACGGGTAATAAAATGATCTTTTAAAAGACGAAAAATGGTGGCTCAGGAATGTGAGATTACTAGGTGAAGGAGTTGGGATTGAAGCCATATCTTTATCTTTGCTTTCGTACTAAAATTTCTTTGTTTTTCTTTTTACAAGGAATGAGGGGAAGAAAAATCATTTATAATTTTCCCAGGAAAGTATGAATTTGAATAGAGTGGGAAAGGAATAATTTCAGGTACCAATTTTATATTTAACCCTATAATTATTTAAAGTACTAATTAGCTTTATTTGTGCTTAGGTTAGGATTAATTTAGTGCTTGCCTTCCTTGGGTACGATCCTCGGAGTACTCACACACTCCTTTGTAACTATATTAGAACCTGACCTGTATACTTGCGGACACCATCCATTAATATATTTTATGTATAACTCTTACTCTGGATGTTGGTAAGACCGAAGGCAGTCAATCACCAACAAAACCTTTACAAATTATGTTAAGCCCTTAGCCATTTGCAACTTGGGGAATTGATATTATGGGCCCATTTCCAATAGTTAGAACACAAAAGAAGTTTAAACTAGCTGCAACCTAGGGAATGGATATTGTTAGCCTTTAAATCAGGCAAATATTCTTGGAGACCTTGTATCTTATATTTCTCTAAGGCTTCTTCATGGCTTTTCACTCAATTAGCCATTGTAACATTATATTCTTTATCCATTTTCTTTAAACTAGCTTCCAACGCCATCTTATTAGATCGCTCACTTATATCTCCCCATGTAATATTTCAATATATTTCTTAGCAATGGTAAGATGTTCTTCTAGCCTTCTATTTTGCTCCAGTAGTCTCTTATTTTCTTCAACTAGGTTGACATAGTGTTTGGTATTAGTGCTAGTGCTAGTGCTCTCATAGTGGATTGATACATATTTTCATATTCCTTCCTTCTAATTTCTACCTTGTTCACACCTTCAACTAGGCCTAGGCTAGCCGTACATACTTCATTCAACTGTAAGGAGACTGCTAACTTTTGTAATAAAGGTTTCATTGTTTCACTGGATGACGCACCTAATTCACTTGGGCAAATAAGCCCTTTTGTTTCTTCAGGCAATAGATTATTCCATTGCTTCATCACTTCATCAGGACTAAAAGGAAACTTCTTCACGCTAAGTTGTTCACACTACGGAAACAAGGTCCCTATTTCACCACTAGTAGTATGGAAATTTATAAAGCCACTAAAAGGACCATAAGCGACAATGATCCCAAAGGCATCATCATTAACTGGCTTTGGTGGCGATGGGGAGTTAACAAGAGAAATAAGAGGAGGAGTTATAGAAAGAGCTAAAATAATAGGAACAACACTAACATATGTTTCAGGATTATCCCTCCTTTTCTTTCGGTGAAGCTTTTCTCCTGGGCTACCTTCATCTTCGCTGCTTAAAACCATATTGGTGTCTCCTGCAGCAGTATTTCATTTCTTCCAACTATTTGCACTGCCTTCACTAGCATTGGTATCGGAAGGACCACCTTGCTTACCTTGCATAAAGCCTCATACGTCTATGTATTCATTTGTCTCCCTTGATAAGCTGGTGGATTTTTTAGAACTATCTTTGGTGCCTTGAGTTGTGGCTACGCCACCAATAATTCTTAAATTAACACCATTTGTTAACAAAAGGGGGTTCGCATCACTCGCTATATTCGTTGAAGGTTGCGAAGACCAAGTGCGAGGCTTTAGTTTACAATAATTATAAAAGTAATTTCTAAGCTCATCTTTATTTCCCAGCAGTATAAGAGATAGTTAATCAGTTGCCCCGTGAGGCCACACAAACTGTGCAAGAAAAAGCCCAATGGTGTTTGCCCTATTATTCTCTTCAACTTGTCTCCATCCATTAGGGCTTAAACTGTAAAGACAATACTGAAAACCATTTCTCATGGTCAATATTTCTTCTAAGTCCAGCATGCAGGCCAGACGAAGCTTGTAAACTTGTCAGTAGCCTGTTTTTGATATTATGTCTCGCCTTTTTAGGCATATGTCTTTGTTAGGGGCACTCAGTGGGGAAACCAAAGGCACTATTATAGGAGTAAAATATATTTGCAATGATTAAGGCGAAGATTAGAACATCTGTTGCTGATAATAGACTTAACTCCTTCGCAGGGGTGAAATAAAAAAAAAACCATTCGAACCTCATTGGTTATGGGCTTTTAATTGGTATAACCTTTGAAAAACGACAATCAATGGCAATTCATCTCGTCAACCACACTCAATGAAATACGCTATAGGTAGCCACCAAGAAAAACTAGATAGTTATTCGGGTGCTATCCTATAGTCATCAATGAGATGACAAAAGAAAACATGGAGGGGTAAATGAAACCCCACTTCTAACACATGTACTGGAAGTAAAAAATTACCATTATTGGTGTCGCTCAAACAGTGCGATTCTTCAGGAATAGAAAAATCATAAGAGAAATTTAGACTTTTAATCCCCCGTGTAAACACCCCTTACCTGTATCCGACGCCAAGATAGGGTACGAGATGTTACCTCACTAAAACACAGGTAAACCATCAACTTGTACTCGTTAAAATGCGTCCCAATTTAAAAAATTTTCAAACAATGTCCTATGGACCTTCACAAAGGCCTTCAAGGCCTAAAACAAGGTTTAGAAATGATTCGGGACCTTTTCAGGCACTTAGGAAACTTTCAAGAATCCCCACTAAAAACAGGGAACACGCCCGTGTGGAAGAGCAACACACCTGTATGACTCCTAGACATGGTCATGCTGATGGCCCGTGTGCCTTACACGGCTTAAGCACCTAGGGACACGCCCATGCCCCTCGTCCGTGCGAAATTAATTTCTAACATCGAACCTACAGGGGTTTTCACATGGGCTGGCACATGCTCGTGTGCTCAACCTGTGTCCCTCACAAGGTCATGACACGCCTGTGTCGCGGCCCGTGTGCAAAAACCTTGACATTCTGTTTCTTACGTCAGTAGACACACTGCTGTAGCACACGTTCGTGTGATTAGCCCGTGTCTGTCACATGACCATGACACGCCCGTGTCGCAGCCCGTGTATAAAAGCCTAAGTATTCTATTTTTGACGTCAGCAATCACACGATCGTAGCACATGCCCGTGTGCTTGGTCGTGCCCTCTACACGGTTGAGACACATGGCCGTGTCTCAGCCGTGTGGTTACTACTAGGCATTTAATTCTATCCATGCACGATGCAGGGGACATACGGCCTAAGTATACGCCCGTGGAGCAGACCATGTGTCACACATAGCCTAGACACACGCCCGTGTGTCTACCCGTGTGGACAAAAATAGGCTATCTTCAAGTCCTTTTTGCCACCCTGAAACAAGATCAACCCATATCCAAATATACTATGACTCCAACACTCATCCAATAGCCATAATTTGGCATCCACACAACTTAATATGAGTCACAACCATGTATTCAATCTAATACTCCTAGCACATACAATTGCTGTTGCTAAATTTTTATTCTTGAACATAATATCACTTGCATTTAATGACTAGTGGAAAATATGAGCCAATAACTTTTTGGCCTTATACAAAATGAAGTACTTCAACATTTAAGCCAACACAATTGGCCTTAAAATAAATGACAATGAGATAAGTCTAGTTCCTATACATGCCATTTCTCAAAGTACTTAAATCTAACTATACCGAGTGATCAAGCCAATAGTGTGAGCGAGGTCTCTGATGTCCGGTGATCCACGAGCTAGCTAGGTAGCACTAAAGGAAAATGGAAAAGAGAGGGGTAAGCATAAAGCTTAGTAAGTCTATAAGCAAACATTTAATACCACAACCATAAATTAAACAATTAAAATGTAGCTTAACTATACTGATACTTCCAAATCATAAGTTCACTTACTCTTCCCACACCTTACCCAATATCCTCAATACCATTTTTATGCACAAAGCTCATCTCATTAATATGTACATTTCCTGCACTTATTTATCACAACACTCGTAAATTCCGTTTAAAAGATCCCATAACATCCACATCCAAGCATTAAGTCTTACAAGATAAATTCACACATAGTCATTCATAGAAACGTCAATAATAAGGTGGTTTTGCACTTAGCCCGCCTTTGTCAATAAATTTTACGGTGGTATCCCACACAACCCACCTTTATCAATAATTTACGGTGGTATCGCACACAGCCCACCTTTATCAATAATTCACAGTGGTATCGCACACAGCCCACATTTATTAATAATCTACGGTGGTATCGCATACAACCCACCTTTATCAATAATTTACAGAATTTTTACTCATACTCTTATTTCTCGCATTTTCATCTAATCACGATAACATTCAACCACATATCATATAAGGAAATTACGAATAGAAACATTTATAAAAAGGGGTATCATTTATATATAAACTTACCTCAGTATACAAAATGTGGGACTCGATCAACCTCAACCTACGAGCTTGGCCTTCCCTAGTCTAAGTTCGAGTCTCGCACTTTTTTATCTAAATGAATACAATTTCACCTATTTAATCACTATATTAATTAAAACGATCCAAAATTCATAATTTAGCAAAATGACGATTTTGCCCTTAGATTTTTGGCAAAATGACCATTTTACCCCTAAGCTCGGAAATCAATTTTTATCGAATTTCCTTATTCATCAGGCCAAACTAAGCTCTTTTTACTCTTATGACTGACCCAAATGCTCATTATTTCACACAATTACTCCTTATTTTACCACTTCTACAACTAGGTCCAATCTAAGTATTTTCATGCAAACTCTTGCACAAAAGTTGTTTATTTAACAACCTACATTCATTTTCCTTCATAAAATTTCAGCAAACGACACTTGTACACTCATGGTGAATCTCTAACCTTTCAACCATTTTGCACAATAGACCCCTCAATAGGTAGCTCATGCTACAAGGGTATCAAAAATACAAAAATATTTAAGAAAAGACCTCAAAATCACTTACTTGTGAGTGTTCAAAGTTGCTAAAATTTTAAAGTTTTCAAAACCCCAAATTTGCTGCAATTTTCGATGAAGAATGGAGAAGAGAATGGAAAAGATGAAGCTAGGCTAATAGGCTATTATTAAAATATCAACTATCTCACCTAATACACAAAAAATTTGACTTTTCTTTTCTTTGTTAACTCTCTTGGCCGGCCATGCTCACATTAATGGGCTTATTTGCCCTTTCAAACTCCCACATTTAGTTCTCTAGCTAATTTACACAATTTGTTAATAATTTATAACTTTTACCTTTTATGTGGTTTAGTCCTTTTTCGTGATTAAGCATTCAATCGCGTAAATTAATTTGCTAAAATTTTCATGCACCATTATAAAAATATTACAACACACATTATAATGCTAAAATAATTTTTTTCTCAAACCTCAGGAAGTGATTTTGAAATCACTATTCCGATTAAGCCTAACTTTCGAGTTGTTACACCCCGTGCAGCCAGAACTTGATGCATTTCTTTTTCTTTTTTTGTACAAACATACGCTTTCGCTTCTACAACATTTCTTGCCTCCTGATGTCGCGAAGTGTTACCCGAAATAACATGTCCACTACCTTTGGTTCTGGCCATACTTTACCAATAAAAATAGAAATAAAAGACGAGAATACAAGCGAATTCTAGAGAGATTACCTCTGAAACTATCCTTTTCGGCTGCAATTCTTCTTCAAAATTTTTGAATTTGAGTAATGTAATTTCTAGGGCCTGGTTAACTCCCTTTTAAAAGAAATTCTCCCTCATTCTTTAACGCTTCAAATGCCCAACAATGGGAGAGAAATGAGCTGTAAACAACTGTACTTTTTCTGTACATGTGGATAAATGTGAGTTGTATAACAAAATGTAAAATGCACTTAGTAAGTTTTATTAAATTTACTTTTATACCCACAAAAATAGGTCCCCAGAAGAGTCACTTTATAACTCGTCTTCAAATTAGATGGGGGACAAATTGTTATGATATTTGTTATCACTGGCCCAAGACCCAAATGGGTTCGGGTCGAATAGGCCAATTTCTATCGAGCTCGAACATCGATCTTGCTAACTAAGTTCGCAGACCGGGCTCACAGGATAGGTACCTATGTTCTCCTGTGAAGTAACGCATGAGATAAATACATATTAAGTCTAGGGTAGAATATATGTTGACATGTATGGAATCTACTTAGTACGTTACATGAATGAACAATACGCATATTATATAAATAGACAAACACCACCATCCAAAAGAGACAGAGAAAATTACTTAACAATTAGAATTGTTAACTCATGTCAAGGTACTAGCTAAATTAGAATTGTTAACTCATGTCAAGGTCCTAGCTAACATATATAGAAGTAATTAATAAATTATAATTTATTTAATTTACTACTACTTAATCATTATTTTATAGGAAATTTACTTCCGGATTCCATTTAACAAGGCAGGGAAATTGGGGTCCCATCAAATTGCATTATGCAAAGAAATCACGTTAAAAGAAATTGACGAATAACAATGAATAAACAACACGAGTTTTATTTCTTGTCTGATTGTAATGATTATATGCTTACATGGTTTCGATTTAACTTGCTGTCTTCCTTGAACAAATACCAAATCACTGAGATGAAGTGGTTGATAATTGGACAGCGTTGGTGTTGGAAATTTGGACAACCGTCTTGTAAGATTTTGTCAGCTGAAAGGTGACTTGGTGCTCATCAATTTATATTATCATACAATTTCTTTTTAACAATGGCCTTCTGTCTCAGGCTGACTACTATACTCGGAATCGACAATCAATCCTATCTTCTCCAATATTGCCCCTAAGACTTTTCAGGGAAATCTAACCGCGTTTAAGTTTTCAATTTCATACCCCCCCCCCCCAAAATAACTCCAATCGTTTGTTCTTTACAAATATCAATTTCATTTTCAAAGCCAATAATACTATATAATTAATATGAAAATTGAAAAATTTTGGATCAGTGTTCATATTAATAATAAAGGTGATAGAAACATTGAGGGAACTGAATATAACGCTACAATTTTCAATTAGATAAAGCATGAAGAAAAAAGACCTGCATATTAAAACATGGAGAAGA
Organism: Gossypium stocksii; assembly: GCA_020496765.1. NCBI lineage: Eukaryota > Viridiplantae > Streptophyta > Magnoliopsida > Malvales > Malvaceae > Gossypium > Gossypium stocksii. The sequence continues at coordinate 34,963,626 of CM035630.1, forward strand.
TTGCTGATCTGTAAAGCATTTGTAAATAATTGAAAAAGACTGCAAAAGATGCAATATTTTAGTGAATTAAGAGCATGGGATATGATTTGACATGCAATCAGACAATTCGGATATTTTTGCAAATAGTGCTAAATTTGGAAAATTGTCTCGTGACGGAACTATTGTTTTTGCTGCACAGTTTTCTGGCAACTCAGATTCCAATCCAAAGTAGAAACAAAGACCAAACCATTCAATATATATGTATTTATAATGTCAAAGTCTAAGACCCAAAGAACATAGTTTAAGATGCTAAAATAAGAAGTTTACTGATATACAAACATTAATTATTTAAAGTTGGTTCGACTTGTTGGAATATTTTAATAAAACATAAAAAGTTTCATTATTTGAGGTATATGATTTGACAGGATAAATTTGTTGGAAATTATCCACATTATATATATAATAAAAGTAATTATATATTATTATTTATTATCATAATATGTTAGTCCAAATTAAAAATATTTAATTTGATTAAAGTTTATTGAATTTTAATTGTTAAATAAAGTATGAGTTAAATATGTCTAGATACTCTAATAATTAATTTTTAATTAATAATGGGCTAATTAGAAATTATGATTAATGTGAAAAAATTATATATTAGTGTTATAGTCTCCAAATTACACATAAAATAACTTTTCTAATATCACATCTTTAGTAAATAGAGAGTCACTTCTCTATATTACTTATGTGTTAATTTGGAAGATCAAAACCACAATATCGGTAGATTATAAGAAATCGATGAATTTAGATATGCTTCTACATCTAATTTTGTTCTTGATTTATTCTTAATGATTTGACATGACAATTCTGGTTTGTGGTTTCTTAAGTTTTATATCAAATATTATTTTATGGTTCTAACAAGTGGCATTCGAGCCTCGTCATGTTAAATCATTGAGAACGAATTGATTATTTATTATTTTTAAATGAATTTTTTTTTAAATTTAGGATTTGATATTTTAATTTTCGATTATATATATTGATGTTTGAAATTCATATTGAAGCTTTTTAGGTTTTATTATATTAAAATTTTAAGGTTTATGAACATCAATTGAAATCTTTGACAGTTATTGGTTTGGTATGAATTGCTATAGTGCAATTCACAAGAATTTTTTTTGGGTAAATTGAAGTTTATCTATGGGAATCATTGTGCAATTGAAAGCCATTAATTCTTAGGCTTAAATCAATATATACTTTGGATTTATTAATTGATTTGGTGATTAAGATTTTTTTCCCTCATACAATACTCTGGTATAGTTAAGTAGAATAATCTGGTGCAAGAAAAATTATGGATTAAGTTATGAGTTTTTAAAATTTATTACGCTTTTATATTTGGTTTTGAACTCAGAAGGAGAATGCAATTAGTAATCCTGATTTTCTTTTGAGCATTACTTTTTTGGTTCATTAAGTATTATTTATTTATTGTTTCTTAAGTTTGCATAATGATATGTTTACGGTAGAATTTTGGAATATGCATGCTTTTTTTTTTTTTTTTGTGATTTTCAGTTTAGTGGTTTTGATTTTTGGTAGAAGGATTTTGGAAGCACGAAATTTTATATTTATGATATATATATTTAAAGAATTTAGTTTTAAGTTTGGTTGTATAATATTATGTTTTGAAGATTTCAAATATTTGGTTAAATTATGATGATTTGGTTTATTGTATGAATTGTGAGATATGCAAACTAGTATGATTTTGTTTTTTTAGATTTATTAGCTTGAAAATATTTTTCAAGTATTCATGCAAATCTTTGTTTAATTGTAAATACAATTTTGGATTTACATGGTATATGCAAGGTAAATTTTTCTATTTGGTTTTGAATACATGTATATGGGTGATTTGCTTTGGTGTTTTGTCTATGTCAAAATTATGAATATATGTGCTTGTTAATTATTTGATTTTGAATCACTACATAATTTTTGTTTGGTTTTGACATATATGGTTTTAGAACAAAAAAAATCAATTAAAGATTAAAATTTTCAATTTTTTTATTGCACTATTTAGACAACCTTCTTTTAGATTATTTTGGAAACTATAAAGCAATAAAAAAAGGTTTTGACCTTTAACTGTTATGGAAATTTTAGATTTGAATACTGATATATTTATACATATTTTAAAATAACTTAATTGAAATAATAAGTTGCCAAAGTGACCTCTGATATTGAAATTATTTTGTTTTAAAATATATAAGAAAGGTTAATAATATTACATGTGCAACTGTGGTAATAAACATATGACAATTATTCAGTTTTACATGTGAGTAATAAATCAGCCCAAAAGAAAGATTTATTTTTCGACATGTTCTTATTGTCACTATTTGATTACTACACCAAGATATCACTTACAAGTTAATATTTGTCCAAATATGAAATATTAATGGAGTGTCTGATATCTTGAAAAGTGGTTTACTTTTATTCAAAAAAATATTTTGGTTTAAATTTGAAGTCTTATTGAGGTTGTTTTTATTTATTTATTCAACTATTATTATATTTGCAAACATCATTGTATTCTGTTTTGGGATAAATATATATACATATATATACACTATTATCTTTTAATTTGATTGAAAGATGAAATTAAGAGAAATATTTTGAAACAAATAAATTCAGATTTTTGGCTTTGGGATTTAATTAAGAATGTCTAATATTTTAAATAGATTAGTTGAAACAAAGTGCTGCCAAAGTAACTCTTTTGAGTAAATTGATTTATTTAAAATATCAAGATGATTATATGTTTTTGTGATTCATGCATTTATTAATTGACCCAATGGTAAGTTAATATTTGAAAAAACTTAAATGACATCTATGGTTATAAATGTGTGACAATTATAAAGTACTTTATGTGAGCAATATGTTAGTCCAAAGATTAATTCATTATTTGACATAATTTATTGACAATATTTGATTGCTATAACAAGAGTACCACTTACTGTTAATATTACTGTCCAAAGACTTGATATTAATATTGTGTTTGGCATCTTGAGATGTGATTACCCATTATCCTGAGTTTATTATTTACTTATGAATATTGATGTGAGCTTGTTTTTATTTATTTTTTTGTTTTATATTCAGCTAGTTCTTCTTCTGCTACCACAATATCTACTAATATAAATTATTTACCCATGTTTAATGGGACTAATTTCAATGAATGAAAAATGCACTTACTTATAGTGCTTGGTTACAAGGACATAAACTTTGCACTAAAGGGAAGAACAACCTGCACCTCTCATTACGGAAAGCAACCCTTATGTTAAAAGGGATTTTGAGAGGTGGGGTCGTTCAAATCGCATGAGTCTAATGATCATGAAACACAACATTCGAGAAGCCTTTAGGGGAATAAAATTTGAAAAGATTACTCAGGCCAAGTGTTTCCTTGATGAAATTGAGAAACGTTTAGTTAAAAACGATAAGGGTGTGATGACATCACTTCTGACTTCTTTGATGTCTATAAAGTATAAGGGTCAAGGAAATATGAGGGAGTACATTATGAAGATGTTTCATGTTGTCTCAAGACTTAAGGCACTTAAGATCGAGCTTTCTGAGGAATTGCTTATTCTTATGGTTTTGGTATTACTTTCTGCACAGTTTAACTAATTTAAAATTAGTAACATCTGTCAAGAGGAGAAATGAAGTAAGCAACTATTTTATTTTTTATTCTGAGTGATCTAGGGGCTATGAGTTTTATGATCCCACAATTAGGAATATTTTTGAGACGAGAACTACAACTTGTTTTAAAGGATGTTGAGTTTGGAAGGAGAAATTGTAACACCCCAAACCCGGCCCAGACGTTATGACCGAATCCAAAAGTGTCACATTGTAGGGTTTTGTAAATAGAGTTGTCTTGTAAATTCTTTTTAGTTTCAAAAATTCATATTCATTTTTACCCATTTTCAAAAACGTTGATTAACTATTTCATTTTTTTAAAAAACTTGTTTTACAGTGCAAGCATTACAAAACCGATTCATATTTTTAGAAGACCTCTTTACACGTAAAAACGTTAATTTCTTAAAACAATTTATTTAGGCATGCAGAAAAATAGCAAAACAAGAATTAACAGTTTAAAACCAAAAAGTCCAGAAATTTACAACTCTCAAATGAAAACCAAAAACATATTAACAACCATAAATTGTCAAGTTTAAACAGTTTACAAACGCATGGTCACCGTTGAGTTTCCCATTACACCGATCTGCCTAAGTCTGTTGATTACCTGTATAGAACAGACAAACAGGAGTGAGTTTACGTAAACTCAGTGTCTAACCCAACAGATTTAAGCATGCACACAAATAGACACAAAAATAGTTAGATATAGATTCGAGCCCAAGCCCATTTCAGATACAGAATACAGAATCAGATGTACATATTAGATACTCAAAATCCTACCCCCATCCTCTACACACTAACTCCGACCATCCCATCACACCATGTGGGGTTAAAAACACCCACCCAACCCTATACACCATATTGTACCATTACGACACATAACAGATAAAGTGCAGCCTTACTACCAGAATATAGGCAAAGGTTGCCTTTCAGAACACTTCCTCCATAGATATATATTATCCCACCCCAATAACAATGTAACAGCCCAAAATTGGGCCTAGTAGGAATAATGATTTCGAAATCACTTCTCGAGGTTTAAGAAAATTATTTTAGTGTTAATTTATGTGTTGTAGTATTTTTATAAGAATGCACGAAAAATTTTGGTGAATTAACTTACGCGATTGAGAGCTTAATCGCGAAAAATGACTAAATCACATAAAGGCCAAAAGTTGTACTTTATTAGTTAAAGGTGTTAAATAGATTGAGAATCAAAGTTTGGGGGTTTTATAGGAAAAATAAGCCCATTAGATAGCATGGCCGGCCAAGGTAGCTAAAGGGGGTAGGAAAAGTCAAAGTTCTGTGAGATTTTTGTCATAAAATTCATAAAATATTACCTATGTCCCCTAGCCTTCATGCTTCATCATTTTCTTCTTCATCTTACCAAAATTTCCAGCTAAACTAAAGGTTTGAAAGCTTCAAAATTTGTAGCAATATTTAGCCCTCAAAGGTAAGTGATTTTAAGGTTATTTTTTCAAGAATTTTAGTACTTTTGAGACCCTTACATCATAAGCTATCTATTGAGGGGCATATTTGTAACACCTCAAACCCGGCCCAGACATTATGGCCGAATCCGGCGATGTCACATTGAAGGGACTATTTTTCAAAATGACTTTATTCATTTAAGAACATGTTTAGTAGAAAAATTTACTTGGTTAAAAACTTAAGTTTGAGATTTCGAAATTCAAGTTCATGTTAAGTCCAAAATGAAAGCCCATGTTTAAACAAAAATGCCCACATAATAATGTTATTTCAAAACCACGTTTAATTTGAGAAATTTATCTAAGTAAAAATAAAACTAGGCAGTCAAAACATTAATAAACCCTAAATACAGTCATATCAGAGACAGAAGGCCTTATTACATCAATTGAAAATAAAAAAATAAAACTAAGTAATTAAAAGGAAACAATTCATTTAAATCTATATTGAAAATTCCTAAGTAACTCGTAGTGTGGCTATCTCCGAGTCCTCTCCCGCGTCGAGTCGTCTACTGTGGATCACCTGAAATATTAATAATAAGGGTGTGAGTTTCGAAACTCAGTGTGTACGACCCTTGGCAATCAAATCAATTCAGTATGCACATATCACATTGGGCCTAAACCCTAATCAATATCGGTGGTCGGGGCCTTAGCCCACATTAACCTTATATCATATCAGAATTTCATGAATGCAAATGTTCCCATCCCAAATCCAACTGCTACACACCACCCGTACCAGCCCAACACACCTGTGGGGATGTCTACATCAACTCACCCATCCTCTACACTCCAAAGGTAGCACCGGTTGCGGCACTACTCACGTTGCAGCAAGGCTGCTATATAAGTACGGTGTAGCAAAGCTACTCGGTGGCTTAAAAGCCTACGGTGGATCCACGGTCGTCAAGCCACTATGCGATCCTCAAAACACTTCCTTCGTATCATCAAAACCTACCCAAGTGCAACATACAATTCATGAATGCATCATACTTATTTTCACACATTTTCACATATTAAGCACTTAGGGGTATTTTGGTCATTTCACTACCCAGGGGTATTTTTGTAAATCTACATTATAGGCGTATTTGGTACTCCTACCCTACAAGGGTGTTTCAGTAGTTCTACTTACAGGGCATTTTCGTAATTCTACCTTAGAAGGGTATTTTTGTAATTTTATCTTAGAAGGGTATTTTCGTAATTTCCTAATGATACATATTTTAGTTATGAATTTTGGCCCATCAACAAGTCCTCGCAGCTAAGATGAACGGACACTATGCACCAGGTAGGATTCAAGAGAAGAGGAGGTGGGTCACTCGGACCGCTTAAGTACCAAGCTTTTCTTAGATCCAATTCTAGACATGTACACATCCATTGCCACACCTTAGTCTAGCGACTTGTCCACGAGTTTGTTTAATTATTTAATTAAGTCTTATGAAATTTGAGAGTTCTTTTAACTAGGCCTAAAGTCCATTAGTACCTTAGCATGTATTTCTACAATCCTATAAGGCCCATTAAGCCCAATCATGCTTATATGACCTATTAGGCCCGATCATAATTTAATCATACAATCATACATATCAATCCATCATAAAATTTCATATCACAACTTTGCCAATTTGGGCCCACAAATTCGGCAAGCCTATTAGGGATTTCGGGATTTCGAATTTTACCGATTTGCCGTGTGTGTAGTGTATGTACACACCTAATTGACGACCCACACTACACTATCCTCAGCCTCGACCTACAATCAAAACCACTTTCGAATCAATTCTATACCTTAAACTACAACTTTATCAAATCCCAAAGCCTTACCATAACCTTACCGTGTACCTTCGGCTTTTCTAGCCTTCCTTAGCAAATAGTCTTAAATATTCTTAGATCTGCATCAACACACATATTTTATCAACATTAGGTGACTCGTTTTCCACACGAGTCACCCTTATAGGCTACACATATACTTGGCCACCCCTTTAAGAAACCAAAATTGAGAATGAGACACTTACCGAAACTCGCCTTCAAACTAACGGCCTAGATATCTACTGAGTGTGACTGGCTTTTAAAATCTTGATTAAAGGTTGTAAATAACAAAAACAAATTTGTGATGGAGGAAAGCAAAAGAAATCAGAAAAGGGGATATGGGTATTCAGCTTTTAAGAGATTAAGGAAAGAAATTGGCAAAAGGGATATAGGTATTCAGCTTTTGCAAAAGAGGAAAAAGAACTAGAAAGAAGGAGAAGAATGAAGCATTTGGTTTGGTAAAGCAAGGGAAACTCTTCAAAAATAATTTGGCACCCCCTATAAATACCCAAAGCTGAACCCCTAAAGTTCCAATTGGCTCCACTTCATCCACATCTCATCTCCTAATTTTTCTCCACGATAAGCTCTCCTAACTCTTCCTATATTTTCTCTTCTGATCACTCTCCTTAGAGTCCATCTTCATGCCACTTCCAACCTTCTAGAAGGCCAAAATTAAACTCCCAAAAATACTAAGCTAGGATCCAAAACTTAACCAATGCCCAATACTTCTAGGCCTAAAATTTGGGGCATTACAATATTTAGCATTTTGGTTGAAAATTTAGAGATTTTCCATGAATTTCCAAAGGTAGTTTGCTAAATTTTATGAGAGCAAATGATTCTTAGTTGCTAAATAAATGATTTTTATGGAAGGGTGTTCATGGAAAAATACCTAAATTCGACTAAAGTGAAAAGTTGATAAATTGCATGGTAAATGCATGAGATGATGGAAATTTAAAGTGGTCACAAGAGTAAAAAGGGTTTAGAAAGGCATGAGAAGTAAGGAAATTTGATAAAAAAAATCATTTTCCGAGCATAAGGGTAAAATGGTCATTTTGCCAAAATCTAGGGGCAAAATGGTCAATTTGAAAAATTATGAAATTAGAAGATGCCTTAGTTAATATGATGGCTAAATTTGTGAATTTCCATTCATTTTAGATCAAGAAGGACGACACCCGAGCTTGACCGGGGAAAGCCAAACAAACAGAGTGAATCAAGACTTGCAACATTTTATATACTGAGGTAAGTGGGGTGTAAATATTACAATCTACCTATTGCATATTCATTTATGTATTTATACTACATGAGGTATTGATTGTATCTATGAAACTAGAATGAACTGTCAAAATGGTAATTTCCCAGTGGAACCATTAGGATAGATTGGATAACTGGGCTGAGAGACTAGAGGAGATAAGTTTAATGCCATTGTAAGCCCATGTCGAGGACATGGCATTGGCGATGAGTTGAATGCCATTGTAAGCCCATGTCGAGGACATGGCATTGGCGATGAGTTTAATGCTATTGTAAGCCCATGTCAAGGACATTAAATTGGTGATGAGTTTAATGTCATTGTAAACCCATGCCGAGGACATGACATTGGTGATGAGTTTAATGCTATTGTAAGCCCATGTTGAGGACATGGCATTGGCGATGAGTTTAATGCCATTGTAGGCCCATGTCGAGGACATGGCATCGACATTTAACCCACATTTGAGGCCATCGAGTATCCTCTTCTATTCCACTAGGTTCTATGGGAAATGATTTTATGGTTGAATACTTATGTAAAAGAAGTAAAGACCTTATTGTAAGTGGTACAGGTACCTATGTATATATATCATGTATAAGATACAAGCTCGATCATATATTGTATGATTAGTAAGGAAAGTATGACAAGTAAGTTATGTTCATAGTCATTCATGTTGTGTAAGGATTTTAAGAATGTTAATTTACAACATTCAGTTGTTAATATTTGCATTCTACTTACTAAGCTTTATGCTTATCCCCTCTCCTTTCCATTTTTCCTTGTAGTGTCGCCTAAGTAATTTAAGGATCCAAGGGACATCGTAGGCATCATTCACACTATCAATTGAAGCACTTGGTATAGTCTTATTTTTGTGTTTTGAATAATGGCTTGTATAGGTCTTTTTGGTTGTTTTGGCATATGATACTCTAGTCAGCCATTTGTATTGGCCATTTATTTCATAAAGCTCATTTTGTAAATGGCTATTGGAATTGGCCAAAAGAATTGTTGTTGTTACTTTTAATGAAATGAGAATGAGTACATGAAAATTGTAAATGGTTGTTTAGATTATTTGTGCATGCACGTTATGTGAGATGTAGATAGATTGGTATATGTGACTAAGTTGGAATGCCAATTTATGGCTATTGGTTAGGTATAAATGTTTTGGTATGTTGGCTTTGTATTTAGTCTTGTTCCAGGGTAGCAAAGAGGCTTGGCAAATAACCTATTTTTGTCCACATGGCCTGTGTGCCTAGGCCGTGTGTCCCCTGCACCTCGCATGGATAGAATTAAATGCCCATCAGTGTTCCATACATGCATGAGATACGGCCGTGTGTCTTAACCTTGTGAGAGATACGGCCGAGACACGGGCATGTGCCCCGGCCGTGTTATTAATGATGTCAGAAACAGAATACCCAGGTTTTTACACACGGGCCGTGACACTGGTGTGTCATGGCCGTGTGAGGGACACAGGCTGGCCATACGGGCGTGTGCCAGGCCGTGTGAAAACCCTTGTAGGTTAAATGTTAGAAATTAAATCCACACAGAAGAGGGGTACGGGCGTGTCCCTAGATTGCTTAGGCCGTGTGAGGTACACGGGCCATTAGCACGACCATGTCTTGAGGCCACCAGGCGTGTTGTCCTTCCATACGGACGTGTGCCCTGTTTTTAGTGGTATTTCTTGGAAGTTTTCTAAGTGCCTGAAACGGTTCTGTATTGCTTCCAAAGAGTGTTTTAGGCCTCGTAGGCCTATATGAAGTATCGAAGAGCTATGTTTGAAAAAGTTTGAAATTGAGACGTATTTCGGTGGTTTAAGATTGAATAAATTGCATGATTATAGTAATGTAACACCTCGTATCCTATTTCGGCGTAGGATACGGGTAAGGTGTGTTACATTTAGTGGTATTAGAGTATGGTTTAGTCGATTCTAAGACTAAAATAGTGTGAGTACAAGTCTAGCTATACATGCCATTGTTAATTAATGATAGTGTGACGACTCCTGACAATTGTAAAATATGTTTTCTTATAGTAATGGATCCCGATCAATCTATGGTGGATGATATAGACAGTAATGTGTCGGTTCCCGCCGAAAGGACCGTGCCTGTAGAAAGTGGACCTATGACATGGAGTCAAGGTGGAGAGGCCAGAGAGCTCTACTTCAAAATGATGGACGCCTGGTACACGGAGTATGTTCATGTGAATCCGAACACTCCACATCCCCCGCTTCCTTTAGTTTATCAGCAAGCCCCTGTAGCTTCTTAATGGGTAGATTTGGCTAGCAGAGAGAAGCTTCCGGTAGATAGAATAAGAAAACATGAAGCTAAAGAGTTTAGAGGAAAAAAGGATGATGACCCTAAAAGGGTAGAATTCTGGTTAGAGAATACTGTAAGGGTGTTTGATGAGCTTTCGTGCACACCTGATGAGTGCATTAAGTGTGTAGTGTCAGTTTTATAGGACTCAGCCTACCAATGGTGGATTATTCTCATGTCCGTAGTACTGAGAGAAAGAGTAACTTGGGAGTTCTTTCAAGAAGAGTTCCATAAAAAGTATATTAGTCAAAGGTTCATTGACCAAAGGAGGAAAGAATTTCTTGCATTGAAGCAAGGCTAAATGACAGTCACGGAGTATGAGCGTGAGTTCGTGAGACTTATCAAATATGCCCGCGAGTGTGTATCTTCTGAAGCTGTCATGTGTAAGCGATTTGTAGTGCTCGTCGAGAGAGCGTGCAAGGCTGAAGAGTTAGCTAAAGAGAAGAGGAAGGTTGATATAGAGTCTCGTGACTTGATGAAGAGACAAATAGGAAAATCGCATCAATCCTCGTCCAAGAGAATGAAATAGTTTACTACCTGATCAACTGCTTCGGTAGGATTTTCAAGTAAAAGCAAGAGTAAGCAACAGATGGTGTCCAAAGCTCAGACCACTTCAGTTGTGAGTGTCGATAGCGCTAGACCTAATAGATCGAAGTGTTGGTAGTGCGGTAGATGACACTTCGGTGAATGTCGAGGAGATGAACAGGGATGTTATAAGTGTGGGTCATTAGACCATTTCATCTGAAATTTTCCTAAGTGGGACAAAAAAGACAAGAAATAAGAGATACGAGCGAGTAATGCACTAACGAGCGGTAGACCACAAAAGAACCTAGGTAGTAGAGTGGGTAGCAAAGGTGCTCCTAGAGATTCAGCCGTGAGGTCTAAGGGCCGAGCGCTGGTAAGAACTTACGCTATTCGTGCTCGCAAGGAAGCCTCATCTCAAGATGTGATTACGTGTACCTTTTCTATCCATGATATGTTTGTTCTTACTTTAGTCGATCCGGGATCTATACATTCTTTTATTTTCATAAAGTTGGTACCTAGTATTAATGTGTTAGTTGAGTCTACTGAATTTGTAGTAAAGGTGTCCAATCCGTTGGGCAAATATGTCTTAATGGACAAGATATGCAAATATTGGTTGTCTACTCATAGTGTAATAGTGAATTGTGGGAGGAAATATATTTAATTAAGCTGTGAGAATGGAGATAACCTTCGGGTAGAGTCAGGCAAATCGAATAGCTTACCGGTAGTGGTTTCGTCTTTGATTGCAAAAAAATATTTGAGGAAGGGATGCGAAGCTTATCTTACTTTTGTGTTGAACACTCAAGTGTCTGAAATAAAGATTGAGTCGATACATGTGGTTTGTGAGTATCCAAATGTGTTTCTAGAAGAGTTACCCGGATTGCCTCCAATAAGGGAAGTGGAGTTTGGCATCGAGTTGGTCCCTGGGACGACACCTATCTCGATTGGTCCGTATAGGATGGCGCCGATGAAGTTGAAGGAGTTGAAGGTGCAGCTGCAAGAATTAACGGATAAGAAGTTCGCAAGACTGAGTTATTCCCCATGGGGTGCTCTAGTACTCTTTATAAAGAAGAAAGATGGATCGTTAAGGTTGTGTATCAATTACAGACAACTTAACAATGTAACTATGAAGAACAAGTATCCTTTGCCTAGGATCGAAGATTTATTTGATCAACTTAAGGGAGCCATGATATTTTCTAAGATAGATCTGAGGTCGGGGTATTATCAATTGAAGGTGAAGGAGCAAGACATGCCAAAGACTATGTTTCGGACGAGGTATGGCCCCATTTGGCTTAAAAAACGCCCTGGCGGTATTCATGGATCTAATGAACAACATATTTCAGCCATACCTGGATAAATTTGTAGTAGTTTTTATCGATGATATACTGATTTACTCTTGAGACGAGAACGAGCATGCTGAGCACTTGAGGACGGTTCTACAAACCTTGAGAGAGAAGCAATTATATGCTAAGGTTAACAAAACTAAATTTTGGCTTCGAGAAGTAGGCTTCTTAAGATACATTATCTTGGGTGAAGGGATCAGAGTTAACCCGAGTAAGATTTCAGCTATTGTAGAGTGGAAGTCATCGAGGAACGTGTTTGAGATTAGGAGTTTCTTAGGCTTAGCGGGATACTATAGGCACTTTGTTAATGGATTTTCTATGATTGCTACTCTGGTGACGAGGTTGTTGCAGAAAGATGTCAAATTCGAGTGGACAGAAAAATGTCAACAAAGTTTTGAGAAATTAAAGACCTTGTTGACTAGGGTGCGTACTTATGCAAGAAAGCAAGGTAATTGCGTATGCCTCGAGACAGTTGAAGCCACATGAGAATAACTACCCTACCCATGACTTGGAGTTGGCTGCCATCATTTTTGCACTGATGATTTGGAGACATCATTTATATGGTTAGAAGTGCCGAGTTTTCAAAAACCAAAAAACTTAAAATATCTGATGACCCAAAAAGAGTTAAATTTGAGATAGCAGAGATGGCTAGAGTTAATAAAAGACTACGAGTTGGTGATCGACTACCATCCTAGAAAGGCGAATATAGTTACCGATGCGTTTGGTAGGAAATCATTGTTTGCTTTAAGAGCTTTGAGTGCCCAGTTGTCTATGTCCGAGGATGGTTTGATTGTAGCAGAAATGAGAGTTAAACCGGTATTTCTTCAAGAGATTCTTGAAGCTTAGAAGAATGATGAGATGTTGCAAGCTAAAATATCACAATGTGAATTGGGTGTTGAATCTGAATTTCAAATTGAGCCTGATGGTTGTTTAAAGTACCAAGATAGAGTTTGCGTGCCTAAGAGTGAGGAGATTGTTCAGAAAATTTTGCAAGAAGCACATAGTGGGTTTTTGTCTATCCATCCGAAAAGTGTAAAGATGTACAATGACCTGAGGAAAATGTATTAGTGGTCGGGTATGAAGAGAGACATTTTAGAGTTTATTTCGAGATGCTTAATTTGTCAGCAAGTGAAGGTCGAACATCAGGTACCATCAGGTCTGCTTCAGCCTATAATGGTTCCTGAGTGGAAATGGGATTGAGTTACTATGGATTTTGTGATGGGGTTGCTTATGACTCCAAAAAAGAAAGATACAGTTTGGGTAGTGGTAGATAAACTCACTAAGTCAGCTCATTTCATACTAGTGCATATCGACTACCCACTTGAGAAATTGGCCGATTTGTACGTTTCCAAAATTGTGAGACTTCACGGAGTACCTATATTAATTATTCAGATAGAGATCCAAGATTTACGTCGCGGTTTTGGGGCAAGCTGCAAGGAGCTTTAGGAACGAAACTTAATTTTAGTACCGCTTTTCACCCACAAACAGATGGCCAATTGAGAGAGTAATCTAGATACTTGAAGACATGTTATTGTGTTGTGTTCTAGAGTTTCAAGGTAGCTAGGAAAGGTACTTACCGTTGGTAGAATTTGCCTACAACAATAGCTATCAATCGAGTCTTCAGATGGCGCCTTATGAGGCTTTGTATGGGCGCAAGTGTCAGACGCCTTTGTATTGGTCAGAACTTCAAGAGAGTCAGATACATGGGGTTGACTTGGTCAAAGAGACCGAAGAGAAGGTTAGCGTGATTTGAGAATGCTTCAAAGCCACCTCAGATAGATAGAAATCCTACGCGAATTTACAACGAAAAGAGATCAAGTTTCAGGTAGGGGACAAAGTGTTTTTGAAAGTTTCCCCATGGAGGAAAGTCCTTCGATTAGGTAGGAAAGGAAAATTGAGCCCACAGTTTATTGGGCCTTATGAGGTGATCGAGAGAGTTAGACTGGTAGCCTATCGATTACCCTTGCCACCTGAACTAGAGAAGCTTCACGACATTTTTCATGTATCTATGTTATGTCGCTATCGCTCAGACCCTTCGCACGTGATTACACCAACTGAGGTTGAGATTCAACCTGATATGACCAACGTTGAAAAACCAGTCAAGATTTTGGCTCGAGAGATTAAGCAACTGAGAAATAAGATTATAGCATTAGTAAAAGTATTGTGGCATAGACATGGTGTTGAAGAAGCCACATGGGAACCAGAGGAGATGATGAGACATTAGTACACGTGCCTCTTCAACGGTAAGATTTTCGGGGACGAAAATTCCTAATGGGAGAGAATTGTAACAGCTCGACATTGGGCCTAGTCAGAATAGTGATTTTGAAATCACTTCTGAAGGTTTAAGGAAATAATTTTAATGTTAATTTATGTGTTGTAGTATTTTTATAAGAATGCACAAAAAATTTTGGTGAATTAATTTATGCGATTGAGGGCTTAATCGCGAAAAAGGACTAAATCGTGTAAACGCCAAAAGTTGTATTTCATTAGTTAAAGGTGTTAAATAGATTGAGAATCAAAGTTTGGGGGTTTTATAGGGCAAATAAGCCCATTAGATAGAATGGCTAGCCAAGGTAGCTAAAGGGGGTAAGAAAAGTCAAAGTTTGGTGAGATTTTTGTCATAAAATTCATAAAATATTGCCTATGTGGCCTAGCCTTCATGCTTCATCATTTTCTTCTTGATCTTGCCAAAATTTCCAACTAAACTAAAGTTTTGAAAGCTTCAAAATTTGCAGCAATATTTAGCCCTCAAAGGTAAGTGATTTTAAGGTTTTTTTTTTTTTTTTAAATTTTAGTACTTTTGAGATCCTTACATCATAAGCTATCTATTGAGCGGCATATTTAACATTTTGGTTGAAAATTTAGAGATTTTCCATGAATTTCCAAAGGTAGTTTGCTGGATTTTATGAGAGCAAATGATTCTTAGTTGCTAAATAAACTATTTTAATGGAAAGGTGTTCATGGAAAACACCTAAATTCGACTAAAGTGAAAAATTGATAAATTGCATGGTAAATGCATGAGATGATGGAAACTTGAAGTAGTCACAAGAGTAAAAAGGGTTTAGAAAGGCATGAGAAGTAAGGAAATTTAATAAAAACATCAATTTTCGAGCATAAGAGCAAAATGGTCATTTTTCCAAAGTCTAGGGGCAAAATGGTCAATTTGCCAAATTGTGAAATTAGAAGATGTCTTAGTTAATATGATGACTAAATTTGTGAATTTCCATTCATTTTAGATCAAGAAGCACAACACCCGAGCTTAGACCGGGGAAGGCCAAACAAATGGAGTGAATCGAGACTTGCAACATTTTATATACTGAGGTAAGTAGGGTGTAAATATTACAATATACCTATTGTATATTCATTTATGTGTTTATACTACACGAGGTATTGATTGTATCTATGAAACGAGAATGAAATGTCATAATGGTTATTTCCCAGTGGAATCGTTTGGATAGATTGGATGGGCTGAGAGACTAGAGGTAATGAGATTAATGCCATTGTAAGCCCACGTCGAGGACATGGCATTGACGATGAGTTTAATTCCATCGTAAGCCCATCTTGAGGACATGACATTGGTGATGAGTTTAATGCCATCGTAAGCCCATGTCGAGGACATGGCGTTGGCGATGAGTTTAATGCCATTGTAGGCCCATGTCGAGGACATGGCATTAGCTATGAGTTTAATGCCATTGTAAGCCCATGTCGAGGACATGGCATTGGCGATGAGATGAGAGCCGGTGTAAAACCATGTCGAGGACATGACATCGGCGCTTAACCCATGTTTGAGGCCATCGAGTATCCTCTTTTATTCCATTGAGTTCCATGGGAAAAGATTTTATGGCTGAATACTTATGTAAAAGAAGTAAAAACCTTGTTGTGAGTGGTACAGGTACCTATATATATATCATGTATAAAATACAAGCTCGATCATATATTGTATGATTAGTAAGGAAAGTATGACGAGTAAGTTATGTTCATAGTCATTCATGTTTTGTAAGGATTTTAAGAGTGTTAATTTACAACATTCAGTTGTTAATATTTGCATTCTACTTCTAAACTTTATGTTTATCCCCTCTGCTTTCCATTTTTCCTTTTAGTGCTGCCAAAGTAATTTAAGTATCTAAGGGATGTCGGAGGCATAGTTCACACTATCAATTGAAGAACTTGTTATAGTCTTATTTTTGTGTTTTGGATAATGGCATGTATAGGTCTTTTTGGTTGTGTTGGCATATGATACTCTAGTCAGCCAATTGTATTGGCCATTTATTTCATAAAGCTCATTTTGTAAATGGCCATTGGAATTGGCCAAAAGAATTGTTGTTGTTACTTTTAATGAAATGAGAATGAGTTTATGGAAATTGTAAATGGTTTTTTAGAATATCTGTGCATGTACATTATGTGAGATGTAGATAGATTGGTATATGTGACTAAGTTGGAATTGGTTAGGTATGAAAGTTTTGATATGTTGGCTTTTCTTTAGTCTTGTTCCAAAGCGGCAACGAGCCTTGGCAAATAGCCTATTTTTGTCGACATGGGTAGGCACATGGGCGTGCACACACGGCCAGCCCACGGGTGTGTGACTGGGCCATGTGTCCCCTGTGCCACACGGGCACGAGACATGGCTATGTGTCTCAACCGTGTGAGAGACATGGTCGAGACATGGGCTTGTGCCCAGCCGTATGGTTGCTGACGTTAGAAATAGAATACCCAGGTCTTTACACATGGGCCGCGACACGGGCGTGTCATGGCCGTGTGAGGGACACAGGCTGGGCACATGGGCATGTGCCAGGCTGTGTGAAAACTCCTGTAGGTAAAATGTTAGAAATTAAATTCGCACGGAAGAGGGGCAGGGCGTGTGCCTAGATTGCTTAGGCCGTGTGAGGCACACGGGCCATTAACACGACCATATCTTGAGGCCACACGGGCGTGTTGCCCTTCCACACGGACGTGTGCCCTATTTTTAGTGGTATTTCTTTGAAGTTTTCTAAGTGCCTGAAATGGTTCCGGGTTGCTTCCAAAGAGTTTTTTAGGCCTCATAGCCCACATGAAGGATCGAAGAGCCATTTTGAAAATTTTTTAAATTGGGACGTATTTCGGTGGTTTAAGATTGAATAAATTGCGTGATTATAGTAATGTAATGCCTTGTACCCTATTCTGATGTCGGATACGGGTAAGCGGTGTTATAAACAAATACAAAATAATTAAATACAGATAACATATACAGAATTAACAAATTATACATGCTCATGTACATTTATCAGAATAATCAGACATGCTTAGCGTTATCATACACAGAACAGTATATCAGATCTATAGTTTATAGGGTTTGGATAGCCATTATTGACCTTACGGTTGGCCCACAGTCGTTGGGATGACCTGTGTGGCCCTAGGGAAAATTTTAGAATTTTGGGTCCACATGCCCGTGTGGCCCACTCATTTAGATTGGCCTTGCTCGTGTGGCCTACACTGTCAGGCCCAAGAATCCACACACTCATGTGGACTACCCGTGTGGGCCCACATGCCTAACTTGGCCTAGCTCGTGTGGCTCACACGGCTACACTCTGGCCACCACACAACCGTGTCCTGCGCACAACCATGCATTCATCGATCACACAACCATGTCATCGTACATGGCCATCCACACGGGCGACCACACACCCATGTGACATCAATAGATTCATTTTTTGGCTTTTGTTAAAGCCTCGTTTTCTGTGTTTCGGGTACACACCTGTTTTGATTTTGATGTGAGAACACACCCGAGATCACTAGAACAAAATTGATCAATTAAACCCTGAATTAATCGCTTGAAAACGATATTAAACCGAACCATACTGTAATGGACAACCCTTATATCAACTAAAACCTTTACCTTAGAATGCTCAACTACGATTTCGCACAACCAATGCACCGATTGGAAACCTCTAGCCCCTTGATCTTCTCCTAAACACAAAATGAACCCCATTAACCGATGATTCATTAGTGAAATAAAGAACCGCACCTACAAACTTAGTGCTAACGCCCAAAAACATTGATATAACTAGTCACAGAAACTCGATAGTAGGTAGGAAGTAAAAAAAATCAGCAACAAGAAGGAGAAGAAGAAATTGGCAGAGAGTAGAAGGAAAAGGAAGTCACATTAGATTCTTTCGGAATTTTGGAGGAGAGAGGAAAATTTCGAAAAAAGAAAAGAAAACAAATTTTCATAGATAATATCAGAATCCCCAAAATTCCTCCCCACTATCCCACTAACAACCACTACTTAGTATTCCAACTCTATCGAAACTCTCTCAAGCAACTGAGCAAAAATTAATACCCACGCTTACGTAGGGATTCGAACACAAGACCTCCAACACACAGACTCCCTTACCACTCGAACCAGCAGACTCATTCTAATATGGATTAACAAACAATTAAATGTAAGCCCACTAAACAAAGGTGTGACTAAGATTAAAAATAACAAAATTGACAAAGATAAGACTTAAACCCAAAACATCTTGCACACACCCAGAACACTTAACCACTAAAGTAGACAGATATTTGTGCTAGATTTTACAGAAATAGAAATTAATTAGGTGGGGTGTTATAACTCTACCCACTAAAAGAAATTTTGACCCCAAAATTTACCTGATCAGAATGGATGATGATACTACTGACGCAACGAATCCTCAGGTTCCCACGTGGCTTTCTTGGTGCCATGATTCCACCATTGAAACTTCACTAACGGAATGGAATTCCTCCTCAGAACTTTAACATCTCGCTCCAGAATCTATACCAGCTCCTCCTCAAAAGTCAAGTCTGGCCTAATCTCAATTTCCTCAACAGAGACAACATGAGATGGGTCCGACCGATACCGTCTTAGCATTGAAACATGAATGAAATCATGGATACGACCCAATAAACCTAGGGCTCAGCTTGCCCTTACGATCGAACCTTAGAACCTTCTTCTATGGAAAAACCTTAAGAAAAATGAAGTCCCTGATAGAATACTTGATATATTTTTCTTCAGATCTGTGTAAGACTTCTGCCTATCAGAAGTCACTTTTAGACGATCTCGAATCAGTCTGACATTATCCTCTGTCTCAAAAACCAACTCAAGACCCAAAACCTGATGTTCACCCAACTCAATCCAACATTGCAAAGTACGACACTTATGACCATACAAAGCCTCGTAAGGTGCCATTTGGATGCTAGACTGGAAACTATTATTGTAGGTGAATTCAACTAGTGGTAGATAATCCTCCCAACTACCTCGAAAATCTATCACAAAATCTGAAAGATATCTTCTAATATCTGAATCACCCTCTCAGATTGACCATTGGTCTGAGGATGGAACACAGTACTGAAGTCCAATCTCGAACCTAGCGCCTCATGCAATTTCTTCCAAAACTGAGAAGTGAAGCGAGGATCTCTATCAGAAATAATCGAGACAGGAACCCCATGTAGTCTTACTATCTCAGAGATATACATCTTTACTAACTTCTAAAGAGAATAGTTCATTTGAACTGGAATGAAATGAGCGGACTTGGTCGATCGATCCACGATGACCCAAACAGAATCTTTCTTAGTGGGTGTCAAAGGCAACCCACTAACGAAGTCCATCGTTACTCGCTCCCATTTCCATAAAGGGATCTTAACTGGCTGTAACAAACCTGAAGGCAACTGGTGCTCAGCCTTAACCTGCTGGTACGTCAGACAGCAAGAAACAAAATTCATAACCTCATGCTTCAAACCCGGCCACCAGTACAACTCACAAAGATCAGGATACATTTTATCTCAAATCTGATTAATCTAAGTCAACTTAACTTGCAACTCGGCTAACAGATTCTTATCATCAAACAAACTAAGTCAAGCGAACATCGCTTTCAAATCAATAATCGCCCTTTGACTTAGAGCATCGACTACCATATTAGCCTTACCAGGGTGATACTCTATCGTATAGTGATAATCCTTGAGCAGCTTGATCCATTGCCACTGTCTAAGATTCAACTCCTTCTGAGTAAGGGGATACTTAAGGCTCTTGTGATTCGTGTAGATAATACACCTCTTACCATATAGATAATGCCTCTAGATTTTTAATACAAAAATCACGGCAGCCAACTCAAGATCATGCGTCAGATAGTTTCCCTCGTGTGTCTTAAGCTGACAGGACGCATAAGCCACCACTTTCCCATCTTACATTAATACACATCCTAGACCGATTACGACGCATCACTGTATACTACAAACTCTTTGCCGGATTCAGGCTGTATTAGAGCAAGAACCTGAGTAAAAATAGAATTGAGCTTTTCAAAGCTCGATTGTTGTGTATCATTCCAAACAAAAAGAAATCCCTTACACAGAAGTTTAGTTAACGGAGCTACGATTAGAGAGAGTCCTTCAACAAAACGCCAGTAGTAGCTGGCTATTCTTAGAAAACTACAGATTACAAACACATTTTAGGCTGTTTCCAATCTGGCACAGCCTCAATCATCATAGGATCGACGCAGATCCCCTCAATAGAAACGACACGCCCCAAAAAAGTCACCTTACGCAACCAGAACTCACACTTACTCAACTTAGCATAGACTTGTTTCTTACGGAAGATCTAAAGAACAACTCTAAGATGTTCATCATGTTCATCCTCAGTCTTAGAATAAACCAAAATATCATCGATGAAGACCGCGACGAACTGATCCAGATACGGCTGAAAGAATTCGTCAGACCAAAATGCATAACTAGGAACTTATAATGTCTATAATGAGTCCTAAATACAGTCTTATGAACATCAGCTTCCTTAACCCTCAACTGATGATACCCAAAACGAAGATCTATTTTGGAGAACACTGAAACTCCTCAGAATTAATTAAATAAGTCATCAATCCTCGGAAGTGGATACTTATTCTTCACAGTCAACTTATTCAACTGCCGATATTCGATGCACATCCTCATGGTCCCATCCTTTTTCTTAACAAACAAAACTGGTGCTCCCTACGGAGATATACTGGGATAGATGAAACCATGATCCAGAAGTTCTTAAAGTTAAGCCTTAAGTTCTATAAGCTCTTTCAGTGCCATTTGATAGGGAGCGATGGACACCGGAGCTGTACCTGGTAGAAGCTCAATCTCAAACTTAACCTCCTAATTCGGAGGTAAACCGGATAACTCCTCAGGAAATACATCCAGAAAGTCTCTCACAGTTCTGATATCCCCGATAGAAGAGTCTTTAGAAACAAAAGCACTGACAAAAGACAAATACACCTTACACACTTTTCAAACAAGTTTTTCAGCCATAAGCACGAAGATCATATTGGATAGATAATCTCCACGCTTACCAATCACAACCACTTCTTTATTATCCTCAGTTCTCAGAACAACCCTCTTAGTTGTGCAATACAAACTGACCCGGTGCTTAACCAATCAATCCATACCCAATATCAAATTGAACTCTCCAAATGGAAGCTTCATCAGATCTGCCAAAAATACCACCCCTTGCACCTCTAACGGAACATTCCTATAAAGTTTGCTAAACTGAACAAACGTCCCCAATAGACTTAGTACAGTAATTTCAATAGAAGTGCTCTCTAAAAAAATCCTTAGATTTTCAGAAATGGAACTAGCTATGTAAGAGTGAGTAGACCCTATGTCTATCAAAGTAGGGTAAGGCACATCAAATATAAGAAACGTATATCCTCCTGACGTTGTACAACATAAACCAATGCAGGCTACCTTGCCTCTGTCTGACCAGCACCTCTGTCCAATGCTCTCTACCCACGACCCATACCATTACCGGCTTTACCCTATCCACTGCCCTTAGGTGGCTGCTGAACTACTCTTTGAGGCTGTACAGAACCTGGTCCCGAAGCTTGCACCTGATCAGCCCTTAGTGGACACTCTCGAATACGGTGCTCTAATGACCCATACCTTAAACAAGGCCCAATCCTCCTCCAACACTCTCTCGGATGGCACCTACCACAGTCACTGAGCGACTGCATTCCAGTAGAAGTAACAAGGGCTCCCACTCTAAACGACCCATCAAATCTGGCCTTTTTCTTAGGCCTCTAAACTAAAAACATATGCTCCCTCTGCAGAGCTATCAGAACCCTTAGACTATCTCTTAGACCATCCTGAAAATAATCACACTTCTCATACTCAGATGCCACTATGCCTTGAACGTAGTGGCTCAACCTCAAAAATTTAGCCTCATACTCGACCATAGATTTGTCACCTTACGTGAGATTCATGAACTCACGTCTATGAGCATCGATGTAACTCACACCTACATATTTCCCCTAAAAAGTAGTCTTGAAGAAATCCCAAATTCAGACAATCTGGCTGAGTACCCTCCTCAACCGTTAACCACTATTGGTATGCCTCGTTGCGAAGCAGAGAGACCGCACCCCTAAGTTTCTGCTCGGGTGTACAACTAATATCATTCATGATCCTCTTAGTGGCCTCTAGCCGATACTCAGCCACATTAGGGGCGACTCCGGTGACACCCCTAAATAACTCAGCACCATTAAACTAGAGTCGTTCAGTTACCAACCCACAGCTACCAGATCCAGTATGGGGTCCAGTGACCCTTTCTAAAATCCTCAACATGGCTTGGGATAGTGCATCGTACCCAGCCGCACAATTTTGAGACCCTGTCTCAGTAGCAGGCAAAGCTGGTATCTCACTGGTAACAGCCCGGTTTGGACCCTAGTCAGAATAGTGGTTTGGAGACCACATATCCGAGTTTGGAAAATATTTTAATATTTTTTCCGTGCTTATAATATGTGAATTCGCATATAAGAAAGTCTTGTATGAAAATTTGGTCGTTTGAGTACCGAATTATGAAAATGGACTTAATCGTAGAAAATGAAAAAGTTGCATGCTAATTGTTAATAGGGTTAATTGGACTTGGCTTTTAAAATAAGGGTCCTTGCATGGTAATTATACCATTGATAAAGTAAGTGGACAATATTGGACATGTGTTAGGTAAAATAAATGTTTTATAATAAAGGCTATTTTTGTAATTTGTGAATTTAAAGCTTAAATAAATAAAACCAGAACAAAAGGTGGCCTTATTATCATCTTGTTATTGTCGATTCTTAAAAGAAAAATAGGGATTTGAGTTTTCAAATATTCGGACATGGTTTAAGCATCAATCGGTATGTGTTTTTGCTCCGTTTTTTATAATTTCTACGTTTTTGTAATCGTTGCTTCAAAATCTTCCATGCCCTTGTCTCAATTTCTATTTTTGATGAAGTTTATGAAAAATGCCATTGATGCTATTTGAAGATTTGTGATGAAATTTAGTGAATAATGATGGATAGATGTTGAATAAACATGTTTTGCTATGAGATTTTGATGAATTTGAACTATATGGGGTAATTTGTGAAAATGAGATTTTGGGAGGATTAAATTATGAAATAAAAGTGTTAATTGAGCTTATATGAAAGCCATGAACAATCGGTCAAGCCATATTCCTAGTGAATTTGATATATTTATGATTTTGGGGAAAAATGGACTAAATTGTGAAAATGTGTAAAAGTGAGGGCTAAAATCCAAAATGCCCTAAATTTGCATTCATGGATGGAATTGAATGAAATGAATGATTGAATGGTTGAATTTGAATTGTTTTAGATCAAGAACAAAGAAAATGGGATATAAATCGGGGAAATCGAAAGTAGTTGATTTGCTATTCATTTCCATTTTTCCCGAAAGAGGTAAGTTCATAATTTTAATAGATGTTATAAAATTCTACTATAAATGCATATTATGATGTGATTAATTGAAATGTCAAATGGTAATATAAATGTATATGCATTGAATAAGTTGTATAGGTGATATATTGATTAATCACATATGATCTTAAAATGAGTTTGTCGTGTAAGACCACGTCTGGGACGTTGGCATCGATTTGAGATTTATGTGTAAGTTGTTATACAAATATGCATTGTATCGATGTTTATTATGTATTCATGATGTTTTAACTATATTTGGATGGAAATGAGAGCCTGATGTTTTAGTTCTGAGTCGATTCTGATTAAGTAAAAGTAAAATGATATCATGTAAGACCTCGTTCGGGACGTAGGCATTGATTTCAGATATATGTGTAAGACTGTGTCTGGGACACTGGCATCATATATATTCGTGTAAGACCGTGTCTAGGACACAGGCCTCGATTTGAGACTTACGTATAAGACCATGTCCGGGACATCGGCATCGTGTTTGATTTAGTGTAAAACCCTGTCTGGGACAAAGGCATCGATACTGAATCACATTTAAGACCACGTCTAAGACGTTAGTATTTTATAAGGCTCGTGAGTAGCTGTACTATTTCTGAATAGTCTGATGAGAGATTATGTAAAGTATAATGAATATATGAAATGTATATCTGATTCAGGTACGTCTGAACCGTGTTCAAGCTATAAGAATGAAATATATATGTATATGCAAAATGTTAGAGCAAAGATGTAATATGTAGAGCTGAAT
Source organism: Gossypium stocksii (assembly GCA_020496765.1). Classification (NCBI taxonomy): domain Eukaryota; kingdom Viridiplantae; phylum Streptophyta; class Magnoliopsida; order Malvales; family Malvaceae; genus Gossypium; species Gossypium stocksii. Next base: position 34,988,401 of record CM035630.1, read on the forward strand.
GGTGATCATGTGATGTATGTGAGCAAATATGTAAGTTATGTATATGACTTTTGAAATGAATGGGAAGTGTATATGCAAAGCAAGTTACATGATGCATGGAATTGAAACATGAAATTGTCCATATGAAACACAAATGCATAAATGTGACGTAGTTGCAAAGTTGCATACGTGATATTATCTGATGCTTCATAAATGAAAGCTGAAATAGAATAATGATGGTGATATGTGATGCATATGAGAAAGGATTTGATTACATGTGTTAATTTCTCATAATGTACTCACTTGGCTTACGAAAGCGAAAATTGAATAATTTATGAGAATTGAATTGAATAAGCTTGTGAAAGTAAAAATCAGTTAAGTATTATGCACTCCATTGTATGAATGATGATTTGATATGAAAACGGGTCATACATTTGAGAAAGGTTGTGTTTTGAACATATGAGATAGTAAATTATGCTTATATTATTGAATTGAAATTATCTGTTGTGTAAAGTTTATTAAGTTACGAGCTTACTAAGCTTAATAGCTTACTCTCTGTATTTCCATATATCTGTAGAGTTTTAGGGATTTGCTCAGATTTGAGGTCGTGGAAGATGTCATCACACTATCCTGTTATCGCTTTGGTAATTAAAGTTTTGAGTTTTGGTTAAGTGGCATGTATAGGCTAGAATTAATGGGTATATTTTGAGATGTATTCAAGTTGTGCCATGTGATATGGCTAGCATTTGGTTTGAAAGCACGACTTGACTTTGATGTATGTTATATGCTTGATAAGGGTATGTTTGATGTCCGTGAATGACTAAAAGAAATGGTCAATTAGATTTTTGTTTGAATGTGAACTTGATAAATTTGATATGATCCTTATGATGAAATGAATCGGTTATAAGATATATGTTTATAGGTAAGTTTTGTTTTGAGTTATAAGCATGTGATAGTATGGAAATGAGTTGCAATTGGTGGTTAATATTAGCTTTATGGTTGAATGTTTCTAACCTAGAAATGATTGATTTTTGAATAGCAAACTGAGATATATGTATGCTTGTTGAATTGACCCTTAATGGGTGGAAAGTATGACTTAAACTAAGTCTACTTAGTGCCACACGGCTAGGGCACACGGGCGTGCCTTAAGGCTGTGTTGATTTTCCAGTATTGGGCATAAGACCCACATGGCCAAGACATACGGGTGTGTCTCGTGGCCGTGGCAAAAATTCAGTATGCCTACTCTGTTTTGGCATGGCTTGGGTGCACAGGCATGCCTGAGTCTTGTGCAAGGCACACGACCCGTGTGACCTCCTAAATTTTGGAAAATTTTACATGTGTTTTGAAATTCGTGAATGTGTTCGGTTTAGTCCCAATCCTATCTAAATGCATGTTTGAGGTCTAGAAGACTTTGTTCAAGGGATTTTATGTTGGATTCTTGTTACAATCTGTAAATATTCTGTTCTGTTCAGTTCCAAATATTCGGTAATGCCCCACCTATTCTGGCGACAGTTACAGGATAGTGGTGTTACATTTGGTTGGTATCAGAGATATGGTTTAGTCGGTTCTAGGACTACCATAGTGTATATGAGTCTGGCTATACATGCCACAATTAATCTGCGATAGTTTGACATCTCCCGACTCTAACAAAAATTGTTTTGATGAGACAGATAAGTTTTCCAACCGAGCTAATTCTGATAGTAGGAATGTGTACTCAAAAGTTTAAATGGAATTGTGTTGATTATGAGTTAAAAACTCATAAAGGTATGGACCAAACTGTATGACTTCTTGATATTGATAAATGTTATAAGTGTATGAGTATATGAGTATGACATTTGAGATATGATTGCTATGTAAAGCTTTAATTGTGAATTAGTGATTTGAGATGGCATAAGAACTATGTGTTAAAAATGAAAGCGATTATAAGTAAATGTTTGTTAACTGTTTTGAGAATGTGAAATTGGTAATGAATTGGCTATTTGCAACAACATATGATATGTACATTTGTGTGAGTTGAATTTGAGGCTTTACTAACTTCCCCCCTTATTAGTAAAATATTACAATGAAATCTGTAAGATTTGGATTGAGTAAGCTCACAATTGTGGAATTCCAGAAGTTTGTATTTGGAAGATTAATAAAGTGATTAGAAAAGTCAATAAATGAGTGAATGAAGACAGTATTAAAAGAGGTATTGGATAATTCTGAAGATGACTCGGATGATGCAAAATCACTATTACGGAAGAATTTAACCTCGATCGAATGACCTATTTAGGTATGTAATCTAAAGAAAGTATCAACTAAAAGTTGTTCTGAATGGATTTCTGTCAGTGAAGGGGAAATGTTTAAACTATATTGATGGCTAAGTGCAAAGGTCATAGTTAGGCAATTTCTATAACTTATTCTGGGCATTTTATTTGGATATTTATTTTTAGAGGTATATGTGATCTGTTTGGGTTATGTTTGACATTGCTCCGTCTTTCTCTGATATTTTGTTCTATTAAGCGAATATGAAAGTTGACGGAAGAATTTGTATGAGGCTAATAATCTATTTCTACTGATTATTATTCTGTTGAATATAAATTAAAGTTATATTACTTCTGTTACTGTGAACTTCAGTATTCAGGAGTGACATTGTTCTTTCTGGATCCTATTTAGGGTATCATTGAAATTGATATCGTTCTATATTGGCCGTAATCCTCTGATATTCTGTGTAGCTTCAGACATTGAAACTTCGCTATCTAAATTTCTTATGATATCATATGAAAAGCAGCAAGAGATCTCTATTTGACCAAGATGATTATGTCTATTATGATTATAAATTCTGGTTTGAAAGGTAAGAGTACAATGGTACCATCATTTAAGTCATAGAAGCGATATTTCTGCATAGGTTTCTGTTTGAATCATATTTAGCTTTTGTTTGTGTTCAATTGCTTTATAAAAAGTCAAGATATTATCTATTGTTACGATTAAGACGTCGGTCTTATCATGATTTTATGATTTCTGTTTGGTGATTGTGGTTTCTGTATAATGATACGTCTTGGTTATTTTTTTTATATACAAGAAGAAGAGATATCTTTTAAAAGACTGGTTCAAGGGCAATCTGATCTGAGTTATTTGATTAAAAAGATATTTGGATTTCATATGATTGAATCTACCCACCGGAATGGGGAATAAATTCTTGTTTGTGCAAGTGTGAATTAAAGAATAGTATGAAAGAGAGGATAAAGATATCTGGTGATTTTGTATAGTTGGAACTGCATAAAAAGGAATTTAAAATGTCTAATGTTGCAAACGAGATCTGAACTTGGCACAACAAGAATAGCTCGAATCGTTGAAAATCCTTGAGTTTGTGTGCTTTATGAACGATGAGTACGTAATTCGTTTTGCCAAGCGATAAAAAGTTATTAGATGATTTAGAAGCTAAATTAATATTTATTCGGTGTAGTTTTGAAATTCAGAAATGTGACAACAAATTATAGGTGAAAAAGGGATTCGGTATAGATCGATTTCTGATTCAGACTTTCAGATATGGAATTGATCTTGGTTGTTGTTTCGAATAAAAGTGTGTGTACCAAGAATTTCTGAGCTTATACAAAAACTGCTACATGAAACTCTCAGTGATAGATGTCTGTACATACGAGATTACTAAATACATAACAATCCGAGTTATGGTACTGATTGAATAGGTATGAAATGTGATAGTTTTGACTTTTTATTTATAGAAGAGAGTGTTGATAAATTCTGTATTGGGATTATTGTTAATTGCCTGAAGAAATTTCTATATGTATGAAGTTTCTCTTTTAATAAAATAGCTGAGTTATCTGTTTTTGAGATGATCAGTCTGTCTTTGATACCAGTTATCATTGTTCCAGAATGAGATCTGAAACTTGTGTTACAATTTTGAGAGAAAGTTCAGTAAGATTTGAGTATAGGGTTGTATTGAAATCTGAAACTATGTGTGAATCTAAAAGTATCTCTGTGAAAGAAACTGTTTCGATTTGGTAAAAAGGTAAATTGAGTCTGATGTTCAACAGATTCTATGAAATCATCGAACGAGTTAGGCCGGTTGTTTATAGATTGATCTACCACCTGAGTTAGAAAAGGATCTATAATGTGTTCCATGTATCTATATTTCGGCGCTATAGATTTGATCCGTTTCATGTAATATCCCCTTTTTGAGATTGAAATACAGTTTGACATGTCATATGAAGAAAAACTGATCTGTATTCTGTCTCGTGAAATGAAAGAATTACGAAATAAGAGAATCCTGTTAGTAAATGTATTTGGCATCGACACAGTATAGAAGAGGCTACCTGAGATCCTGAAAGTGTAATGAGACAATAATATCCGAATCTGTTTAAAGGTAAGATTTTCGGGGACGAAAATCCCTAAGGGGGAGAAATGTAACAACCCGGTTTGAACCCTAGTCAGAATAGTGGTTTCGGGACCACATATCTGAGTCTGAAAAATATTTTAATATTTTTTTCCGTGTTTATAATATGTGAATTGGCATATGAGAAAGTCTCATATGAAAATTTGGTCGTTTGAGTACCGAACTATGAAAATGGACTTAATCGTAGAAAATGCAAAAGTTGCATGCTAATTATTAATAGGGCTAATTGGACTTGGGTTTTAAAATAAGGGTCCTTGCATGGTAATTATACCATTGATAAAGTAAGTGGACAATATTGGACATGTGTTAGGTGAAATAAATGTTTTATAATAAAGGCTATTTTTGTAATTTGTGAATTTAAAGCTTAAATAAATAAAAACAAAACAAAAGGTGGCCTTATTATCATCTTGTTATTGCCAATTCTTAAAAGAAAAATAGGGATTTGAGTTTTCAAATATTCGGCCATGGTTTAAGGATCAATCGGGTATGTGTTTTTTATCTGTTTTTTATAATTTCTACGTTTTTGTAATCGTTGCTTCGAAATCTTCCATGCCCATGTCTCAATTTCTGGTTTAGATGAAGTTTATGAAAAATGCCATTGATGTTATTTGAAGCTTTGTGATGAAATTTAGTGAATAATGATGGATAGATGTTGAATAAACATGTTTTGCTTTGAGATTTTGATGAATTTGAACTATATGGGCTAATTTGTGAAAATGAGATTTTGGGAGGATTAAATTATGAAATAAAAGTGTTAATTGGGCCTATATGAAAGCCATGAACAATCGGTCAAGCCATAGTCCTAGTGAATTTGATATATTTGTGATTTTGGGGAAAAATGGACTAAATTGTGAAAATGTGTAAAAGTGAGGGCTAAAATGCAAAATGCTCTAAATTTGTATTCATGGATGGAATTGAATGAAATGAATGATTGAATGGTTGAATTTGAATTGTTTTAGATCAAGAACAAAGAAAATGGGATATAGATCGGGGAAATCGAAAGTAGTTGATTTGCTGTTCGTTTCTAGTTTTCCCGAAAGAAAATGTAAATAGAGTTCTCTCGTCAATTCTTTTTAGTTTCAAAAATTCATATTCATTTTTACCTATTTTCAAAAACGTTGATTAACTAATTCATTTGTCAAAAACTTGTTTTATAGAGGAAGCTTTTCAAAATCAATTCATATTTTTGAAGACCTTTTTACGCGTAAAAACATCATTTTCTTAAAACAATTTAGTCAGGCATGCAGAAAAACAACAAAACAAGAATTAACATTTTAAAACCAAAAAGTCCAAAAATTTACAACTCTCAAATGAAAACAAAAAACATATTAACAACCATAAATTGTCAAGTTTAAATAGTTTACAGATGCGTGGTCACCGTTGAGTTCCCCGCTAAACCGATCCGCCTAAGTCTGTGGATTACCTGTACAGAACAGACAAACAGGAGTGAGTTTACCTAAACTCAGTGTGTAACCCAATAAATTTAAGCATGCACACAAACTAATTATCACAAAAATAGTTAGATATAGATTCGAGCCCAAGCTCATTTCAGATGCGGAATACAGAATCAAATGTATAGATCAAATACTAAAAATCCTACCCCTATCCTCTACACACCAACTCCGACCATCTCATCATACCATGTAGGGTTAAAAACACCCACCCAACCCTACTCACCATATTGTGCCATTACGACACATAACAAATAAAGTGCAGCCTTGCTGCCAGAATATAGGCGAAGGTCGCCTTTCAGAACACTTCTTCCATAGATATATATCATTCCACCCCAATAACAGATACAGAATAATCAAATACAAATTATACATGCTCATGTACATTTATCAAAATAATCAGACATGCTTAGCATTATCATACACAGAACAATATATCATGTTTATATTTCATAGGGTTTGGATAGCCCTTACTGACCTACAATTGGCCCATAGTCATTTGGGACGACTCGTGTGACCCTAGGGAAAATTTTAGAATTTTATGCCCACATAGCCGTGTGGGGCCACACTGCTCAGATTGGCCTTGCCCGTTTGGCCTACATTGCTTGGCCCAGGAATCTACACGCCTAACTTGGCCTAGCCCATGTGGCTCATGCGGTAACACTCTGGCCACCACACGGCCGTGTCCTGCGCATGGCCATGGGTTTGTCAATCACACGGTCGTGTCATCGCACACGGACGACCACACGCCCATGTGGCATCGACAGATTCATTTTTCGGCTTTTGTCAAAGCCTTATTTTTTGCATTTTGGGTACACATCTGTTTCGATTTTGATGCAAGAACACACCAAGATCACCAGAACCTAAAATTTATCAATTAAACCCCAAATTAATCAATTGAAAACGATATTAAACCGAATCATACTGTAATGGACAACCCTAAAATCAATTAAAGCCTTTACCTTAGAATGCTCAACGACGATTTCGGACAATCAAGGCTCCGATTGGAAACCTTTAGCCTCTTGATCTTCTCCTAAACACAAAACGAACCCTATTAACCGATGATTCGTTAGCCAAATCAAGAATTGTATCTACCAAACTTATTGATAACGCCCAAAAGCACTAAAATAACGAGTCACAGAAACTCGATAGGTAGGAAGTCAAAAACAAAATTGCCAACAAGAAGGAGAAAAAGAAATCGGTAGAGAGTTGAAGGAAAAGAAGTCATGTTAGAATCTTTGGGCATTTTGAAGGAGAGAGGAAAATTTCAAAAAAAGGAAAGAAAACAACTTATTACAGATAATATCAGAATCCCCAAAATTCCTCCCCACTACTCAGTGTTCCAACTCCACCGAAACTCTCTTAAGCAACTGAGCAAAAATTAATACCCACGCTCACGCAAGGATTCAAACACAAGACCTCTAACATACTGACTCCCTTACCACTCAAACCAGCAATTTCATTCTGATATGTATTAACTAAATAATTAAATGTAAGCCCACTGAACAAAGGTGAGACTATGATTAAAAACAACAAAATTGACAAAGATGAGACTTGAACCCAAGACCTCTCACACACTCCCAGAACACTTAACCACTGAAGCAAATAGATATTTGTGTCAGATTTTACAGAAACAAAAATTAATTAGGTAGGGCATTACAGAAATAAGGTTAGAGACATTGCTTTTGAGAAGGAATTGTATTCTAACTCAATTCCCACTATCACTTTTGGCGATGTTCAGGTTATCATACCTATCATTGATCAAGAAGTGAATCCAAAACCTTAATAAGACAATATTGAACAAATCCCTTGTAACACCCCTAACCTGCAATCCGTCGCCGGACAAGGGTTACGAGGCATTACTAGACAACTTAGAATTTTCACAGATATTTCACATTCATAAACACCATATAATAAATATACGACATCATTAAGTCCCTTATGAAGGTCTTCGAGAACTTAAACATGCATTTGAAGAAGGTTGGGACTAAACCGAACACTTAGAAAGTTTTAGAAGGCTTATGAAAATTTTCCTTTTAAGGCAGGGCGCATGCCCGTATGGCAAGGCCGTGTACCTCCCACAACCGTGTCTTACATCCCACACGACCGTGCCTCACATTTTTTACACTAGCCTATGTGCAACACTGACTAGGGTCACACGACCACTAGACAAGCTCGTGTGTCCAGCCCGTGTGTAAGCCTGAGTTGGCCACACAGTCACCAGACACGCCTGTGTATCCAGACCGTGTGTCATATTGACCATTTTAGCTACAAAATAGGGGACGCATGGTCGAGACACACGCTCGTGCGCTCTGCCCGTGTGGCACAAAATAGGCCATTCGAAAAGCCAACTTTGCCACCCATTTTGGGTCATCCCTACAAGCCAAAACCAATACATTTATACCAACAATTCTCAGCCAATTACACAACCAAAATGCATACAATTCATGCCATAAAGACCCCATTCTAAATCATGTTTAATGACTATGCTAATACAAATTAAATCATAAGTAAATTTCATACCAAAACTTATAGAACATAACTCATTGTATACAACATTTATCTCATATCAAAACTTACCAATTCATACCATTTTCATACCAAATTAACCATTTCTTATTAAGCCATGAAACATCACAAATCATACCAAATTTACCATACTTATCACATACCAAAAACAATCATAATCACAACCATTAATTAGCCATATCACATGGCATGACATACATACATCACAAAATCTTATTCAAACTTATCTAGCTTATACATGCCATAATTCAATATTTATACTTTCAAAATATACCAAAACAAGTTTAGATAGTGTGGTGATGATCCTCAATGATCTCCGAGCTTTCAGTAACTTCGATATCTATAAAACAAAGCAAACACAAACAAAGTAAGCTTCAAAGAGCTTAGTAAGCCATATACAAATAAATTGATCAAATATCATATTCATAGCTTAATTTATTTAAGTAGCTCATGATAAAACACAATTATAAGTCCACATTTCTCATATAGCTCACTTGATCATATATCACTTGTATTTAACACATTTTATTCTCATGTCACTTATATACATAACATAAGTTCATAATTGAGCATATTCTACCTTTCAATATCAAACATAACACATGTTCATCTGTACCAAAATCAAATGCACATTTGTATACTCATTCATTCTCTCGGGATGCCCGTTGAACCGTATAAAGTCAAATAGGATACTCAGATAACTCAGAACAATCATACAATGCCAACGTCCCAAACGTGGTCTTACATGTAACCAAATATCGATGCCACTGTCCCAGACAGCGTCTTACATGAAATCAAATACGATGCCAATGTCCCAGACATGATCTTACACGTAAATCTCATACCGATTCCTACGTCCCAGATGTAGTCTTACACAAAAACACATATCAGATCCTATGTCATGACATATATATCTTAGCTATTTCTAAGGTTTGGACGGGGCTTTTCGGACTTGATCACATGCTCGGAACTTATTTTGGATTTCACATAATCGGCTCTCATAGTAATTTAATAGAATTCAATCACATATATACAATAATAATTCATCTAAATACATTTATTTGTATATAGACTTACCTCGTATGTATTTGAGCAGGCAAAATCGGCTAATCAACAACTTTTGACTTTCCCCGATCTAATTCTGTTTTCTTTATTTCTTGATCTAAACACATTCAAATTTAGCTCATTAAATTTCATAATCATTCAAATCAATCCAAATACACATAATTAGAGCATTTTGCACATTAGCCCTCACATTTTCACATTTTGACAATTTAGTCCATTTTACTCAAAATCACAAATTTGCATAATCTCAATATACTATACCTTAGCCGATTCTTCATGATGATATAATTCATTCTTTTCACATTTTAGTCCTCCAAAATATCATTTTCACAAATTAGCCCAAATAGCTCAATTTCATCAAAAATCTATTAACAAAATATGTTAATCTAATACATATTTTCCATATATCAAAAACTAACACATCAAAGCTCACAAAATCAACAATGGCACAACTTGAAATCTTCATCAAAATCAGAAATTTAGGCATGGGCTTTGAAGAACACATAGCAACGATCTCAAAAACATAAAAATCATCAAAAACCGAAGTAAATACATACCTTAATCTTCAAATCTCCTAGTCCAACCCTAAAGAACTTTTATTCTTTCTTTTTTACTTAATATTTTTGGTGAAAGAACAAATATATGGCCTATTTTCATTATTTGGTTTTCTTTAATGAATATAAATAATTCAATTACTAAAATATCCATGATTTATAAATATAATAAACATTAATGCTAAGGCCATTTATGACCACCACTTTTTTAATTGGTTTAATAACCATTTAAGGCCTTAATAATTAAAAGCCATATTCCAATCAGCACATAATCACATAATTAGCCACTTTTACTTTTTATGCAATTTAGTCCTTTTTGCAAATTGAGCACTCAAACGGACAAGTTTTCATACGAAACTTTCACACATGTTAATTCACATATAATAAGCATAAAAAATAATATTTAAATATTTTTTGACATGGATATGTGGCCCCAAAATCACTATTTTGACTAAGGTCTAAACCGGGCTGTTACATCCCTATTCAAGATGAGGTAATTGTTCTAGAATAATAAACTCAACAACCTTAAGAACGAATGTCATTAAACAAGTCTATTAGAAAAAGGGTTATAATGGATTTAGTGGAATATTTTGACCTTAAACTGCATTAGATGAATGTTAAGTTAATGGTTTCTTAATGGTAACGTTGATCATACTTTATATGGTGCAACTAGAAAAATTTTTGTTTGATGATGCAAAGTTAATGATTTACAAATTAGCTAACTTCATCTATGGGCTTAAGCAGACTTCTTATCAATAGCATTACAAATTTTACCAAATGCTTATCTCATTTAGTTTATAGATGAATTTGGTAGGTAATTGTATATACCACAAGTTTAGTGGGAGTAAGGTTTTGTATTTGGTTTTATATGTTAATGACATATTACTTGTCAATAACAAGTTAAGTCTTGACTAATACCCCAAGAATGATTTTGAGATTAAGGAAATGCATAAAATTCTCTATGTTTCAAGAGTGGGGAGTCTAATGTATGTTAGGTTTGTACACATTCGAATATTGTGTACATTGTTGGGATGTTAGGCAGATATTGAAGCAACATTGGTTTGGACCATTGGATCTAAGAGGATTATGTGGTATCTTTAGAGAATAAAAGATTACATGCTTACATATCAGAGGTCTGATAAGTTAGATATCATCAAGTATACAGACTTCAATTTTGATGGAATATTGATGCAAAATTTTGTCACTAGGGTGCAAATTGTGGCAATAATTGGCAGTCCTTTATTCCAATAACAACAAGAGCACATCAAAGTCAAATCACATAGAATTTAAGTTCCTAGTTGTTAAAGTAAAATATCAGAGTGGTTAGGTACTTGTAAAGCATATTGAGACAAACTTCATGATTGGAAATCTGCTTACTAAGGGACTACCTTCGAAGGTTTTTCATGAGCACACTGCTCATCTGGGTGTAATGTCATTTGAAGATATTTGGTTTTAGTAGGAGTTTGTACTTTTTAATGCTTTTATGTTATAAGCACATTCTCAGTTATTTTAGTTTACGAATATTAAGTTTATTTTCTGCAAAAATAAAGTTTACTTAGTTTATTCAAACTCTGATTTTGGTAAGGTTTGATCTCACTAAGGTTTAAGGAGGACCACTTGGAAATAAATGTGTTTAGATCATATTGCATGTAATTTCCATGCTACACATCCATACTTTATCCATGTCACCTGTTTGTGTTAATATACGTGATCAAGAATTGGTTTAGTTACAATATATGTAACGAAAGTTGCCTTTGTTCTATGTTAACATAATTAATGATGAGATTGTTTAGAATACATTTTTGGATATGGTAGTAAAGTTTTGTGCTCAAAAGGTTATATAATGACATGTAATTATAGAGTAATTAATATATGTGGTCCAAGTGGGAGATTGTTGGAAACTATGGACATCAAATATATAATAAGGGTAATTACATGCTATTATTTACTATCATAATATGTTAGCCCAAATTAAAAGTGATCTAATTTGGTTAAAATTTATCGGCCTTTAATTATTAAATAAAGTATGGGTCAAATATGTGTAGATACTCTAGTAACTAATTTCTAATTAATGATGGGCTGATTAGGAATTAGGGTTAATGTGCAAAATATATATATTAGGGTTATGATCTCCAAATTACACATAAGATAAAATTTTTAATATCCCATCTTTAGAAAATAGAGAGTCACTTCTCTAGATTACTTATGTGCTGATTTGGAATATCAAAACTACAATATCCGTAGATTTCGAGAACTCGATGCATTCAGGTATGCTTCTGCATCTAGTTTTGTTCCTGATTTATTCTTAATGATTTGACATGATATATCCTGGTTTATGGTTTGTTAAGTTTTATATCATATATTATTTTATGGTTCTAGCAATATTATGCTTTTGTAACAATTTAAATTAATGTAGAAGTATTTAAAAAAATCTAGAAATTAGATTTGGATGGAATTGTTGTAATTATATAAGAATGACATGTTTGGGTAACTAATGTTACTGGTAGGTCTAACTGAATTAAATATAATTAAAACATCTTAATTAAACTTTCTAATTCTCATAAAAAATGGTGAGAGTTAGAGTAATTATGTGGATAATTACTCTCAAATCCAATTATCTTATGACTTTCCAAACACTTATTCATGATTTAAATTTAAGAGATCATTTTTTATACAAACTTTAAGTTATAAAAAATATTTTATAAGTACAAACATTTATGAGTATATGGGATAGTGATGAAAAAAAATTTAAAAGTTGTGTTATAAATCTTAAACATTATATTATAAAAATAATTTGTGTATTTTAGTATTTTATAAAGTTATAAAAAAAAGTTATATTACCAACAAGTAGTTGAAAGAAGTGGAAGATAACTTCTTCCCCTAGCCCGAATAGGACTATACATAGACTAAACGGATGAGGATGTATGTGGCTTATATTAAAAAAAATATATTATTTAAATCCTAAAATTTTCTAAAGTTATAGCACAAAACTATATAAGTTTTTATAATCAAAGCTATAGCCTATTTGCGCTGTGAGTCCAACTATTGTGTGGTAGGTGGTAGTTATGCAAATATAAATTATTATACCATTGGAGAGAATGAAACCAGATACAAGCACTAGAGACGACTCACAAACTCTTCAATTTGATATGTACAAAGCTTTGAAATGTGGTTAGAGGATATTTGTTGTTCTAAAAAAAGATTTCTCATATTAACATCACCTTAGTATAACATAAAAATAAGGTAGGGCCGTACTAGCATGTTGCATACTTTGTAATTCTTTCCTTGGTGAAATTGAGATTATCCATACTTTGAAGAGTACATGGAATGAGATATTGATAATCTTAACAATACAAATTCAATTTTAGATTAAGATGATGATGAACTCAATCAAAGACAAACAGATGATGATAAAAAATATATGTTAAATGTTAAGGAAAGAATAGCCCAACAAAGATGGAACCAGTTGGATAAAATTGTATACGACGTTTATTATTCTTGTTATTTTTAGTAGTAACTATATTATATACTTTCTTGAACTAACATATTATATATGATAATTTGATTTTGATTTTAATTTTAATTTTTATTACTTATTTAGAAAATTTTTATCATATTGATAATTTTTATAGTAATTAATATTTTTTTAAAATATAAATTGTGTAACTATGTAATTAATATGTGCACTACCAATCATGACATAGGTAATTACAATGTAATTACACTCTATCAGCTAAACATGTCTAGGGAATTACAATTCTTAGTAATTACAAGAGAGTGTACTTTCATTCAATTAATCTATACTATTCAAACAAACCCTAGTTGTGGCACCCCATGCTTGACTTGGACAATAGGTCCAAATACAATATGTCATATTTGTAACACACAGTTTTGGCGAGTAAATTGAAAGAAATCTGAGTGGGATAGTTGTAACGGCTTGATTTAGGGCCTAAACAGAATAGTGATTTCAAAAACCACAGATTCAAAGCTTAAAAATTTATTGCGATTAAGTTTTAAACTTTATAGTGTGAGAGAATGATTGTGTGAAATTTCCGTTACGAAATTTTATCGATTGGGTGTCCAATTTAATAATTAGGACTAAATTGCAATATGTGAAAAATGTGAGTTCTAGAAACTAAGGTACTTAATTGAAATGAGTTTGTAAAGTGGAGGCCCTTAAATGGCAATTAGACCATTATACTTTAGTTTGGACAAAAATGGACATGAAAGGATAAAATACTAAAGGTTTTTAATTAAGGGCATTTTGGTCATTTGGTTAATAAAAGAATAAAATGGGAAAAATAAGCCAAAATTGTGTCCATGTTTCTTCAACCATGGACGAACCTTTCATCTTCTCCATGGGTAGGGTTTTCAAGCTTTCCAAGCTCAATAGTAAGTGCACCCAAGCCTCGTTTTTAATGTTCTTTACATTTTTTAGATCCTGGTAACTCGGTTTAGCTATTTTCATCCTTATTTTGAGTTAGGGTTTGAGTTAAAAAATTTACCCATGCTAAATAATTATGTATTTTGATGATTAATGGTAGATTATGCATGTCTATGATGAGAGAAACGAGTTTTACTAGGTGGTTTTTTGGTGAAAACGTCTAAAAAGGGCTAAATTGTAAAAGTGAAAAAATGAAATAAAGCATGTTGTAGTGAGAATTTTGGATTGCTATAGTTATGAAAATGGTTTGGATAGACCTAAAGAGCATGAAAATTTAGTGAAAATCATTTTACGAGCCTAGGGGCAAAAGTGTAATTTTGACAAAGTTTAGGGGCAAAAATATAATTTTTCCATAATACGATTTTTGGATTGAATTGAATAGTATAATAATATAATTAATGAAATGTGGTATTTTAGATGAAGAAAACAAGGTTCGGACTTCGAACAGGAGGAAATCAACGAAATTACAATTTAATCCGATTGACGTTTTCGTATCAAGGTAAGTTCGTATGTAAATCATAAATGTTTATTTGATCAATTGATGAATAATTTCAGAAATTAATTATATTATTGTGGTATAATTGAAATTCAATGCTCGAGATTACCGAATGTGAAGTGAACACTTACATTCGGTGCTAAAAGATGTATTGACGGAAAGGGCTATGAATGAGTCATGGCCAAGTGAACTTGTATAAATGAGTGGAGCTATGTGTTGAGACCACTCGAATAGGCATTGATGCAATGGCATGGAGCTATGTGCTGTTACCACCACCATAAAGCGTTGATATAATGGCGTAGAGCTATGTGCTGATACTACGATGATAAAGTATTGAGATAATGGCATTGAGTTATGTGCTACTACTACGACCATAAACGCATTGCTTTAATAGCGTGGAGCTATGTGCTGTAACCACGACTATAATGCATTGATTCGATATCGTGAGCTTTGTGCTATTACCACGATCATACTGCATTGATCTGATATCATGTAGCTATGTGTTGCTACCACAACTATAATGCTTTGATTTAATAAGGTGGAGCTATGTGCTAAAACCATCGGGTATTGGCTACCATTATGAAGCGTTCATCGGAAGATCTTACTAAGACATGCTTTGTGTGATCATGTGATGTATAAGTGCAGGGATGTTAGCCTATGAATATGTGAGCATGTGGATATGTGAGCAGATGTATATGTAAGCATGTGTATGTGTGAGAAATGTGCATGTTATGTATGAAAATATTGGTAAGGTGAAAACGAGTAAGTTAAACATATAGGAATGATTTTACGGTGACCTTGTGATTATAGGTCTATACTCATGATTTATGAAAATGCGATACGCATAATTGGTGATATATGTGCATGAAGGAATGTTAAAACAAAGGAAGCATGAAAGAGTAAAATTTTCAATAAAATAGTTTGAAATAGCAGTAGATACGTGATTTTGAAAAACCACCAAATATGGTAGAAATTGAATTAGATGTTGAATGAGATATGAAATTAAATCTCATTGAGTTTATTTTCAAATAAAAGAAACGGTGTGAGTAAATGAATTTCATATTATGAGATATATAAATTTTGGTGAGACAGGGAGTGAATGGTTTTGGAAATCCCCTGTTCCAAATTTGGAAAATCATTAAAAATTGTAAAAAACTAATTAGAGGATATAATTTATGTGCTTGAATTCCTTATTGAGTCTAATTTCAAAAAAAAAAAAAAACCAAATGAGAACATTATCCGAATTCTGTACAATGAGATAATTAATTTTTAGTGAAGAGGGGTCGTAACCATCGGATAATGAAACAGGGGAGACTTCAATGAAAAAATTGTATTGATTAGCTAAACCAAAAATATTGGAAATTTTATGGTAAGAAGATATGTGAGTCTAGTTTTGGGGAAAATTAGTGGATCTAAATTTGGAATTTCATAGATCCGAATAAAAATAATTTAGTAATTGTGACTCGGGCAAACTACTTGAAATGAACATAGGTGAATAATGGAAATTATACAAAAACATGATAGTATCATTTTGAAAAAATGTCATGAGGTTTGCTAAAAGCAAGTTAATAAATGGCTTATTATTATTACATACGTACTTACTAAGCTTAATGCTTACTTCGTTATTTTCTATGTTTGTAATGTATTCAGGTTAGCTCGGGTAGGAAGCCGTCGGAGAATCTATCACACTATCGATGACTTAAATACTTAAGGTTATGGCATGTATAGGGAACTTGGTCATGTGTTCATGTGGTCCAAAAAATAAATCTATGATGTTTAAAGTTCATTGTGGTATAATGCCATTCAATGTGGCCAATATAATTGTTACACTATAAGCTTATGAAGTTGTATATCATAGTAGAGTGAAATGAATGTTACGACTTGTTAAGTATGTGATGGATGTTTTGGTAGCTTATTATGTCATAAAATGTGTCATTGAAGTTATGCTTAAGCATGGACTTAATAGGGTAGAGAATAGTTTGGAAGATAGCCAATTTCTTGGCCACACGGGTAGAGACACGGCCGTGTGTCTCAGCCGTGTGGAGCATACGGTCCAGACACGGGTTTGTGACTTGGCCATATAACCCTAAATGGATGATGACATCATAAACAGAGAGTTATACGGGTGGAGGACACGGGCATGTCCCCAGCCACATGGGCGTGTGACTCTCCAAAATATGAAAATTTTCTAATGTTCCTAAAGTTTTTAAAAGTTTTCAGTTTAGTCCTAGATTGCCCCCAAAGCATGACTTGGGCCTCATAGGCCCATCTTAGGGACTTAATGATATGTTATGAAAAATTTTTAAATTGGAGCGAAGTTTTATGGCTTGATAATGTACAGCTGGTTGTGTTATTGTCCGGTAACATCTCGTACCCTGTTCCGGCATTAAACACGGGTAAGGGGTGTTACAATAGTGCTATCTGCCCAATTGATACTTTTGGTGCATAGATCGGGTGCATAGTAGATGTTTGAATATTTAAATAATTATTCTCAGCATGTATGTGTTGGGTTGTTAAAAAAAGGAGATTGGTAAGAGTATTGAAGATTTTTGGGTATCTTGGGTTGTTACCAAAGGTATGTGCACCAAGTTTGTTTAGTTATGGTGCTAGTTACATTCTAACGAGGTGGTTAAGATTGAAAAGAAGGGATGAACCAAATATATATAAAAATGTTGGATTATCATATACGTTTCTCTACAGTTGTAAACCATTGATAAGGTAGTTTGGAAAGATTGTGACATATGTCAAGTTCTATTATGAAAACATGGGTTATATATATTTATTTGGATTTGAAGAGAAGAGGGTTTTTCTTCTTTCTTTCATTCCAAATGCTATGGTTGATGTGCCCTGGAGCCAAGAATAGGTCTCTCTTGTTAAGCTGAAACTAAGGATCTGAGTTCATGAAGAGGGTTGTTTCATATCCCGTGTAAGTATTTTAGTATTGCATGTTGACTTCTGAAAGAGTTAGTCTATTTTCTATATGTGAATAATAAGATGAAGAAATAAGGCTTTGCATGGAAGTTTTCTGGGATTTAGATGATGGTAAAAGTTATACGAATGAATAGTAATAGTTTTTATATGTTTTGGCAATGGTTGTTGCGGTTTCTTGTTGGATGTTGAATCTAAAGTTCAAGTTGCTAGCCTTGGTTGTTAGGTGAGTTTCTAAGTCGAGTCTTGCATGAATTCATACGGGGTATTTTTGTAGAAATGGATCAAACTATGAAATCAAACTAGGAAAGTGTAGTATGATGTTTATGCTATTTTATGTTTGACGTGGTTAACATGTATGATTTGTATGAAAGCTGATAAGTTTAAACATGTGATAACTACTATGCTATTGGAGTATTGTGGTATGGATACATTCAGTACATATGCGATGAGATATGTGTTAGTTTGGGCTTATTATTGTGAATTGAAGTGTCAAGTCTTGAATGATGTCAATACATGAAGGGTCTGTCAAGTGAGTTTAAGTCTATTCACCGCAGTAGAGTCAAAGGGTTCTGTCGGGACTAAAAACACGATCTCTACCATGAATCTTTAAAGGAAAAGTACATAGCCATGGCACCTTCTAAAAGAAATTAAAGGACGGTGATTACCTAATGGGTTCTCTGCGTGTCCCAGGACGATGATGAACAAACCTCACATAACGTGAGTTTAGGCAAATCCATTTCATCAACATGCCAGGAAAGAAAAGCCTTTGTGGCGAAATGTGAAAGAAAAACCTTTTTGGTGAAATATAAAAGGAATGCCTTCCTGTCAAATATTGAATGGATCGCATTAGTAGCATGCTCTATCTGATTGACGGTATCATATATTCTACTAAATAAATGCGAGGTGTACTGTCAGGAATATCTGGTAAGCTATGAATCTAAATCTCTGTCTTGATGGTAAGGTATTGATATGCCCTAGAATAAGTGTAACAACCTGAATTAGACGCTAATCAGAACGGTGGTTTCGGGACCATAAATCAGAGTTAGAAAAATATTTTTAAATTATTTTCTGTGTTTATTATATGTGAATTTATATTTGTGAAATTTTCATGATTTAATTTTATCGTTTAGGTGTCCGATTAAATAAAAATGACTTAATCGCATAAAAATAAAATTGGTAGTTTAATGTGTAGAGGGCCGAATTGCTATTGGCTTTATAAGTGAAAGCCTTTAAGTGGTAAATAACCCATTCATATATTAGTGGGACGGTAGTGGGCTTATATTATATAGTTTTATAATATTTTATTAAAGTTATATATATGTAAATCAAACTTTATCTTATAATAAGATATAATATATATATTATCATGTATAAAAGTGAAAGGCAATTCATGTCCATTAACTTATTGAAAGGACGGTATTGGGGTTTTATTATATAGTTTTATGTTAATTCATTAAGGTTATATATGTAAATTAAACTTTAAGTTATAATATGTTATAATTTATATATCATAAAACATAAAAGAAAGTTAGCATAAGTGTTCATATTCTTGTTCTTGCCGAAACCAAATAAAAGAAAAAGAAACTAGGGTTCGGTTGCTTCCAAGCTCAATCAAGGTATGAGTTTTGTTTGGTTTTTGATAATTTTTACGTTTTTGAGATCGTTGCTTCGAGTACTACCAAACCCATGCTCGAATTTTTTATATTGCTGAATATTTTGAGTTATGCCATTGATGAGAGCTTATGATTTTTGTTGTTTGATAATGAAATATGAAGGATATACTTTGGGTTAATATATTTTGTATGGGACTTTTTGATGATTTTGAGTAATTAGGACTTAATTGCAATAATAATAATTTGAGGGACTAAAATGTGAAATAAATGAAATATATGGACTTGTATGGACACTAGGAATATTCAGCCAAACATGGTATAGGAAATTTTGCATATTTTGTGTTTTGTACAATAGGGACTAAATTGTGAAAAGTGTAAATGTCAGGGGTAAAATGGTAATTTGCCCATTTGTATGTTTTTGGACTAAATTAAATGAAAATATATTTGAATGAGCTTAATTTGAATATTTTTAGATTAAGAACCAAATAAATCGGATTTGGATCGGGGGAAAACTAAAGTTGTCGACTAGTCGTCCCGTTCCGTTTTATATCATCCGAGGTAAGTTTATAAGCAAATAAGTGTTAATAATTTTGAATATGTATATGATTCAAATGTTGAATTGAATTTTATAGTTTTGTATACTTAATGACCGAATGTGTATATGATTGAGAATTAAGTTTACGAGTTCAATTCGATCGAGTTACGATGACCAAAAGCCCCGTATGAACCTTAGGAATAGCTAGGATACATATCTCATGACATAGGATTTCGATCTATGTGTGCGAGTAAGACCATGGCATCGATATGTGATTCCGATATATGTATGCGAGTAAGACCTTGTCTGAGACAGTGGCATCGATATGTGATTACATGTAAGACCACATCTAGGACGTTGGCATTGTATGATATATGTGATTATCTGAGTGTCCTATTCAATTCTGAATGGTTCATCAGGCAAAGATAAGTTGTGTTCAAAGGTGTAAGACGAACTAAATGATCAGGTATGAGTTAGTTGATCACTTATTTGAATTATGGTAAGTCGTCCATTCGATATGTTATGCTAAATTTTACAAGTTATTAATGTGAACATATGTGTATTTGAGTGGTATATTCGGCCTTATATTATGAATATGTATGTTAAATTATATTTTGATTCAAGAGTATTTGTGTATGAGAGTAATTGCACTTTGTTAATATATGCATGTACATTTGGTTTCAACTAATTCTATACGTGAAAGTATATGATTTACATGGAATTGTAAGTTTGTGATTTAATGTGAATATGATAGTGTAGGGTATGTGTATTCAGCTTGTGAATGAATAACTTGAGTATCGTTGAAATGTTTCTTAAATATGCACATATATGATTTGGCTTATTCGGCCACATAGGTAATATATATATGTGATGTTATATATGACCTTGTGTATTCGGCCAAATAAGTGATGTTTGTATATGAAGTTAAATCTTGTTTTGTCAGCTTGTGTAAATGAGTGGAAGTATATTTGAATGTGTGATGATATTTGGCTTTGAAGGTTGGATGAAAAATTGTAAAATTTAACCTTATAGGCATTCAGCCAAAGTGATAGTTATGTTAAAAATGTGTGGGTTATGGAATGTGTAAGTTGAGATTAAATATGGCATTGATATAGTAAATTGGCTTAGTTTAAATTTAAAGAGTTGACTATATTATTAAGTTGTTATTTTCTTATGACTTACTAAGCTATAATAGCTTACTCTGTGTTTTCATATTTACTCTGTTTTATAGATTTTGAATTCAAGTTACGAGCTTGGGAATCGTCAGAGAAGCTTATCACACTATCGATCGCCTTTGGTATTTTATAAAGTTACATTTTGGAACTATGACATGTATAGGTCGGATGTGTTTTGAAATAATAGACTTGGGTTATGTATAAAGGCCATGCGAAAATGGCTTATGACTTAGTTAAGCTCAGTTCTTATGCTTAAATTTAATGATGATTATGTTTGGCTTTGGTTTGGTTGAATTGGCTATGGTATATGCATAAGTATGAATCATGCATGTTATGTTACTCATGGTTTTTAATGATTCGACTATGTTTTGTAATTGATAGTAATGGTTTAATTTGGTTGATGGGTGTATTTAGTTAAAGGTTGAATTTAGGTAAAGGATATATTTGGTTGAAGATTCGGCCATGCTATGAACAAATACGTAAAACATGTTTTATTTAGTTTTGCTATGTATTTTTGTAATAAGGTTTTTCGATTATGGTATGTGATAAAGATGAATTCAATATGCTTGCATTAAGTGAAGAAATGGATATGAATTATGTTAGTAAGTTAATCATGATTCGACACTTTCAGATATATATATATATATATATATATGCAAATAATGTATTGGCTTGATTTATATATATATAATAGTTGAGATATATGTTTGTATAACGAATTGGTTGAAATAAAATGATTGAAAGTTAGTTATGGTTAGGCTCATTAATGAGTATGAGAAAATATGTATTTGGCTATATATTTGGTTATGTGGTTTATGAATAGCATATAGACGTAAATGACTTAGTAATTCGGTAATAGATTAATTAAGAAATTTATGTTCATTTATAAATGGCTAAGATTAATATTAAATTTTATGTGTTTCGATCATGTTTATAATTATATGTTTTATTGATATATTTGTTTTTGATTTGAGAGGTTGGTTAAATTACGTATATATATATATAAACTCGTGAAGTGTTTGACAAGAAATGCAAATTATGGTTGATGTGTGGAAATTATTCTATGCAATGTTACATATGTGTGATATGATTGAGTAAAATGAAAGTGGACACTGAATAAGCATATGTATTTAGCAAGTTTATATCCGACTAAGGCATTGGAAAATTAACAAATGAATAGTAATTTAAGTTATAAGGAATCATGATTGTTTTTATGCAAATTAAGTAAATTGGTTTTTGAGTTCAAGGTATTAATCAAATGGTTCCTACTAATATTCACCATGCGCATAATGATATAAATTTTTGAAATCATGCTTGAGATATTTGTGAGATTTATTAATACAGTATTTGTTATATGTTTAATAGTTACGAGTTACTAATTGTTACTACATGTTTCAAAGCATGGTTACACATTATATTCATATGACTGTTTTTGAATATGACAGGATTCGAGTATGAAATGAGATGTTCGTTTAATGTTAATGTTTCGTACAAAAAAATTACTACGTGTTTTATAAATTATTATGTATGCATTAATAATGATCTAAGTGTTTATGTAATTGTTCGGAAGTTGTGTCTAGTCGGTAACGCCTCACAACCCCATTCCAGCGACGGATACGGGTTAGGGGTGTTACAATAAGAATTGAATAAAGTCTTAAGGGTTCCCATGAAAAGATATGTTTTTCTGTATGACAAGAAGGGTTTTTGTTATGATGCTCTGTAAGTATGAAAAGTAAGGGGTATCTTATCTTCTTCAAAATTTATTTTGAATCTAAGTCAATGCTAAATTGAGTTATGAGATTCTGATATTGCATGATATGGTGTCCATCCGAATGTTATTCACAATGAATTATCAATATAGGTTTGTGAACATAATTGAATCAGGACATGTCTTAGTGGGAACCAGTAGTATGAAAAATTATATAAGTATCTATCATATGTGCGTATTCACCCAAAACAATGTCAATAAGAGATTGTTTGAAAGAAGAACATGAGTTAAGTTATGGATTGTTAGACATGGGTTCTAAGGGTATATTCTGTTACAAAAGCAATGTGGGGCAAGAGAATCATGTAATAATGAAAAGGGTCGTCCAGTTAATTAAGTATGAAAGATTAAGTATAACAGGGATATGATAATTGGTGTATACAAGAATGATAAGATTGCATGGCATCAGCCTTAATAAATGATATAGAGTAGAAGTGGCTTATAGAAAGTCCTAAAATATTATGAAGACCCTAAGAAAGTATGGTTAATGAGCTTACTAAGTACTTCTGTACTTACAAGGTTATTATTTCTTTTTAAGTTTGTTGAGAAGAGGCTTTGCCTAGAGGGACAACGCTAGGAGTACACGAAGTTGGTGGCGAATTGGGTTATTATGCATACAGAGGATTTGTGGTGCAGTCTTGATATTTGCCTTTTCAGCCTATCTTAAATAAATTTCTAACTTTTAGAGATCTGTATCAGATGTGTGGTAATAAGTTGTTTAAGTGGTAATAAGTTGTTCAACATATATTTCATTTCAAAATTTTAAAATGTTAAGTTTTTCTTTTGGACTTCAAATGAAAAATTTAAAATGAATGAGAAATTGTAAATTGTTTTGTTAAATGTTTTGCATCATCTAGTAAGACTCGAGATCCAGACTTGGTGAATTAGGTTAGTTTGATGGCGTTACAAAATTCATTGCCGAAGCATCTGAGACCATGATTCGTCATTTATTCATTAAGTTAGGAAGTTGAATTTTTAAAACATTTTACAAAAATCATAGAAAATAGATAAATTAAATTTTTGGCCTTTAAAATCATGACCCCAAACTCGGCCTAGACATTATGATCGAATCTGGCAATGTCACATGATAATGTCTTTGAAAACTAAGTCATAGCGATAAGATCGTTTCCATGTTATTATCTTTTCTTAGTCTCTTATCTAATTAATCGGTATTTGAAAACATGGTTCATTGTGGAAGCTTTGAAAACAATTTATGTACTCTTGTGGTTTAGAGAAAACATATATTAATTTTGAAAACCGAATTTCCTACAACCATCAATAATAAGCCCATACAAGAAAATAAATAAATAAGTAAAAACCCAATTAAAAGCAAAAGTCCTAGAAAGTCCTCAATTTACAACCCAAAACTTAACCAATGAAAATAAAGGTAAAAATAAAAATAGAAATAATATCAGTAATCATAAAATAAAACCATGAGAGTCCAGAAAACTGTGGTCACTGCTGAGTACTTCGCCGCATCGATTCGTCTAGGTCTGAGAATTACTTGTGCACATTTAAATAAAAGAGTGAGTTTACGTAAACTTAGTGTATAATTCCATAGATAACAAACATCAATCAATGATCATAGTGCACAGTTATCAGTCTCGGGTCTAAGCCTTTTTCAATATCTATAGCAGTTTGGGCCTTAGCCCATCTCAGTATAGTAACAAATGTGCAATAGGGCCTTAGCCCATCACAATATTAGTGTAACACCCCTTACCCGTGTCCAACGCCGGAACAGGATACAAGGCATTACTGGACTTAAACATACATGAACATGTAAAATCGAGTCATAAATTTTTGTTCAAATTTAAAACTTCTCAATTTCCATCTCAAAGCCTATTATATGGGCCTACGAGGTCCAAAACATACACTGATAATGTTTCGGGACTAAACCGAGAACTTTTGAAACTTTTGAAACACAATTAAAATTTTTCACATTTTGGAGAGTCACACTCCCGTACGGGCAGGCCGTGTGGTCTCACATGCCCGTGTGGCTCAAGACACGCCCGTGTCCTCCACCTATATAACTCTCTGTTTATGATGTCAGTACACATTTAAGGTCACATGGTTAAGTCACACACTTGTGTGCTAGGCCATGTCCTCCACACGGCTGAGACACACGGTCGTGTCTCTGCCCGTGTGGCCAACACTTAGGCTATTTCCCAAGCCCTTTTTGTACTCTTAACTCTTCACACTTATAAACAATTCATAAACATACATTACACCTTTGATTATTCTGGATTTAACCATCAAACATATGTAATATACCTAACTACATCAAGGCATTTCCATACATGTATAAGCTAGGCTTACATACCCATAGCCATTATGAGCCACATCTCATGGCTACATACAATGAAGTATCATCAGCTAATACATTTAGCCAATTCACAATAATACATACTACCAATAATTAAATCTATATACATGCCACTCACTTGCATACTAATAAGAATTGCCATTACTTCAACTTGACAAATGGATAGTGTGATGCTGCCTCCGACAATCTCCAACCCTGAGCTAACCTGAAACACTAAGAGAAAAAGGAAAGGAGGGTGTAAGCTTTACAGCTTAGTAAGTTGGCATATAACAATAAGCAAATTTGATTAACAATACATTTCTCATGATTTTGCTTCTTACTCATGTACGGCCTAAGCTGTCTTTCTGCGTCACAGTCACTAAATTAATTATATCTAGAGCTACAGAACTCCAAATTTAGATCCGCTAATTTTCATTGAAACTACACTCACATACCTTATTACCATAAAATTTCCAGAATTTTTAGTTTAGTCAATAAATATAGTTTATTCATTAAAGATTCCATTGTTTTGCTATTCTACAGCTCTGACTCCTCTTCACTAAAAATCAAATTTATCCTTATACAGAGTTTGGATAACCTTCCCATTTATTTCTCTTGAAAGTAGACTCATCAAGGATTCTAATAATATAAATTACACACCACAACTAGTTTTATACAATTTTTAGTGATTTTCCAAAGTTGGAACAGGGGATTTCTAAAACCATTCAGACCCTGTCTCACCAAAATTTAATTATCTCATAATATAAAATTCATTTACTCACACCATTTCTTTTATGTGAAAATAGGATCAATGTGATTTAATTTAATATCTTATTCAGCATATAATTCAATTTCCACTATTTATGGTGATTTTTTAAAATCATGTAACTGCTGCTATTTCAAACTGTTTTACTGAAAATTTTACTCTTCCATGTTTTCTTCATATTACTTCCATATATGCACACATAACACCAAACATGTTCAACACTAGCCATTCAAATGAATAATCATCACCAATATTTACGAGTATTCATAGTAATGCTTACACCATATCAGCCTTACCACAATTTCAATCACATATCGAGCACATTGCTCACATTACACCATTGCTCTCATATACATTTTTCCAAACATACACCTGTGCTTATACATCACATAATCACATAAACATCACTTAGTAAATATTCCCATTGAACCCTTAGAACCATATCTCATTCTCGGTGGTTTTAGCACATAGCTCCACCCTCACAGAAACCCGGCTCTCGTGTACACATGGTGAACACTCAATATCACCCATGTGACCTAGCAATTTAATTCTGTAGCTCTCGTGTCTACATGGTGTCCAACACTCGGATCCACACACGCGACCTAGCTACATGTGACATAGCTCTCGTGTCTACATGGTGTCCACCACTCGGATCACACATGTGACCTAGCTATTTTTAACTCGTAACTCTCGTGTACACATGGTATACACCTAGTATTACGCAGGTGACCTAACTACTTATGAAATTATCATCTCGTAGCTCTCTTGTACACACGGTATACACACCGTATGACACATGTAACCTAGCTACCACATAGTATCTCGTAGCTTTCTTGTACACATGGTGTCCTACCCTCGGAATCATACATGTGACCTAGCTACATACCATCCGTATTATTCAGTGTCTGAAGATTCAATCGGGAACTCCTCATTTCAAAATCCACCAAATCATAATTGTCACCCAATCATACTTCATATTATACATCAAAATATTATTTTACAAATAAAAACAAGGCATTATTTACATCTAAACTTACAATTTCACATAATCACCATAGTAATAGAAAGCACTTTTGAATACAATATTTCAATTCATTTTTCATGTCACCTTTGTCACCTTGTATCATAAACATATTTTTAAACCGATTCACCAACATAGTATATTAAACAATTAATTCAACATAGTCAACTTAACACACCATTTTAGGTTTCAAACATAAATTACAATATTATTGCATTTTTGTTATTATCACACCAACTTACCTCAGACGTGAAAATGACAAATTTTCCCGGTTTGGTCCACAACCTCGATCTAAGTCCGAATCCCATTGTCCATGATTATTGAGCTTGGAAGCTTGAAAACCCTAGCCATGGTGTCTTCCCCCTAAGTTTTGGCCACATGAAGAAGACGGACATGATTTTGGCCTATTTTTCCCTTTTTAATTCTTTTAATTACCAAATGACAAAAATGCCCTTCATTAAAAAACTTTGGTGTTTTACCCTTCCACGTCTATTTTTGTCCAAATTAAAATATATTTGTCAAATTCCATTTAAGGACCTCCACTTTAAAACCACACTTCAATCAAGTACCTTTATGAACAAGAACACACATTTTTCACCTTTTACAATTTAGTCCTAAATACCAAATTGAACACCCAATCGATAAAATCTCTTAACGAATTTTTCACACAAGTATCCAATTGCATTATAAGCCTTAAAACTTAATCGCAATAAATTTTTCCACTTCAGATCCATGCTTTTCGAAATCACTGTTCTGTTTAGGCCCTAATTCGGGTTGTTACAATCAGAATCAGTCATGCAATAAAAAGTAATAGAGTCCTACCCAACCAGCCTCTACATACCATCTCCGTCTAGCCCTACACTCCATGTGGGTATTAAATCAACCCACCCATCCCTACACTCCAGGTAGTACCATATGCGACACAAATTAGTGGTTTGCAGCTGAGCTACCAGTATATTAGGCTTAAAAGCCTTTCAGTACTCTTCCTCCAAGTATAATCTACCCACCCCAATGCAATGCAACATACAATGGATTTCATGCTATTATGCAATTTCAGTACATAAATTCAGTATACAAATATTAACATGGTCAGTACATATTGTCGAAACCATTTTTTTATATTTTAAAAACGGGGGATTGACTTTGGATTTTAAAAATAAACGGGAGTCGCTACCAATCCTTTTTTACTGAGGTGTGATCGGGTCACCTCGAAAAAGTGGTTGTTTTTAATAAACAATTCAATTTATCAAAATAACGATTTTGGTCTACAAAAATCAGAAAACGGGTTCGGGAGTTGATTATGCATGAGGAAGGATTAGCACCCTCGATACGCCCAAAATTGGTACCTACTTGATTATTTACTGTCTTAATGTCGAAAACTGAAAACTTGAAAGAATTTAAAATACGATCCCTCTTTGCATCGATGTTATTAAAAGATGAATCATTTAGGTAAGTTAAAACATATGGCAAAGATTGTCTTATCCCGGGGTAAAATGTCACATCCAATACGTTAAGACATAACACTTTCCGCCCCTAAAGCTAGACTTGCCATTTTATTCAAAAACTCGTGTATTTAATTTTGAAAGGATATCCGAATGCTTAGAGTAAACGAGAGAAACCAAAACCCAATACGTTAGGGCACGATCTCTCGAATTTCTAACTACCGAACATTGCCTTGATTTTGAAAATCTTATTTCAAGATGTCAAAACGTCACATCCAATACGTTAGGATACGACATCTCGAATCCTCGAGAATAAGTTTTGAATTTAAAAATTTGTGCACTTATTTTTTTTTAAAAAGGATACCCGATTATTTAGATTATGCGAGAAAAATCGAAACCCAATACGTTAGGGCACGGTTTCTCGGATTTCTAAATATCGAACATTGCTTCGCTAGAGAAACATTTTTATGCTGAGTAAAAGTTAATAAAATGAATTTGTAATAAAATGTGAAAGTAATTTACAACAAAGAATATATGCAAATAAAATAAACGTAATAACAAGAAATAAAAAAAACCATAAAGGAGTAAGCAAGCATGCGGATTAATTATAGATTAGAAATAACGAAAAAAATAATAAGAACTTTGTAATAAATTTACACATATAAATAATAAACAAACAAATAATAAAAGCAAAGATAAAATTAATGAAAAATATTAAAGTATAATAGTAAAATATTAAAATAATAATAATAATCATAATCATAATAATAATAATACTAATGTAGTAATAATATAATAGTAATAATAAAATATTAATAAAAATAATATACATAAAAAATATTAATAGTTATGAAAAGAAAATAGTAATAGTTTATTGCTAATATAATAGTAATAATAATATATTAGTAACAATAATAGAAAATAATAATATGTATGTATATAAAATATTAATAATGATGAAAAGAAAACAATAGATATAATATGATAATAATAATATATGTACAAAATGGTAAAAAACGTGATATATAAAAAACAGAATTAAATATAATATAATGATGTATAAAAATGAAAATAATAATAATAATAAAAAAATATAATAGTTAATATAATATTAAAGTAATACTAAATATAATATGATAATATATATATATATATATATATATATAAAATAATAGTAAAAACGTGGTATATAAAAAATAAAACTAAATATAATATAATAATAATATATAAAAATAATAGTGATAATAATAATAAATAGGTTAAACATAATAATAGTAAAGAAGGAAAATAGTAAAAAGAACAGAAGTAAATACTAAAAAGAAAATATATATATAGTAGAAAATAATAATAATAATAATAATAATAATAATAATAATAATAATAGTAGTAGTACTATTCAATATAATATAGCAAAAATAATAATAAAAGGAGCTAATCCGAAAATAAAATAGAAAAGGACTAAAATTGAAGGCTAAACAAATTTCGGGGGCGAATTTGAAGTAAAAAGAAAGGGGGTGGATCATATTGTAACGCGTGAAAGAAGTGGAGGGACTAAAATGGGTAATAACCCCTCCACTACAAAATGCGCATTTAAAGGTGGACTGAATTGAAATCTGAAACAACTTTCGGGGCAAAATTATAAAATATAAAAACTTAATTACAAATTAACAAAAAAGCGGAAGGACCCAAATGGAAATTATACCATTGATGGAAAACATGCGGACCCTCCTAGTGGGTCAGGTCAACACATGGGTCAGAGGCCAAGACGACGTCGTTTTGAACCTCTAACCTAATCCTTGAAAACGATGTCGTATGGTGGGGGTATAAATACCAAAATTTTGTGAAAAAAATCATTCTTTCCTTCCCTTTCTTTAAAAATTTTCAGAAAACCTCTCAACAAATTCTCTCCCTCCCCCCTAAGTCTGGCCAAGCTCCGATGGAGAGCCACCGTGGGTCTCCGCCGCCGGCCACCGTCGCCAGCCACCGTACACGGTGGCCAGAAATTTCAAAAAGGTATAATTTTTATATGAAAAGAAAAAAAAAACAAAAAGAATAGAACAAATTCGAACTAAAACGGAAAAAAAAGGGTGAAATCACCTTCTCGTTTTCTGTTTCGGTTCTAGATTGTTTGTATTTTGATGTTGATCGAATTTTTTTTGAGATTTAGATCTGCAAAAATATGGCTTTCTATTGATAATGGTCTCAAAATCTGAACTATTACAATCGGTATTTGCTTGGCTTTTATAGCCCTTTTTTATAAGATTTTTTTCACTTTCTGTCATTTCTCCTTAATTGTTTGCAGTTGGCAGTGCAACTTGGCAAGGAGATGACTGGCGGTGGTGGCGGTGAGCAGATCTAGGGCGGCGCCGAATTCTAGGGGCTAGGGTTAGGGTTTGAAAAAAAAATTGTTTGTTTCTAATTTTGGGGCTTATGGTGTAATTGGGCTGATTGGTTTTTAATTTAGGTTGGGTAATAGGTTGGTTTTGGTTGGGTTTTGGGATTGTTTTAGTTTAGGTGGGTTTTTGGGTCTGTTTAGTTGGGTTTGGGAGGCCCGGGCAAATTAGGTGTATACAGCTGCCCCTCTTTGCTCATTGTCGTGTAACAGAAACAGAGTTGTTGTCACGTAAGGAGAATAGAGCAAAGACTTTTAAGAAAGATCAATTTTGCCCAGTCTCACGGAGTTTTGATTTCTTTGGTGCTTTTCTTTAGGCAGCCTTACTCCAGTCCATCGCATCTTGTTGCTTTGATCCACTCCACCATGACTTCTAGAGAGATATGACTTGTAGCTTCAATCAGCTCTAATGTAACTTCAAGGATATGAGATTTATGTATTCGATCTGTTTCACTGCAACTTTAGGAAGATAATATCTGCAACTTCAATCTACTCCACTGCAACTTTAGGGAGATAAGACTTGTAACTTCAACCTGCTCTACTGCAACTTCAGAGAGATAAGGTTTGTTGTGATCTGCTCTTCTGCAACTTCAGAGAGATAAGATCTGATGTCTTCAGTCTGCTCCGCTACAACTTCAGGGAGATAAGACTTGTAACTTCAACCTGTTCCACTGCAACTTCAGAGAGATAAGGTTTGTTGTGATCTGCTCTTCTGCAAATTCAGAGAGATAAGATCTGATGTATTCAGTCTGCTCCGCTACAACTTCAGGGAGATAAGACTTGTAACTTCAACCTAGTCAACTACAACTTCAGAAAGATAAGGTTTGATATGATATGCTCTTCTGCAACTTCAGAGAGATAAGATCTGTGGGCATATGCTTATGCCAAATGATTAGGATGTCATTATTAGAATGATTCGAATGCTCCTATTAGATGAATATGAATGATGCTCGTGTGAATGTAACTTCATTGATTTGTCACACCATTTTGGGTAACATGACTCATGAAATGCATTTCATGGGCCGATTTATGTTAGGATACCATGATCGAAATGAATCAAATGCTCCTAGCGAGATGCATATGAATGCATGAATGCAGAATGAGAATGATCCTTTTCTTGGGTTGTTACTGCTCAATGTTCATCAGAGTTTTCCCCTTGATGTGTTACCATGCCTTTTTGTTCAGCCGGTATCTTTGCCAAAAGATCCAAAGAAATATCCAAAATTTAGACTATTCTTTCTCAAAAGTTTTTTATTCTTGGGTTTGGTGAGTTCTAAACAATAATCCTATTTCAGGTTCCTGTAATATTTAGAAACTTCTAGAGTAATATGCAGAATTCCTTTTATGAAAGTATTGTTGGTCCATTAATCATTATTTCAATGCGAAATGCTGAAAAAAGATCACAATAATGGGCAAAACTGAGATTCATCAAGAATAAAATTTGAAAAGAGTGGATCAATCAAAGAAAGCAAACATTGCTGGAATACAAAATAGGTGAAAAGAGGACAGGTGCCCCAAATATCGCAGCATGAGCCTCTCCAACTTCTTGAGGACCATTTTAAGTTTAACATGTGTTTAGGGGATCTAGAGTACTCTATTGATGCCCCAAGATGTATCATACCTCCTCATTGTTAATTCAAGCATAGCAAGACTACCGCATGCCCTACTTTTTATTAAAATTTGAATTGCCCTTTACAGGTTTTCAATTCAAAGCCCCTTTGGTCTCAAGGTGCTCTTTGCGAGTTTTGACCTTGGCCTCTCCATTTCTCCTTTTTTCTTTTTCTCTTTTTTTTTTAAGAGAAATATTTCTTGACTGAATCTAAGTTCACGGGATTAGGCAGAGTCTTACCGTCCATTTCAGTTAATATTAATGCTCCTCCAGAAAAGGCTTTCTTTACTACATAAGGTCCTTCCCAGTTTGGCATCCATTTTCCTCAAAAATCTTTCTGTATGGGAAGGATCTTCTTCAATACCAAATCCCCCTCATGGAATTCTCTGGGGCGAACCTTTTTATTGTAAGCCTGTATCATTCGTTTTTGGTACATTTGACCATGACGAATAGCTCTCAACCTTTTCTCTTCGATAAAATTTAACTAATCATATCGAGATTGGATCCATTCTACTTCGTCCAACTTTAGCTCGGACAAGACTCGAAAGGAAGGGATTTCAACTTCAATGGGTAAAACTGCTTCCATTCTGTAAACCAAGGAGAAAGGAGTTGCCCCGGTAGAGGTTCTGACTGATGTTCGATATGCAAAAAGAGCAGATGGTAGTTTCTCATGCCAATCTCTATAAGTCCCAGTCTTTTTTTTCACGACCTTCTTGATATTTTTATTAGTCGCCTCAACTGCACCATTCATTTTTGGATGATATGGTGACGAATTGTGGTGTTTAATTTTGAACTGACTGCAGACTTCTGCTATCGTGCTGTTGTTCAAATTCAAGGTATTGTCTGAGATGATCCTTTCTGGCATTCCATAGCAGCATATAATCTCTTTCTTTAAAAACTTGCTAACTGTTGACTTTGTGACGTTGGCATATGAAGCGGCCTCTACCCACTTAGTGAAGTAGTCAATGACAACAAAAATGAATCGGTGTCCATTAGAAGCTTTTGGAGAGATCGGCCCAATGACATCCATGCCCCACATAGAGAAAGGCCATGGAGAAGTCATCACATGAATAGGTGAATGGGGCACATAAATCTTATCCCCATAAATTTGGCACTTATGGCACTTCTTGGCATAATTGATGCAATCTCCTTCCATTGTAGACCAATAATACCCGAATCTCATGATTTGCCTAGCCATTGTGAAACCATTAGCGTGTGTCCCGCAAATGCCCTCATGGACTTCCTCTAAGATTTTCTTAGCCTCAACAGCATCCACGCATCTTAACAGCACTTGATCCTTTCTTCTTTTATATAGGATCTCTCCGTCTAGAATAGCTAATCTTCTTAAGGTCCTTTTGTCATTTTCAGTAGCTTGGTCAGGGTATTCACGATTCTTCACATATCACAGTATATCCTAATACCAAAGGTGATCATCTCTTTCTTCTTCGTCGTCGATGTTGTAGCAATGAGCCGGAGTCTCATAAATACTCATTTGGATAGGCTTTATATCTTCCTGTTTGTTTACTTTGACCATAGAAGCCAAAGTAGCTAGGGCATCAGCCATTTGATTTTCTTCTCGCGACAGGTAACAGAAAGTGATGCTATCGAGCTCTTCGATCAAATCCAGGACCAATCTTTTATAGTCAGTTAGCTTGGGGTCTCTTGTCTCCCATTCTCCCTTGAGCTGATAAATTACCAATGCTGAATCTCCATATACCTCCAGTACTTTGATCTTGCGCTCTATGGCTGCACGAATTCCCATGATACATGCTTCATACTCTGCCATATTATTGGTGCAGTCAAAATTCAATTTACAAGTAAATGGATAATGATCACTGTTTGGGGATATCAGGATTGCCCCAATTCCGTTACCAACAGCATTTGATGCTCCGTCAAAGTTTAACTTCCAAGGACGATCTTTTGAAACGTCTTCTTCAGTGGTTGCCACATACATTAGATCTTCATTTGGGAAATCAAAATCCAATAGCTCATAGTCCTCTAGGGCTCTACTTGCTAGAAAATCAGCTATTGCACTCCCTTTCACAGCCTTCTGATTCATATAGACTATGTCAAACTCGAAAAGCAGAATTTGCCACCGGGCCATCCTTCCATTCAAGGTAGTAGACTCCATCAAGTACTTTAGAGGATCTAATTTTGAGATCAGCCAAGGCGTATGGTACAGCATGTACTATCTCAGTCTCTGAGTTGTCCATATTAAGGCAGACCACAACTTTTCAATTGGCAATTACCTTGTCTCACACTCAGTGAATTTCTTACTGAGGTAGTATATCGCCCTTTCTTTTTTTCTGACTCATCACGTTGGCCAAGCACACATCCCATAGAATTATCGAATACTATCAGATATAGTATCAATGGCCTACCTAGACTGGGTGGCATCAACAGTGGAGGATTAGACAAGTATTCTTTAACCTTGTCAAAACTTTTCTGGCATTCGTCATCCTATACACCTGGATTGTGTTTCTTGAGAAGGCGAAAGATGGGGTCATATTTCTCAGTTAGTTATGAAATGAACCGGGCAATGTAATTTAACCTTCCTAAGAAACCTCGAACTTCTTTTTGAGTGCGTGGCGGAGGCAATTCTTGTATAGCCTTGACTTTATCTAGGTCAATCTCAATCCCTTTTTTACTAACAACAAATCCCAGCAATTTCCCAAATCTAGCCCTAAAGGTACCGGATTGAGCTTTAGCTGAAATTTTCTCAATGTCAAGAATAATTTCTTCAGGACTTGTACATGCTCCTCTTCTGTTCAGGATTTGGCGATCATATCATCGACATAAACTTCAATTTCTTTGTGCATCACATCATGGAACAGGGTTACCATGGCTCTCTGATAGGTCGCTCCCGCGTTTTTCAGTCCAAATGGCATCATCTTATAGCAAAATTTTCCTTAGAAAATTACAAATGTGGTCTTATCCATGTCTTCGAGATGCATCTTTATCTGATTGTATTTGGAAAAACCATCCATATAGGAGAATAGTGAGTATCCTGCCATATTGTCTATTAAGGTATCAATATGGGGCAATGGGAAATTGTCTTTTGGGCTAGCTTTATTCAAGTCCCTATATCTACGCACATTCGTACTTTCCCATCTTTTTTAGGGACAGGAATGATATTGGCTACCCATTCTGAGTATTTGACCACTTGTAAGAAACCAGCATCAAATTGCTTTTTAACTTCTTCCTTTATTTTTAGCAGAACATCGGGCCTCATCCTTCGCAGCTTCTACTGAACTGGCTTACATTCCTCCTTTATGGGGAGACGGTGTACCATGATATCAGTGCTTAGTCCGGGCATATCTTGATATGACCATGCAAAAACATCTTTGAATTCTTGAAGTAATTCAATGAGGTCTCGTTTTGTTTTTTCAGCAATACGAGCTCCAATTTTCACCTCTTTTCCTTCTTCTAAGATCACAGTCTCTATTGACTCCTTGTGGGATAAAATCTGTTTTTCTTCCTGTTCTACCATCCTTAGCAAATCTGGAGATACATTACAATCTATGTCATCTTCAAAGTCCTGAGATTCCTCTAGACACATGTCTTGCTTAAAAAAGGCTCCTGAGTCAGTAATAGCATCACTCATGTTGTTGATATTTGGAGACCTATTACAAGCACGAAGGAAACATTCAAGGAACAAATGAATCTAGGAATAACTATTTGCATGGTATGGTATATGTATGATTGAAAGAAATATTGGCTCAAAGTGAGATACAAAATATGCACTTTCATTGATATAAAGATAAGCCTATTTTACAAAAGGATTCTTATTGTTCTTAGGCTTATAGTGAGACACAAAATATGCAATTTCATTGATATAAAGATGTAGGACATAAGCCTATTTCACAAAAGGATTCTTATTGTTCCTAGGCTTAGGACAATAAGCGTGTTCTGAATATTACTCTGAATTAGCTCTAAAAACTACAAGAATCTCTTCCGCAGTCTAATTGCTCAGAACACTTCCAGGCTTGTAAGGGCAAATGCCCGATAAGTTTTCTTCCACACTTTCTTCTTCAGATATGGCGTTGATGTCCAAACTTCCCAAAATTTCTTCAGCAGTTTCTTTTCTTGTCATATCTCGGCCAGGGTAAATGATCCTTTCTGACATGAATATTTTGGATATGTGAGGAAAGGTCATTGGCTCCCATTTGACCTCGGTCCCGCTCCATCGAGCTCTTCTCCTCTCTTGTTTCTTCTCCAACTCTTTCTTCCTTTCCTTCGTATTTGGCTTATATCCTAGGCCAAAGCGATCCCGTTTTTCGATCAGGATCGGTATCTTTACCTTTCCATGCAGATATTTTCCAAGTCCTTTTCTAGGTAACGCTCCTTTTCCAACAGTCAACTGTAAGCTCATCCTCATAGCTGAGGATATTTTGGGCGTTGGGACTTTATTTCCTTTACCGGTAAAAGTGGCGTTTACAAATTCCAGTGACTGAAAGGAACATTCTACTATTTCATCATCCATCTCTATGTACGGTACATTACTGGTAACGGATGCAATAATGTCTTCTTCCGTATTTATCGTTATCAGTCGTCCCTCCGTTATTAACTTTAACTTTTGGTGCAGCGATGATGGTACTGCCCCTACTGAGTGAATCCAATGCCTTCCTAATAGGCAATTGTAAGAAGGCTTAATGTCCATTACCAGAAAGTCTACCTCGTACGTATTTGGACCGATCAGAAGAGGTATCTCAATCCTTCCCGTTACCTTTCTTTCAGTACCGTCAAATGCTCTCACTATGTTTTGACATGTTTTCATATGAGAGCTATCCACTGGTAATCTATTTAGTGTAGACAAGGGCAAGACATTCAGTGCGGATCCATTGTCAATTAGTACCCCTGGTAATGTGTACCCTTTACAGCGAGTAGTAATGTGGAGAGCTTTCGTAGATCCCATTCCTCCTGGCGGTATCTCGTCATCGTTAAAAAAGATGAAATTATCAGCACTTATGTTGTTGACCAAACGGTCCAGCTTACTTACAGAGATATCATTAGAGACGTAGATTTCATTTAACACTTTCATCAGTGCGTTACGATGTGTTTCAGAGCTTAAGAGTAAAGACAGCACCGATATGCCAGCTAGCTGCTTGTGTAACTGTTCAACAACACTATACTCGCTGTGTTTTAGAAATTTCAAAAATTCCTTTGCTTCTTTCTCAGTTACCGACTCATTAATAGGTGATTCTGGCCCGGCCGACTTCTCTTTCTTCTGTTCAATAGCCAAGGATTTTCCTTTAACAAGTTCATCTTTTGTGCTTGGGGTATAGCGCCTTCCACTTCGTGTATAGAAACCTACGTCTTGTCCTTCTTCTGTATTGCCAATAGGGCTATCCTCTCCCGGGATCGTTATATTACAATCATAGTTCCAAGGTACCCTCTTGCTATCTTTGTAAGGAAAAGCAATAGGCTTTTGGATTATGACTCTTGGTGCCATTTGAGTTCTAGCTTCATTGGCTCTTGGTCGAGATATGATTACCACCGGGTGGTTAGCCCTACAAACCTTCTCTGTCAAATTTTGTTCTGAAGAGCATACATCCTCTTCTTCTGGACATTCAATACATTCAAAGAATTCTACCTCTTTATTATCCATCAGATTCTGCACTAAGGCTCTAAATTCACTGCAATTCTGAATCTCATGACCCTCCTCTTCGTGGAACTCACAATAGTTCCTTACTTCTACAAACTTCTTCTTTAAATCTTGCATAATTAATCCTCTGTGCACCATTTTTTCCAAACATTTTTCAATGGGGGTTTTTACCTCCACTATGTTCGTCTTGATCCTTTTTCCTGTGTTTTGAATTATCACATTTACCCCCTTGTCAGCGTGGTTGGGTAATGGATTTTCTGTACCAGATGGATCATCAAATTTTACAACGCCCATTTTAATGAGTCTTTCCACCACCTTCTTGAAAGCAGTGCAATATTCTATGGAATGCCCAGTGATTCCCGCGTGGTATTCATATTGGGTGCTTGCATCATACCATTTTGGGAACGAAGATTGTATGGGATTCATATAGAAAGGAGATGCTACACGTGCATTGAACAGATTTTGATACAGCTCTCTGTATGTCATCAGGATAGGTGTGAATTGGGGTTTCTCAGTGTTTTGCTTTGTGCTCGATTCCTGCCTTAACGAACCTTGATGACTAGTAGGCATCGCTCTTGGCTGACTAACAGTAATTGATTTTGAGTATCCCTTGTTATAGGTGCCCGTGTTATTCACTTCATTCTCCTTTTTCCTCGGGGCTAACCTTTTAACACCCTCTTCGGCATCTATTTTTCCACTCTTTACTGCATTTTCAATCATTTCTCTAGCCATCACTATATCTGAAAAGCTCTTTGTTGCGCTTCCTAGCATATGAGTGATAAACGACGCCTTTAAAGTGTTGATAAAGAGCATTGTGGTTTCTTTCTCTATGAGTGGTGGTTGGACTTGTGTGGCAATTTTCCTCCACCTCTAAGCATATT
Source organism: Gossypium stocksii (assembly GCA_020496765.1). Lineage (NCBI taxonomy): Eukaryota > Viridiplantae > Streptophyta > Magnoliopsida > Malvales > Malvaceae > Gossypium > Gossypium stocksii. The sequence continues at coordinate 35,027,349 of CM035630.1, forward strand.
GCCTGAAGCTCTCACTTGGCTTTTTCTCCATATTTTATAGTGTAATTCTGTCACGTGCTATCTCTGTCACATGGCCATATTGCTTCATGAAGGCCTGTGCCAAGTCTTGCCATGTTTTAATTTGGGCACAACTCAGTTGATTATACCATTTAGCTGTAGTCCCAGTCAAGCTATCTTGAAAACAATGAATCAGCAACTGGTCGTTATTGACATATCCTGTCATCCGTCAACAGAACATAGTAATATGAGCTTCGAGGCAGTTGGTACCTTTGTATTTTTCAAATTCTAGCATTTTGAATTTGGAAGGAAGTACTAAGTCTAGAAACAAACTCAAATCTTTAGCATTGATTCCTCGAAGATTTTTGGCGTCCTTCATAGCCCTAAATTTTTCCTCGAGCCATTTACATCTGTCCTCTAATTGTTTTGGTAGTTCCATTCTCGCGTTTTCTACTTCTGCTTCATGATCCAGGTCAGGGACAGACGGATTAGTGGGGTTATTCCTTGGATTAGATCCCGAGTTCGTTTGAGGATTCACTGGTACCGAAGCACTGCCTGAAACTGTTGTGGCCTAATCATAACGGATGGTTTTTTAGGTATATTTCATGCTGTGCCTGAACCTTTATCGGGGTAAAACCCGGAGGATAAGGAAGTTCCTCGTTATTATCTCCAACATCGACCACAGGGTTTTTTCCTTTGTCTAACCCTCCAGTTAACAATTGACTCAATTGATTCATCATGTTCTTTTGGGACTCTAACAATTGGTCCCTCATATCTTGCTGGATCTTGGCTAGCTGTTCTTGCATCTGTGTTTGCAATTGATCCTGCATTTCCTTCAACATTTGTTCCAATTTTTCCAACCTTTAATCCATCGCTTTATTTTTTCTACGCGTTTCGTAATGATGTCCTAGGGTAATTGCAATAATTTTTGTTTTGTGAGTTTGAATGTACGTAATGCAATGCAATACTAATGCATGAATGCAATGCAATGCATGAATGAAATGCAAAAAGGCATTGATTCCGATCCAGTTTTATTAGAGTAACTTTTCTAGAAAATAAGTTTTTTTACATAAAGCGAACTACAGATAAGGCTTTGCCTTAACACTTAGGCCCTTGACCTGCTTAAGAAGCCAGGCTAACTCTTGGCCTAGATCTGACTCATACTCATATTTCAGACTCAGTACATCAGCTTTGACTCCTAAGGTTTGTAGATGATCAGCTACTTCTCGCACTTGAGACAAGGCTGCTTCCATAACATAATCCCTATCCCTGACTTGATATTGAGACTGACGAAGCTGCCCCAACATCTGTTCATTATTTGCCTCAAGGAGTTCAACTCGAAATTCATAATTTTGTAGCACAGTTTCGAGTTTTTCTATTCTTCCTTCTAGCTCTTCAATTTTACTTATACTGGCTTCCAACTCGATTGCTATGTTACGATTTCGGTACTGATGTAGGGATTTTTCTAACTCTGATATCTGAGCTTTCAATCCTTCCTTCTCATTTTGGCTTTCTAGTAGACTTCTTTCCAAGACATCTTCTCAAACTCTTGCGTCTCGAAATCTCTTTTCCCATTGACTGGTCTTTCTTTTCTCTTCTTTGATTTCTTTGCACCATTGTTCTGACGTCTTTCCCAGACCCGTGATTCTCATTGACCTTCGCATCTTCTTGTAGTATGTTTTCAAACTGTCTAAATCTTCTTCAGCCTTATGCTTTCCTATTCTCAGCTTCTCGGCTTCTAGTTTCTGAACATCAACATCTAACCCCAGCTGCATTTTCTCTTCTTCCAATTGTTCTATCTTCTTTTCAAGCTTTGAATTTCTTCTCTCGAACTCCTGCTTTATGATTTCTAATTCTAAAGGGATCACTTGTAGATACTCTTCCGTCGGTAGCGCATTTTCCAAAGTCAGACCGGGGATGTTATCATTAACTCTTTGATTCCTCCACCCCTTATACTCGGGAGTTGTTGTTGGCTCTGTATCTAATATTTTCATTCGATGAGTCTATTTCCAAGCATTAGTGAACTCTCAAATTTTCTTCTTGTAATTATCTTCTTTGTACGTGAATTCACATTGGGCTAGTCCTTGAGTAGCTGGTATGAACTGCCTGGCTCTGTACTATCTTAATACAAGTAGAGGGGCATATCCAATCGCTCCCCATACTCCAATTAATTTAATTAAGTAACCCTGAACCCTGAACCCTGAACCCTAAACCCTAATTTATTTGATTTTTCCTTAAAAACCATAAACCCTAAACCCTAATCTAATTTTTTAAAATTTATAATTAATTTAATTAAGTAACCCTAAACCCTAATTTATTTGATTTTTTTCCTTAAAAACCTTAAACCCTAATCTAATTTTTTTAAATTTATAATTAATTTAATTAACCCTAAACCCTAAACCTTAATTTATTTAATTTTTTCTTTAAAACCTTAAACCCTAAAAACCTAAAACTCAAAATCCTAACCTTAACCCTTACCCTCATTATAGAAAACCCTAACCCTAAAAAAGGGCAAAATATTTCCTCAAGGAAGTGCTTTGTCCACGTCAGCACAAAATGTGTCCTTGAGGGTGTACTTTATGCTGACATGGACAAAGTGCTTCCTTGAGGAAGCGTTTTCCTGACTTGTCCCCTGACAACGCGCTGACGTGGATGCACTTTGGGGGAAAATGACCCTTTTCGGTAAATAATCCAGAACTTGGCCCATTTCCGTAAATTAAAAAAAGGCTTTTAGTGATAATTTGCCTGAAATTTTAAGTTTAAATTTCATGATTTTTAGTATATATATTTAGATTTATTAAAAATATAAAAATATATAAATACTCTCAAAATAATATTTGTTGATTAGTAAAAGAAGTATACTTTTGATAATTTTTGAATTGAGGCTCAGTTAATAGGTAGCACTAGCCTAATAAAAAATTTTATATGTTTAATTTTTAATTTATTTCTATTTTAAAATTTAATTTATATATATTTTAGATTTTTATATATTTATTTCTATTTTTATAATTCTTTAAAGTTGGCATATTTGATAAAAGAGATTTGATATGTTTTTCTAATTAAAAAAAATCGTTAGCTGGCACATTTTTATTAGCTAAACTACCACTTGTTTTTTTAAACAATTTTAAAAATTTGGAACAAAAACTATAACAAGAATTACTTTAAGTAACAACATGGATAAAATAAAAGTAGGAAAATGAATATATTTCATAAGCGATATAATAGATTAAGTCGATTAGAGCTAGCAAAATAGACCCGACCTCAAAAGTACGTTCTTGCCCATAACAGATTCGAGCTTGAGAAAGCTTGAGCCCATAACAGATCTGTAACGCCTTAAATAATTTATATCTACTTTTGTATAAATTGAAACAAATATCTATCTGCTTTAGTGGTTAAGTGTTTTGGGTGTTTGTGAGAGGTCCCAAGTTCAAATCTTACCTTTAGCAATTTTTGTTTTTTTGGAATTAAGCCTGACCCTTGGTAAGTGGGCTTATAAAATTTTTTTGTAAAGTTATATTAGAATGAGTCTATTGGTTCAAGTGGTAAAGGAGTCTGTGTGTCGGGGTTTCTGTGTTCGAATCTCTAAGTAAGCGTGAGTATTAATCTTTTTACTCAGTTTGCTAATAAAGCCTTGTGGAAGCCGGTTTCTAAGAGGTTGGATGATAGTGGGGAGTGAATTTAGGGATTTAGGGTGTTATCAGTATCACTTTTGTTTTGTTCCTGTATCTTTTTCAAATTTTCGGTTATCCCTCTCTTCTTCCAAATTTTCTGATTCCTTTTGTTTGCCATCTTTTCCCTCGTTTCTGCTGTTACTTTCTTGTTGTTCCTATCTACATCGATTACTTTTCGTGTTTCTTGGTTATTCCTATAGGATTATATTTTGTTATTTTCTTTCACGAGTTTGGTAAGTTTTTCGTTTTGTCCTCGATTTTATGGCGTGATGTTAGTTGTAGGAAGGCTAATTTCTGTGAACTATGGTGTAAGAGGAAGTTACGAGCAGTGAGTTTCGCTCCTTTCGTTTTAACGGTGTTAACGAAGCTTTTCCATCAACAGTAAGTTAGGTTTCTGTTAGTGGTTGATTATTGATTTTGCTTGATTAATCCGCTAAATAAGTGTTGGGTACTTTGGTTTTAGGTTTCAGGAGGCTCGAGAGTGTTTTCACACCAAACCAATACCAGGTGTGTACCTGAAACGCAGAATAACGTGAATCAGCAAAAGCCAAAAAACAATTCTGTCGAAGCCATGTGGTAGGCCGTGTGCAGCGACATGGCTGTGTGATCGAAAAAGGCATGACCGTGCGCAAGATATAGTCGTGTGGCGGTTGGAGTGTGGCCGTATAAGCTATACGTGTTAGACCAAATAGGGTGTGTGGGCCACACTGGTGTATGGACCCACACTACCAGTCCACACGGGTGTGTGGGTTTTCTGGGCCAGCCCGTGTGATCTATACGAGCAAGGCCAATTTGGGGGTATGGGGGTGTGGTCCCACATGAGTAAGCCATAGGGTATGAGGGCCCAAAATTATGTAATTTTTCCTAAGGTCGCACGGGTCGTCCTAAACGACTGTGGGCCTACCGAAGGGACGGTAAGGGCTATCCAACCCTATAAACTGATGATTTGATGCTCTATTTGTATGAAATAATACTATGCATGACTGATTACTGTTCTATATGCCTATCTGATTCCTGAATAATAGCATGTCGAGCATGTTAATTTGTATGTCTGTAACTGTTAGATTATATCTAATTATTCTATATTTATTTTTGGGATGGGTTGTTATATAAGGAGGAAGTGTTCTAAAAGGCGACCTTTGCCTATATTCTAGCAGCAAGGTTGTAATTTATCTGTTATGTGCCGTATCAGTACAATATAGTGTGTAGGATTGGGTGGGTGTTTTAACCCCCACATAGTGTGTAAGGATGATCAGAGATGGTGTGTAGAAGATTGGGGTAGGATTCTATTATCTATATTTGATTCTTTAATTGATTCAGTATCTGGCTCTGTATCTGAGATGGGCTTAGGCCCAAGTTTGTATCTGATTGATCATTGTTAGTCTGTATGTATGCACACCTAATTCTGTTGGGTTACACACTAAGTTTACGTAAACTCACCCCTTTCTGTTTGTTCTATATAGATAATCCACAATCTTAGGCGGATTGGTGCTGCAGAGTCCCACATTGACCACATGTGCTGAAATGATTTCAGTTATGATTTTATTTTAAATTCTGATTTATTCTGGGTATTGTAAGTTAGACTTTATGGACTGTTTTTTTATTATTTTAGGATTGACTACGTTTTATGATTTTATTACTGCAAAACTCGACAAAATCCAAAATTTTCTAAAGCTAAGGTTTTCCTTAAACACAAACAATTTTGCAAATAACGTAACGTTTTCCTAAGCTTCCTCTAAAAGATACAGTTTAATGCTAATCGACTAATTGAATAAACATTTTGAATTGGATAAAGGCAAATAATAGTTGATAGCCTAAAAAGGTTTTCGTAGCTCCGCTTTCAAAATCCCTTCCATGTTTCATCACCAAATTTAGCCATAACGTCTAGGTCGGTTCGGGGTGTTACATTTAGTGGTATCAGAGCTAGGTTACAAAACTCGGTTGTAAATTTTGGGTTCCAAATATGTTTTAAAGAATTGGTTTTCAAACAATTCGAAATACCTTGATTAAGAATGTGGTACACTGAGTCTCTGGCGCTAATCTTGTAAATACCTCTGAAACTTAGATAGTTTATTTTAAAAATACTGTATATATAGCATACTCTGAAAACACCATAGTTAGAAATCTCAGAAACTGTAGTGAAGCGTATAAAGACTAAAACTCTCGCAAACATTTCTAAAGTTTTGATACTTTATGCATAAAATATATCTAATAAGAAACTTAAAATTGATGCATAAAACGTGTTAATGTAGATAAAACTCGAATCATATGATGAGTGCACGTGGTACTCACGGACATGGTACTCGAAGTCGAGGTAGAGGCTGTAGGGGGCTCGAGCTGAGACTTTTTCTCAGGGTAGTACTAGAGTCGCCCCTAACGTGGCTAAGTTATTCAGGGGTGTTACTAGAGTCGCTCCTAACGTGGCTGAGTATTGGTTGGAGGCCACTGAAAGGATCACGAACTATGTTGACTGTACACCCAAGCAGAAACTTAAGGGTGCGGTTTCATTGCTTCGTGACGAGACGTACCAGTGGTGGTTAACTGTTATGGAGAGGACTCAACCTGATTGTTTAACTTGAGAATTCTTTGAGATCACATTTCAGCGCAGGTATGTGGGAGCTAGCTACGTTGATGCTCGTAAGTGTGAGTTCATGAACCTCAAGGAAGGTGATCGATCTGTGGCTAAGTACGAGGCTAAGTTTCTGAGGTTGAGCCACTACGATCGAGGCATGGTAGCATCTGAGTATGAAAGATGCATTCAATTTGAAGATGGATTGAAAGATAATCTGAGGTTTTGATTGCTCCGTGAGGGAGTGTGAGTTTTCTATTATAGTACAAGAGGGATAGGGAGAGAGGTAAGAACAAGAGGGATTTAGAGCCTTTGAGTTCTATACAAAGCCATAAGAAAAAGGCCAGATCTGATGGGCCAGCTAGAGTAGGAACCCCCATTACTTCTATTGGGATGTTGCCTTGTGAAGATTGTGGTAGACTCAATCTGGATGAGTGTTGGAGGAAGGTAGGGGCAGATCTGATGTGTGGGTCTTTAGAGAACCGTATTTGAGAGTGTCCTTTGAGGGCTAATCAAGTGCAAGCTCTGGGATCAGGTATTGCGCAGCCTCAGAGAGTAGTTCAACAGCCACCTAGGGGCCATGGTCAGGCTAAGGGTAGTAATGGTGTGGGCCGAGAATAGAGAGCACCAGGAAGAGGAGCTGGTAAACAGAGTAGAGGTAGCCTACTTTGGTTTATGCTGCGCAACGCCGAGATGATAGAGATGCTCCTAATGTCATCACTGGTATGTTCTTTATATTTGATGTACCTTACTTTGCTTTGATAGATATAGGGTCTACTCACTTGTACATAGCTAGCTCTATATCTGAAAATTTAGGGATATCGGTTGAGAGTACTTCTAGCAAGGTTACCATGATAAGTCCGTTGCGGTAGACTGTTCGGGTTAGTATACTCTATAAGGATGTTTCACTAGTGGTGCAAGGGGTAGTTTTTTTTGGCAGATCTGATGGAGCTTCTGTTTGGGGAGTTTAACCTAATTTTGGGTATGGATTGGTTGGTCAAACATCGAGTTAGTCTGGATTGTGCGACTAAAAAGGTCGTTCTAAGAATTGTAGAGGATAGTGAGGTGGCTGTAACCGAGATTATTTGTCTAATGTGATCTCCGCTCTTGTGGCTGAGAAACTAGTTCAAAAAGGGCGTGAGGCGCACTTGGCCTACGTCAGTGTTTCAGCTTCTAGGGATTCTACAGTTGGGGATATTAGAACTGTAAGGGACTTTCTGAATGTCTTTCCTAAGGATTTACCGAGTTTACCTCTGAATCAGGAAGTTGAGTTTGGGATTGAGCTTCTGCCAGGTATAGCTCCGATGTTTATCGCTCCCTACCGCATGGTATCGAAGAAGCTTGTAGAGCTAAATGCTTAACTTCAGGAGCTGTTGAATTGTGGATTCATCTGACCTAGTGTGTCTTCGTGGGGAGCACCAGTTCTGTTTGTTAAGAAAAAGGATGGCTCCATGAGTATGTGCATTTATAACACCCCGTACCCATATCCGTCGCCAGAATAAGGTACGAGGCATTATTGGACTCAATCACATTTACACATACAAAACCAAATTAGAAATTTCCATTCAAAATTGAAAACCTTTCATGCATACCCATTATCTCCCTATCATGGGCTTACGAGGCCCAAAACATATATTGGAAGTGGTTCGAGACTTAACCGAGATCTTTGGAACACTAAGAAAAATTTTGATCTAAACAAGGTTACATGCCCGTATGACTTGAGACACGCCCGTGTGGGTAGGCCATGTGGTCACACACGCCTGTGTCCTTAACCCGTGCAACCCTCTGTTTATTACATCATCAACCATTAAGAGGCACACGGCCAAGTCACATGCCCGTGTCCTAAGCCGTGTGGCAAATTTAATTTTTGCATTTAATGTGCACGACTTCACACGGCCTTGGCACACGCCCATGTCCTGAGGCCGTGTCCTTTACACGGTTGAGACACACGGTCATGTCTCTGCCTATGTGTTTGCTACTGGACATTCTGTTTTGCAAAATTAGGGTGCAAGGGACACACGGCCAGACTACACACCCATGGTGCAGACCGTGTGTCACACACGGCCTAGACACATGCCTGTGTGTCTACCCCTGTGGACAAATATAATGCTATTTTCCAAGACATTTACCACCCTGAAAGACAAAAATATTTATACCAATTTCACCAACACAAAGTATGAAATAATTACACCACCGATTATCCATAATCGAGATATCCACAATTCGACCACATGCCACATATATCATGCCTAAACATCACACATTAATCAACTAAATCACGCATGCTACCACATCCATGGATAACTTCATTATATGCATATAACAAGAACCAATATTGGCCAATTTCAGGTGGCCTTACACAAAATGATCATTCATCAAAATAAGCCAACATTCTTGGCCCAAATAAAAAATGACACATATAACACAATAACCAAGTCTTTTATACATGCCATAACTCAAAATATTAATGACCACATATACCAAAGATAGTTTGATAGTGTGAGACGATCCTCCGATGATCTCCAATCCGACTTAGCTTGGTGACACTATAAGACAAGGGAAAAAGAGAAGAGTAAGCTAAATAGCTTAGTAAGTTTATTTGTAAATAATGAGCATTACAAACACACTTCTAACATACAATTTAAAACTATAACAATTTCATGGATACTATCAAAATCTTATATTCACATCTTACTCAATCACTACCTTACCAATGGTTCATCACATATCGAACTCATCGTTTAGGAGTTTCTTATACGTACCTGTGCCGATCCATCACATAATCACATGCACTTACATTTCATTATTTCGCTGGATCACCCATTGAACCACTTGGAATTCTAAAGGATACTCGGAAGTCTTGCACATAAGTGCTACACTTATTTGTAGCCAAAATCACCACTTATCATTTGTAGCCGAAGCTACCACTTATCACTTGTAGCCGAAGCTACTACTTATCACTTGTTGCCAAAGCTACCACTTATCACTTAAACACTTGGTTTCTTAGTGATATGTCACTTGTATCCTATTTGATTCCTAAGGTTCAATTGGGGTATTTCTCACTTGTCGAAGCTTAGTCGGAATACACATTCAAATACTTATTCACAAAGCATACAAATATTAAAGTATTCAAAAACATAACATGGCAATGCTTTATTTACATACAAACATACCTTTGTCCAAAATGACTAGTTATTCGATTTAGTCCAAAATCTTTTCTTTTCCCCGATCAAGGTTGATTCCTATAATGCCAAATGTAATTTATTTAATTATCACATCACTCAATTCGGTCTAAAAATTACACTATGGCAAAATTACATTTTTGGCTCCTAAAATTTGACAAATTTACATTTTAGTCCCTAGGCTTGTATAATGAAATGTACTCATTTTCTTTGTTACCCAAGCCTAGCCGACACACATACGTACTCATAATAGCCCATAATTTACACTAAATCACATCTTATACACATGTTTTACTACTTTTACAAATAGGTCTCTTTATGCATTCTCATAAAAAATCACCTAGTAAAAGTTGTTTATCACACATCAAACTTTTATTGTCTACCATTAAACATCAAAATACATGCATGACACACATGGGTAAATTTTTAAACACAAACCCTAGCTCAAAATAATGGTAGAAATAGCTAAACGAGCTACAAGGATCTCAAAAATGTAAAGAACATTAAAAACGAGGCTAGGATGCACTTACTATCAAGCTTGAAGATGAAAGAAACCTAGCTATGGCTCCTTAAGAAATTTGGCCAAGCATGGAGAAGATGGACACAATTTTTGCCTTATTTTCCCTTTTATTTCTTTTATTAACCAAAAGACCACAATGCCCTTCACTTAAAACTTTGATGTTTTGTCCCTTCTATATCTATTTTTGTCCAAACTAAACTATATTGGTCTAATTACTACATAAGGACTTCTAATTTACAAGTTCATTTCAGTTTAGCTCCAAATGCTTCTAGAACACCTATTTTGCTATTAGACCCTTTATTGATAAAATTTCTTTATGGTATTTTCACACATGCACTCAGTCATACTATCAACCTCAAAAGTTTATTGCAATAAATTTTCTACTTCGAATTAGTGGTTCCAAAACCACTATTCCATTTAGGCCCTAATTTGGGCTATTACAACTCTCCCCCTTTAGGGATTTTCGTCCCTAAAAATCTTATCGGGAAATAGGTTTACGTATTATTTTCTCATAACCTCCTCAGGTTCCCATGTAGCCTTTTCTACTCCATGTCTTTGGTACAACACTTTCACAAGGGCTATACTTTTATTTATTAATTGCTTGACCTCCCGTGCTAAAATTTTAACCGGTTCTTCACCGTAAGTCATATTCGATCGAATCTCAACCTTTGTCAGTGAAATACATGTGAAGGGTTGGATCGGTATCTTTGCAACATAGACACGTGGAACACATCGTGAATCCTCTCCAACCCAGATGGCAACGCCAACTGATATGCTACTGACCCTATCCTCTAAGTGATCTCATACGGTCCGATAAAGCACGGACTCAACTTGCCTTTCCGGCCAAATTTGAGAACTTTCTTCCACGGAGATAATTTCAGCAATACCTTATCACCCACTTGAAACTCAATCTCTTTTCGTTTCAGATCCGCGTAGGATTTCTATCTATCCGAGGTAGCTTTTAAACAATCACGAATTACCTTTACCTTTTCTTCAGTTTCTCTGACTAAATTAACCCCATGAATCTAATACTCTTTCAGTTTGGTCCAATACAAGGGTGTTCCGTACTTACGCCCATACAATGCCTCATAAGGCGCCGTTTTCAAACTCGACTGAAAACTGTTGTTGTAAGCAAACTCAACCAGCGGTATATACTTTTCCCAACTACTTTAGAATTCTAACAAATAACATCGGAGCATGTCTTCAAGTATCTGAATCACTCTCTCCGACTGGTCGTCGATTTGCAAATGGAAAGCTGTACTAAAATTCAATTTTGTGCCCAAGGCTTCTTGTAACTTTTTCCAAAACTGTGAAGTAAACCTCGGATCTCTATCTGAAATAATCCACAAGGGTACTCCATGAAGTCTCACAATCTCAAAAATATACAATTCGACTAGCTTATCAAGTGAGTAGTTGGCATGTATCGGAATAAAATAAGCCAAATTTGTAAGTCCATCAACCATAACCCATTCAACATATTTCTTTCTCAGAGTTAAAGGCAACCCCGTCACAAAGTCCATAGTAATAGGGTCCCATTTCCACTTGGGAACCATCATCGGTTGAAGTAAACCTGAAGGTCCTTGGTGTTCTGCTTTTACTTGCTGACAAATCAAACACCTCGATACAAATTCTGAAATGTCTCTTTTCATTCCCAACCACCAATACACTTTCTTCAAGTCATTATACATCTTTGTATTACCCGGATGAATAGACAAAAAACTACTATGTGCTTTACATAAAATCTTCTGAATCAACTCGGTATTTTTAGGAAGACAAATCCTATCCCAAAACATCAAACATCCATCAAAATTAATCCGAAATTCTAATTCCATACCTGACTCACATTGGACTCTTTTGACTTGCAATTCACCGTTGCATTTCTGAGCTTTACAAATCTCTTGGAGAAACATTGGTCTAGCTCTCAACTTAGCTAAAATAAAGCCACCATTCGATAAAGCCAACCGTGTATTCATAGCTATCAATGCAAATAAGGATTTCCTACTCAAGGCATCAGCGACCCCGCTCACCTTTCCTAGGTGATAGTCAAGCACTAGCTCGTAATCTTTTATCAACTTTAGCCATCTCCGTTGCCGTAAGTTCAAATCCCTTTGAGTCATCAAGTATTTTAGACTTTTATGATCAGTAAATACCCAACATTTCTCACCATAAAAATGAAGTCTTCAAATCTTCAATGCAAACACAATGGCAGTTAGCTCTAAATCATGTGTCGGATAATTATTCTCATTCGACTTTTGCTATCTCGAGGCATAAGCTATGAATTTGCCTTTTTGCATAAGTACACAACCCAATCCATTCAAGGATGCATCACTATAAACCACAAATTCTTTTCTCGATTCGGGTTGTACTAAAACTATAGCTTCAGTCAACAATGCCTTTAGTTTCTCAAAGCTCTATTGGCAATTTTTTGTCCATTCAAACTTGACGTCTTTCTGTAACAACCTTGTCATCGGGGTAGCAATCATGGAAAATCCTTTAACAAATCGTCTGTAATAACTGGCTAAGCCTAGAAAGCTCTTAACCTTTAACACATTCTTCAGCGATTTCTATTCAACAATAGCCGAAATCTTAGTTGGGTCAACTCTAATGCTGTCATCCGAAACAATGTGCCCTAAGAATCCAACTTTTCTAATCCAAAATTAACTCTTACTAAACTTGGCATATAATTGTTTGTCTCTCAAAGTTTGCAAAACCGTTCTCAAATGTTCAGCATGTTCAGTCTCATCACGAGAATAAATTACCATGTTCAGCCAAGTACGGTAAAAAAATACAGTTCATTAAGTCCATAAATACACCAGGAGCATTCGTTAAGCCAAAAGGCATAACAAGAAACTCATGATGACCATACCTCGTCCAGAATGCAGTTTTCAGTACATTCGAGTCTTTAACTCTGAACTGGTAGTAACCAGACCTCAAGTCTATCTTTGAAAACACCGTGGCTCCCTTCAATTGATCAAACAAATCATTGATCCTTGGAAAAGGATACTTGTTCTTTATGGTTACCTTATTGAGCTGTCGATAATCAATATATAGTCTCATTAAACAATCTTTCTTTTTCACAAATAGAACCGGTGCACTCCACAGAGAAAAAATAGGTCTCGCAAAGCCTTTGTCCGTTAACTCTTGTAGCTGAGTCTTCAGCTCCTTTAATTCTATCGATGCCATGCTATACGGGGCAATCGAAATAAGTGCCATACCAGGAATCAAATCAATACCAAATTCTACTTCTCTAATAGGAGGTAATCCGGGCAACCCTTTCGGAAACACATCCTGATACTCACATACTACCGGGACTGATTCAATTTTCAACTCAGACTCTTTTGTATTCAATACAAAGGCAAGATAAGCTTCACAACTATTTCTTATACATTTCTGAGTAGTCATAGAAGAAATCACTACATGCAAGTTATCCCATTCACCTAGTTCAACCCGAAGAATATTCCCATTTTCACATTTCAGCTCAAAAATTTTCTTTCCACAATCTACTATCACTTCATGAGTAGTTAACCAATCTATACCAAGAATTATATAAAATTCATCAGATGGCAATAGCATAAGATTAGCCGGAAAATAATGACCTTGAATCATCAAGGGACAACTCTTACAAACCTTATCAACTAGCACATATTTGCCTAAGGGGTTTGACACTTTAATCACAAACTCAGTGGACTCAACAGGAAAATTCTTACTAATCACCAATTTCATGCAAATATAAGAATGAGTAAACCTGGGATCAATCAACACAATAACATTAGCATCATAAAGAGAAAATGTACCCGTAATAACATCAGGGAATGATGCGTCCTCCCAAGCACGAATGGCATAAGCTCTAGCAGGTGCTCTAGCCTTGGATCTCACAGCTGAATCCTTGGATACACCTCTGCTACTCAATACATTTCCCATATTTTTCACTGGTCTCCCTCTAGCCCCTGTGTTACTCGATCTTACATTCTAGATATCATCTTTCTCCACCACTTTAGGGCAATCCTTGATAAAGGCTATTGAGAACCACACTTTAAACAAGCCCGGTTAATTACCCAACACTCACTGGGGTGTCATCTACCACAATGCTGGCACTCAGGGTTATTAGGTTTAGCATTACCAACACTCGCTATAGATGTAGTCTAAGCCTTAGAACTCAAAAATTGCTTCCCACAAGCTCTGTTTGGATTCCCAGCTGAAACAACCAAACGAATATGCTTGTCCCTCGATTTCTTTGACAAAGACTGATAAGACTTCCTCATTGGCCTCTTCTTCAAGTCTCTAGCTTCGTTCTCAGCCTCTTTCTTTTCCTTGCTTACTTCTTCAGCTTTGCAAGCTCGATCAACTAGTACAACAAATTCCTTCAACTCTAAAATCCTAACAAACAATCTAATGTCCTCATTTAACCTATCATCAAATCTTTTACACATTATAGCCTCGGTAGAAACACACTATTGAGCATACTTACTGAGCCTAAAAAATTCTTGCTCATATTCAGCCACAAACATACAACCCTATTTTAGCTCTACAAACTCTTTACGTTTTTGGTCAATAAATCGATAGCTTATGTGCTTCTTTCTAAAGTATTCTTGAAAGAATGACCATGTGACCCTTTCTCTCGGTACCACAGATATAAGTGTCTTCCACCAATGGTATGCAGAATCCTTTAGTAATGATACAACACATTTCAAGCATTCTTCAAGGGTGCAAGAAAGTTCATCGAATACCCAAATAGAGTTTTCAAGCCAAAATTCTACTTTTTCAGGGTCATCATCTACATTAGCCCTAAATTCTTCAGCCCCTTGCTTTCGGATCTTATCAACTGGGGGTTTATTTAATCTTACCAATTCTGCATCTTGAGGAGCTACAGGAACCGGCTAAGGAAGAGGAGGGGTAGGGGAGGTTAGCATTCGAATTTGCCCGAATAAACTCTATGTACCATTCATTCATCATGTGGAGGAAGGCTTCCCTAGCCCCCTCTCCCTAACTATGTGTTAGCGGTCTACTTTCAACAGGCACAATCCCTTGCGTTGGAGCCGACGTATTACTTTCAACGTCATCAGCCGCTTCTTAATTAGGATCCATTTACTATATAAAAACATAATTTAAATTGTCAGGAGTCGTCACACTATCAAAATTTATTTGTGACATGTATAGCTAGACTTTGACACAAGCTACGTTAATCTGAGAAACGACTAAACTATAGCTCTGATACCATTAAAATGTAACACCCTTTACCCGTATCCATCACTAGAATAAGGTACGAGGCATTAACAGACTCAATCAAATTTACTCACACATAACCGAATCAGAATCTTCTATTCAAAATTGAAAACTTTTCATGCATACCCATTATGTCCCTATCATGGGCTTACGAGGCCCAAAACATATATTGGAAGTGGTTCAGGACTTAACCGAGATCTTTGGAACACTTAGAAAATTTTTGATAAAAACAAGGTCACATGCCCATGTGACTTGGGACACGCTCGTGTGGGCAGGCCATGTGGTCATACACGCCCGTGTCCTCACTCGTGTAACTCTCTGTTTATGACGTCATCAACCATTAAGGGGCACACGGCCAAGTCACATGCCCGTGTTCTAGGTCATGTGGTGAATTTAATTTTCACATTTAATGTGCAGACTTCACACAGCCTGGGCACACATCCATGTCCTGCTGAGACACACGGCTATGTCTCTACACGTGTGTTTACTATTGGACATTCTGTTTTGCAAAATTAGGGTGCAGGGGACACACGGCTGGACTACACACCCACGGTATAGACCGTGTGTCACATACGGCCTAAACACACGCCCGTGTGTCTACCCATGTGGACAAATATAAGGCTATTTTCAAAGCCATTTGCCATCGTGAAACACAAACATATTTATACCAATTTCACCAACACAAAGCATGACATAATTACACCACCAATTATCCATAATCGAGATATCCACACTTCGACCACATGCCACATATATCATGCCTATACATCACACATTAATCAACTAAATCATGCAAGCTACCACATCTATGGATAACTTCATTATATGCATATACCAAGAACCAATATTGGCCAATTTCAAGTGGCCTTATACAAAATGATCATTCATCAAAATAAGCCAACATTCTTGGCCCAAATAAAAAATGACACATATAACAAAATAGCCAAGTCCCATATACATGCCATAACTTAAAATATTAATGACCACATATACCAAAGATAGTTTGATAGTGCGAGACAATCCTTCGACGATCTCCAATCTGAGTTAGCCTGGTGACACTATAAGACAAGGGAAAAAGAGAGGAGTAAGCTAAATAGCTTAGTAAGTTTATATGCAAATAATGAGCATTACAAACACACTTCTAACATACAATTTAAAACTATAACAATTTCATGGATACTATCAAAATCTTATATTCATATATTACTCAATCATTACCTTACCAATGGTTCATCACATATCGAACTCATCTTTTAGGAGTTTCTCATACGTACCTGTGCCAATCCATCACATAATCACATGCACTTACACTTCATTAATTTGTTGGGTCACCCGTTGAACCACTTGGAATTCTAAAGGATACTCGAAAGTCTTGCACATAAGTGCCACACTTATTTGTAGCCGAAGCCACCACTTATCATTTGTAGCTGAAGCAACCACCTATCTCTTGTAGCTAAAGCTACTACTTATCACTTGTAGCCAAAGCTACCACTTATCACTTGCAGCCAAATCTACCAGTTATCACTTGAACACTTGGTTTCCTAGTGACATGTCACTTGTATCCTATTCGATTCCTAAGGTTTAATTGGGGTTTTTCTCACTTGTCGAAGCTTAGTCGGAATACACATTGAAATAATTATTCACAAAGCATACAATTATTGAAGTATTCAAAAACATAACATAGCAGTACTTTATTTACATACAAACCTACCTCGGTCCAAAATGACTAGTTATTTTATTTAGTCCAAAATCTTTTCTTTTCCCCGACCAAGGTCGATTCCTCTTCTTTCTTGATCTATAATGCCAAATTTAACTCATTTAATTATTACATCACTCAATTTGGTCCAAAAATCACACTATGGCAAAATTACATTTTTGGCACCCCTAAAATTTAACATATTAACACTTTAGTGCCTAGGCTCATATAACGAAATGTACTCATTTTCTTTGTTACCCAAGCCTAGCCGACACACATACATACTCATAACAGCCCATATTTTACACTAAATCACATTTTATACACATATTTTACAACTTTTACAAATATGTCCCTTTATGCATTCTCATCAAAAATCACCTACTAAAGGTTGTTTACCACACATTAAACTTTCATTATCTACCATTAAACATCAAAATACATGCATGGCACACATGGGTAAATTTTTAAACATAAACCCTAGCTCAGAATAATGGTAGAAATAGCTAAACAGAGCTAGAGGATCTAAAAAATGTAAGGAACATTAAAAACGGGGCTAAGATGCACTTACTATCAAGCTTGAAGATGAAAGAAACCTTAGCTATAGCTCCTTGAGAAATTCAGCCATGCATAGAGAAGATGGACAAAATTTTTGTAACACCCCTTACCTGTATCCGACGCTGGGATAGGATACGAGGTGTTATCAAACAATGTCACATGCAACCGTTCAACTTTTACTCATGGAAATACATCCCAAATTAAAAATTTTTCAAACATTATCCTATGGACCTTCATATGGGCCTACGAGGCCTAAAACGTAGTTTAGAAACAACCTGGGACCATTTCGGGCACTTAAGAGAACTTCTTCAAAAACTAGTAAAAATAGGGCACACGCCTGTGTGGAAGGGCACCACGCCCGTGTGCCTTACACGGCCTAAGCTCCTAGGGACACGCTCGTGCCACTTGTCCGTGTGGATTTATTTTCTAACACCGAACCTACAAGGGGTTTTCACACGGCCTAGCACATGCTCGTGTGTTCAACCTGTGTTCTCACGTGGCCATGACACTCCCGTGTCGTGGCCTGGGTGCAAAAACCATGACATTCTATTTCTGGCATCATCACTCACAAGGCCGTGGAACACACTCGTGTGCTGGCTGTGTCCTCCACACGGTTGACACACACGGTGATGACTTGTGCCCATGCGGAACACTGATAGGCATTTAATTTTTCAACTTAAGGTGCAGGGGACACACTGCCTTAACGCACACCCGTGGGCAGACCATGTGTCACACACGACCTAGACACACGCCCGTGTGTCTACCCGTGTGGACAAAAATAGGCTATCTACCAAGCCTCTTTGCCACCCTGAAACAATTACAAAGGCATACTCAAACATACCAAGACTAAAATACTCAACTAATAGCCATAATTTGGCATCCACACAACTTAATATGATCAATCTAAACAACTGTCATACAGCTATCCTAACAATTGCATTTATGAAACCATTTTGTATAATCATGAAACATCAACAATTCATTCATTAACCAATGATAATTATTAGCCAATACTTTTTGCTTTATACAAAATGTAGTATTTCAAATTCAAGCCAACACATTTGGCTCCCAAAATAATATGACACAACACATGCCTAGTTTTTATACATGCCATTTCTCAAATTACTTAATTCTAACTATACCTAGTGATTAAGCCGATAGTGTGAGCAAGGCCTCTTACGTCCGATGATCCCCGAGCTAGCTAAGCGGCACTAAAGGAAAATGGAAAAGAGAGGGGTAAGCATAAAGCTTAGTAAGTCTATATGCAAACATTTAATACCTTAACCATGCATTGAACAATAAAAATATAGCTCAACTATACCGATACTTCCAAAACATGAATTTACTTACTCGTCCCACACCTTACACAATATCCTCAACACAATTTTACACACAAAGCTCATCCTATTGACACATACATTCACTACACTTATTTATCACTACAACACTCATAAATTTCATTTAAGTGATCTCACAATATACACATCCATACAATAAACCATACAAGTTAAATTCACTCATAGCCATTCATAGTGACATTAATAATAAAGTGGTTTCGCACTTAGCTCACCATCATCAATAATTTACGGTGGTTTTGCACATAGCCCACCTTTATCAGTAAATTATGGTGGTTTCGCACATAGCCCACCTTGGTCAATAATTTACGGTGACTTCACACTTAGCTCACCATCATCAATAATTTACAATGGTTTCACACATAGCCACCTTTATCAGTAAGTTACGGTGGTTTCACACTTAACCCACCCTTATCAACGTATCATGAAATTTTACTCGTACTCTTATTTCTCACATTTTCATCCAAAGACAATAACATTCAACCACGTATCATATAAGGCAATTATAAACAAAAACATTAATAAAAGAGGTATCATTTACATATAAACTTACCTCGATATACAAAATGTGATAACTCGATTAATCTCAATCTATGAGCTTGATTTTTCCCCGGTCTAAATTCAGGTCTCGTACTTCTTGATCTATATAAAAGTAAATTCACTAATTTTAATCATCAATTTAATCTAAACAATTCAAAATCACAATTTGGTAAAATAACCATTTTGCCCCTAGACCTTGGCAAAATGACCGTTTTACCCCTAGGCTCAAAAATTGATTTTTATCGAATTTCCTTATTAAACAAGCCTAACCAAACTCTTTTCACTCTTATAGCAGCCCAAAATTCCTATTATGTCACATACTTATTCTTTATTTTACAACGTCTACAACTAAGTCCTCTCTAAGTGTTTTCATGCAAATTTTTTCACAAAAGTTATTTATCAAACAACTATGATTCATTTTCTTTCATAAAAATCCAGCAAACCACACTTATGCATTCTTGGTGACTCTTTAAATTTTCAATCGAATTGCAAAATACACCCTTAAAAAGCTAGCCCATGCTACAAGGGTTCCAAAAATGTAAAAATCATCTAGAAAAGACCTTAAAATCACTTACTTATAAGTGCTTAAAGTTGCTAAAAATTTAAGCTTCTAAAACCTCCTCTAATGGCTGAAATTTTTGGTGGTAAGAAAGAAAAGAAGAAAAAGATGAAGCTAGTCTTAGGCTTTATTATTAAATTGCTAAGTGTCTCACCTAATACCCAACTTTGACTTTTCTTCCACTAATTGCTTCCCTTGGCCAGCCATGCCTAAGAGAGTGGGGCTATTTGCCCAACAAAACCCTCCAATTTTTTTCTCTAGCTATTTGACATTGCCAATAAAACACAACTTTTTCCTTTTATGCAATGTAGTCATTTTTCTCAATTAAGCCTTCAATCGCACAAATTAATTTATCAAAAATTTCATGCACCCTTATAAACATGCTATAACACATATAATAGTGCTAAAATAATTTTCTCAAACCTCGAGAAGTGCTTTCAAAATCACTATTCTGACTGGGCCCAATTTTTGGCCATTACAATTTTGGCCTTATTTTCCCTTTTATCTCTTTTATTAACCAAAAAACCAAAATGCCATTCACTTAAAACTTTGATGTTTTGTCCCTTCCATGTCCATTTTTGTCCAAACTAAACTATATTGGTGTAATTACTACATAAGGACTTCTAATTACAAATTGATTTCAATTTAGCTCCCAATGCTTCTAGAACACCTATTTTGCACTTTTTGCAATTTAGTCCTAATAGCCAAATTAGACCCTCTATCAATAAAATTTCTTTATGATATTTTCACACATGCACTCAATCATACAATAAACCTCAAAACTTTATCATAATAAATTTTTTTTACTTTAGATTCATGGTTCCAAAACTATAATTCCATTTAGGCCCTAATTTGAGCAATTGTAGCATTGACTATTAATAGTTGAACAAACTAACTGTGAAGAATAAATACCCACTTCTGAGGATCGATGGCTTGTTCGATCAGTTCTGAGGGGCTTTAGTATTCTCCAAAATAGACCTTCATTCTGGGTATCATCAGTTGTGGGTTAAAGAAGCTGATGTTCATAAGGCTGCGTTTAGGACTCGTTATGGACATTATAAGTTCAGCCGTATTTGGATCAATTTGTCATAGTTTTCATCGATGATATATTGGTATACTCTAAGACTGAGGATGAACATGATGAACATCTTAGGGTTGTATTTCAAACTTTACGTGAGAAATAACTTTACGCCAAATTCAACAAATGTGAGTTCTGCCAGTGTAAAGTCACTTTTCTAGGGCACGTAATTTCTGCTAAGGGGATCTGTGTTGATCCTAGAAAGATTAAGGCTGTATTGGATTTGAAACAACCTATGAATGTGTCTAAAATACATATTTTTTGGGTCTGGTGGGGTATTATCGGCTTTTCATGAAGGGATTCACCTAAATTGCAGCGCCTTTAGCTAAGCTTCTACTTAAGGGGGTACCGTTTGTCTAGACTGATGAGAAATAATCGAGCTTTGAGAAGCTCAAGTTTGCTCTAACTCAGGCTCCTGTTCTGATACAACCTAAACCCGGTAAATAATTTTTGGTATAAAGTGATCCATCGCATGTCAATTTGGGATGTGTATTGATGCAGGATGGGAAAGTTGTGGCTTATGTGTCCCGTCAGCTTAAGATACACGAAGTAAATTATCTGACACATGATCTCAAGTTGGCTGCAGTAGTGTTTGCATTAAAAATATGGAGGCATTATCTGTATGGTGAGAGGCATATTATTTACACTGATCACAAGAGCCTCAACTATCTCCTTACTCAAAAGGAGTTAAACCTTAGGCAGCGGCGATGGATCGAGCTGCTCAAAGATTATGACTATACGACCTAGTATTTTTTTGGTAAGGCCAATGTGGTGGCCGATACTCTAAGCTGAACAGCGATGACTGATCTTAGGGCGATGTTTACTAGCCTTAGTCTATTTGATGATGGAAGTCTACTAGCTAAATTGCAAGTTAAGCCTACTTGGATTAGTCAGATTCGAGATAAGTAGTTTGGGGATGAGTCTCTGGGTTTGTGGTTTCATCATGTTGAGAGTGGCAGCACTTCAGATTTTGGGTTGAATAATGATGGTGTACTTTGTTTCATGGTCAGATTTGTGTACCGAATGATACAGATTTGAGACAGTCAATTCTAAGGGAGGCACATAGTAGCTCTTATCCTATGCATCCTAGTGGGAATAAGATGTATCGCAACCTTCGTGAGTTATACTGGTGGCCGGGTTTGAAGCTTGAGGTTACGAACTCCGTTGCTCGATGTTTGATGTGTTAGTAGTCAAGGCTGAGCACCAGTTACCTTCACGTTTGCTACAGTTCGTTAGGATTCCTTTATGGAAATGAGAACGAGTGACGATGGATTTTGTTAGTAGGTTGTCTTTGAAACCCACGAAGAAGAATTCTGTTTGGGTCATCGTGGATCAATTCACCAAGTTTGCTTACTTCATTTCGGTTCGGACGAACTATTCTCTACAGAAGCTAGGAAAGTTGTACATCTCTAAGATAGTAAGACTGCATAGGGTTCCTATCTCAATTATTTCTGATAGAGATCCTCACTTTACTTCTCGATTTTGGAAGAAATTACATGAGGCTCTAGGTTCAAGATTGGACTTCAGTACTGGATTCCATCCTCAGTCTGATGGTCAATCTGAGAGGATGATTCAGATACTGAAGGATATGCTTCAGAGTTGTGTGATTGATTTCTGAGGTAGTTGGGAGGATTATCTGCCGCTAGCTGAGTTCGCCTACAATAACAACTTCCAAGCTAGTATTTAAATAAAACCTTATGAGGCTCTGTATGTTTGTAAGTGTCATACTCTATTGTGCTGGATTGAGTTGGGTGAACATCGGGTTTTAGGTCCTGAGTTGGTTTTAGAGACTAAGGATAATGTTAGACTGATTTAGGATCATCTAAAAGTGGCTTGTGATAGACAAAAATTGTATGCAGATCTGAAGAAGCGTGAGATTGAAGATTGAGTATTCTATAGGGGACTTCGTAGTTTTTAAGGTTTCACCATGGAGAAAGGTTCTGAGTTTTGGTCGTAAAGGTAAGCTGAGCCTTAGGTTTATTGGGCCATATCGAATTCTAAAACGTGTGGGACCAGTTGCTTATCAGTTGGAGCTACCTCCAGAACTAGATCGTATTCATGATGTGTTTCATGTCTCAATGTTGAGGAGATATCAGCCTGATTTATCGCATGTAGTGTTTATGGAGGATATCGAGGTTAGACCGAACTTGACTTTTGAGGAGGAGTCGGTTTAGATTCTTGGGCAAGATGCTAAGGTGCTGAGGAAGAAATCCATACTGTTCGTACTGAGGTCATAGTACTGAAGAGGTCACATGGGAGCCTTAGGAATCGACGCGTAAATGGTATCCTCATTTGTTCTAATTAGGTAAATTTCAAGGTCAAAATTTCTTTTAGGGGTTAGAGTTGTAACGCCTCAAACAATTTATCTCTACTTTTGTAGAATTTGACACAAATATCTATCTGCTTCAGTGGTTAAGTGTTCTGGGTGTATGTGAGAGGTCCCAAGTTCAAATCTTACCTTTAGCAATTTTTGTTATTTTTGGAATTAAGCCCGACCCTTGGTGAGTGGGCTTATAATAATTTGTTTATAAAGTCATATCAAAATGAGCCTGTCGAGTGGTAAGGGAGTTTCTGTGTTGGAGGTTTTTTGTTCGAATCTCTGCGCAAGCGTGAGTATTAATCTTTTTACTCGGTTTGTTGATAGAGTCCAGTGGAAGTCAGTTTTTGAGAGGTTGGATGATAGTGGGTTAGTGGGGAGTGAATTTAGGGATTTGGGGAGTTATCGGTATCATTTTTATTTTGTTCCTGTATCTTTTTCAAATTTTTGGTTATCCCTCTCTTCTTCCAAATTTTCTGACACATTTTGTTTTCCATCTTCCCCCTCGTTTTTGCTGTTACCTCCTTGTTGTTCCCATCTACATTAATTTCTTTTCCTGTTCCTTGGTTATTCCTATCGGTTTATTTTTTGTGACTGTCTTTTGCGGATTTGGTAAGTTTTTCATTTTATCCTCGATTTTATTGTGTGATGTTAGTTGTAGAGAGGCTAATTTCTGCTAATTATGGTGTAGGAGGAAGCTACGAGCAGTGAGTTTCACTCTTTTCATTTTAATGGTGTTAAAAAAGCTTTTCCGTAGGCAGTAAGTCAGGTTTCTGTTAGTGGTTGATTATTGATTTCACTTGATTAATTTGCTAAATCGATGTTGGGTACTTTGGTTTTAGGTTTCAAGAGGCTCGGGAGTGTTTTCGTACCAAACCAATACCAAGTGTGTACCCAAAACGTAAGAAAAGGTGAATCGACGAAAGCCAAAAAATAGTTCTGTTGACGCCTCGCCCATATGGTAGGCCATGTGCGACGACACAGTCGTATGATCGACGAAGGCATGGCCCTGCTCAGGACACGGCCGTGTGGTGGCCGGAGTATGGCCGTGTGAGCCACACGGGTTAGGCCAAATAGGGGTGTAGGCCACAGGAACATGTGGACCCACACTAGTGTGTGGGATTTTTGGGCCAGGAGATGTAATCTACATGGGCAAGGCCAATCTGGGCGTGTGGGCCACACGGGCATGTAGGCCCACATGAGTAAGCCATGTAACAGCTCGATTTTGGGCTTAGTTGGAACGGTGGTTTTGAGGCCACAAATCCGATGAGGAAAATTTTTTTTATGATTGTTATAAGGTCTGTGATATGTTGGTATGCTTGTGCGAAAATTTCTTGAACAAATTTTATGAGAAAAGTGCCCAATTTGATTTTAAGAACCAAATTGAATAAGTTGTAAAAGTTGAGTTCTAGAAGCTTTTAGCGTGAAATTCAATTGGATTATTAATTAGAGGTCCTTAAATAGAAATTTGACCAAATTCTAAAATTTTGGACAAAAATGGACATGGAAGGATAAAACACCAAAGGTTTTTAATGAAGGGAATTTTTGTCATTTGTTAATAAAAGAATTAAAAAGGGAAAATCAAGCCAAAATGTTCTCCATCTTCTTCATTTTGCCGAAACTCCCTATGGACACCAGGCTAGGGTTTTTCCAAGCTTTCAAGCTCAATACTAAGTGCACCCAAGCCCTGTTTTTAATGCTCGTTACATTTTGAGATCCTGGTAACTCGATTTAGCTATTTCCACCTTTATTTTGAACTAGGATTTGAGTTCAAAAATTTACCATGTTGAATAATTATGTATTTTGATGATTAATGGTAGATTATGCATGTCTATGATGAGAGAAACGAGTTTTACTAGGTGATTTTCGATGAAATCGTATAAAAGGGGTTAAATTGTAAAAGTTATAAATTGGTCATAAGTATGTGATTTAATAAGAAATGTGGACTACCATAGTTATGAAAATGGTTCGGGTAGGTCCAAAATATAAGGAAATTGAATAGAAATTATTTTACGAGCCTAGGGGCAAAAGTGTAAATATGCAAAAGTTTAGGGGCAAAAATGTAATTTTTCCATAATGTAATTTTCGAGTCACATTGAATAATGTGACTAAAAAATGAGCTAATTGTGATATTATAGATCATGGAAAATGAGATTCGGACTTAGATTGGGGAAGATCGAGGTTATGGACCAAGTCGAGAGAATTAGCTACTTTCGCGTCCGAGGTAAGTTGGTGTAATAATAGAGCAACGCTATTGTTGATTTTGCTCGAGATCTAAATTAGTATGTCAATTAAACTATGTCGGATCAAATATTATGATGATATGTAAATGATATTGAAAAACTCCAAGAAAGTTATATGGTATGTTATGTATACGAAATAATTTAGAATATGTTTACGATATTGTGATGAATTGATATTCATAATGTTTCCATGAAATGTATTGACATGAATTTTTACAAAGAAACAAGGAAGAAATAAAAGAGAAATCCCGGTTAAATGTTAAAGAATACAAAGGGTACCGTAGTCATGACATGAGATATGTAGGTCCCATGTAAGACCATTTATGGAACATGGCATCGGTACCAAATTGAGATCCCATGTAAGACCATGTTTGGGAATGGCATTGGCATGACATGAGGTCTCATATAAGACCATGCCTGAGACATGGCGTTGGCACCGAGATGAGACTTAGATCCCCTGTAAGACCATGTTTGGGACATGACGTTGGCATCTAAGAGTGATCCCATGTAAGACCATGTCTGGGACATGGCATTGGCATCAGATTATGATCCCGTATAAGACCATATCCGGGACATGGCATCTACATCAGTTTACGATCTCGTGTAAGACCATGTCTGGGATATGGCGTCGACATCGATATGAGATCCCATGTAAAACCATGTCTGGGACATGGCATTGGCATTGACATGTGATCCCATGTAAGATCATATCTGGAATATGGCATTGGCATCATACCATGAGAATGACATTCGAGTATCCTTCTATATTCTAAATAATTTAACGGGAAAAGTATTCAAGTTAATGAGCATAATGAGAAAATACTAAAGTTATGTGATGGGTAATACAAGTACACAGGAGATATTACGAGAAATGAGCCCGACAGAATTTGAATTGTCGGTAAGAAAGAGCATGAGTAAGTTATATATATATATATATATATATATATGAGGATGACCTTGTGAATATAAGTCCATATCCATGATGTATAAGAACATGACAAGATGATTGATAATATGTATGTCTAAAAAGAAGTTAAAACATGAAATCATGACAGAGTGAATTTAGCTGTCAAATAGTATTGGACAGTAGCAGTTATGTGATTTTGAAAAATCACCAAAAATAGTGTGAATTGAATTAGAGAATGAATAAGATATGAAATGAAAGCCTATTGAGTCTATTTTCTTATAATATAAACAGAGTTAGAAAGAGTTTTATATTATGAGATATTTAAAGTTTTATGAGACAGTGTCAGAATGAATTCAGAAATCCCCTATTCCGACTTCAGAAAATCAGCAAAAATTTTATAAAAATTTTTATGGTGTATAATTTATATGATTAAACTCCTAAATAAGTCTACTTTCAAGAGACACAAGCAAAAATGTTATCTGAATTCTGTATAATGAGATAATCAATTTTTAGTGAAAAGAGGTTAGAACTGTCAGATAGCAAAATAGAGGAGACTTTAAAGAATAAACTATACTTATTGGCTAAAAAAATTCTTGAAATTTTATGATAAGAAGATATGTGAGTCTAGTTTCAAAGAAAATTTACAGAACTTAATTTGGAGTTCTGTAGCTTAAGATATAATTAATTTAGCAACTATGACTCAAAAAGACAGTCTAAGTTGAACATTAGTAAAAAGTGGAAACATGTAAATAATGATTCTTTTTTTAAGAACACATTATGAGGATTGGATAGATCATGTTAATAAATTGCTTATTATTATATGCCAAATTACTAAGCTATAAAGCTTACTCCCTCCTTTCCACTTCTCTTAGTGTTGTCAGGTTAGCTCGGGGTTGGAGATCGTCGGAGGCAACGTCACACTATCAAGTTGTCAATTCGAAGTAAGGATAAATTTTAAGTGCATATGAGTGAGTGGCATGTATAGAGACTTAGCTATTAGTGATAAGTAGTCTAGTGAATTGGCCAAATGTATTGACTTATATTGCTGCATTGTATATAGCCATGAGATATGGCTCATATTGGCTAAGAATATGTAAGCCAACATATGTATGCATGTGGAAATGTTTTGATATGATCACATATGTTTATCTTGAATGGTTAGATATATATATTATATGTGTTTAATGATTAAATTGAGAATATTGGAGGGTATTATACGAGTCTATGAAATGTACAAGCATGTAAAGAATTAAGGGCAACATAAAGGGCTTCGAAAATAGCCTAAGTGTTGGCTACACGAGCAGAGACACGGCTATGTGTCCCGTGTGGAGGACACGGCCTAGCACACAGACGTGTGACTTGGCCGTGTGCTCCTAAATGTTTGATAACGTCATAAATAGAGAGTTACAATGGTGGAGGACACGGGCATGTTCAGAACCACACGGGCGTGTGACTCTCCAAAATAGGGAAATTTTAATTGTGACTCAAAAGTTTTAAAAATTCTCGGTTTAGTCCCGAACCATTACCAGTATATGTTTTAGGGCTTCGTAGGCCCATATAAGGGATTTTGAGATGGAAATTGAAAAGTTTTAAATTTGAACAAAAATTTATGACTCAATTTTAACATGTTCATGTGTGTTTAAGCCTAGTAATACATCGTACCCTGTTCTGGCATGGAATACGGGTAAGGGGTGTTACAAACCACACGGGTATGTGGGCCTAAAATCCTGTAATTTTCCTAGGGTCGCACGGGTCATCCTAAATAATGGTGGGTCTATTGAAGGGTCAGCAAGGGCTATCAAACCCTATAAACTGATGATCTGATGCTCTGTTTGTATGAAATAATACAATGCATGAAATAATACAATGCATGACTGGTTACTGTTCTATATGCCTATCTGATTCTTGAATAATAGCATGTCAAGCATGTTAATTTGTATGTTTGTGACTGTTAGATTATATCTATTTATTCTGTATCTGTTTTTGGGTTGGGTTGTTATATACGGAGGAAGTGTTCTAAAAGGCGATTGTCGCCTCATTCTGGCAGCAAGGCTGCACTTTATCTGTTATGTGCCGCATCGGTACAATATGGTGTGTAGGCCTATGTGGGTGTTTTAAACCCCACATGGTGTGTAGGGATGGTTGGAGATGGTGTGTAGAGGATGGGGGTAGGATTTTGTTATCTGTATCTGATTCTGTAATTAACTCTATATCTGACTCTGTCTCTGAGATGGGCTTAGGCCCAAGTCTGTATCTAATTGATGATTGTTAGTCTGTATGAATGCACGCCTAATTCTGCTGGGTTACACACTGAGTTTACGTAAACTCACCCCTTTTTGTTTGTTCTGTACAGTTAATCCACAGTCTTAGGTGGATCGGTGCTGCGGAGTCTCACGGTGACAACATGTGTTGAAATGGTTTCAGTTATGGTTTTATTTTAAATTCTAATTTATTCTGGGTATTGTGAGTTGGACTTTACAGACTGTTTTCTTTATTTTGGGATTGATTGTGTTTTATGATTTTATTACCGCAAAAATAGACAAAATACGGATTTTTCTAAAGCTAAGGTTTTTCTTAAACACAAACAATTTTGCAAACAACGCAACGTTTTCCTAAGCTTCCGCTAAAAGATACAGTTTAAAGCTAATCGGCTAATTGAATAAATGTTTTGAATTAGATAAAGGCAAATAAGAGTTGATAGGCTAAAAAGGTTTTCGTCGTGTTAGCTCCGCTTTCAAAATCCCTTCCATGTGACATCACCAGATTCAGCCATAATGTCTAGGCCGTGTTTAGGGTGTTACAAAATCTGAGCCCAAGTCCAAGATAATCTAACTCGAAGCCTGAAAAAGATTGACTTTATAACTAAATAGCCATAATATACATTAATAATTGATATAATTTTATGATATTACTTAAAATATAAATAAATAATCATTTTTATTTTTTTTAAATGTATTCATAAGCATTATATTTTTATATAAAAAAATTTATTAATAGGAAAAGTAATTAATAAAAAAATTTATGCTAAATTATAAAGTGAAATAAATTTTTAAAAACATTAATTTAATATAAAATAATTTTAATACTATAGTTCTATATGTATAATAAATATATAAAATTAAAAATTATTTTAAATCTATAAAAACAAACTTTAATGATATATAATAATATATTATATAATTATCACTGAAACCAATTATCTAAGCTGACTTTAAATCAATATGCTAAATTAGTATATTACTAATACATATATTAATATTATAATATATAGCTATTGCTAAAAAATTAATACATATATAACTATTATAATATAGATTATAATAAAAGATACAATATTATATGATATTATATTGTTTAATCAATGATTCATATACATAAACTATTAATATATTATATGATATGATATATTATTATATAATATAATAGGAGGGCTAACTTTCAAGTGTACAAAAAGTTTAAAGCCTAGAGCATATTTCAACTAGTATAATAATAATAATTAATATATAATAAATAATATATAATGTACTACTATTATATATATGACTATTATTACAATATAGATTATAATAAAATGTATTGTATTAATTATTTATGCATATATATAAAGTATTAATATATGATATGATATGATATAACATTATATAATATAATAGAAGGGCTATCTTTCAAATGTATAAAAAAATATAGAGACTTAGAGCATATTTCAACTAGTATAATAATAAAAAATAATATGTAATATATGATGTACTACTATTATATATAACTAGTATATTATAGATTATAATAAAAGATATAATAAAGCATGATATTATAATGTTTAATCATTGATGCATATATGTAAACTATTAATATTTTTCGTACTATATGATATGATATAGCATTATATATTATAGTAGGAAGACTAACTTTCAAATGTACAAAAAGTGTAACATCTCGGAATAAGGCTTAAGAGTTTAGGGCCTAACGAATTGGGGTTGACAGTGGGCCTGGCGAGCTGTAGTCATTTGCTTGGGTCGAGAGTGAAAATAGATTATTGACAGTAAAAAACATTAGTAGGAGTAGCCAAAAGGCAGTTATACCAAAGTTAGGAAGTCAACTTATTTTCGTTTTCAAAACACCACCCGTGCTCATAACTCTTTCCTACATATACTAGGTCAACCTAAGATCATTAAAACACCTAGTGCCTATAAATTAAGCTCTTTTCATTGAAATTTCATATTCCTTTGAATGAAAAAAATCTCTCAAAGTTCTTTATCGATTGCTTCTTTCTTCTGCTTCTACGAAGTCAAGAACCTAGAACTTAGCGCTTAAAGCTTAAGGTAAGACTATGTTTCTCTATTGAAAGTAAGTTTAGAACTTTTAAGAAGGTTCGCAACAAAAAAGACTAGGTTCATAAAAGGCTAGTATGTGCGAACCTAGGTTCGCTTGCATTTATGTATTAGTTTTAATTTGCTTTGTCTATTAGTAATTTGTGTATATTTGTGAATTTGTGAACTTAACAGAGCCATCTAAAAGCAAAGAGAATGGAAAAGCGAAGCTTGTTTAAAGCTTTCAACAAACTGGTAAGTGCTCAGGGATCGCTGCATTTAAGTGTGAATCATAGTGTTAAACAAGAGCTTAGGGTTTAATCTTATGTTCCAGGAGTAAGTCTTCTCTAAACTCTGTTTTGTGATTGTGTTTAAATATATATTTTCATAAACAATGATATGCGAGCTCTATATTGCAAGCTAGATATGAACAGTGTTTTATGAGCTCCTCATGATTTGCAAGCTTATGTTTAAGTAAATGATTTGACATGATAGTCTTTTGTAACCGTTGGATATAATGGCATGCCATAGGATGTGAGTACTCACCTTTGTGTTTTGTGATACGGGCGAGAGGCCTTGGGACAGGTTAGGAGAACTAAGTGAATGAAGAGCTAAGCTCCATTCAATGGGACATGCTAGTGTGATTGAGAGTGTTAGCTTAGCGCTACACTTATGGGATATGACACTCTTTGAGTCAAAGTAAAGAGTCATAAGGAGATTTGTTTTGTAACACCTTTTACCCAATCCAACTATCAAACTCAAGTAATAGAATGTTACAAACAAATACAGAATATTTACATACCAAATAATAGTTCAAAATTCAAGTTATAACGAGCTTATATCGAGCTTACGAAAGCTTAAAATCAACTCAGTAACAAATAGGGATTAACTTGAAACAAACATAAAGATGGGAAATTTCTGCAAATAGGGGTCACACGACTGTGTCCTCTGATCGTGCAAAAGTGCAAATATTCAAAAAATGTCACACGGCCGTGTCGTCGGTCTATGTGATAGACTGTGGTAGTGTTCACCAAAATCACCCAAAACATGTAGTTCACACGGTCGTGTCACATAAACATGTTAACCTATAGAAGCCTTTCATATTAACCTATAGAAGCCTTTCATAACTAGCTTTTTAACCCAAATTCACTTATTCCACAAGCAACGTATTACATCTGTAACAGCCCACTTTAGACCCTAGTCGGAACGGGTGGTTTCGGGACCACTTAACCGAGTCAAATTATTATTTTTATTGCTTTAATATGTTTTACAGCATGATAGAATCACAGTGTGAAAGTTTGATTTAGAAATTTTATCGTTTGACTGGTTAATTTGATAAAAAGGATTAAATCGCATAAAGCGATAAATTAGGGTTCTATTTGGTAAATGGCTTATTTGACCTTGGCTTTTTAAATAAGGGCCCTTAAATGGTTATTTTACCTTTTCTAAAGCTAGTGGACATTTATGTCCTTAATGAATTGCTTTTAAATGGTTTATGTTCAAAGGTTAATATTGTCCTTTAATTATTATATGTTATATTAGATAAATAAAACATGAAAATGCCTTGATTTTATTTCTCTTCCACCGATTTTGAACAAAAGAAAATAAGGGTTTAAGCTTCCTTGATATTCAGCTACTTCAAGCTTCAAATTGAGGTTCGTTTTTGTTCTGTTTTCGATAATTTTTACGTTTTTGTAATCGTTGCTTCGTATATTAACTAACCCATACCTCAATTTCTGATTTTGATTATGTTTTAAAAAAAATGCCATTGATGAATCTATGATATTTTAGAAGATTTTGATGAATTATGAAATATTATGTGGAAATATACAAGAATTTTAAAGTGATTTTTGAATAAATTGGGTTTTGAGGATTTGATTGTAAAAAGGTAGAATTTTTGAGGTTAAATTTGTGATTAATTAAAAGATATATGCTTGTATAAGTCCCTTGAATATTCAGCTATAGTGAATTGGGGGATTGATTGTGTAATTTGTCATTTTTGTGATGAGAGGACTAAATTGCAAAGTATTGTAAATGTAGGGGCTAAATTGCAAATATGTCAAATTATATGTTTTTGGATTGAATTGAATATGTGAGTTAGTAAATAGCTGAATTTTGCATTAATATAGATAAAGACGATCGAATCCTGGAACTTGATCGGGAAAAACGGAAAATAGACGAGTAGATACGGGATTACTAGGTAAGTTCGTATAACGAATTTAATGTGTATATATATGTTCATACGTATTGTTATTTGAAAATATGAAATGCTAGATGATTAAATAGCCTAATGGAATGAGTATATATGAGATTGAAATAGAAATGTTAAATTGTTACAAGTGATAAATTGAATACCGAGCCCCGTTAGAACCGTAGAAGTCGATAGGATACGAGTGACATGTCACTAGGGCTACAGGGTGGTTCGAGCTCCTGCATTTGTTGCGGACTCACCACGTGCTCATGAGCTACAGGTTTATCCTTCAGGATTACATGTTCAACCTACGGGCTTACCGATTATCCTTCGGGATTATATGTTCAGCCTCCGGGCTTACCGTACAGGCTCGAAAGAGCATATATGACGCATTGACGGATTACAGGTTATATGTATATACACTGTGTGTGTATCACTCGATTATCTTTCGATGTTCTTATAGGTTCAACGGGCAATACCGATACATGTTACAGGAAAGGTTAATTGATATTTGAATATATGAGAGAGATGTTATGTGAATACATGAATGGTATAAGGTACATGTTATAAGAGTTATGTGCTATACATGAGATAATGAAGTATATGAAATACATGTCATATAATTTGTATGAATGGAATGATACTAGTTACATGATCAACATGTTATATGAGAAAAGTGCAAATGAAGGCATATTATGCCATATGATTTACAAGATTTGTATATGTTACATGAAATGAAGTATTTGATAAGCTTTTGTATATGATATGTTATGAAACTACACGAACTAATGAGTGTGACCTTGTGCAATTGGCTATAAGATCATATGTTTGTAATGGCCTTACTTATGGATACCTCATTGAAATGGTAAGTTTCATTTCATGTTATATGGACTTACTAAGCTTTAGAAGCTTATTCCGTTTACTTCTTTTACTGTCTTCTAGATTCGGAAGCTACCTCGGATATCGGACGAGTTGGGGATCACTATCACACTATCAATAAAGCTTCGGTACTTTTGAGTATTTTGCAAACGTTTGGTCATGGCATGTATAGGCTAGTACTTTTGTGAACATGATACATTTTGGGAATGTTCAAGCTATGGGATGTGGCTTGAGTCATACATGTGTTTATAATCAAGTACTTGAGTTGTCCTTTAGCTATATGTGCTTATGGAAAGATATGTGATTTTGATGAGGTTATAAGCTTGCATAATTGATATGTATATATGTGTGGATGAGTGCATGGAAATGGTCATTTAGGCCTTTGAATTGGTGTGCTTGATTTGTGAATGAATTGAGATGATTTTGGGTCCATTTTGTGCTTGAATTGGTATGTTTTAGGTTGGTAGAATGGTATGAAATGTTGTTGGTTAATGGCTAGTAGAAATGACCCATATTGGGTGGCAAATTGGCTTAAACCAAGCCTATATTTGTGCCACATGGCCAGGGAACACGGGCGTGTGCTTCGACCGTGTGTCCCCTGCACCTTAATGTTTTGGTCAGTTTTGGTACACGGCCTAGACACACGGGCGTGTCTGGTAACTTGTAGCCGTGTGAAATTTGGCAGTATAGTCACACGGTCTGCTCTGTTTTGTACACGGGCGTGTCAGGTAACCGTGTGATATTTGACAGTTTCGACCACGGGGTAAGGGTACGGGCATGCCTAGGCCGTGGGCGACACACGGCCTAACCCCATGGGCGTGTTGGACAGCCGTGTGGGATAAGTCAGATTCGACCACGGGCTGAAAGGTTTGGGCATGTCTGGAGGGACACGGCCGTGTATGAAGAACACGGGCAAGGGGCACAGCCGTGTGTCCCTAACTTTGAAATTTTGCAAATGTTCTCCTATCTTTTAGAATGTTTCTAATTAGATTTCCAATAATTATATACATCATTTTATGATCAATTGAAGCATACTCTAATGACAGATGATACGTGATGGTTCTTGATTAAAAAGTTTGAAATTTTACTGTTTCGATATATGTTACAAGTCCGATAATGCCCCTTACCTATAGCGGCGACGGTTACGGGATAGGGGTGTTACAACATCACTTTTCAAACAATTCAAAAGTGTAACACTCCAAACCAGGCCTAGACGTTATGGTCGAATTTGGGAGTGTTCTAAGAAAGGATTTTGAAATAAATCTTTTTATGTTAATTTTCTCATGTTTAATTGTTACTGAATAGAATCCACAATTTTATCAAACATGTTATTATTTTCGTTAAGGAAAACATTGTTAATTTGCTCTTTCGCAAAACTTATTTTGCAGAAGAAGTCTGATATTGTTAAAGTTGAAAACCAAGTTTGTGTTTTCAAAAAAACATTTGTTTGCGTAAAACTGTGGTTTTGTCAAACATCATAGTATAAAAGTCAAAAACACATCCAAAACAAAAATTAAAACAAACAGTCCAGAGAGTCCCAAAATTACAAAACTCTAAAAAGTAATCCCGATTTTAAATAAAAATTGTTAATCAAAACAGTTCGCGAACGAGTGGTCACCACTGAGACTCCGTCGCACCAACACGCCTATGTTTGAGGATTATCTGAACAAAACAGACAATTGATATCTCGTGATATGTAGTAATAAAATTTATAAAAACTGATCACACCAAAAACTAACTAATATCACGATTTTAAGGCAAGCGCACCTATCGAACAGTAGTATAGTTTAGCGGCAAGACCGAGTTATCGTACCTAAGGGAACCAAAAGTACTAGTACTTACTTCCTTTCTATTATCTAACCTAAAAGTAAAAGAGGTTTGTATGAAACTAATTCTAAAACTAAACTAAGAATGCACAAAAAGTAAATTGGGGAAAAACTCTCGGGAAAGCTAATTGATATGGGCAATACTCAAGGGAGAATCCACCTAGACTTCACTTGTTATTAACTTCTTGAACTAGACAATTTCTTCACTTGACTTGATCCGTAGAGATCCCTAACCTCTGTTAATACCTCCGTTGAGGATAAGAACAATTCATCCTAGGTTGTTTAACTAAGGTTTCTTTCTAGTTAACACCCCTAGTCTTGCATTAACCCGATCTATGGATCCCCCTACTCGGTTTGACCCTAATCCGGTAGATTTATGTCACCCTATGTCTAGGGTTGCATGCAACTCCGCTTAATTATGGTAGATCTACTCTTAAAACAAGGACTTTTGCTCCTCTGCCTAAGCACATCAGCTTCTTGACTTAATACCTAGGATTATTAAACCAAGAATTAAGAACACATAATTAAGAACAATTCAAGTATTTATCATATAATTCAAGAATGAATAATAACAAGGTCTATCTTGGGTTTCATCCCCCTCAAGTATTTGAGGGGTTTAGTTCATAATTACTAAAGAAAACATCTCAGATGAAATAAGATAACAAAACATAAAGAACCCAAAAACCCCTGAAGGAATTTAGGGAGATCCTCTGTCTTGATGTAGAATTTCGGCTTCTGGGATGAATCAATCGGCTTCCTTTGAAGTAATTCGTTGCTTTCACTCCTTGTGTTGGCAGAAATATAGCGCTCCTTTTGGGAGAAAAGAGTATTCCCTTAGCAGGAAATAAGCACACCCTTGAAGTTGCCTCCTAGTGTCTTTATATAGAGTTTAGAATGGCTTTCTTAGCCCCTAAGTATCCTTTTTCGAGTGAAATGGAACTTCTTCACGACAGGGACACCCCTATGTACCATGCCCGTGTGGATCGACAAGAGGCCGTGTGCGGGCCTGTTGATGGTGGCACGGCTGTATGGTCTGGCCGTGCTTGTCAGGGTTGGGCCGTGTTGGACTTTATGTGGCACAGCCGTGTGCCACGGCCGTGTGGTGAATCCTTGGGCCGTGTCCTTTTCTCACTTTGGCTCATTTTCTCTGTTTTCGGCCCGTTTTTCATTCTTTTCTCTTCCCTGTGCTCTCCTAAGTATAAAATATGAAAAAGAAGGATTAAGAGCACCAATTTCCACAAATTCAATGATAATTCATCCAGAAATTAGGCTAAACATGAGGTAAAAATATGTATAATTTATCATTTATCAAATACCCCCACACTTAAGCCTTTGCTTGTCCTCAAGCAAAATCTCAACCGACAACAAGAATCATTCTTCTCAATTCACAATCTCTATCAATAATGTTTCGAACTAATTGACAAGTATTCATACAATGAAAATTCAATCAGAAGAACATTAAAGACTCAATCATTCTAAATTGAGAATTTTATCACAGAAACATAGGTTTTCTCCCTTCTCCTAAGTAATTATCTCTCAATCAAAATCAACATGAATTGACATCCTTACTAAAGATTCACTCTATCCACTCAAAGTTTTTAAGGTTCAAGAATTAAGCACTCTCTAGTCAATCCTGAAAAGTTATTACCATAGGCTTGCAAGAAAATCAAATCTCCACCACTGTAGATTGATATGACACATCGATCAAAATGTCTTTCAATGGTTGTAATGGGGTTTTGGTTAGGGGTGTTGTCACAAGCTGAAAAAAAAAAGAGAAAGGGTTAAAATCGAGATTGAATTAAAAGATCATTTAGCTAGAAAAATCTCTATTACTGGAACATATTCCTAGAGCTAAGCCTTATGATGACACTGTTCTAGATTTGGGAGCTTGTAGAAATATGCAAAAACTATTGAGCTATTATAGATTACAACTGAATTAACTGTATATACATTTTTTTTTTTGTTTTTTTTGTTTTTTTTTAAGAAATAAATCAAATACAATACTTTGAATATTGATAAACTTTACAACTGAAAAAGAGAACAAAGCTAGATAATAATTCAACTCAAATCTCGACAAAAATAGGGATCAAAATAAGTGAATGCAATTCAACAAAAATGGGTTATAGGTTAATATTAGGGGTGAGTCAAAAAATGGGTTGCTAGGCTCAACGGGGTTCACTAAGGGTCAATTTATGGAGG
Source organism: Gossypium stocksii (assembly GCA_020496765.1). Classification (NCBI taxonomy): domain Eukaryota; kingdom Viridiplantae; phylum Streptophyta; class Magnoliopsida; order Malvales; family Malvaceae; genus Gossypium; species Gossypium stocksii. The sequence goes on from CM035630.1 coordinate 35,065,166, forward strand.
TAGGATTTTATGGAGTAAGTGGGTTAAACCTAGGTGCCTTTATCATTTCGGTGTATCAAATCGATGATGTGGTCTTGATATGTATAATCGGAGCAAGTTCTAGAATAACAATTCAGTATTGACTCACTCAAAGCAACAATAAAAGTGAGCACGAAAGGATGTATGCTCAAAAGGCTAAAAAATCTCACTAGAATTATGGCTTTTGATGTCAATCCTGTGAATTTCAAATCTCAAGATAATACTTAAAATTAGGGAAAATAACTTAGAAAAAATTTAAATTCTCAAAAATTTCAACTGATCATGTTGGATTCCCTAATGTTTTAAAGTTTGAATAATCAAAGCATAAACATTTATGTCTTAATTCTCAACACATCAATAAACATCATAAATTAATCAGAATTAATTCCTAATAGGAGAGTGAAGATAATGCAGAGAGTGAAAATGAGAATTTGAAATTTTGAGAACAATGCAGAAAGTAAGTTTTAAAAATTTTTAGGGGTTTCAAAGAAAATGCCATAACTGAAAGTAAGTTCCCCCCCCCCACACTTAAGATGTACATTGCCCTCAATGTACAAAGATAACATTTGTAGCAATAGGAACATAATATCATAAGATAGGGAGAGAATTGAAACTCCCTGAATTTTTGGATGAATTCCTTGAAAGTAGTGAAAGCTGGATTGGAGAGATGACTACTTGAAGTTCATGATCCTGGGTAACTTGAAGCACAACTGTGTGAGGAATTTAAGTCTTACTCGATAAGAAGGGAAGTGTAAAATAAAAGGAAAAATATAAGGTGAAGAGAATAAAAATAAAATAAAATAAAATTTAATAGAGAATTGGGCACACAGCCGTTGGGCACGGGCGTGCCGTACGCCCGTGTTGAAATTGGTAGTTTCGGCCATGGCCACATCACACGACCGTGGTAAGTTGTTGAAGCCTGTGTTTGAGTTGGCAGGTTTGGCCACGGCCACATCGCAGGGCCGTGGCAAATTGTCTATGCCCGTGTCTTCGGAAAAAAAATTTACCCTTCTTATACACGGTCATATCGCACGGCCGTGTCTCTGCTCATAGTGTACACACAGCCTGAGGCACGCCCGTGGGCATGGCCGTGTGGCTTGGAAAATCCTACATTCAAAGGGTTAGTTGATGTATTTAGAAAGCTGAAATAAAATAATTTACTAAGTCAGTGCTCGGGTTGCCTCCCGAGAAGCGCTTGTTTATAGTTTAAGCTCAACTTTTCTCAAGTTTGTTCGTTCACGGTGGTTTGAAGAGTTGGTACTCTTCTATCCTGCTTACAATTTCATTATCAACGTAAGATTTGAGTCGAGTGTGATTTACCTTGAAAGTGCCAAGTGACTCATGTTTTATCTCGACTGTACCATAGGGAAAGATTTTCATTGCCGTGAAGTAAGGTGTATCAGTTGTATGCTCTTTTGAATTCAAGGTTCGAGGATCATCTTCCCCTAAGTTTACCTTATCCCCTACCTTGATTTGATTTGTTGTTACCTGGGGGTTGTCTTGGTGATGCTCTGGGTTGGTGTGGCATATTTTGGGCTTTTCATGATAGTTTAGCCACTCATCCAGTTCCTCGATCTGAAGCATTCGCTTTTCAGGTGCATCTCCCTTGGATGGACTTGTCTGTGATTGGGTTGCCTTTATGTGGAGTGTATCCTGCACAGAAGGTTGGGTGGTGAGTTCAGTGTTTTTACAAGGACTCGCGACTATATTATTATCAACAGTCTTAATCAAGTTTCGAGCTTGTAAAGTAACTTTGTCATCACCTACACGTAGTGTAAGTTCACCTGTTCTTAAATCGATTATTGTTCTGGCAGTTGCTAAAAAGGGTTGCCCTAGAATTAAAGGTACATTGCTATCCTCATCAATGTCTAAAACAACAAAGTCAACTGAGAATATAAATTTATCAATTTTGACAAGCACATCTTCAATTATTCCCTTAGAAGACCTAATAGTTTTATCAGCCAGTTGAATGCTCATATTAGTTTGCTTAGGATTTCTAAGACCTAGTTGTTTAAGCAGTTTATAAGGCATGACATTTATACTAGCCCCTAAATCAGCTAAAGCATTTTTGGTGTCTAGGCTACCAAATAAACAAGGAATAGTAAAACTCCCTGGATCTTTCAGTTTGGTTGGCAGTTTATTTTGGAGAATAGCTGAACATTCCTCGTTGAGTTCCACTGTGGACAATTCTTCCAACTTCCTTTTATTTGTGAAAAGTTCATTTAAAAATTTTGCGTACTCTGGCTTCGGCGTAATTACTTCAACAAATGGTAAGTTGATATGTAATTTCTTTAAGAGTTCAAGAAACTTACCGAATTGCTCATCTGTACGGTTCTTCTTTAACGCATTTGGGTATGGGATATGAGGTTTATATTCTTTGACAATTTCATCTGTGGAACTTACCTCATCCTTTCCTTTACTTACCACAGGCTCCTTGCATGGCTTTGGGTTGGTTTTGGTTAACCCCCTATCATCTATCGTATCCACGGCATTGAGTTGCTCCTTAGGGTTAATTTCAGTGTTGCTTGGTAACCCACCTTGCGGTCTTTCAAAGATTAGCTTGGCAAGCTGGCCTATTTGAGTTTCAAGTCCTTGAATGGATGCCTGCTGGTTCCTAAGTGCCGTTTCAGTGTTTTGAAAATAGGTTTCTGATACGGCCATAAATTTTGTGAAAATCTCTTCAAGGTTTGGCTTTTTCTCTTGTTGTGGAGGTAGCTATTAAAATCCCGGAGGAGGTGGTTGTCTTTGATTTCCTTGTCCTCCCCATGAAAAATTAGGGTGGTTCTGCCAACCTGTATTGTAAGTATTACTATAAGGGTTATTTTGAGGTCTAGAATTGTTACCCATATAGTTGGCTTGCTCAGGTCCCATGCCATGTCCATAAGAGAAGTAATCTGAATTGAACATATTTCCCTAGTTTGCGTCATACTGCATCACTGGGTGTGCCTGAGTAGAACCAACAAAATTATCAAACTTTTTATTTAAAAGTTCTACCTAATTAGTAAGCATGGTGACAGCATCAATATTAAAAACTCCCGCAGCTTTTGTCGGCTTTGTCCTCATGACTTGCCACTGATAGTTATTCAGTGACATTTTTTCTATAAACTCATAGGCTACTTCGGGTGTTTTGTTGTTGATTGTTCCTCCGGCAGCCACATCAATCATCTGCCTTGTTGATAGATTCAAACCGTTGTGAAAGGTTTGAACTTGTAACCATAGGGGTAATCCATGATGAGGGCATCTTCTCAAAAGATCCTTGTATCTCTCCTAGGCATCGTAAAGTGTTTCTAAATCCATCTGCACAAAAGAAGAGATATCGTTTCGTAATTTAGTTGTTTTAGCTGGAGGAAAATATTTTAGTAAAAATTTCTCAGTCATCTGTTCCCATGTAGTGATTGATCTCGTGGTAGAGAATTCAACCATTGTTTAGCTTTATTCCTTAGAGAAAAAGGAAATAATCGGAGATGAATGGCGTCATTATAAACACCATTTATTTTGAACGTATCGTATAATTCCAAAAATTTGGCTAAATGTGAGTTGGGATCCTCATCCTGTAAACCATCAAACTGCTCAAATTGCTGAATCATCTGAATAGTGTTAGGTTTTAATTCAAAATTATTAGCAGCAATAGCAGGTCTAATAATGCTAGTTTGAGTACAAGCCAAACTAGGTTTAGCATAATCATACATAGTGCGAGGCACTTCATCTGGTTCTGCGGGTAATGCTAGAGGTGGTTGAATGTTTTGATTTGCTTCCATTTCTTCCGTCGGTTCAGGTTCTTGTTCTTGGTCTTGTTCTGGATAATGTAGGCTTCGTCTGATTTCTCTGCGGGTTCTGCAAACTGTCGCTTCTAAATCTTTATCAAAAAGTAGTAGTCCTCCTAGGTTTCTTCTAGTCATAAACTAGAGATACCTAGAAGGGAAAAAGCAAAGAAAATAAAATAAAATAAAATAAAATAAAATAAAAATAAAAATAAAAAGAAAAAAATAAATAAAAATAGTAATGGCTAAAGTAATAGAAATTGAGTTTTCGTAATATTTTAGTTCTCCGGCAACGGCGCCAAAAACTTGATATCTCATGATATGTAGTAATAAAATTTATAAAAACTGATCACTCCAAAAACTAACTAATATCACGATTTTAAGGCAAGCGCACCTATCGAACAGTATTATAGTTTAGAGGCAAGACCGAGTTATCGTACCCAAGGGAACCAAAAGTACTAGTACTTACTTCCTTTCTATTATCTAACCTAAAAGTAAAAGAGGTTTGTATGAAACTAATTCTAAAACTAAACTAAGAATGCACAAAAAGTAAATTAGGGAAAAACTCTCGGGAAAAGCTAATTGATATGGGCAATACTCAAGGGAGAATCCACCTAGACTTCACTTGTTATTAACTTCTTGAACTAGACGATTTCTTCACTTGACTTAATCCGTAGAGATCCCTAACCTATGTTAATACCTTCGTCGAGGATAAGAACAACTAATTCTAGGTTGTTTAACTAAGGTTTCTTTCTAGTTAACACCCCTAATCTTGCATTAACTCGATCTATAGATCCCCCTATTAGGTTTGACCCTAATCCAACAGATTTATGTCACCCTATGTCTAGGGTTGCATGCAACTTTGCTTAATTATGGTAGATCTACTCTTAAAACAGGGACTTTTGCTCCTCTGCCTAAGCACATCAGCTTCTTGACTTAATACCTAGGATTATTAAACCAAGAATTAAGAACACATAATTAAGAACAATTCATGTATTTATCATATAATTCAAGAATGAATAATAACAAGGTCTGTCTTGGGTTTCATCCCCCTCAAGTATTTGAGGGGTTTAGTTCATAATTAATAAAGAAAACATCTCAGAAGAAATAAGATAACAAAACATAAAGAACCTAAAAACCCCTGAAGGAATTTAGGGAGATCCTCTGTCTTGATGTAGAATTTCAGCTTCTGGGATGAATCAATTGGCTTCCCTTAGAGTAATTCGTTGCTTTCACTCCTTGTGTTGACAGAAATATGGCGCTCCTTTTGGGAGAAAAGAGTACTCCCTTAGCGGGAAATAAGCACACCCTAAAAGTTGCCTCCTAGGGTCTTTATATAGAGTTTAGAATGGCTTTCTTAGCCCCTAAGTATCCTTTTTCGAGTGAAATTGAACTTCCTTATGATAGGGACACCCCCGTGTGCTACGCCCGTATAGATCGACAAGAGGCCGTGTGTAGGCCTATTGATGGTGGCACGGTTGTGTGGTCTGGCCGTGCTTGTCGGGGTTGGGCCGTGTTGGACTTTATGTGGGACGGCCAGTGCCACGGCCGTGTGGTGAATCCTTGGGCCGTGTCCTTTTCTCACTTTGGCCCATTTTCTCTGTTTTTGGCCCGTTTTTCTTTCTTTTCTCTTCCCTATGCTCTCCTGACTATAAAATATGAAATAGAAGGATTAAGAGCACCAATTTCCACAAATTCAATGATAATTCATCTAGAAATTAGGCTAAACATGAGGTAAAAATATGTATAATTTATCGTTTATCAACAATAGATGTTAGTTTTCATAAACTTAGTGTGTAACTTAACAGAAACATACATGCATCAAATTTAGAATTTCAGTATATCAGAATAGAAGCAGACATAAGGCTTTATGAGAGTCAGATTATCATAAACATACAGATCTGCAAAGTCCTACCCCCGTCCTCTACGCGTTATCTTCGACCATCCCAACACACCACATGGGTATAAAACACCCACCCAGCCCTACACACCACATAGTGTTTGTACAAGACTTATCAGAATAATTTGCAGCTGTGCTGCAAAGATAACGGCAAATTATCACCTCACAGAACAGTTCCTGCATCAAACAGAGCCCACCTCATATACAGATACAAAATACAGATATATGTATACAGATATCATACATGCTTATACAACACAATCAAACATACATATCAGTTTTCCTAAACTTAGATCAGTCTATCAAAATAGCAGATCTCATGCATTAGGGTTTGTTTTGCCCTTACTGACCCTACGGAAGGCCCACAGTCGATCGGAACGACACGTCTAACCCTAGGGAAAATTTTAGAATTTTGGGTCGACATGCTCGTATAGGCCCACACGCCTAGATTGGCCTTATCCGTGTGGCCTACACACCTAAATTGGCCTAGCCCGTGTGACCCACACGACCACACACTCGCCCTTCATATGGCCGTTTATGACACACGGCCAGCACACGCCCGTGTGGCGTCGACAGGCTACTTTTTTTACTTTCACCGAACTTTTATTTTTCATGTTTTCGTTACACACCTAGTTCATTTCGAAGCAAAAGCACCTTTGAAGTGAACAGTACCTATAATCAACAATAAAACGTCCACAATCAAATTCAATTCCTCAATTCCAAATGAATCACCACTCAAATACACCATAACCAAACGTGAACTTTCAACAAAACAAACTGCACTAAGACATTTCAAAAGCTTACCCTCATTTACAGAAGCCTCTACGCTTCACTACATAGCCAAAGGGTCTTGATTTTCCTAAAGAACACATAGTAAAATGGTATACCGAATTAATCTCACACCCCAATAGAAACTAAAACGTTAATCAAAATTACCTTAAAATCACAACGAACCCCTTACCTACAAAGCAACACAATGGAATCAAAAAGTTAAAGTATTGCAATTTGAAGGAAAATTTTGGCAAAACCAGAAAAGGGAAAAATGGAAGTTGGTAGTGGAAACAGGAAAAAAAGTCAGAGAGGGAAAAACTTTTTAGGAAAAGAAAATAGAAATTTAAAAAATAAATATTTTACAACAATATTCCTAATATCCCTCCAACTCCCTACTAATCCACTAACCAACCTAATCCCACCAAATCTGACACCTTAATCCACATCCAACCACCTTGGAATTCCAACTCAACCAAAACTCTATCAGACAACCGAGACAAAAATTATCTTCCCCGCTCACGCAAAGACTCGAACATAAGACCTCAGGGCAAGCTAACCCTTACCACTCAAACCAGCAAGCTCATTCTACTATGAGTTTACCGAAATTAGAACATAAGTCCACTTAAAAGGTATAAGGCTAGGACCAAAAATAACAGAATTTACCAGAAAGTGAGACTTGAACCCAAGACCTTAAACACACACCCAAAACACTTAGCCACTAAAGCAAATACATATTTGTGATAGATTTCATAAAAACAAAGTTAAATAATTCAGGGTGTTACAACTTTACCCCCTAAAAGAAATTTCGGCCTCAAAGTTTACTTAATCCGATTAGATGAGGATACTACTGACGTATCGAGTCCTCAAGTTCCCATGTGGCTTCTTCAGTGCCATGATTCTGCCACAAAACCTTAACTAATGGAATAGACTTCTTCCTCAGAATCTTTACATCTCGATCTAAAATCTAAACTGGTTCCTCCTCAAACGTCAAATCCGGTCTCACGTCGATCTCCTCAACAAATGCAACATGAGATGGGTCAAACTCATACCGCCTAAACATAGAGACGTGAAATACGTCATGGATACGGTCTAACTTCGGAGGTAACTCTAACTGATAATCAACCGGACCCACATGCTTCAGAACCCAATACGACCCAATGAACCTAGGGCTCAACTTGCCCTTACATCCGAACCTGTAACACCCGTAACCCGTATTTGTTGCCAGAATATGTGTTCGAGGTATTATTAGAGTTTATAGAAACTTTCAAATAAATCGATTCAAACACTATTCATTTCCCAAGATTAGTCATAACGTCCCTTAATAGGGTCCTCGAGACCCAATACATGCATTAGAATCGATTTAGGACCAAGTCAGGATCTCGAGGAATTTTTTGCAAAATTCTAAAATTTTTCTCACTATTACAAGTCACACGCCCGTGTGGTCAGGCCATGTGGGTTCACACGCCCGTGTCCTTAACCTGTGTAACTCTTTAACTTTCAACTCATGAACAAATTAATGTCACACGGCCAAGTCACATGCTCGTGTGGTCGGCCGTGTGGTTATTTCAAATTTTCGAAAAATAGGTGCAGGATTCACACTGCCAAGAGACGCGCCCATGTTCTCTAGGCCGTGTGTCATACACTACTAAGACACACGCCCATGTCTCTACCCATGTGCTCAATTTTGAGCATCCTATTTCTGAAAATTAAGGTGCAGGGGACACACGGCCTAACTACATGCCCATGTACCCGGCCGTGTGTCACATACAGTCTAGACACACGTCCATGTGTCTGCCGATGTGGACAAACTAAAGCCATTTCCTAGCCTCATTTGTCACCCAAATTTACCATTTTCCTGCACTAAAACAAACAAACACATTCCAACCATTTCAAGCATTCGAATTAGACAATTTCTATCATTCAACATGGTATATCATGCATGCATACATGTTTACAATCTTACCTTGATTCAATCCATATGTTAAACATGATTTGATCAACTACTTAACGCATATATTTATAACTACCATTACATGAAATTTCATGTATATCAAAACAACCACCACTAGTCATTCCAATGGCTAGATTACTAACATCGTTATCAAACATCAAGCCATTAAAGGCCAATTTGTCCTATACATGCCATTATACCAAAAACATTTTTACTATATGTACCCAAAATAGCTAGTAGATAGTGTGATGATGCTCTAATGATCTCCAACCTTCGCGAGATTTTGAGCACTATAAAATAGGGGAAAAATAAAACGGGGTAAGTATTACATACTTAGTAAGTTCATATAATAGAAACTAAACTTACCAATCCCATTTATTCAATTTAAGCATACAATATCATGTTTTCCATCCATCACAAACTTTACATATACACCAAGTAAGGATAGATGTGCTCATCATGCAATATGCTTTCATGCCATTATCATTTCATCTCATATTTTTCATACTATGTCAAGAGTTGTGCCCATTGAATCATTGAAATTCTGATGGATGCTCAAGTGGTACACTCGAGGTGTATGATTCAATAACCCGTCAATACTTTGTCAAGAGTACCCATTAGGGCACTTAATCAAGGAAAAACATTCTCAAGCCACATATCGTATAACAAGATTACCAGTCTAGGCTAAATCTTTTATATAATGTATGCCCAAAAGAGCTCAATTAGGATTACTAGTCTAGGCTAAACCCTAATCGTAATGTATACTCGAGAGGTATTCTATCAGAATTACCCGTCCGGGCTAAATCCTTTCTATAATGAGGTCAATAGGATTACTCATCCGAGCTAAGTCAATCAGCAACAAATGAAGGACCTCATCCATTTCGAGAAAGCACGTATATTCATCGGAATTCAATATTCAATAGGGACTTAACCCCTTTTTCACCATTTCAAACATGTTTTAAAATTTTCATTATAGCATTCAAAAAATGTTCATCAATATAAGTCACATTCCATACAAACATAACATTCAATTAAACATATTTACATGCTCGATTAAGTTACACGAACATACCTCGACCCTTGTTCGCGTAAATAATCTACTAATTTGCAACCTTTTCCTTTCTTCAATCTAACCTCGAATTTATGTTATCCAGATCTATATAAATAATTCTAATCATCAATTTCTCATATTTCATACTCATTTGGACTCAATTTACGTCCTAGGCAAAATTACCATTTCGCCCCTAGCTTTTCCATAAATTCCAATTTCGACCCTAGGCTCGAAAAATGAAACTTGTGCAATTTACTCTTTATTCCAAGCCCAACCAAAATCCCATTACAAAATTTACGACACAAGTATTCATAAAAGTTTAGCATTTTTCTTCAAGTTCACAACTGTGCATTTTAGTCCCTAAATCATGTTTTCATCAAAAAATCACTTTGTAAAAGTTGTTTATCTATTAACAACCTTTCATTTTCTACCATAAATTTCTAATTTTCAGCACATATATCCATGAACCGTTTTCCATACTTTGATAATTTTTCAAATTAATCCCCCAAATAGATAGATTAGATTATCCCAGTTTCAAAAATATCAAAATTACTAAAAGCGTGACAAGAAAACTTACCCAATTAAGCCATGAAAGTTTCCTCTCTCTGTCCTAGGGTTTCCATGTATATTTTAGGGAAGATGATGAGAAAATAAGATGAATTTTCCTTTATCATCTTTTAACTAATTTAATTATTTCTATTTTCAATTTAGTCCTTGCCCTTTTTCTAAATTTCCATGGATGAGTCACCAAAATATCTACATTCTTTTCTTAATGGTCTAATTACCAAATAAGGACCTCAAATTTTAAATTCCATAGCTATTTAATCCTTAGAGCTACTAGAATTCAACTTTTGCCTTTTATAAAATTTAGTCCTTCTCGTAATTAAGCATAAAATCAGTAAAATTTTATTATCAGAATTTTCACATGACATTTCTAACACAATACGGACCATATAATAAAGTAAAAATAAATTTTATTTTCAGATCGGATTTGTGGACCCAAAACCATTATTTCGATCTCACTGAAATTGGGCTGTTACAGAACTGTAGAACCTTCTTCCACGTAGATACTTTAAGAAAGACAAAGTCACCCACAGAGTACTCGATATCCCTCCTTTTCAGATCTACATAAGACTTCTATCTATCAGAAGTTGCCTTATGATGATCTTGAATTAATCTAACTTTGTCCTCAGTCTCGGAGACCAACTCTAGACCCAAAACCCGTCGTTTACCCAACTCAATCCAACACAGTGAAGTACGACACGTACGACCATACAGAGCCTCATAAAATGCCATCTAGATTCTAGACTGAAAACTGTTGTTGTAGGAGAACTTAGCCACCAGTATAGTTCACGGAGATCCTGATACATCTTATTTCCACCAAGATGCATATGTCTCAAATCGGAGTCGTTTGGTACACAAACCCTGTAACACCCCTTACCCGTATTCGATGCCAGAACCGAGTACGAGGCATTACAGGACTTAATCATTCTTGAACATCTTAACTTGAGCCATAAAATTTCATTCCAATTTAAAACTTTTTAATCATTCTCTTAATGTCCCTATCATGGGCCTACGAGCCCTAAAACATACATCGGAAATGGTTCGGGACTAAACTGGAAACTTTGGAACACTTAGAAAATTTTTGCATTAAAAAAGGGCTACACGCCCGTGTGGGGTGGGACATACCCGTGTGGGCAGGCTGTGCGGTCACACACGCCCATGTCTCTAGCTTGTGTGGAATTTAGTTTTCAATTCAAACCTGCAGGGGTTTTCACACGGCCTGGCACACGCCTATGTTTATGGTCCGTGTCCATCACAAGGCCATGACATGCTCGTATCCTCACCCATATGTGAAAACCTGGGAATTCTATTTATGACATCATCATTCGATTTAGGGCACACGGCCTAGCGACACACCCGTGTGCTGGCTCATGTGACGTACTCAATATTTCGCAAATTGGATACAGGGGACACACCGCCTGACTACACACCCATGGGGCAGACTGTGTGTCACACACAGCCTAGACACATGCCCTTCTGTCTACCAATGTGGACAAATATAAGGCTATTTACCAAGCCTATTGCCACCCTGAAACAACACCAAACTTATACCAATTCAAATAACTCATAATATGGCATCAATGTACAACCAAACATCCTCAAACATGTCATTCAAACTATAATCTCATGCCACATTCATCATGCATAAACCTCATACATTCACAATCAAATTTTGTAAGTTTACTCATTCATGAAGTTCATTCTCATTGAATGATCATACTTAACTAGTATTAACCAATTCAATTAGCCATTTACAAAAGGAATGAATATCAAATATAGCCAACATCCTAGCCATCCAATATGACACAAAACAAAATATGCCACTTACCTATACATGCCATACTCAAAAGACTCAAACTTAATTTTACCCAAAAGAATAGTTTGATAGTGTGATACGAGCTCTGACTTGCTTCGATTCCTGAGCTAGCTTGGCGAACTACAAGGAAAAGGAAAAGAAATGGGAGTAAGCATAAATGCTTAGTAAGTTGCATACAATAAATAACAACATAAAACATGGAATACCATCCAAATAATACATCATAAATCATCTCACACTTATCATAGATTTTTAACATAGCGTACTCATGCTCTCTCTTACCGACATACTCATATCACTTTGTTTTCTTTTCTCGGGAATTACTCATGTGCACCTGTATCATTCATCACATAACTTTAGTCTTTCTTGATATATTTATCAACTTAAATACTTTTTCTGTTAAATTAATTGGAATACCGAAGGATACTCGAAATGTCATTCTCTTGGTAAGATGCCAATGCCATATCCTAGATACGGTCTTACATGGGATCACATGTCGATGCCGAAGCCATATCCCAGATATGCTCTTACACGGGATCTCATATCGATGTCGATGCCATGTCCCAGACATGGTCTTATACGAGATCACTCTTAAATGCCAATTCCATGTCCCAGACATGGTCATACAGGGGACCTAAATCTCGTCTCGGTACCAACGACATGTCCTAGACATGGTCTTATACGGGACCACATGTCGATGCCAATGCCATGTCCCAGACATGGTCTTATACGAGACCACATGTCGATACCAATGCCATGTCCCAGACATGGTCTTCTCAATTCAGTGCCGATGCCATGTCCCAAACACGGTCTTACACGGGACCTTCTAATTCTCATGTCATGACTATGGTATCCTTCATATTCTCTAAAACTGAACCGATATTTCTCTATAATAACTTTATCACTTCTTTATAAAAATCACATCAATAAATCTCATGGAAATAACATAAATTTCATACACTGTCATAACATTATTTTCATAATACATAATACTAATTTATCACACACAACTTACCTCGGATCCAAAATATGGGAAGGTGTATGGTTTAATCCACCACATTGTTCGTCCCCCGGTTTCGGTCTTGGCTTCATGTTTCTTGATCTATAATGACAATTTAAGGTTATTTAATAATCACACTGGCTAAATTGCCCATAATTCATACTTTGGTAAAATTTATAATTTTGCCCCTAAATTTTTACATATTTACAAAATAGTCCATAGGCTCGTATAATGAAATGTACTAAATTCCTTGGTTACCCGAGCCTAGCCTAACCTTAAGTGAACTAATAACAGCCCACATTTCTCATCAATTCAAACTTTTACCACTACTTTTACAACCTTTACAATTTGGTCCGTATTAGGGTTTTTCATGAAAAATCACCTAGAAAAAGATGTTTACTACACATTAAACTTTCATATTCTACCACTAGACATCAAAATACATGCATGTCATGCATGGGTATATTTTTGAACATAAACCCTAGCTTAAATTAGTGGTAGCTATAGCTAGGTCAAGTTATGAGGATTTCAAAATTATGAAGAACATGAAAAACGGGGCTAGAATACACTTATCTGTGAGCTTGAAAATGTCAAAAACCCTAGTTATGGAGAGCCCTTAAGTTTCGGAAGCCTTGGGAAGAAGATGGACAAGATTTTTGCTTCTTTTTCCCTTTTTATTTCATTAATTTACCTAATGACCAAAATGCTCTTAATGGTTGAAATTTTTTCCTTCCATGGGTATTTTTGTCCATCATGCCATAAAATGGTCTAATAGCTAAATAAGACCCTCTAATAATTTTCCTAATGCCACTTCATCCTTAAAACTTCTAGAAACTCATATTTTGCAACTTTTGCAATTTAGTCCTAAAGGACAAGTTAATCACTATCTCATAAAAATTCCTTCATGGAATTTTCTCACTATCATGCAATCATATCATAGACCCTGAAATAAATCATAAAACATATATTTCAATATCGAATTTTTGGTTTCGCAACCACTATTTTGACTAGGCCCTAACTCAGGCTGTTACAAACCCATCCTCAGAAACACAGAGCCCCATCACTATTCAGCCCAAAATCAGATGTAGTTCCACTCTCAACTTGACAGAAACGTGAAACCAGAGAATCATCTGCCAACTGCTTATCCCAAATCTGATCAATCCAAGTCGGCTTAACATGTAACTCAACTAATAGACTCCCATCCTTAAACAAAATTAGACGAGCAAACATCGCTCTCAAATCAAACATTGATCTACGACTGAGAGCATTGGCCACCACATTGGTCTTACCGAGATGATACTTTATTGTGCAGTCATAATCCTTGAGTAGCTCAATCCATCTATGCTGCCTAAGGTTCAACTCTTTCTGAGTAAGGAGGTACTTGAGGCTCTTATGATTGGTGTAGATGATACACCTCTCACCATACAAATAGTGCCTCCAGATCTTTAAACAAAAACCATTGTAGCCAACTCGAGATCGTGCGTTGGATAATTTCCCTCGAGTAACTTAAGCTGTGGAGATGCATAAGTGACAACCTTACTATCTTGCATTAGTACACATCCCAAATCGATGTGTGATACATCATTATAAACTACAAGCTCTTTACCAGATTCAGGCTATATCAGAATAGGAACTTGAGTCAGAATAGACTTGAGCTTCTCAAAGCTTGATTGTTGTGCATTAGTCCGAACAAAAGGAACATTCTTGTGTAGAAGCTTAGTCAGAGGAGCTACAATCAACGAGAACCCTCTAAAACTGTTGATAATAACCCACAACACCTAAAAAATTACAGATCTTAGAAACATTCTTCGGTTGTTTCCAATCAAGTACAAGCTCAATATTTCTAGGATCAACTCGGATCCCCTCAGCAGAAACCACATGCCCTAGAAATGTTACTTCCCACAACCATAACTTACACTTGCTCAATTTAGCATAGAGCTATTTCTCATGCAGTGTCTGAAGTACTACTCTAAGATGCTCATCATGCTCATCCTCGATTTTAGAGTACACTAGAATATCGTTGATAAAGACTACGACAAATTAATCCAAATACGATTGGAAAACCTAGTTCATTAGATCCATGAATGTAGCCGAAGCATTTGTCAAACCAAAAGGCATGACTAGGAACTCGTAGTGCCCATAATGTGTCCTAAAAGTGGTCTTAAATATATCAGCTTCCTTAACCCTCAGCTGATGATAACCAGAATGGATATCTATCTTCAAGAATACTGAAGCCCTACAAAACTAATCAAAAAAATTGTTTATCCTCGGAAGTGGGTACTTATTCTTCATAGTTAACTTATTTAACTGTCGGTAGTCGATACACATCCTCATGGTACTGTCTTTTTTCTTCACAAACAAAATTTGCACCCCTATAGAGACACACTAGGATGAATGAATCCATGATCTAGAAGCTCTTGAAGCTACGCCTTAAGCTCCGTAAGCTCCTTCGCTGCCATACAATATGGAGCAATAGACACCGGAGTCATACCCGGTAAAAGCTCTATGCTAAACTCAACTTCTCGATTCGGAGGTAAACCCGATAACTCATTAGGAAATACATCTGGAAATTACCTCATTGTTCCGATACCCTCCTCAACAGAAGAGTCCCTAGAAGCTAAAACACTTACGTAGGCCAAATATGCCTCACACCCTTTTCGAACTAGTTTTTTGGCCATCAAAGAGAGATTACGTTAAACAAGTAATCTTGACTCTCACTGATAACATCAATCTCCACATTATCCACAATTCTCAAAACCACCCTTAGTCACACAATCCAAACTGACTCGGTGCTCTACAAGCCAGTCCATACCCAGAATCAAATTGAACTTTCCAAACAGTAGCTCCATTAAATTTGTCGGAAACACAACCCTTTGTACTTCCAGCGGTACATTCCTGTATAGTCTATTTACCTGAATAGATTGACGAAATGGACTCAGTACAAAAATCTCACCAGAAGTATTCTCAACAGTAATCCCCAAGTTTCCAGAGACAATACTAGTTACATACGAATATGTTAACCCTATGTCTATCAAAGTAACATACGAAACATCATAAATAAGGAACGTACCTGTAATCACATCAAGGGCGTCTCTATCTTCACAGTGTCAAGCAAAATGTACTAGCACAGGCTATTTCTCCTTAGTCTGATTAGCACTTTTGCCTGGTGCTCTTTGTCCTTTACCAAAACCATTACCACCCCTAACCGGACCACAGCCCTTAGGGGGCTGCTGTACTGCCCTCTGAGGCTGTACAAAACCCGAACCATGAGCTTGCATTTGATCAGAACGCTGTGGGCAATCTCTAATCCAATGCTCCAATGACACACAACACAAACAAGCCCCTAATCTTCTCCAACACTGGCCTAAATTGCGCCTACCACAATCATTGCATGGCTAAACCCCAGTAGGAGCAACTGGAGCTCCCACTCTAGAAGGCCCAACAAATCTGACCTGTTTCTTAGGCTTCTGAGTAGAATTAGAGGGCTCTGGCTCCCTATTATTCTTGCCTCTCTCATGATCCTTGTTCTAGCTCTCTACATGCTTAACCTTTTCGGTGATCTTCGCCTTGTCCACTAGAACGACAAACTCTCGCTCCCTCTACGGAGTTATCAAGACTCTTAAACTGTCTCTTAGACCATCCTCAAAGTGAACACATTTATCATATTCAGATGCCACCATCCCTAAAGCATAGCAACTCAATCTCAAAAATTCAGCCTCACACTCGTCCATAGTCCTATCACCTTACGTGAGGTTCATGAACTCACGTTTGCGAGCATCCACATAGTTTGCCCCCACATATTTCCTCTGAAAGGCGGTCTTAAAATACTCTCAATTAATCCAATTCGGCTGAGTACCTCCTCATCACGAAGCAAAGATATCGCACCCTTCAGTTTCTGCCAATGGGTGTAGTCAATATCATTCATTATTCCCTCAGTGGACTCTAACCAGTATTCAGCCATAGTAGGGGCGACTCTAGTGACACCCCTAAATAGTTAAGCTCTATTAGACCGAAGTCGTTTAGTTACCGACCCACGGCCCCCATATCCAGAATGGGGTCCAGCGACCCTCTCCAAAACTCTTAGCATGGCTTGGGATAGTGCATCGTCCCCAACCGAGTAGTTTTAAGACCCAGTGTAATGCCCTAACTTTCGAGATTTTTTGAGATTTTGCGATTCTCGTGTGAACTTCAAATTTTGTTGTTTGGTTATGTAATTTATGCTTTGAGTATGTTAGTGGGCCTTGAGAAGGCCCATGATATCGCGTGATATGTAGTAATAAAATTTATAAAAACTGATCACAAAAAAAAACTAACTAATATCACGATTTTAAGGCAAGCGCACCTATCGAACAGTAGTATAGTTTAGCGGCAATACCGAGTTATCGTACCTAAGGGAACCAAAAGTACTAGTACTTACTTCCTTTCTATTATCTAACCTAAAAGTAAAAGAGGTTTGTATGAAACTAATTCTAAAACTAAACTAAGAATGCACAAAAAGTAAATTGGGGAAAAACTCTCGAGAAAAACTAATTGATATGGGCAATACTCAATGGAGAATCCACCTAGACTTCACTTATTATTAACTTCTTGAACTAGACGATTTCTTCACTTGACTTGATCTGTAGAGATCCCTAACTTATGTTAATACCTCCGTCGAGGATAAGAACAACTAATCCTAGGCTGATTAACTGAAATCTCTTTCTAGTTAAAACCCCTAGTCTTGCATTAACTCGATCTATGGATCCCCCTATTAGGTTTGACCCTAATCTGACAGATTTATGTCGCCCTATGTCTAGGGTTGCATGCAACTTTGCTTAATTATGCTAGATCTACTCTTAAAACAGGGACTTTTGCTTCTCTGCCTAAGCACATCAGTTTCTTAAATTAATACCTAGGATTATTAAACCAAGAATTAAGAACACATAATTAAGAACACTTCAAGTATTTATCATATAATTCAAGAATGAATAATAACAAGGTCTGTCTTAGGTTTCATCCCCCTCAAGTATTTGAGGGGTTTAGTTCATAATTAATAAAGAAAACACCTCAGAAGAAATAAGATAACAAAACATAAAGAACCCAAAAACCTCTGAAGGAATTTAGGGAGATCTTTTGTCTTGATGTGCACTTCCGGCTTCTGGGATGAATCAATCGGCTTCCCTTGGAGTAATCCCTTACTTCCACTCCTTGTGTTGGTAGAAAGAATGCGCTCCTTTTGGGAGAAAAGAGTACACCCTTAGAGTTGCCTCCTAGGGTCTTTATATAGAGCTTTGGGATGCCTTTCTTAGCCTCTAAGTATCCAAATCTGAGTGAAATTACACTTCCTTACGACGGGGACATGCCCGTGTGCCACGCCCGTGTGGATCTATAAGAGGCCGTGTAGGGCTTGTTGAGGGTGGCATGGCCGTGTGGCCTGGCCATACTTGTCGGGGCTGGGCCGTGTTAGACCTCATGTGGCACAGCCGTGTGTTACGGCCGTGTGGTGACTCCTTGGGCCGTGTCATTTTCACACTTTGGCCCATTTTCTTCGTTTTCGGTCCATTTTTCATTCTTTTCTCTTCCCTATGCTCTCCTGAGTATACAACATGAAATAGAAGGCTTAAGAGCACCAATTCTCACAAATTTAATGATAATTCATCTAGAAATTAGGCTAAACATGAGGTAAAAATATGTATAATTTATCATTTATCAAATACCCCCACACTTAAGCCTTTGCTTGTCCTCAAGCAAAATCTCAATCCCTAATTAAGGATCATTCCTCTCAACTTACAATATTTATCAATAATGTTTCAAACTAATTCACAAGCAGTCATACAATGAAAATTCAATTAGAGGAACATTAAAGATTCAATTACTTTAAGTTGAGAATTTTATCATTAAAACATAAGTTTTCTTCCCTGCTCCTAAGTAACTATCTCTTGATCAAAATTAACAAGATTTGACATCCTCACTAAAGATTCACTCTATCCACTCAAAGTGTTTAGGGTTTAAGGATTAAGCATTCTCTAGTCAACTTGAAAAGTTATTACCATAGGCTTGCAAGAAAATCAAGTCTCCACCACTATAGATTGATATGATACATTGATCAAAAGGTCTTTCAATGGTTGTAATGGGGCTTTGTTTAGGGGTGTTGTCACAGGCTGAAAAAGAAAGGTTAGAATCGAGATTGAACTGAAAAATTATCTAGCTAGAAAAATCTCTATCACTGGAACATATTTCTAAAGCTAATTCTTATGATAACATCATTTCTGCCTTGGTAGCCTTAAAATAGAAATATGCAAAAACTATTGAAATATTACAGATTACAACTGAATTAATACATATGCTTTTTTTTTAAGAAGAATTCAAGTACAATTCATTATAAACTTTACAATCTAGAAAAGAGAATAAAGCTAGAGAATAATTTCAACTCAACTCTCGACAAAAATAAAGGTCAGAATAATTGAATGAAATTCAACAAAAATGGGTTATTGGTTAATAATTAAAGGTAAGTCAAAGAATATGTTGTTAGGCTCAATGGGGTTCACTAGGGGTTAATTTGTGGAGGTAGGCTTTTATGGAGTAAGTGGGTTAAATCCTAAGTGCCTTTATCATTTCAGTGTCTCAAATCAATGATGTGGTCTCGACATGTATAATCAAAGCAAGTTCTAGAATAACAAATCAGTATTGACTCACTCAAAGCAATAATAAAAGTGAGCACGAAAGAATGTATGCTCAAAAGGCTCAAAAATCTCACCAGAATTATGGCTTTTGATGTCAATCCTGCGAATTTCAAATCTCAAGATAACACTTAAAATTCAGGAAAATAACTTATGAAAAAAAAATGGGTTCTCAAAAATTTCAACGTATCATGCTTGATTCCCTGATGTTTTAAAGTTTGAATAATCAAAGTATAAGCACCTATGTCTTAATTCTCAATTTATCAATAAAAATCATAAATCAATAAGAATTAATTCCTATTAGAAGACTGAAGATAATGTAGATTTGAGAAAAATGCAACAAGTTAGAAAAAAGTTCAGGGATTTCAAAGAGAATGTAATGACTGAAAGTAAGATTCCCCCCACACTTAAGATGTACATTACCCTCAATGTACAAAGATAACGTTAGTAGCAATAGAAGCATAAGATCATAAGTTAGGGAAAGGAATGAAACTCCCTGCTTTGGATGGATTAGTGAGGTAGATATTGGGATTGGAAGAGCCGGCAGTTGTGGCAGGATGTTCCCATTTCCATATGGATTTGAGCTGTAGAGCTCCTTTGAAACTACGAATGTATTTATTAATCGTGGGGAATTTGGATTAATAGAATATGTTTGTTAGGGGATAGCCGATAAGAAATAATTAAAAATAAAGAAAAACAATAAATTATGTCCTAAGAATACGAAAATTCAAATAATGAAAAAGATAAGGTGAACTAAACTTAAAAAAAATAAAAAAAAAGGAAAATAAAGGAGAAGATGTTAGAAGGTGAAAATAGAGATCAGTGTAAATATAAAAGTTAAGATAAAACTAAAGTTAAGAGGAATAGAAATCTCTAATCCTCAGATGGGTCATGCGGTGGCGGTGGTAAAGTGATGTGAAGGTGTTGGCATATCTATTGTAGTGTTGCATCGATGTGATCGAAGCGCTGGAAGCATTGTTGCTTGAATCGGGATAGGCACTCAGATATGTCAGCATAGGAAGCTGCCGCATGAACTGGTCGACGGGGTGGTGGTGGCTCGACTGGTGCATCATCCTCCGATGGTGGTGGTGGGACATCATCAAGAATGTCCTCTGGATCCTCGACCTCCTAGATGAGGCGGTACTGAAAAGGGTCACCTCCTGGCCTCCGCTGGATCATCCTCATATGATGCATAATCTGGATGCCCTAAGGGGACATCTGGCCTATCAGTGTATATGAGGATGTCTGGGCTGCTGTGTTGAGGAGCTCGAAGTGGTGGGCCAAGCATGTAATGTACGAGCCCATGGATATGATGCCCCTGCGATGACGCTCGATCTGGTGCTGCATGGCGTGCACGATAAAGTAGGCGAGGTAGATGGGGTGGACGTTCGCCATGTTCCATAAAAAATAGGCATCACGGGTGTTGACGACGCCTGTGCTCTCTCGTCTAAATCAATTTTTGTCCTAGCGGTTGCTAAAAAGGGTTGCCCTAGAATTAGGGGTACATTACTGTCCTCATCAATATCTAAAACAACGAAGTCAACTGGGAATATAAATTTATCAATTTTGACAAGTACATCTTCAATTATTCCCTTAGGTGCCCTAATAGTTTTGTCAGCTAGTTGAATGCTCATCTTGGTTTTTTTAGGGTTTCCAAGACCTAGTTGTTTAAACAGTTTATATGGCATAACATTTATACTAGCCCCAAAATCAGCTAAAGCATTTTTGGCATCTAGGTTACCAAGTAAACACGGAATAGTAAAACTCCCTGGATCTTTTAGTTTGGTTGGTAATTTGTTCTGTAGAATAGCTGAGCATACTGCACTTAGTTCCACTTGAGGTTTCTAATCCAGCTTTCGCTTGTTTGTCAAGGGTTCTCTTAAGAATTTAACAGCGTTTGGCATCTACAAAATTGCTTCAACAAATGGTAAGTTAATATGTAATTTCTTTAAAAGTTTAAGAAACTTACCAAATTGCTCGTCTGTGTGATTTTTCTTTAGCGCATTTGGGTATGAGATACGAGGCTTGTGTTCTTTGATGTCTGGCTTGTTATTGCTTACCTCTACCTTACCTTTACTCACCTTAGGCTCCTTGCATAACTTTGGGTCGGTTTTGGTTAATGCCTCTTTATCTATTGTTCCATGGCATGAAGTTGTTCTTTAGGGTTGGTCTCAGTGTTACTTGGTAGTCCACCTTGTGGTCTTTCTGATATTAACTCTGCGAGTTGACCAATTTGATTCTCAAGTTCTTTAATCGATGCTTGTTGGTTCTTTAATGCCGTCTCAGTGTTTTAAAAACGGGTTTCTGACATGGCCATGAATTTGGTGAACATCTCTTCGAGATTTGGCTTTTTCTCCTGCTGTGGTGGTGGCTGCTGAAATCCCGAAGGGGGTTGTTGTCTTTGATTCCCTTGTCCTCCACAAGAAAAATTAGGGTGGTTCCGCCAACCTGCATTATATATGTTACTATAAGGATTATTTTGAGATCTAAAATTGTTACCCATATAATTGGCTTGCTCCGTTTGTGTGCCATAAGATGAATAGTTTGGAGTAAACATATTTCCTGGTATTACGTCTCACTACATCAATTGTTGTGCCTGCGTAGAACCAACAAAATTATCAAACTTTTTATTTAGAAGTTCTACTTGGTTAGTAAGCATAGTGACAGCATCAATATTATAAACTCCTGCGACTTTTGTCGATTTTTTCCTCATGACTTGCCACTGATAGTTATTCAGTGACATCTCTTCTATAAACTCATAAGCTACTTCGGGTGTTTTATTGTTGATTGTTCCTCCTGCGGCTGCATCGATCATTTGCCTTGTTGAAGGATTCAAACCGTTGTGAAAGGTTTGAACTTGTAACCACAGGGGTAATCCATGATGAGGGCATCTTCTCAAAAGATCCTTGTATCTCTCCTAGGCATCGTAAATTATTTCTAAATCCATCTATACAAAAGAAACGATATCATTTTGTAATTTAGCTGTTTTAGTTGGAGGAAAATATTTTAGTAAAAATTTCTCAGTCATCTGTTCCCATGTAGTGATTGATCCTCGTGGTAGAGAATTCAACCATTGTTTAGCTTTATTCCTTAGAGAAAAAGGAAATAATCGGAGACGAATGGCGTCATCAGAAACAAATAATCGGAGACGAATGGCGTCATCAGAAACACCATTTATTTTGAACGTATCACACAATTCCAAAAAGTTAGCTAAATGTGAGTTGGGATCTTCATCCTGTAAACCATCAAACTGCACAAATTGCTGAATCATCTGAATAGTGTTAGGTTTTAATTCAAAATTATTAGCAGCAATAGCAGGTCTAATAATGCTAGTTTGAGTACTAGCCAAACTAGGTTTAGCATAACCATACATAGTGCGAGGCCCTTCATCTGGTTCTACGAGTAATGCTGGAGGTGGTTGAATGTTCTGATTTGCTTCCATTTCTTCCGTCGGTTCAGGTTCTTATTCTTGGTCTTGTTCAGGATAATGTAGGCTTCGTCTGATCTCTCTGCGAGTTCTGCGAACTGTCGCTTCTAAATCTTCGTCAAAAAGTAGTGGTCCTCCTAGGTTTCTTCTAGTCATAAACTAGAGATACCTAGAAGGGAAAAAGCAAAGAAGATTCAATAAAATAAAATAAAATAAAAAATAAAAAGCTGAAAATAAATAAAAATAGTAATGGCTAAAGTAATAGAAATCGAGTTTTTGTAATATTTTAGTTCCCCGGCAACTGCACCAAAAACTTGATATCGCGTGATATGTAGTAATAAAATTTATAAAAACTGATCACATCAAAAACTAACTAATATCACGATTTTAAGGCAAGGACACCTATTGAACAGTAGTATAGTTTAGCGGCAAGACCGAGTTATCGTACCCAAGGGAACCAAAAGTACTAGTACTTACTTCCTTTCTATTATCTAACCTAAAAGTAAAAGAGGTTTGTATGAAACTAATTCTAAAACTAAACTAAGAAAGCACAAAAAGTAAATTGGGGAAAAACTCTCGAGAAAAGCTAATTGATATAGGCAATACTCAAGGGAGAATCCACCTAGACTTCACTTGTTATTAACTTCTTGAACTAGATGATTTCTTCACTTGACTTGATCCGTAGAGATCCCCTAACCTATGTTAATACCTCCGTCGAGGATAAGAACAACTAATCCTAGGTTGATTAACTGAAATCTCTTTCTAGTTAAAACCCCTAGTCTTGCATTAACTCGATCTATGAATCCCCCTATTAGGTTTGACCCTAATCTGGCAGATTTATGTCACCCTATGTCTAGGGTTGCATGCAACTCCGCTTAATTATGCTAGATCTACTCTTAAAATAGGGACTTTTGCTCCTTTGCCTAAGCACATCAGTTTATACCTAGGATTATTAAACCAAGAATTAAGAACACATAATTAAGAACAATTCGAGTATTTATCATATAATTCAAGAATGAATAATAAAAAGGTTTGTCTTAGGTTTCATCTCCCTCAAGTATTTGAGGGGTTTAGTTCATAATTAATAAAGAAAACATCTCAGAAGAAATAAGATAACAAAACATAAAGAACCCAAAAACCCCTGAAGGAATGGGAGAGCCTTTGTCTTGATGTAGAATTCCGGCTTCTATGATGAATCAATCGGCTTCCCTTGGAGTAATCCCTTGCTTTCACTCCTTGTGTTGGCAGAAAGAAGGTGCTCCTTTTGGGAGAAAAGAGTACACCCTTAGAGTTGCCTCCTAGGGTCTTTATATAGAGCTTTGGGATGCCTTTCTTAGCCTCTAAGTATCCAAATCCAAGTGAAATTTCACTTCCTCATGACAGGTACACGCCCGTGTGCCACGCCCGTGTGGATCGATAAGAGGCCGTGTAGGGCTTGTTGAGGGTGGCACGGACGTGTAGCCTGGCCGTGCTTGTCAGGGCTGGGCCATGTTGGACCACATATGGCACGGCCGTGTGCTACGGCTGTGTGGTGACTTCTTGGGCCGTGTCATTTTCATACTTTGGCCCATTTTCTTCGTTTTCAGTTCATTTTTCGTTATTTTCTCTTCCCTATGCTCTCCTGAGTATACAATATGAAATAGAAGGGTTAAGAGTGTAACATCCCGAAATAGGGCCTAATCGGAATAGTGGTTTCGTAACCACAAATCCGAGATAGAAATAATTATTTTATAAATATTTTGAAGTTTATATTATGATTGCATGATAGTGTGAAAATTTCGTGAAGAAATTCTACGCGTAAAGTGCTTAACTTGGAGTTAGGGACTAAATCGAATAAATTGCAAAACTTGCATTCTAGAAGTTTTTATTATGAAATTACTTTGGAATATTAATTAGGAGGGTTTAAATAGTAATTTGACCAATTTCTTAGTTCATGGACAAAATAGGACATGGGTGGAATTTTTGAAAGTTTAGTAAGGAGGGGCATTTTGGTCATTTGGTTATTAACATGAATAAAAAGGGAAAAGATGACAAAAAAATCATCATCTTCTTCATTGCCACGAAATTTCAAGGGTTCTCCATAGCTAGGGTTTGTTTCAAGCTTCCAAGCTCCATAGTAAGTGATTCCAAGCCCCGTTTTTAATGTTCTTTACGTTTTCGTAGTCCCGGTAGCTCGATAAAGCTTATGTTAGCAATATTTTAAGTTAGGGTTCATATTTGGAAAAATACGCATAGGTGAAATTTGTGTATTTTGATGTTTTATGATAGAATATGAGGTTTTAAATTATGTTAGACAACTTGAGCTACTCGGTTTTAGGTAAAAACGAGTAAAAGGGCTTAATTGGTAAAAATACCTATTGTACATAAGTGTATGTTATAGTAGGAATTTGAAGATGATATTGGTAAATAAATGATCAGCATGTCTTAAAATACAAGAATTTGTGATAAGTTTTGATTTCCGAGCCTTGGGGCAAAAGTGTAAATATGCAAAAGTTTAGGGGCAAAAATGTAATTTTGCCAAAATTTGAAAAAGGGCTGTTTTGATAAATGTGAGTATTAAATAAGCTAAATTTGCTATTATAGATCAAGAAGAACGGAATTCAAGAGTAGATCGGGGAAAAGAAAAAGTAAAGGACTAAATTGTAAAGTTTAGTCACAATTTGTATCGAGGTAAGTTTACGGTAAATAAATGCAATATTTCATTGTTTTACATTGATATTGTCAATTTTCAGCATTTATATATTTATTTTATGGAAATATTCAAAGTCGAATTTAAAGAGAAGTGATAGAGAAGAAGCATTAGAAAGCCCCGTTTGAGCCTTAGGAATGCTAGGATATTTGGGTTAACAGACAGACAGTAATGAGCCATGTAAGTCCATATTAAACATATGGCTTTGGAGACAGGACAGTATTGCGCCATGTAAGCCCATATCGTGTATATGGCCTTGGAGACAGGACAGTATTGAGCCATGTAAGTCCATATCGTATATATGGCTTTGGAGACAGGAATATTTCATGTAAGACCATGTCAAGGACATGGCATTGGCAGTATTTTATCAGACAGGAATAACCTGAGTATCCTTAGTATTCCGAGTGGTTCAACGGGTCATTGTACAAGTTAAATTCAGTGAACTATCAGCAAAGGGAAGTTAGATTATGTTTATGAATAACGAAAGGTCAGGTAAGAAAGAAGGTAGTAAGTGAGAAGTAAAGAAAGTTTATGATGCTAGACGATATTATGTATAATTGCTCAATATGTTAAATGTTGCAATTTATTTGCTTGTAAGCTTACTAAGCCTAGTGCTTACCCCTTTATTTTCTTTCTTATTATAGTTCTTGCCAAGCTTACTCGGGGATCGAAGGAAACGTCGGAGTTCAGATCACACTATCAAAGGAATCATTTTGGTATAACTAGACGATTCATTTTGTGTATGGCATGTATAGGGACTTAGTCTTTTATAGAATGATATGTTCAATATATGGTGTATAAATGCTTGGAAGTGAATAGCTAATGAAATGGCTAACCATGCATGTGTTTAATGGTATGTATGCTTAAATGGTAACTATCACATGAAAACTATGAAAAGTATAAAAGTAGCTTGAAAACAGATGCAAACAGCAGCAGTGACGTGAATTTGAAAAAATCACTAAAAATAGTAGGAATGGAATTAAAAGGTGAATAAGGTATGAAATTAAAGCTTAATGAGTCTATTTTCATGTGGAAGAAACAGAGTAGGAAAAAGAGTTGTATATTATGAGAAATTTTCAGTTAAGTGAGACTGACTCTGTGATCCCCTGTTCTGACTTCAAAAATTCACTATAAATTGCACATAAATAATTAGGTATTATAGTTTATATGCCTAGATTCCTTATTTAGTCTAGTTTCTAATGAAATAGATGGCATGCCTGTTTGAATTTTGTACAGGGAGAAAATTAGTTCGTAGTGAACAGAGGTCAGAGCAGTTGAGCGGTGTAACAGGGGAGAATTTAACTAATAAACTGTACTAATTGGCCAAGCCAAAAATTCTAGAAAAAAATTAGTAAATAGCCATATGAGTCTAGTTTCAGGAAAAATTTACGGATCTTGATTTTGAGTTTCGTAACTCGAGATATGAATTTTTGAGCGACCATGATGCAGAAAACAGTTTATTCCGAAAATGAAAATAGATTTTGTAAAGTTGTTTAAATGATAAATTATGTTCGGTAACACCTCAGGCTCGACTCCGGCGACGGTCTCGGGCGTGGGGGTGTTACATTTATTGGTATCAGAGCAGGTTTAGTCGGTTCTCGGAACAGTTAGTGTGAGTAAGAGTCTAGCTATAGATGCCATACTTATATTTTGATAGTGTGACGGCTCCTGACGATTTTTAAATATTTTGTTTTATAGTAATGGATCCCGAACGAGCTGGTGATAATGATATGGAAAGTAATGCGCCTGCTCCTACGGAAGGGGCAGCGCCATCTGAGAATAGGCCAGTAACAGTTGATCAGGGAGGAGTGACTCGAGAAGCTCTCTTCCAAGCTTTGAATGATTGGTTTGCCGAGTTCGTTCGTACGAATCCGGCAGTTAGACCTCCACCCCCTCATGATTCTCAGGCTACCCATGTAGCTCAAGCTCCCCCAGTCACAGATACAGTAATAAGAGAAAAGCCACCAGTTGATAAAATTAGAAAGTATGGGGCAGAAGAGTTTCGAGCAACAAAAGATGATGATGCAGAAAGAGCAGAATTTTGGCTAGAAAATACCATTAGAGTTTTCGATGAATTATCCTGTACACCCGAAGAATGTATGAAATGTGTAGTATCACTCCTTAGAGACTCAGCCTATCACTGGTGGAAGACATTAGTATCAGTTGTACCGAAAGAAAGGGTTACTTGGGATTTCTTTCAGGAGGAATTCCGTAAAAAGTACATCAGCCAGAGGTTTATTGATCAGAAGAGAAAAGAGTTCTTAGAGTTGAAACAAGGTAATATGACAGTGACTGATTACGAGCGTGAATTCGTCAGGCTTAGTAAATATGCCCGAGAATGTGTATCTACAGAGGCTATGTAACGTCCCCACGCCCGAAACCGTCACCGGAGTCGAGCTTGAGGTGTTACTAAACACAATTTACCATTTTAAACAACTTTACAAAATCTATTTTTATTTTCGGAATAAATTGTTTTCTACGTCATGGTCGCTCAAAAATCATATCTCGAGTTACAAAACTCGAAATCAAGATCCGTAAATTTTCCCTGAATCTAGACTCATATATCTATTCACTAATTTTTTTCTAGAATTTTTGACTGAGCGGATTAGTACAGTTTATTAGTTAAAGTTTCCCCTGTTTCAGAACTAGACTGCACTGACCTCTACTCATTACGAATCACTTTTCTCCCTGTAAAAATTTCATATAACTATAACGTTTATTTATATTAAAACTAGATTCAATAAGGAATCTAGGCATATAAAGTAATCCTCCTAATTATTTTTGTACAATTTATGGTGAATTTTCAAATTTGGAACAGGGGATCCAGAAATTGCTCTGGCCCTGTTTCACTAAAACTCAAATATCTCATAACGTATAACTCCTTTACCTATTTTTCTTCTTCCATATGAAAGTAGACATGATAAGCTTCAATTTAATAACTAATCCATCATCAAATTCGATTTATATGATTTTTAGTGAATTTTCAAACTCACATCAGTGTTGCTGCAATGTTCTATTTTATGGCTAATTTCATTTTCATAAAAGCTTTTATATACTAGATAATCTGTTATTCTTTCATGACATCAAACATAATCTATATTAGCCATTTCAATGACTCAACATTATCAAGCATTTCCTCAACCAAACCACCACCATATCACAAGATTATTTACACAAAGTAGGTATATTACTATACATGCCATACTAAATCTTACAAGCCATTTACCAAAAAGTCCTTTGGATAGTGTGAACGAGTCTTCGACCTATCCCGATTCTCGAGCCAGCTTGTCCAAAACTACAATGAATGAAAAGGAGGGAGTAAGCATAAATGCTTAGTAAGTTTACATGCAATTAACAAGTAACATAACAAAGTCATTATGCCAAACAACATTAACATAGCATCACCAAAACATATGTCGCAATTCTAGTCATCATACTTCATCTTACCACATTTTTGTTGTTGTCTCGGGTTTCAACCCAAGGGTTAAGTACATACCTGTCCAATACGGCCATTTCTCAACATTACCGAATTGTCACTTACGTCTTGAGTGCCTTTCCATTTCACTTGAATTTTACCCGTTGAACACATTGGAATACAACTCGGATACACGGATCATTTGCACATAAGTGCTGAATATGTAATCAATCAATCATGTAACCCACCCATAAACGAACTCGGACTCAACTCAACGAGCTCGGGCGTTCGCATCCATAAGCGAACTCGGACTCAACTCAACGAGCTCGGATGCCTAGTTACATCTCACGAACTCGGACTCAACTCAAAGAGTTCGGACATTCGCACCCATAAGTGAACTCGGACTCAACTCAACGAGTTCGGGTGCCCAACCATCCTAGTGACATGTCACTTGTATCCTAATCTATTCCCAAGGTTCAAACGGGATTTTCCTCGATCACTTATCCTTGCCGTCTTCCACATAATACCGGAACCAATACTCGGTAGCAATTTATATTTAACAAGTAGCACATATAATTTGCATATTGTTCAAAAATAACCACAAAGCATATATTTCATGATAAAAATCAGCATATCATATAAATAACATCGATTAACTTAAAAATAACAGTTATGTTACATTATTTGCACATGAACTTACCTTAGTACCAAAATACAAAGATTTTTGCAATTTAGTCCGTAATCTTTTCTTTTCCTCGATCAAGGTTGATTCCACGTCTTTCTTGATCTAAAATAACACATTTAGCTTATTTAATACTCACATTATCAAAATAGTCCTAAATTCAAATTTTGGAAAAATTACAATTTTGCCCCTAAACTTTTGCATATTTACACTTTTGCCCCAAAGCTCGGGAATTAAATTTTATCACAAATTCTTATGTTTTAGGACATGCTGATCATTTATTTACCATTAGCAAGCTCAAATTCATACTAAAACACTTACTTATGAATAATATGTACTTTTACCGATTAAGCCGTTTTACTCGTTTTTACTTAAAACCGAGTAGCATAAGTTTTCTAACATAATTTAAAACCTCATATTCTATCATAAAACATCAAAATACACAAATTTCACCTATGGGTATTTTTCCAAATATGAACCCTAACTTAAATTATTGCTAACATAAGCTTTATCGAGCTACCGGGATTTCAAAAACGTAAAAATCATTAAAAACGGGGCTTAGAATCACTTACTATGAAGCTTGGAAGCTTGAAACAAACCCTAGCTATGGAGAACCCTTGAAATTTCGTGGCAATGAAGAAGATGACCAATTTTGTGTTATTTTTCCCTTTTTATTTCATTAAATGTCCAAATGACCAAAATGCCCCTCCATACTAAACTTTCAAAAATTCCTTCCATGTCCTAGTTTGTCCATGAACATAAAATGGGTCTAATTACCGTTTAAGACCTCCTAATTAATATTTCAAAGCAATTTCATACTGAAAACTTCTAGAATGCAAGTTTTGCAACTTATTCGATTTAATCCCTAACTTCAAATTAAGCACTTTACGCTTAGAATTTCTTCACGAAATTTTCACACCATCATAAAATCATATCATAAACATCAAAATAATTATAATATAATTATTTCTACCTCGGATTTGTGGTCACGAAACCACTATTCTGGTTAGGCCCTAATTCGGGATATTACAACTCCCCCCCCTTTTTAGGATTTTCGTCCTCGAAAATCTTACCGGTAAACAGATGTGGGTATTGTTTTCTCATAGTTTCCTCGGGTTCCCATGTAGCCTCTTCTATCCCATGCTTTTGCCACAACACTTTCACAAGAGCAATACTTTTGTTTCTTAGTTGTTTGACCTCTCGAGCTAAAACTTTTATCGGTTCTTCTTCATAGGTCATATCTGGTCGTAATTCAATTTCTGTCGGTGAAACTACATGCGAAGGATCCGAGCGATACCGACGTAACATAGATACATGGAACACGTCATGAATTTTCTCTAACTCAGATGGTAATGCTAACCGATAAGCTACTGGTCCAACTCTTTCAGTTATTTCATACGGCCCAATAAAACGCGGACTTAACTTACCCTTCTGTCCAAATCTGAGGACTTTCTTCCACGGAGACACCTTTAAAAATACCTTATCACCAACTTGAAACTCGATTTCTTTTCGTATCAAATCTGCATAAGATTTCTGTGTATCCGAAGCGGTTTTCAAACAATCTCAAATTACCTTCACTTTTTCTTCAGTTTCTTTAATTAGATCGACCCCATAAATCTGATTTTCCTTGAGTTCGGTCCAATACAAAGGCGTCCGACACTTACGACCATACAATGCTTCATAAGGTGCCATTTTCAAACTTGTCTGGTAACTGTTATTATAAGCAAATTCCACCAACGGTAAATATCTTTCCCAGCTTCCTTGAAACTCTAATACACAACATCAAAGCATATCTTCAAGAATCTGAATTACTCTTTCTGATTGCCCATCCGTCTGTGGATGAAAAGCAGTACTGAAATTTAACCTTGTACCTAACGCTTCTTGCAACTTTTGCCAGAACCGCGAAGTAAATCTCGAATCTCTGTCTGGAATGATTGACAATGGTATTCCATGTAGTCTAATAATTTCTCTAACATACAATTCAGCTAACTTGTTAAGAGAATAATCCATACGTACTGGAATGAAATGAGCCAATTTAGTCAATCTGTCAACTATTACCCAAATGGCATCTTTCTTTCCTGGAGTTAACGGCAACCCTGAAACAAAATCCATAGTAATCCGATCCCATTTCCATTCAGGAACCATAATAGGCTAAAGTAATCCTGAAGGCACTTGGTGTTCTGCTTTCACCTGTTGACAAATTAAGCATTTGGACACAAATTCTGATATATCCCTTTTCATTCCTTTCCACCAGTACATTTTCTTCAAATCATTATACATTTTCGTACTGCCTGGATGAATCGACAAATAACCACCATGTGCTTCCTGCAAAATCTTTTGAATTAACTCCTCATTTTTCAGTACACAAATCCGATCTTTAAACATCAAGCAACCATCAGGACCGATTCTGAAATCTGACTCTGTATCCACCTCACATTGCTTTCTTTTGGCTTGTAAGTCTTCATCGCTTTTCTGAACTTCACAAATCTCTTGTAAAAACATCGGTCTTACTTTTAGTTCGGCCAGAATGGAACCATCATCTGACATTTCCAACTGAGTGTTCATAACTCTCAAAGCAGCCAACAGTTTTCTACTCAAAGCATCAGCAACTACATTTGCTTTTCCTGGATGGTAGTCAATCACAAGCTCGTAATCTTTTAATAACTCCAACCATCTTCGTTGTCTCAAATTCAAGTCCTTTTGTGACATCAAATATTTAAGACTTTTATGGTCGGTGTATACCCGACATTTCTCACCATACAGATAATGTCGCCAAATCTTCAAAGCAAACACCACCGCAACCAACTCCAAATCATGGGTCGGATAATTCCTCTCGTGAGGTTTTAACTGCCTCGAAGCATAAGCCACAACCTTTCCTTCTTGCATCAGTACACATCCCAAACCATTTAGAGAAGCATCACTATATACCACAAATTCTTTACCTGACTCGGGCTGTACTAACACTGGTGCCTCTGTCAATAACTTTTTCAATTCTTCGAAACTTTGTTGACATTCTTCCGTCCACTCAAATTTAACATCCTTGCGAAGTAATCTAGTCATAGGAGCAGCGATTATAGAAAATCCGTTCACAAACCGTCGATAATATCCGACTAGCCCCAAGAAACTTCTAACCTCGGTTACATTCTTCGGTGGCTTCCAATCAACAATAGCTAAAATTTTACTGGGATCAACCCGTATACCATCACCCGAAACAATATGACCCAAAAATCCAACTTCCCGAAGCCAAAATTCACTTTTACTAAACTTGGCATATAACTGCTTGTCTCGTAAAGTTTGCAAAACTATCCTCAAGTGCTCAGCATGTTCTGTCTCATCTTTCGAATAAATCAAGATATCATCTATAAATACCACAACAAATTTATCCAAGTATGGCCGAAATATTCGATTCATCAAGTCCATAAACATAGCAGGAGCATTTGTTAATCCGAACGGCATAACTAAAAATTCATAATGACCATACCTTGTTCTAAAAGCAGTTTTAGGCACATCTGACTCTTTTACCCGCAACTGATAGTATCCAGATCTCAAATCAATCTTTGAAAACCATGTCGCTCCTTTCAGCTGATCAAACAAATCATCAATTCTTGGCAATGGATACTTGTTCTTAATTGTCACTTTGTTTAATTGCCGATAGTCTACACACAATCTCATCGAACCATCCTTCTTTTTCACAAACAATACCGGAGCACCCCAAGGTGAAAAACTCGGTCTCACAAAGCCTTTGTCTGTCAACTCTTGCAACTGTGACTTTAATTCTTTCAACTCTGTTGGTGCCATTCTATACGGAGCAATCGAGATTGGAGCTGTTCCCGGCATCAACTCTATACCAAATTCTACTTCCCTGACTGGAGGCAAACCCGGCAATTCTTCAGGAAATACATCCGGAAATTCACATACAATCGGCACTGATTCCACTTTCTTTTCTATTTCTTTTGTATTTAATACATATGCCAGATAAGCTTCTTAACCCTTTCTCAAATATATCTGAGCCGACATTGAAGAGATTACACTAGACAATGCCTCTGATTTATCTGATTCAACCCGCAGAGTTTCACCATTTTCACACGTTAGTTCAATAACTTTCTGTTTACAATTTACTATGGCATCATGCGATGTCAACCAGTCCATACCCAAAATAACATCAAACTCATCAAACGGCAACAACATCAAGTCGGCCGGAAAGTAATAACCCCGAATCATTAAAGGACATTTCTTGCATACTTTATCAACTATAACACATTTGCCTAACGGGTTTGACACTTTAATCATAAATTCTGTATTCTCAACAGGTATATTCATGCTAGACACCAATTTCATGCATACATATGAATGAGTAGAACCAGGATCAATTAGAGCAGTAACATTAACATCATAAAGAGAAAATATACCGGTAATCACATCAGGAGAGGAAGCATCTTCACGAGCTTTAATAGCATAAGTTCTAGCCGGAGCCCTTCCTTCAGATCTAACTGCTACATCTCTGGCTACATTCTTGCTACTTGCTTCGCTCCCAGCTTTTCTTGGATACCTTCCTCGCGAATCTGCACCACTAGCTTTTGTATTCTAAAATTTTTCTTTTTCAATTCTCTCGGGGCAGTCTCTAATAAAATGATCCGGAGAACCACATCGGAAACATTCGTTTGCTCTGCACGGACCAAAATGATTTCTACCACACCGCTGACACTCGGGTTTAACAAATCTCGTGTTCCCTACACTGGCTGCCGAAGTAGTTTGGGACTTTGGACCCACATTTTGCTTCTTAAAATTCCCATAGGATTGTCCAGCTGAAACTTGGGAACGAGGATTCATATTTCTTAATCTTCTGGATTGCTGTGAGGGTGCATTAGTCATTTGTCTTTTCTTCCAGTTTCGTGTCTCAGATTCTGCCTTTTTCTTCTCTTTAAGTAGTTCTTCAGCCTTGCAAGCTCGGTCGACAAGTACCACCATTTCCTTTAATTCGAGAATCCCAACAAATACTTTAATTTCTTCATTGAGCCCATCTTCAAATCGCCTACACATTTTGGCCTCGGTAGGAACATATTCTCTGGCATACTTACTCAGTCGAACAAACTCTCTTTCATATTCTGTAACGGTCATGTTACCTTGTTTCAACTCGAGAAATTCCTTGCGCTTCTGATCAATAAATCTTTCACTGATGTATTTCTTCCGAAACTCTTCTTGAAAGAATTCCCAAGTTACCCTCTCTTTCGGTACCACGGAAATCAGTGTCTTCCACCAATTATAAGCTGAATCTCTCAACAAAGATATAGCACATTTTAAGCATTCCTCAGGTGTGCAGGACAATTCATCAAATACCCGGATGGAATTCTCAAGCCAAAACTCTGCTTTTTCCGCGTTATCATCTATATTAGCTCTAAATTCTTCGGCCCCGAGCTTACGGATTTTATCAACTGGAGTTCTTTGAAATTTTATCATACCCACATCTTGAGGCATCGGAGGTACAGGTTGAGGAATTGGGGGAGGTGGGGGAGGTCGTACATTCGGGTTCGTACGAACGAACTCAGTGTACCATGCACTCATCATTTGGAGAAAGGCTTCCCGATCCTTTTCTCCTCCCTGACCAACAGTAGGTGGTGGATTTTCAGTCGGCGCTACCCCTTCAGCCGGAGCTGGCGCATTACTCTCTACTTCATCAGCCACAGCTGGATCGGGATCCATTTACTATAAAAAAATCATTTAAACGGTCAGAAGTCGTCACACTATCACAATATACACATATGGCATGTATAGCAAAATCCGTACATAAAACACGTTAGTCCGAGAACCGACTAAACCTGCTCTGATACCACCAAATGTAACGTTCCCACGCCCGAAACCGTCACCGGAGTCGAGCTTGAGGTGTTACTAAACACAATTTACCATTTTAAACAACTTTACAAAATCTATTTTTATTTTCGGAATAAATTGTTTTCTGCGTCATGGTCGCTCAAAAATCATATCTCGAGTTACAAAACTCGAAATCAAGATCCGTAAATTTTCCCTGAATCTAGACTCATATATCTATTCACTAATTTTTTTCTAGAATTTTTGACTGAGCGGATTAGTACAGTTTATTAGTTAAAGTTTCCCCTGTTTTAGAACTCGACTGCACTGACCTCTACTCATTACGAATCACTTTTCTCCCTGTAAAAATTTCATATAACTATAACGTTTATTTATATTAAAACTAGATTCAATAAGGAATCTAGGCATATAAAGTAATCCTCCTAATTATTTTTGTACAATTTATGGTGAATTTTCAAATTTGGAACAGGGGATCCAGAAATTGCTCTGGCCCTGTTTCACTAAAACTCAAATATCTCATAACGTATAACTCCTTTACCTATTTTTCTTCTTCCATATGAAAGTAGACATGATAAGCTTCAATTTAATAACTAATCCATCATCAAATTCGATTTATATGATTTTTAGTGAATTTTCAAACTCACATCAGTGTTGCTGCAATGTTCTGTTTTATGGCTAATTTCATTTTCATAAAAGCTTTTATATACTAGATAACCTATTATTCTTTCATGACATCAAACATAATCTATATTAGCCATTTCAATGACTCAACATTATCAAGCATTTCCTCAACCAAACCACCACCATATCACAAGATTATTTACACAAAGTAGGTATATTACTATACATGCCATACTAAATCTTACAAGCCATTTACCAAAAAGTCCTTTGGATAGTGTGAACGAGTCTTCGACCTATCCCGATTCTCGAGCCAGCTTGTCCAAAACTACAATGAATGAAAAGGAGGGAGTAAGCATAAATGCTTAGTAAGTTTACATGCAATTAACAAGTAACATAACAAAGTCATTATGCCAAACAACATTAACATAGCATCACCAAAACATATGTCGCAATTCTAGTCATCATACTTCATCTTACCACATTTTTGTTGTTGTCTCGGGTTTCAACCCAAGGGTTAAGTACATACCATCCAATACGGCCATTTCTCAACATTACCGAATTGTCACTTACGTCTTGAGTGCCTTTCCATTTCACTTGAATTTTACCCGTTGAACACATTGGAATACAACTCGGATACACGGATCATTTGCACATAAGTGCTGAATATGTAATCAATCAATCATGTAACCCGCCCATAAACGAACTCGGACTCAACTCAACGAGCTCGGGCGTTCGCATCCATAAGCGAACTCGGACTCAACTCAACGAGCTCGGATGCCTAGTTACATCCCACGAACTCGGACTCAACTCAACGAGTTCGGACATTCGCACCCATAAGTGAACTCGGACTCAACTCAACGAGTTCGGGTGCCCAACCATCCTAGTGACATGTCACTTGTATCCTAATCTATTCCCAAGGTTCAAACGGGATTTTCCTCGATCACTTATCCTTGCCGTCTTCCACATAATACCGGAACCAATACTCGGTAGCAATTTATATTTAACAAGTAGCACATATAATTTGCATATTGTTCAAAAATAACCACAAAGCATATATTTCATGATAAAAATCAGCATATCATATAAATAACATCGATTAACTTAAAAATAACAGTTATGTTACATTATTTGCACATGAACTTACCTTAGTACCAAAATACAAAGATTTTTGCAATTTAGTCCGTAATCTTTTCTTTTCCTCGATCAAGGTTGATTCCACGTCTTTCTTGATCTAAAATAACACATTTAGCTTATTTAATACTCACATTATCAAAATAGTCCTAAATTCAAATTTTGGAAAAATTACAATTTTGCCCCTAAACTTTTGCATATTTACACTTTTGCCCCAAAGCTCGGGAATTAAATTTTATCACAAATTCTTATGTTTTAGGACATGCTGATCATTTATTTACCATTAGCAAGCTCAAATTCATACTAAAACACTTACTTATGAATAATATGTACTTTTACCGATTAAGCCGTTTTACTCGTTTTTACTTAAAACCGAGTAGCACAAGTTTTCTAACATAATTTAAAACCTCATATTCTATCATAAAACATCAAAATACACAAATTTCACCTATGGGTATTTTTCCAAATATGAACCCTAACTTAAATTATTGCTAACATAAGCTTTATCGAGCTACCGGGATTTCAAAAACGTAAAAATCATTAAAAACGGGGCTTAGAATCACTTACTATGAAGCTTGGAAGCTTGAAACAAACCCTAGCTATGGAGAACCCTTGAAATTTCGTGGTAATGAAGAAGATGACCAATTTTGTGTTATTTTTCCCTTTTTATTTCATTAAATGTCCAAATGACCAAAATGCCCCTCCATACTAAACTTTCAAAAATTCCTTCCATGTCCTAGTTTGTCCATGAACATAAAATGGGTCTAATTACCGTTTAAGACCTCCTAATTAATATTTCAAAGCAATTTCATACTGAAAACTTCTAGAATGCAAGTTTTGCAACTTATTCGATTTAATCCCTAACTTCAAATTAAGCACTTTACGCTTAGAATTTCTTCACGAAATTTTCACACCATCATAAAATCATATCATAAACATCAAAATAATTATAATATAATTATTTCTACCTCGGATTTGTGGTCACGAAACCACTATTCCGGTTAGGCCCTAATTCGGGATATTACAGGCTATTATGTGTAAAAGGTTTGAGGATGGGTTAAATGATGATATCCGACTATCAGTGGGGGTTCTGGAAATAAAAGAGTTTGTTGTTTTAGTTGACCGAGCCTGTAAAGCAGAGGAGTTGTTAAAAAGAAAAGGTAAAACTGAAACAGAAACGCGAGACACGAAGAAAAGACAGATGAGCAGATCATTTCAGGCTACATCTAAGAGGCCCAAAGAGTTTTCTACCAGATCTAGCTTTTCGGTAGGGCAATCTAGTCAGAATAGAGGTAGTAGATTTAAAGATTTGAAAGCTCAGACTACTTCGACCGCAAGTGTAGGTAATGTTAGATCAGGGAGATCAGGATGTCCACGGTGTGGTAGACTTCATTATGGTCCTTGTCGAGCAGGTGAAAATGTTTGTTATAAATGTGGTGCTCCAGATCATTTTGTACGAGATTGTCCAGAGGTGACTCAACGAGAAGTAACACAGAGTGCTAGATTCGGAAATGTTCCTACTAGAGGCAGATCATCGAGGCAACCGGGAGTAGGAGCAAGTAACAGAGGCACCACTAGAGATTTGACGGTGAGACCAGATGTTAGAGCCCCAGCAAGGACTTATGCTATTCGTGCTCGTGAAGAGGCATCCTCCCCCGATGTGATTACGGGTACATTTTCTCTGCATGATATTAATGTTGTTGCTTTGATTGATCCGGGTTCGACCCATTCTTATGTTTGTATGAAATTGATGCCTAAAATGAGTATACCTATAGAATTCACAGAATTTGTGATTAAAGTATCAAATCCACTAGGCAAGTGTGTATTGGTAGATAAAGTATGTAGAAATTGTCCCTTAATGATTAGAGGTCACTGTTTTCCGGCCGATCTCATGTTATTGCCGTTTGATGAGTTTGATGTTATTTTGGGCATGGATTGGTTGACGGCACATGATGTGGTAGTGAATTGTGGAAGGAAATTCATTGAGCTAAAATGTGAAAATAGTGAGATTCTTCGGGTTAATTCAGATGAGTCAGATAGTTCATTTGCTATGATTTCTGTTATGACAGCCCAAAAATATTTGAGAAAGGGGTGTGAGGCTTATCTTGCTTTTGTATTGAACACTAAAGATTCAGAATTGAAAGTTGAATCAGTGCCCGTAGTGTGCGAGTATCCAGATGTATTTCCGGAAGAATTACCAGGTTTGCCTCCTGTTAGAGAAGTTGAGTTTGGTATTGAGCTGATTCCAGGTACCACACCTATTTCTATTACTCCTTATAGAATGGCTTCGTCGGAATTGAAAGAATTGAAAGCTCAGTTGCAGGAATTAACTGATAAAGGTTTTGTAAGACCCAGTAGTTCACCATGGGGTGCACCAGTGCTATTTGTGAAAAAGAAAGATGGTTCGATGAGATTATGCATAGATTATCGACAGCTTAACAAGGTAACTATCAAGAATAAATATCCATTGCCCAGAATTGATGATTTGTTTGATCAGTTGAAGGGAGCCACTGTGTTTTCCAAGATCGATCTGAGATCCGGATATTATCAGATGCGAGTTAAGGAGTCAGATGTTCCGAAAACTGCATTCCGAACTAGGTATGGTCATTATGAGTTTCTTGTGATGCCCTTTGGCTTAACCAATGCCCCTGCTGTTTTTATGGACTTAATGAACCGAATATTTAGACCATATTTGGACAAGTTTGTAGTTGTGTTCATTGATGATATCTTGATTTATTCTCCTGATGAAATTGAACATGAAAAACATTTGAGAACAGTTCTACAAATTTTGAGAAATAATCAGTTGTATGCTAAGTTCAGTAAAAGTGAGTTTTGGCTCCGAGAAGTTGGATTCCTTGGACATATTGTTTCAGGTGAAGGTATTAGAGTTGATCCGAGCAAAATTTCAGCCATTGTCGATTGGAAGCCTCCCAGAAATGTTTCAGAAGTCAGAAGTTTTCTTGGTTTAGCTGGCTATTATAGACGATTTGTAGAGGGATTCTCTATGATAGCTACCCCGTTGACGAGATTGTTGCGGAAGGATGTTAAGTTCGAATGGACTGAAAAGTGTCAGCAAAGTTTTGATAAGTTAAAGGCATTGTTGACTGAAGCTCCCATCTTAGTACAGCCAGAACCGGGTAAAGAATTTGTGATTTACAGTGATGCATCTTTGAATGGGCTTGGTTGTGTACTTATGCAGGAAGGAAAGGTGATTGTTTATGCCTCTAGACAGTTGAAACCACATGAGAAAAATTATCCGACGCATGATTTAGAGCTAGCTGCGATTGTGTTTGCATTGAAGATTTGGAGACATTATTTGTATGGTGAACGGTGCCGAATATTCACCGATCATAAAAGTTTGAAATACTTGATGACTCAAAAAGATTTGAACCTGAGGCAAAGAAGATGGCTAGAGTTGATTAAAGATTATGAGCTAGTGATTGATTATCACCCAGGTAAAGCAAATGTAGTTGCTGATGCTTTAAGTAGAAAACTTTTATTTATATTGCGAGTTTTGAATACCGATTTAGCCATGTCGGATGATGGTTCTATTTTAGCTGAATTGAGAGCTAAACCGATATTTCTTGAAGAAATTTGTGAAGCTCAGAAAGATGACAATGAGTTACAAGCTAAAAGAGTTCAATGTGAGTCAGGCATAGAATCAGATTTCCGGATTGGTTCTGATGGTTGTTTGATGTTTAGAGACAGAATATGTGTACCAAAGAATGATGAGCTTATTCGGAAGATCTTACAGGAAGCACATAGCAGTTCTTTGTCTATTCATCCGGGTAGTACAAAGATGTACAATGATTTGAAGAAATTGTACTGGTGGGCAGGAATGAAAAGAGATATTTCAGAGTTTGTTTCCAGATGCTTGATTTGTCAACAGGTAAAGGCCGAACATCAGGTACCCTCGGGTTTATTGTAGCCTGTACTAGTTCCGGAATGGAAATGGGACAGAGTTACTATGGATTTTGTGATGGGATTGCCGTTAACACCGAAAAAGAAGGATGCAGTTTGGGTTGTAATTGATAAGCTAACTAAGTCGGCTCATTTTATCCCAGTTCGTATGGATTATTCACTTGACAGGTTGGCTGAGTTGTACATTTCAGAGATAGTCAGACTACATGGAGTACCATTATCAATCATTTCAGACAGAGATCCGAGATTTACTTCACGATTCTGGAAAAAGTTGCAAAAAGCTTTGGGCACAAAGTTAAGTTTCAGTACGGCTTTTCATCCTCAGACCGACGGTCAGTCAGAGAGAGTTATTCAGGTACTTGAAGATATGCTTAGATGTTGTGTATTGGAATTTCAAGGCAGTTGGGAAAAATACTTACCATTGGTAGAGTTTGCCTATAATAATAGTTACCAGTCGAGTTTGAAGATGGCACCCTATGAAGCTTTGTATGGACGCAAATGTCGTACGCCTTTATACTGGACAGAGCTTAAAGAAAGCCAGATTTACGGGGTTGATCTAGTTAAAGAAACAGAAGAAAAAGTGAAAGTTATCAGAGATTGTTTGAAGGCAGCTTCAGATAGGCAGAAGTCATATGCAGATTTAAAAAGAAAAGAGATTGAATATCAGGTTGGCGACAAGGTATTCTTGAAGGTATCCCCGTGGAAGAAAGTTCTCAGATTTGGCAGGAAAGGTAAGCTAAGTCCTCGTTTTATTGGGCCGTTTGAAGTGATTGAGAGAATTGGGCCATTAGCATACCGATTAGCTTTGCCGACTGAATTAGAGAAAATTCATAATGTGTTCCATGTTTCAATGTTACGACGTTATCGGTCAGATCCATCGCATGTGATTTCTCCGACAGAGGTTGAGATTCAACCAGATATGACTTATGATGAGGAACCAGTAAAAATTCTAGCTCGTGAGGTAAAGCAATTAAGGAATAAAAGTATTGCTCTTGTGAAAGTCTTATGGAATAGACATGGGGTGGATGAGGCTACATGGGAACCCGAAGAGGCCATGCGAAAACAGTACCCAAATCTCTTTACAGGTAAGATTTTCGGGGACGAAAATCCCTAAAGGGGGGAGAAATGTAACATCCCGAAATAGGGCCTAATCGGAATAGTGGTTTCGTAACCACAAATCCGAGATAGAAATAATTATTTTATAAATATTTTGAATTTTATATTATGATTGCATGATAGTGTGAAAATTTCGTGAAGAAATTCTACGCGTAAAGTGCTTAACTTGGAGTTAGGGACTAAATCGAATAAATTGCAAAACTTGCATTCTAGAAGTTTTTATTATGAAATTGCTTTGGAATATTAATTAGGAGGGTTTAAATAGTAATTTGACCAATTTCTTAGTTCATGGACAAAATAGGACATAGGTGGAATTTTTGAAAGTTTAGTAAGGAGGGGCATTTTGGTCATTTGGTTATTAACATGAATAAAAAGGGAAAAGATGACAAAAAAATCATCATCTTCTTCATTGCCACGAAATTTCAAGGGTTCTCCATAGCTAGGGTTTGTTTCAAGCTTCCAAGCTCCATAGTAAGTGATTCCAAGCCCCGTTTTTAATGTTCTTTACGTTTTCGTAGTCCCGGTAGCTCGATAAAGCTTATGTTAGCAATATTTTAAGTTAGGGTTCATATTTGGAAAAATACGCATAGGTGAAATTTGTGTATTTTGATGTTTTATGATAGAATATGAGGTTTTAAATTATGTTAGACAACTTGAGCTACTCGGTTTTAGGTAAAAACGAGTAAAAGGGCTTAATTGGTAAAAATACCTATTGTACATAAGTGTATGTTATAGTAGGAATTTGAAGATGATATTGGTAAATAAATGATCAGCATGTCTTAAAATACAAGAATTTGTGATAAGTTTTGATTTCCGAGCCTTGGGGAAAAAGTGTAAATATGCAAAAGTTTAGGGGCAAAAATGTAATTTTGCCAAAATTTGAAAAAGGGCTGTTTTGATAAATGTGAGTATTAAATAAGCTAAATTTGCTATTATAGATCAAGAAGAACGGAATTCAAGAGTAGATCGGGGAAAAGAAAAAGTAAAGGACTAAATTGTAAAGTTTAGTCACAATTTGTATCGAGGTAAGTTTACGGTAAATAAATGCAATATTTCATTGTTTTACATTGATATTGTCAATTTTCAGCATTTATATATTTATTTTATGGAAATATTCAAAGTCGAATTTAAAGAGAAGTGACAGAGAAGAAGCATTAGAAAGCCCCGTTTGAGCCTTAGGA
This sequence comes from Gossypium stocksii, assembly GCA_020496765.1. Lineage (NCBI taxonomy): Eukaryota > Viridiplantae > Streptophyta > Magnoliopsida > Malvales > Malvaceae > Gossypium > Gossypium stocksii. Next base: position 35,108,666 of record CM035630.1, read on the forward strand.
ATGCTAGGATATTTGGGTTAACAGACAGACAGTAATGAGCCATGTAAGTCCATATTAAACATATGGCTTTGGAGACAGGACAGTATTGCGCCATGTAAGCCCATATCGTGTATATGGCCTTGGAGACAGGACAATATTGAGCCATGTAAGTCCATATCGTATATATGGCTTTGGAGACAGGAATATTTCATGTAAGAACATGTCAAGGACATGGCATTGGCAGTATTTTATCAGACAGGAATAACCTGAGTATCCTTAGTATTCCGAGTGGTTCAACGGGTCATTGTACAAGTTAAATTCAGTGAACTATCAGCAAAGGGAAGTTAGATTATGTTTATGAATAACGAAAGGTCAGGTAAGAAAGAAGGTAGTAAGTGAGAAGTAAAGAAAGTTTATGATGCTAGACGATATTATGTATAATTGCTCAATATGTTAAATGTTGCAATTTATTTGCTTGTAAGCTTACTAAGCCTAGTGCTTACCCCTTTATTTTCTTTCTTATTATAGTTCTTGCCAAGCTTACTCAGGGATCGAAGGAAACGTCGGAGTTCAGATCACACTATCAAAGGAATCATTTTGGTATAACTAGACGATTCATTTTGTGTATGGCATGTATAGGGACTTAGTCTTTTATAGAATGATATGTTCAATATATGGTGTATAAATGCTTGGAAGTGAATAGCTAATGAAATGGCTAACCATGCATGTGTTTAATGGTATGTATGCTTAAATGGTAACTATCACATGAAAACTATGAAAAGTATAAAAGTAGCTTGAAAACAGATGCAAACAGCAGCAGTGACGTGAATTTGAAAAAATCACTAAAAATAGTAGGAATGGAATTAAAAGGTGAATAAGGTATGAAATTAAAGCTTAATGAGTCTATTTTCATGTGGAAGAAACAGAGTAGGAAAAAGAGTTGTATATTATGAGAAATTTTCAGTTAAGTGAGACTGACTCTGTGATCCCCTGTTCTGACTTCAAAAATTCACTATAAATTGCACATAAATAATTAGGTATTATAGTTTATATGCCTAGATTCCTTATTGAGTCTAGTTTCTAATGAAATAGATGGCATGCCTGTTTGAATTTTGTACAGGGAGAAAATTAGTTCGTAGTGAACAGAGGTCAGAGCAGTTGAGCGGTGTAACAGGGGAGAATTTAACTAATAAACTGTACTAATTGGCCAAGCCAAAAATTCTAGAAAAAAATTAGTAAATAGCCATATGAGTCTAGTTTCAGGGAAAATTTACGGATCTTGATTTTGAGTTTTGTAACTCGAGATATGAATTTTTGAGCGACTATGATGCAGAAAACAGTTTATTCCGAAAATGAAAATAGATTTTATAAAGTTGTTTAAATGATAAATTATGTTCGGTAACACCTCAGGCTCGACTCCGGCGACGGTCTCGGGCGTGGGGGTGTTACAAAGAGCACTAATTCTCACAAATTTAATGATAATTCATCCAGAAATTAGGCTGAACATGAGGTGAAAATATGTATAATTTATCGTTTATCAGGCCAAGCCTAAGTTAAAACCCGGTAGATTTTTTTAAATTTTGGACTTAGAGAGTAGTGGTCTTGAGTATGTGGGCTTTTAAGAAAAAGTGAGTAATTTAAGACACAAGTGAGCCTTTGGTAAAGTGGCAATGTGGCGCCACTTAAAGCCTAAGAAAGTGGCGTGTGGAAGCTGTGCAAGGGGCCAAGGTTCAAGCCTCATGCTAAGCAGTGTGGTATTTTATTTTTACTGCAAGTGCAAGGCATGTGATGGACTTCAAGAGAAACTCTATTGGAAAGAGTTTGAGATGCTCGTGAGATTGAGTCAAAAAGGATAAGGAGGAAAAAATCTAGGAATTTGAATGGGAGCTAGTGGTGGCCGATTGTAGGGGTCTTGGAAGAGCAATTCGGCATTTGGAGAGTGGAAGGTGTATTTGGCTAGGGCTTTAAGGGTTTGCACTTTCGGCAATTAGGGTGGTGTGCCGACTTCTTGTGTTGTTTTTCAGCATTTGGTTGTTGATTGTTTCTCTAGTGCCGAATAGGTTTTTAAAGAACACTTTCAATTCTTTTTCTTCCTTTTCTTCTTTATTATAGGTTCTAAAAATCAAAACTACTCCTTCTTATAGTTTCCTTCTGGTCGACTTCCTTTTTATTGAACCCCTCCCTTCTTCTTTCATCTTCTTTCTCTTCTATTTGCACCTAAGGCCGAATCTACTCCTTTCTTTTCTACTTTCTTCTCAAGCCTTTCAGTCGACTTCCATAAAAGCCGAAACCGAAGCTATGTGTAGTTTACTCCCTTGATCGAAACCCCCATTCTTTCTTTAATTCACTTAGCCGAATCTCACAACTTCCATAACCCTTGTCGACATCATCTCTTTTCCATTACAAACTCCCATCTTCTTTTTCTTCCCATATCAAAAGCCAAAACCCAAAGCTTGTATCGCCGATTTCTTCCTGGTCGAATCTCTTATTCTCCTCTTCTTAAGGTTCGTTTGGATCTATATCAGATCTAGACTAGGAAGGTAATTTAGCTTGGTTCTCTGGGAAGAAGATCTACGGTAAGTTATCGAAACCCTTTCCATTTGTTATTTCAGGATTTAAGAAAAGCCAAAAATCCCTAACCACTTAGGGAGGCTGTCGTTTTGGACTAAGGGCTTTACGAGCCTCTTTCTTTCGATTCTCTGTGTTTAGTGTGGATAGGAGACAATCTAGCAAGAAGCGTTAGAGGCTAGGACCATTGGAGCGACTAGATCTAGATCTAGTCATAGTTTCGGCAAAGGTGAGTATTCAAGGGCCTAAAGTGGTGTTGGCCGAATATGGTAAGTAGTGGTTACATTGGTTAGCATCGATTCATAGTTTAATATCTTAAGTGATCAATTGTAGGATAATCGCGTGGAGGATCTCATCGTAGTATCTCGCAAATCAGGTGTGTAAACGAACACCCTCTAGTAGACTAAATTGGCAAAAGCTGAAAAGCCGAAATGTCAAAATTCTGGCATTTTGTGGGCTTGCAAGCGTGCGAGAGCTCGTGAGTCAGTTAAAACGGTAAAAATAGTTATCGCAAATGGTAAGGAGGTTGTGTGCGTAATTTCATGCGCCTTGGTGAATCTGGGCCTCGAGGGGCTGAATTTGGGCCCAATGAGCTTATGGGCCCATATAGGTAAAAACAAGCAGTAAGCGTATTCTGATAAACTAATTGATAAGACTGATAAATCAGACTTAAAATTTGGGCTTGGTGGGCCAAAATAGTTATAGACACCGTAGGGCCCATTAGGGGTTTTAGGGCCCAATAACTTTAAGTTGCTAAAATGGGCTAGATAAGTTGCTAAAATGGGCTAGATAAGCTACTTAGTTGATAGCTGGACTGTTAAAAATTGTAATAAGCATGAAACCCTAAAAATTGGAATAATTATTGAAATACCCCTTGAGGGTGAAAAATTACTATTTTACCCCTAGGTGCAAAATGACCATTATACCCCTAGGGTTAAATTGACTGAAATAAATGCTATACTTTATCTGTTCACTGTATGCCATGACATGTTATACTATTGCATGGGATTGGGTTTTTGATGGATGAAGTGCTAAGTGGCATTGCCACATTTTCTGATAGGGGCTTATCCTCGTTTTACTATTAGTGGCTTGGCCACGTTTTCTGATTAAGCAGCTCAGCTGCGACTGTGGTGTGTAGGGTTGGATGGGTTGAGTTATTCCCCACATGGTGTGTAGGGCTAGTACGGGTGGTGTGTAGAGCTTGATTTGGGCTGGGTTTTGCATACATGCATAATTTCTATTCTGTACTGTGATGGGCCTAAGGGCTACACTGAATACTGAATAGGGCTAAAGCCCAGTTAATACTGTTTACTGAATAGGGCTAAGGCCCAATAAATACTGGAACTGGATAGGGCTTAGGCCTTGTAAGCTTGAACTGATTTAGGCTCTGGTTGGGTTTACTTTATACACTGAGTTTCCAAACTCACCTCTTCCCTTTCATCTATGCAAGTAAGCCCTAAGCTAGTGGACTTGGAGTTGAAGGGATTCGGAGTGGCCATGTGGACTGCATTTGGTTGATTTTACCTAAGTTATTTTATTTTCAGTATTTCATTTAAAATTATTTTCTTTTTGGGTTCTATTTTGTAATAAGGCTGCTTTTGAGTATTTATATTTGGGTTTTTACTTCATTATTTACAACTTGCTTAAAATGGATGGACTTAGGCTGCGCAGGTTTTCATAAAATTAAACAACATTTTCAAAATATAAAACACGCATCAAATGGATAACGTAAAGACAAACAAGACCTTGAGACTAAATAAATTTTAAACCGGCAGCAGGTAGAACGTTCACAAATTAAACCTGGTTTTCTTTCCAAACTTTAAGATAATGGTTTTGCTAACTCACCTTAATCGTGGTAACTAAAGAATATGATCGATCTATCGTCGATGTGACACACCAGACTTGGCCGTAATGTCTGGGCCTGGTTTAGGGTGTTACACCCAGTCTCAGTAGTAGGTGTAGCAGGAGTCTCGCTCGTATTCAGATTTAGCATACTACCTAAAGTGGAAGACTCACCTTGAATCCCCCTACAATGCCCACAGTGCCCACGAATACCATGACCGCAAGTTCACGAGCACTCATTGTTTTAAAATTTTATCTACATTATGAAATTTTATGCATCAGTTTCAGTTTCTATTAGCAAATGTTATATGCTTCAAATGTTTATCAAAAGTTAAGAAATCCTTCAAAAAGTACAGTTTCTAGCTAACTCAGTATAATTTCTGATAGTTCTAACTACAGTATTTCTAAGTCCAGAAGTACTTCCAAGGTCGGTGCCAGAGACTCAATGTACCACATACTTTACTTATAAAAATAAACTTATTTGAATATTGTTTCTTTTTCAAATTCAAATTTGAACCCAACATTCACAACCCGAGTTTTACAACCTGGCTCTGATACAACTAAATGTAACACAACAAACCGAGCCTAGACGTTATGGCCGAATCTAGGAGTGTTACGAGGAAGGGTTTTGAAATCACTCTTATTACGTTAAATTTCTTGCGTTTAATTGTTACTGAAGATAATCCACATTTTTATCAAACATATTATTATTTTCGTTAAGGAAAATATTATTGATTTGCTTTTTCAGAAAACTTATTTTGTAGCGGAAGTTTGATATTGTTAAAGTTGAAAACCAAGCATGTGTTTTTAGAAAAACATTTGTTTGCATAAAACAGTGATTTTGTTAAACGTTGCAGTATAAAAGTCAAAAACACATCTAAAACTAAAATTAAAACAAACAATCCAGAGAGTCCCAATATTATAAAACTCTAAAAAATAATCTTGATTTTATATAAAAATCGTTAATCAAAACAATTCAAGAACTAGTGGTCACCACTGACACTCCGTCATATTGGCCCGCCTATGTCTAAGGATTATTTGAATAGAATAGACAATAGATGTGAGTTTTCATAAACTCAGTGTGTAACTCAACAGAAACATACACGTATCAAATTCAGAATTTTAGTATATCAAAACAGAAGTGGACATAAGTCCTTATGAGAGTCAGATTATTAGAAACATACAGCTATGCAAAGTCCTACCCCCATCCTCCACACACCATCTCCGACTATCCCAACACACCACATTGGCTATAAAACACCCACCCAGCCCTACACACCATATAGTGCCTGTATGACACTTATCAGAATAATTTGTAGCTGTGCTGCCATAATAACGACAAATTATCACCTCACAGAACACTTCCTCCAATAAACAGAACCCACCCTATATACAGATACAGAATACAGATATACAAAATAATAGATTTAACATGACCCACATGCTCGTATATAGATATCGTACATTCTTATACAACACAATCAGACACACATATCAGTTTCCCTAAACTCATATTAGTCTATTAGAATAATAGATCTCATGCATTATGGTTTGTTTTGCCCTTTACGGACCCTATGGAAGGCCCACAGTCGATCGGAATGACACGGGTGACCCTAGGGAAATTTTCAAAATTTTGGGCTCACTTGCCAATATGGGCCCATACGCCTGTGTGGCCCACACGCCAAAATTGGCCTAACTTGTATGACCCAAGTGGCCATATACTAGCCCGTTATACAACCATGTGTCGCACACAGCCAGCTACACACCCATGTGGCATCGACAAGCCACTTTTTTGGCTTTCGCCAAACTTCGATTTTTGTATTTTTGTTACACACCTAGATCATTTTCAAAGCAAAAACACACCCGAAGTGAACAGTACCAATAATCAACAATAAAATGTCCACAATCAAATTTAGTTCCTCAATTCCAAACAAATCACCAATCGAATATAGCGTAACCAAATGTAAATTTTTGACAAAACAAACTGCACTAAGATGTTTCAAAAGCTTACCTTCATTTATAGCGGCCTCTATGCTTTATAACGAGCCGAAAAGTCTCTATTTTCTTGAAGAACACTTTGCAAAATAGTATACCGAATTAATCTCATGCCCCAACAGAAACTAAAACGTTAATTAAAATTCCCTAGAAATCACAAGAACCCCTTACCTACGAAGTAGCACTATGGAATTGAAAAGTTAAAGTATTACGATTTGAAGGAAAAATTCGGCAAAACTAGAAAAGGGAAAAAAATGGAAGTTGGTAATGGAAACAGGGAAAAAAGGTCAAAAAGGGGAAAACTTTTTGGGAAAAGAAAATAAAAATTAAAAAAATAAATATTTTACTAAAATATTCCTAATATCCCTCCAACTCCCCACTAATCCACTAACTAACCTAATCTCACCAAATCTGACACCTCAATCCACATCCAACTACCTTAGAATTCCAGCTTCACCCAAACTCTATCCGACTACTGAGACAAAAATTATCATCCTCACTCACATAGGGACTCGAACATAAGACCTTAAATCAAGCCAACCCTTACCACTCGAACTAGTAGGCTCATTTTGCTCTGGGTTTACCGAAATTAAGGTGTAACTCTACCTAAAAGGGATAAGGCTGGGGCCAAAAATAGTAGAATTTTCTAGAAAGTGTGACTTGAACCCAAGACCTCAAACACACACCCAAAACACTTAATCACTAAAGCAGATGCATATTTGTGATAGATTTTACAAAAACAAAGTTAAATAATTTAGGGCGTTGCAAAAAGTATCAATATCATACAAAAAATATCGTTTATAATTGGAACACCTCAAAACTTAGCCCATAAGTTTCGACTAGATTTCGGAGGTCACATTAGCCACCAAAATGGCCTAAAACAAAATACTAATCAAATTCCTAAATACCTTTTCAAAAAGCATTTTCTACTTATGTCTAATGAAAAATTAGATAAAAACTTAACTTTCATTTTACAATAGCGACCTCATTGTCGTTAAGGTTAAAGGAAGCCAAATTGATATTTTATAAATTGATTTGCAAAAATTTCCAATTTAATAAATTATTTCTCAAAAATTTCAAAAAAATAATTATTGCAATGAAAGAACCATCGTTTGGCTATAGTTCAAAACTCATAGATTTAACATTTCAAAACTTGAGTTTTTATTTAAACCAAACAGTCTTACTGTTAATGCTCACGCACAAAAACGTGAAGGTAACTTAAAACCAAAAAGCACAACTAACTATTTAAAAATCATGCATGGAATCCCAAATATTAGTTTCAATCAAAACCTATAGTTTTTTTCAAAATCCGGGTCCAAATCTGTACCAGAGTTCATAAAAATTAATTACAGTCTAAAATAGTTTAGTTTATTAAAGTTTATGAAAAACTTTATCAAATCAAACTGAAACATATCATTCTGAGACCTCCGGCTTGCCAAGTCCAGCTCCTAAACTCGTGGGCTACCTGAAAGGAGGAAACTAAGGGAGTTAGCTATGAATGTAACACCCCAAACCCGGCCTAGAAGTCTAGACCGAATTCGGAATACTACATTGATCACCGAAGTGATTGTGAGAAATTTTACAAAAAACAATCCCTTTATAAGTTAAAAACATTCAAACCTTATAAGTAAAAACTGAACCATTGCAGTGAAATTTAAAACTCAAATAGAATTATAGTTTAGTTTGAAAATAACCAGAATAATTGTACATATGAAAATCCAAAACAGAATTTGTACCATAGTATTATAAAATCTTACAGTTTGAAAACCAAATATAAGATTAAAACTGAAAATCACAAACTGATAATCCACTCGGGCAAAACTGTTCAAGACCTCCGCGTATCGAGCCCTACGTCAGAAATCAGAAAGGTACTTGAAAGGGGAAAAAGAAGGGGGTGAGCTATATGAGCTCAGTATGAGATCAAAATCAACTAACTACGGTAACCGATACAAAAAGCTAGAAAGTAGTTCGAATGCTGAACATACTTACAGAGCTCTATAGAACCAGTTGGTACATTCACAACGGATGTACCAGCAGATAACAATATTTAGAGCATGTTAAAAACACACTTAGCCACACAATCGCAGTACCATTTAGTCTTAGTAACAATAGTTCTCACTCAGTCATATAGTTACTATAACTATACAGTCAGTTAGTTACAATCAGTGTCTACAAACTCACACAATCATATGTATTTTTCAGTCGAGAGAAACAGTCAGATGCGCAGTGGTGTCATTCAATCCAACAGAAGCATGCAACAGTTGCGATGCACGTAGATCACACAAGCAAATGAGCATGTATGCAATTGAATTAAAGAATAACCCCACCCATCTAGCCAACACACCTCTCCGTCCATCCTTACACTTACTGTGGGGTTTGAAACACACACCTAACCCTACACTTTCTGTGATGTCATCCCGGGTTTCTCGGCAACGATGGCCATCAATAAGTCCACGACCCTCAGGGTATTAGGACTACTCATGACATTTTGGGTATTGGAGCTATCAGTAATCAGGTAAATTGCCAAATCATATATTACGTAACAAAGCTGACGTATAAGCTGTACAATGCCATACGACAAACTGCGGTACAGATGTGCAGTAGAACTGCCAAATTAGAAAATGGTACGTAGCGTACCTAACGTACATGCAGTATAGTGCAATATGGTAATCCATTATACAAATAGATTGCCGTAAAACTGCCAGTTCAATCAATGGTACATAGTGTAGCTAACATACATGTAGTACAGTGCAATGTGGTAATCTGTTATACCGATAGATTGCAGTTAAACTATCAATTCAACCAATGGTATGTAGCATAGCTAACATACATGTAGTACAGTGCAATACGATAATTCGTTATACTGTTATCAGTAAAGTCCATGACCCTCAGGGTATTGGGACTGCCTACGACCCTCTAGGTATTAGGGGTTACAGTATGCAGTTAAACTGCCAGTTCAGTCAATCTTCCTTCTCTTCAAAATCCCACCCAAAAGCAATATATGGATATATATATATATATATGCAGTCAGATGTACACGATCAGGATACCAGTTTCAGACAGTTAATCAGAAGCAGACACTCACATCTAATCAGTCAGCTACAGAATCAGACATGAGTACACTCGTAACTCAAATTCAGTATCAAGCTTATCACACAACCAATCACAACTAACATAATAACACACATATCAAGCCTAGATCAGAGTCATAACTACCATCAGCAAAGCTCAGTCGAGGGTTGGAACAGTCAGAGTTGCGATTACAATTAAATTCGACCTAAAAACATTCTTTGGCGAGATAGGGCTACACGCCCGTGTGCTCTAGTCGTGTGGAGCAATCCAGGCCGTGTAGGGGTCCAAACACTTGTGTAAAGGGTAGCACACGACCATGTGACAGAGGCACACACCTGTGTGAAGTAGGGACATGGCTGTGTGAACAGGCAGTGTAACTCACTGTCCAATTTCACTAAGATAGAGTGCAACGCAGACATGGCCGTATAAGGGTCTCACAAGCCCGTGTGCCTACCAAACACGGCTGTGTGTTTCGAAACACACGCCCATATGGGATCCCTAAAGCCCCAAATCAGCCACATGACCATGTGGCCAGGCCGTGTGACTCCAAATCCCAAATTCCTAATTCCCAAACCCAAACGACAGTATGCCAACGGGACACGACCATGTGAATTCTGACAAAATCCCTAAATTGGCCACACGACCGTGTGGCCAGGCGTGTGGCACCTAATTTGGTATGGAACCCTAGTTCCTAAATCCACATGGCCGTGTGCCTTTGCACACGCCAGTGTGGTCATCGGGGAGGTCACGAAACCACTCAAAAAATAGCCCAAAAACCACCATCTTACCAAAACCATCCCTAATCTTTTCCCTATCAAAACTATATCAGAAAGTGGTGGTTTCTCCTCACTTCCAATGTCTAAAATCTAAAATCTTCGGGTTAACACACAGTCAAAATATGTCGAAATAGAAATTTTGTAAAAAAAATAATGAGAAGACAAGGTTTCTAATCCCACACCTATTTTAACGACAAAGAAGACGTCAGAGGAGCGAAATTCCAAAACCAAAAATCCAAAACCCAAATTTTGAGTATTAATCAATAAAAACAAAAAAAAGAAGAATTTTGAAGAAAAGCCGAAGAATGTGAAAAAAAAAGAATAAAAGTAACAACAAAATAATAATAATAAATAATTTAATAATTAGAATTATTAACAAAATAAAAAGGCTATCCCAAAGACTCGAACCCCGAACCTTGAGGTTCATTAACAATCAGTCAACCACTAGACTAGCAGGCCTATTTTGTCACCAGATTGCACAACTAACCACATATGTGCAACCTCCTCACTAACCCTACGCACAAATCTCAAAACTTCCAGGCCCAAAATTCGAGGAATTATAGTGAAAGCTCAATGTGAGTTTTAAGCATACTTAACTATACAGGGTCAACTCAATCAAATAGTACGGTAACAAATGATATAGTGGCAAGTAGTTACACTGACATACAACAGACAAATAAACAACCAATTCTTGCTATAGCAAAATTCAAATCATATTTAATTATTACATCAAAATAAAGCATTAAGGAACTTTATATTAACAAAAATGCAAAAGTCACATTTAAATGCAACATGGTGAACCACTCGCCTAACCAACCACTACACACCAACTTTGTCATCCAACACACACCAATAAGGGTAAACTAGACCCTTTCTAACCTCTACATACCATTACTTAGGTTATCGTAGACCCATCCAACTGAACACACAATAATGTGGTCATTTTCCACTTAAATTAATATGCAATTGGGTTGTCAAGCCCTGAATTTTGGGTCTAGGAGAAATGGGCTTTGAGTAGCGAAGAGATTGGATTTTAGTTGGACGAGAAAAATTTCACAAATTGCAGGTTGATGATGGTTAAGGGATTTTGAACTGTTTGTGGATGTCTAAGAAGTCCTGGGTTCAAACCAAGACTTTAGCGAAAATTTTAGTTTCTCCCTTATGTGGATTAGGTGTTAGCTAAAAAGCCATATTAATATTTTTGGTTAAAGCATGACACATAAAAGCAAATGGTCTTGTGGCAAGGAGACGTTAGTAGCAAGCAGGTGGTCTAGAGTCCAAATCCTAACCGTGGTAAAATTTTTATTGTGCATATGTTAGCATGGAAGCTAGTGTTTAAACCTTATAATTATTTGGGATTGATTTACGACACAAGAGAGCTGGTGGTTTCTTGGTAAAAGGTGTATTAGGGCTGCTGGGGAGCGTGAGTTCGAATCTCAAGCCATGAGAAGTTTTGGTTTTTTTAAAAGGGATTGATTCTAGTAGGTAAAGCTTATGTTTAGTTAGGATGGTTTTATGACATAAAAAGCTAGACGGCAAAGAGGCAAGCGGTGTGTAGGGAACTTAGAGGGCTGGAGTTCAAGCTACCCCATGCGCAAAAGGGGTTATATTTTCTTGCTCACGCAATGAAGGAATTAGTGTTTGACCGAATCACTTAGAGTTGATTTAAATTTGAATTAAGCAGTTGCTATTCGGTGGAAGGAAATTCAAATTCGGTTGTTAGCTAAAATCAAGGAGTAAACCCAAGATTTTGATTTGGCGGTAGTGTCATGCCAATTGAGAAAAGCTATGGAGTACAAGATTTGGTCATTAGGGGTTGAGGTGCCGAATAGTGCAATTGGGAAAAAAATAATATTACCTTTGTGTTCCCTTGTGTGCAATACTTTTCTCTCTTCTAGTGCCGAATTCACATTTTGTTCTCTGCACCTTTATTTTCTCTTCTCTTCGGGATCACCGAGTTTGCAATTAAAAATGGAACAACCTCTCACGTACTCCTTCTTTTTTACCTCTGTGATTCCTTGAGTGCTTCTCTTTTCGCCATTCCCTTTGAATTTTGGTTCTTGGTCGAATCTCCATTGCTGCCTATATCCTCAAATCCCTTTTGGTTTTATTATATTATAACCAAATATTGTTCCTACGTTTTCCTGGTAGTGTCGACTTCTTCTTATATTTGCTTTATCGATTTTGAAGGTAAGAGGTGCTTATCATAGATCTGTCTTGTCTATCTCCTTTTCTTTTTGTTGAATCTATAAACATTCCTCCCTAATCTCCTCTTTTCTTTATCAGTTATTATCAGAAGTTTGTCCATAGTATCATGTGCATCAATTGTAGGTGATGTTGTGGTGGGCCGAATATTACTATCTTCCCATCCTTATTCTATATATTTCGATAATTGATGCATTTGGTTCAAATGCTTTACTATTTAGGTTCTGTTAATGAAAATTGGGTTTTGACTCAGATCCTATAAAGAAGTAGGTAAGTTCTAGTTAAGGGAGGATTAAATCCTTACCCTCCTAATCAAGGTAAGCGATTTGTAGTTTTCAAAAAATCTAGTGATCATGAAACCGTGATTAAATTTGGTGTTAATCAACTAATGGGTTACCGTAGATGAATGTAGGTTTGGGAATCGCTTGGGCTTAACGCATGTTCTCTCTTCGGGTGTGTTAATCACACTATTAGACTCTGAAGGCAAAATGCCAAAATGTCAAAAGTTGAAAGCCCAATGAATCGAACGTCTGGCCATAAGGGCGTGCAAACACTCATTTGATCGGCTGAAGCCATGGATTATGGCACTACATCAAAAAATGGCCATCATAAACGGGTACATGAGATGGGCCGAATGGCCAGATAAGCCCAACAGGCTGTGGGCCTGCTAGATGGGCATTAGCCCATATTTGAGTTCTGGACTGTTTGGTTGCATGTGTTGCTAGATTACCATGGGCCTACTGATGGGCCCTCACATACTTAGGCCCACACTGGTAAATGACTGAAATGCCTCTAAAAGGAAAATGATTAAAATGACTGATTTGACTCTGTATACTTTCTAAATAATATTTTATGCCATGGAATGTTATATATGCGCTTATGTTCTATATCATGTTGGCATGACTTTGAGTATGTTGCATTGCATGGGGTCAGGTATATGCTTATGGAGGAAGTGTTATGTACTGGCAGCTTCGCTGCATTAATCTGATGGCTTCTGGCCTAATATTCTTGCAGCACTTCTGCATTTTTACGATAGTGCTGCATCGGTACTACACTGTGGAGTGTAGGGTTGGGTGGGCTGATTATATCCCCAAATGGTGTGATGGGTTGGACAGAGATGGAGTGTAGAGGATGGTTAGGTAGGATTCTTCTTGCATGCTACACTGTTACTGTAATGGGCTTCGGCCCACTAATAGTGATATGTTACTATAATAGGCTCTGGCCCAGTCTGATTCTGTTACAGTGTTATTCTAGGGTTACACACTGAGTTTTCATAAACTCACCCATCTGCCTACTGTGCAGGTAATCCCAAGGCTTAGACGGTTCGGTGCTGCGTAGGACTTGGAAACGGCCACACTTCGCTTTTATACTGTATTCCGATTTTCATTTACTTTGATTATGGTTTTTATTTTGGGTTTGTAAAAAAGTCGTTATTTAAACTTTAAACTAAAATGTTTGGTTTATCAAATTTATTCAAAATTTGTTAGCTCTAGGACGCGATGTTTAACAAAAGATACTCGCTTTTCTTAAAATTCACAGTTTCACAACAAACAAAGATTTAAGCAAGGCTTCTGCAAATAACAAGTTGTCAAAAGTAGGCTACTTTTTATAACTGGATTAACTAAGATAAACAGATTCCTATTTTTTTAATGAAAATAAAGGGTTTTACATCAAAATTGAGACATGTTAAGTTCACGATTTCAAAACACTTTAGTGTGACACTTCCAAATATGATCATAACGTCTAGGTCGGGTTTAGGGTGTTACACGTAGTGGTATCAGAGCCAGGTTACAAAACTCAGCTGTGGATTGGACTTTTAAATTTGAATTTCTAAAAGAGCTGTTTCAAAATATTTGAAGTATTTGAAATGTTTTACTGACTGTTTTCCTGAAAGTGTGGTTCACCGAGTCTCCGAAACTGAATTCATAAGTTTTTTAAATACTTTTGCCTGTTTAGGAATATAAATGCTGTGGATTCTTTAGATATTAGACTGTATTTAAATCTGGTATGTATTCTATGTGTTTGGAATTGTTTGGATGTGATGCTCTGAATATGGAAATTGTAATCTATCTGCTCCGATAGGCAGATGTTTTGGATGTATGATCAAGTTACTTGGGTCAGAGTGCGTAGCAGAAGCGTAGTGGTGTAACCTGTATTATGTGTCTAATAGATAGTTGGCAATTTCGAGGATGAAATTTCTTTAAGGTGGGTAGAGTCGTAACGCCCTGAATTTTGGGTCTAGGAGAAACGGGCTTCGAGTAGTAGAGAGATTGGATTTTAGTTGTACAAGTAAAATTTCATAAATTACAGGTTGAGTAGTCCAGGGTTCAAACCAGGACTTTAGCAAAAATTTTAGTTTTTCCTTTATGTGGATTAAGCGTCACTAGAAGGCCTTATTAATATTTTTGGTTAAAGCATGACGCATGGAAGTAGATGGTTTGGTGGTAAGGAGGCATTAGTAGCAAGCAGGTGGTCCAGGGTTCAAATCCTAGCCGTGGATTGCGCATATGTTAGCATGAAAGCTAGCGTTTAAACCTTATAATTATTTGGCATTGATTTACGACACAAGAGAGCTGGTGGTTTATTGGTAAGAGGCGTGCTAGCTCTGCTGGGAAGCGTGAGTTCGAATCCCATGCCATGCGAAGTTTTGGTTTTTTTTTTAAAGAGATTGATTCTAGTAGGTAAGGCTTATGTTTAGTTGGAGTGGTTTTATGACATAAAAAGCTAGACGGCAAAAAGGCAAGCGGCGTGTAGGGAGCTTGGAGGGCTGGAGTTTGAGCTACCCCATGCACAAAAGGGGTTATATTTTGTTGCTCACACAAGGAAGGAATTGGTGTTTGACTGAAACACTAAGGGTTGATTTAAATTTGATTTAAGCGGTTGTTGTTTAGTGGAAGGAATTTGAATGCAATTAAAATTGGGTTGTTGGCTAAAATCAAGGAGTAAATCCAGGATTTTGATTGGATTGATTTGGGGGCAGTGTCATGCCGATTGAAGGAAGCTATGGAGTGCAAGATTTAGTCATTAGGGGTTGATGTACCGAATAGTGCAATTAGGAAGAAAATAATATTGCCTTTGTGTTGCCTTATGTGCAATACTTTTCTCTCTTCTAGTGCCGAATTCACATTTTGTTCTTTTTTGCACTTTCATTTTCTCCTCTGTTCGGGGTCATCGAGTTTGCAATTAAAAATAAAACAACCTCTCGCGCACTCCTTCATTTTTACCTCTGTGATTCCTTATGTGCTTCTCCTTTCGCCATTCCCTTTGAATTTTGGTTCTTGGTCAAATCTCCATTGTTGCCTATATCCCCAAATCCCTTTCGGTTTTATTATATTGTAACCAAATATTATTCCTGCATTTTCCTGGGAGTGTCGAGTTCTTCTTGTGTTAGCTTTATCAATTTTGGGGGTAAGAGGTGCTTATCATAGATCTGTCTTGTCTATCTCCTTTTCTTTTTGTCAAATCTATAAACTTTCCTTCCTAATCTCCTCTTTTCTTTATCGGTTATTATTAGAAGTGTGTCTGTAGTATCGCGTGCTTCGATTGTAGGTGGTGCTGTGGTGGGTCAAATATTACTATCTTCCCATCCTTATTCTATATATTTCGATAAGTGATACATTTGGTTTAAATGGTTTACTATTTGGGTTTTGTTAATGAAAATTGGGTTTTGACTCAGATCATAACAAGAAGTGTAAGTTCTAGTTAAGAGAGGATTAAAACCTTACCCTCCTAATCAAGGTAAGCGATTTGTGGTTTTGGGAAAATCTAGTGATCAGGAAAGGGTGATTAACTGTAGTGTTAATCAACTAATGGGTTACTGTGGATGAATGTAGGTTCAGGAATCACTTGGGCTTAACGCACGTTCTCTCTTCAGGTGTGTTAATCACACTATTAGACTTCGAAGGCGAAATGTTGAAATGTCAAAACCTAAAAAGTCGATGAATCAAACGTCTGGCCACATAGGCGTGCGGATGCTCATGTGCTCGGCTGAGACGATAGATTGTGGCCCTACATCAAAAAACGGCCATCACGAGTGAGTACGTGAGATGGGCCGAAATGGGCCAGATGGGCCCAACGGGCTGTGGTCCCGCTAGGTGGGCCTTAGCTCATATTTGAGTTCTAGACTGTTTGGTTGCATGTGTCGCTAGACGACCATGGGCCTACTGATACTTAGGCCCACACTGGTAAATGACTGAAATGCCTCTAACGGCAGAATGATTAAAATGACTGATTTGACTCTGTATACTTTCTGAATAATATTTTATGCCATGGAATGCTATATATGCGCTTATGTTCTGTATCATGTTGGCATGACATTGAGTATGTTGCATTGCATGGGGTTGGGTATATGCTTATTGAGGAAGTGTTCTGTACTGGTAGCTTCGCTGTATTAATTTGATGGCTTCTAGCCTAATATTCTTGCAACATGGCTGCATTTTTACGATAGTGCTGCATCGATACTACACTGTGGAGTGTAGGGTTGGATGGGTTGATTATATCCCTACATGGTGTGATGGGTTGGACAGAGATGGAGTGTAGAGGATTGTTGGGTAGGATTCTTATTGCATGCTGCACTGTTACTGTAATGGGCTTAGGCCTACTTATTGTGATATGTTACTGTAATGGGCTCTAACCCAGTCTGATTCTGTTACAGTGTTATTCTGGGGTTATAGACTGAGTTTTCATAAACTCACCCATTTGCCTACTATGCAGGTAATCCCAAGGCTTAGACGGTTCGGTGCTTCGTGGGACTTTGAGACGGCCACACTTCGCTTTTATACTGTATTTCAGTTTTCATTTACTTTGATTATGGTTTTTATTTTGGGTATGTAATAAGACCGTTATTTAAACTTTAAACTAAAATGTTGGCTTTAGAATCGGTGTTTAACAACAGATACTCGTTTTTCTTAAAATCCACGGTTTCACAACAAACAAGGATTTAAGCAAGGCTTCTGCAAATTACAAGTTTTCAAAAGTAGGCTACTTTTTATAACTAGATTAACTAATATAAACATATTCCTATTTTTTTAATGAAAATAAAGGGTTTTACATCAAAATTGAGACATGTTAAGTTCACGATTTCAAAACACTTCAGTGTGACACTTCCAAATACGACTGTAATGTCTGGGCCGGGTTTGGGGTGTTACATGGGCTACTAATGTATTAGTGGTTCTATCGCCATATTTTGATAATTGAACTTCCTTCACTTCAACAATGTATCCCAACTACAAATGCAAATGCAAATTATATCATACATACAGAATTACAAATTCGGACATACCCATCCTCAATATCCATAATCAATTACATAATGGTAAATAATTCAGATATGCAAAATCAGGATCAAACATTCACATTTATCAAAGTTTCCATAGTACTATCATATTTACAACTTATAAAAGTATCAAAACTAAACCTTATGAACGTTTATAAGTAATTTATTCTAATAGTAAGATTCCTATCATAAATAAAATCCACGTTCCAAACACCTCTACAAAGGTTTAAACATGCACGAAATCAGTCAGGGACTAAAGCAAAACAATTTGTGAAACAAAAGTAAAAAAAAAACTGTAAAAATAGCACCACAAGGCCGCATGGAAAGGTCCATACCGTGTAACAATGGTACACGACCGTATGAATAAGGTACACGCCCGTGTGACTGAGAGACATAACCATGTGGACAGACCATGTAACTCACTGAACCGTGTGACAAAATTCACAAGATAGAAGAAGGTAAGACATGGGCATGTGGCTGAATGACACGTACGTGTGCAATCGACATAATCCCTACAAGCGTCACACAGCCATGTGGCCAACACATGTGACTCACCCCAGTCCGTGTGACTTAGAAATTAACCTATTTCCTATAGCAGCACACAGCCCTGTGAACCACCCAAGTGCGGCACAAGCTCGTGTGGCCCTAAAACCAACCCTAAATCTGTAGCAGAACATGAATTTCAGCATTAAAATCAATCCCAAATTACATATGTTTAAGATCACACACCTGAAAGATGATTGATATGCGTGATATGAAGTAATAAAATTTATAATAATGATCACACCAAAAACTAACTATTATCACGACTTTAAGGCAAGCGCACCTATTGAACAGTAGTATAGCTTAGTGGCAAGACCGAGATATCATACCCAAGGGAACCAAAAGTACTAGTACTTACTTCCTTTCTATTATTTAACCTAAGAAATAAAAGGGATTTTTATGAAACTAATTCTAAAACTAAATATGAATGCACAAAAAGTAAATTGGGAAAAACTCTTTAGGGAAAACTGATTGATTTGGGCAATACTCAAGGGGGAATCCACCTAGACTTCATTTGTTATCAATTCTTGAGCTAAACGATTTATTCACTTGACTTGATCCGTAGAGATCCCTAACTTATGTTAATATCTCCGTCGAGGATAAGAACAACTAATCCTAGGTTGATTAACTGAAATCTCTTTCTAGTTAAAACCCCTAGTCTTGCATTAACTTGATCTATAGACCCCCTTATTAGGTTTGACCCTAATCCGGCAGATTTATGTCGCCCTATGTCTAGGGTTGCATGCAACTCCGCTTAATTATGCTAGATCTACTCTTAAACAGGGACTTTTGCTCCTCTAAATAAGCATATCAATACTTGAATTAATACCTAAGATTATTAAAACAAGAATTAAGAACACATAGTTAAGAACAATTCAAGTATTTATCATATAACTCAAGATAAAATAATAACAATATCTGTCTTAGTTTTCATCCCCCTCAAGTATTTGGGGGATTTAGTTCATACTTAATAAAGAAAACATCTCAGAAGAATAAAGATAACAAAAAATAAAGAACCCAAAAACCCCTGAAGGATTAAAGGGAGATCTTCTGTCTTGATGTAGAATTCGGGTTCTGGGATGGATCAATTGGCTTCCCTTGGTAGAAATACGGCACTCTCTTGTGGGAGAAAAGGCACACCTTTGGAGTTGCCTCCTAGGGTCTTTATATAGAGCTTTGGAATGCCTTTCTTAGCCTCTAAGTATCCAAATCCGAGTGAAATTGCACTTCCTCACGATAGGGACACGCCCGTATGCCACGCCCGTGTGCCACAACAAGAGGTCGTGTGTGAGACTGTTGATGGTGGCGCGACCGTGTGATCCGGCCGTGCTTGTCAGGGCTGGGCCGTGTTGGACCTTATATCCTTGGACCGTGTTGTTTTTACACTTTGGCCCATTTTCTCCATTTTCGGGCCGTTTTTCGTTCTTTTCTCTTCCTTGTGCTCTCCTGAGTATAAAACATGAAATAGAAGGATTAAGAGCACCAATTTCCACAAATTCAATGATAATTCATCCAGAAATTAAGCTAAGCATGAGGTAAAAATATGTATAAATTATCGTTTATCAAATACCCTCACACTTAAGCCTTTACTTGTCCTTAAGCAAAATCTCAACCCACAATCAAGAATCATTCTTCTCAACTCACAATCTTTATCAATAATGTTTCAAACTAATTCACAAGTATTCATACAATAAAATGTCAATCAGAAGAACATTAAAGATTCAATTACTCTAAGTTGAGAATTTTATCATCGAAACATAGGTTTTCTCCCTTCTCCTAAGTAATTATCTCTCAATCAAAATCAACCTCACTAAGGGTTCACTCTATCCACTCAAAGTGTTTACGGTTCAAGAATTATATACTCTCTAGTCAACCTAAAGAGTTATTACCATAGGCTTGCAAGAA
The DNA here is from genome assembly GCA_020496765.1 of Gossypium stocksii. Classification (NCBI taxonomy): domain Eukaryota; kingdom Viridiplantae; phylum Streptophyta; class Magnoliopsida; order Malvales; family Malvaceae; genus Gossypium; species Gossypium stocksii. The sequence goes on from CM035630.1 coordinate 35,128,826, forward strand.
AATCAAATCCCCACCACTATAAATTGATATGATACATCGATCAAAAGGTCTTTCAATAGTTGTAATGGGGCTTTGGTTAGGGGTGTTGTCACAAGCTGAAAAAGAAGGTTAGAATCGAGATTGAAATGAAAAATTATCTAGCTAGAAAAATCTCTATCACTGGAACATATTCCTCGAGCTAAGCCTTATGATGACATCATTCTAGCCTTGTAGCCTTAAAATAGAAATATGCAAAAATGTTAACTATGAATTACAACTGAATTAACTATATATTTACTTTTTTTAAGAACAATTCAAGTATAATACTTTGAATATTTACAAACTTTACAAACTGGGAAAGAGATAATAAAGCTAGATAATAATTTCAACTCAGATCTCGATAAAAATAGGGATCAGTATAATTGAATGGGATTCAACAAAAATGGGTTATGGGTTAATATTAGAGGTAAGTCAAAGAATAGGTTGTTAGGCTCAATGGGGTTCACTAGGGGTTAATTTATGGAGGTAGGTTTTTATGGAGTAAGTAGGTTAAATCCTAAGTGCCTTTATCATTCCAGTATATCAAATCAATGCTGTGGTCTCGAAATGTATAATCAAAGCAAGTTCTAGTATAACAAGTCAGTCCTGACTCACTCAAAGCAACAATAAAGGTGAGCACGAAAGAATGTATGCTCAAAAGGCTCAAAAATCTCACCAGAATTATGGCTTTTGATGTCAATCCTGTGAATTTCAAATCTCAAGATAATACTTAAAATTAGGGAAAATAACTTATGAAAAAAATTTAGAGTCTTAAAAATTTCAACTTATCATGCTTGATTCCCTAGTGTTTTAAAGGTTGAATAATCAAAGTACAAGCGTCTATGTCTTAATTCTCAACATATCAATAAAAATCATAAATCAATCAGAATTAATTCCTAACAAGAGATTGAAGATAATGCAAAGAGTGAAAGTGAGAATTCTAAATTTTGAGAACAATGCAAAATGTTAGTTTAAAGATTTTCAGGGATTTCAAGGAGAATGTAATGACTGAAAGTAAGTCCCCCCCCACACTTAAGATGTACATTGCCCTCAATGTACAAAGATAACATTAGTAGCAATAAAAGCTCAAGATCATAAGATAGGGGAAGACATGAAACTCCCTAAATTTTAGATGAATTTATGAGACGGATGTTGGAATTGGAAGAGTCGGCAGTTGTGGCAAGGCTGGCCCATTTCCCTATAGATATGAGCTGTAGAGCTCCTTTGAAACTGCGGAAGTATTTATCAGTCGTGGGGAATTTGGATTAATAGAATATGTTTGTTAAGGGGAAGCTGATATGAAGAAATTAAAATAAAGAAATAACGGAAATTAAATTCTAAAATACTAAAATTCAAATAATGAAAAAGATAAGATGAAATAAAATAAAAGAAAAAGTAAAAAGGAAAATAAAAGAGAAGAAAAGAGGGTTAGGAAAGTCCAATCCTCAGATGGGCCACGAGGTGGGGAAGGTGGTGTGATATGAAGGTGCTAGCATATCTGTTGGAGTGTAGCATCTATATGATCAAAGCGTTGGAAGCACTATTGCTTGAATCGTGTTCGGCGCTCAGATATGTCAGCGTATGAAGCTGTCGCATGAACTGGGCGATGAGGTGGTGATATCTTGGTGGGGTGCTCCTCCGGTGGTGGGACATAATCAGTAATGTCCTGGGATCCTCCTGCTCTGCGTCTCAGAGTAGGTTGTACTGTGGAGGATTGGTCCCTTGTCATCGTTGGATCATCCTCATGTGAAGCATGATTTGGATGCCCTGCGGGGACATCTGACCAACGAGGGTGTAGGAGGAAGTCTGGGCCGCCGCATTGAATAGCCCAAAGTGGCAGGCTAGACGAGTCACGTACGGGCCTATGCTAATCACCCCATTTCTATGCCTCTCCATCTGATGTTCAATGGCGAGAGCTATGAAGTAAGCCAGGTCGAAGACATGGCCGTGTGCCATGCTCCACAGAAAGCAGGCGTTGTGAGTGTTGACGAAGCTGGTGCTCTCGCACCTTCCAGTCAGTGTATGTGCGAGGAGGGCATGAAGGTACCTTAATGATGGAGGTAGGGTGGTCGCCTTGGAGCGAATGGGGTTGTATGTTGATGCTGCCGGGACTAGGGCCTCCCAACACTAAGAGGGTGAATAGTGGATATGGCGGTGGAGCTCAGAGAGGTCTTCTTCTTCCAAAAAGTGCTCCGTGTATAGCCCTAGTGCGGTGCCAAACTCAGGGACGCTAAGTTGTCGAACAAGGCCTCCGAGGCGGAACTGAACTGTCCCTGGATCATCATATTGGGACATCACGGTTTGTAGGTAGAAAATGGAGCAGATCTCAAGTGTGATTTCAAGGTATGTAGGCTCCACAATTTGGAAGAATTACTCCCATGGGTCCGTCATTAGTAGGGCCCGAACCGTGCCTGCTAGGTGGACTTGCTCTAAGGCGTGCTAGTCGATACATCTCCCTGCTCCGAGGGGTCTCGCCCTTAGAATTTGAAACAACTCCTCTTGGGATTGCTATGGAAATGTGATGAACGGGTGTCGACTTTTGGCTGTAGGTCTCGACGGGATAAACCACCTGGCCCTTTCCGTTTCTTTGAAGCAGTGGCGGTAGTTCTCTTACTGCGTGATGATAACATAATGCCTAAAAAACAAAATAATATGCATTAGTCCTAAAAATTGAAATCAATGAAAAAGACTAATAGTAATAAGTATTTATGCTTAAACAAAACATACTAAGAATACTGATTTACTAACCTAAGTAATATATTCTATTTGTCCTAAATATATGAATAAAATGGGTTTATTAATTTATACTAAGTGAATATTACTCTAGAAAAGTGGCAAACAAATAGGATTCTAAGTGGCATGGCATCATGGAATTCTCTATAACATTCTAGATTGTTCATGCCAAAATTTATGAATTTCATTCCCTAAAACTAGTGCAAAAGTGAAATAAGACATATTATGAACATAAAAATAGGTAAAAGCATTAGAAACTAAAAAGAAAATGAAGAAAATAGTACCAAATGGGTGATTGATGAGGGGATGCCTTGGAAGGCTGTTGGCGTTGCTGGAGAAGGCTGGGATAGGTTTTGGGTAGGAGGGTTTAGGAAATTTTATGGTTTTAGTTGAAGAAGATGATGAATATTGGCCCCTTTATATAGTTTTTCAGTCACACGGGCATGGCACAAGCCCGTGTGGCTTGGTTTTACCCGTGTTGTTTAAAATTTAGGGGTTTTGGTGCGCCTGGTTCGAGGCACACGCCCGTGTATCGAGGGTGTGTTGAGGCACACGGCCGTGTCACACGGTCGTGTCCTTCGATGTTCACTTCTCCCACGGTCGTGTAGTAGGTCACATGCCTGTGTCTAAAATGTCAGTGTCGACCACAGTCTTGGAGCATGGGCATGTCACACACCCGTGTTGGAATTGGCAGTGTTGGCCACGGCCACATCGCACGACCGTGGCACTTTGTCATAGCCCGTGTCTTTGGAAAATTTTTACCCTGTTTATACACGGCCAAATTGCACTACTGTGTCTCAATTTAGAGTGTCCACACGGCCTTAGGCACACCCGTGGGCATGGCCGTCTAGTCCAAAAATCCTACATTCAAAAGAGTTAGTCGATGTATTAAGAGACTGAAATAAAAAGTTATTAAGTTAGTGCTCGGGTTGCCTCTCGAGAAGCGCTTATTTAGAGTCTAAGCTCGACTCTCCCTACTTTAGACGACCATGGTGGCTCAAGGAGTTGAAACTCCTCTCTTTTGTTGTCAGAATACTGTTTGAGCTGACTATGATTTACCTTAAAAGTGTCGAATTGAGTTACCAATTGTGTTGTATGGAAAAGTATTTTCTACCGTGAAGAGGATTCCTCCATTAAACTCATATGTGGTAATTTGAGGGTCTGCTTTATCTAATAGCACCTTGTCTCCAGTATTAGAATGGATAGTCTTATCCTCAAGTTTGTTATGGTGTTGAATCTACCACTCATCTCGTTCCTTGACCGATAGCTTTTGCTTCTTGGGGGTGATTTTGCCCTTGCATGCGTCAAAACAAGATTCAGCTACGTCTTTAAGAAGTGTTTCCTGTAACAAAGGTAAGACCACATGATCAGAATTTACACACTTACCTTCATTATTTGGTGTGTAATCGAGTTGTGAGCCTGAAGAGTAATTGTTTCTTCACCTGTATGTAATGTGAGTACACCTGTACCAACGTCAATGATAGTCCTACCAGTTGTTAAAAAGGGTTGTCCTAAGATTAAAGGAACATCATTATCCTCATCCATGTCTAAAACAACAAAATCAACTGGGAATATGAATTTATCGATTTTAACTAGAACATCTTCAATTATACCCCTATGAATTCTAATGGTTTTATCAGCTAATTGTATGCTCATCCTAGTTTGTTTGGGTTTCCCAAGACCTAGTCGTTTAAACATTTATAAGGCATGACATTTATACTTGCCCCTAGATCAGCTAACGCATCATTAATGGATAAACTACCAATTAAACAAGGAATTGTAAAACTCCCTGGATCTTTCAATTTGTTGGGTAGCATGTTTGGAAAAATAGCCGAGCACACTACATTCAGTTCAACATGCGATGATTCATCCAATTTTCGTTTATTTGTCAGTTACTCTCTTAAAAACTTAACTGCGTTTGCCATCTGCAACAAAGCTTCAATAAATGGTAAGTTAATATGTAGTTTCTTTAACAGTTTAAGCAACTTACCGAATTGTTCATCTGTGTTATCTTTCTTTGTCACTTTGGGATATTGCACACGAGGTCTATATTCTTTGCTTACCAACTTTTTTGTGTCTTGACTTACCTCATCCTTAATATTGCTTACCGGAATGTCTTGCATCAGTTTTGGTTCATATAACCCTCCGGCGCTGATTGTGGTAATAGCATGAACTTGTTCTCTTGGGTTAGTTTCTGTGTTACTTGGCAAGCTACCTTGTGGTCTGTCGATATCAGCTACGCGAGTTGACCAATCTGATTTTCAAGTCCTTGGATGGATCCTTGCTGGTTCTTTAGTACTTGCTCAGTGCTTTAAAAATGGGTCTCTGATATGGCCATAAATTTGGTGAACATCTCTTCAAGGTTCGGTTTTTTCTCTTGTTATGGTAGTGGCTGCTGGAATCCCGGAGGAGACGGTTGTCTTTGATTTCCTTTTCCTCCCCATGAAAAATTGGGGTGGTTCCGCCAGCCTACATTGTAAGTATTACTATAAGGGTTATTTTGAGGTCTAGAATTGTTACCCATATAGTTAGCTTGCTCGGTTTCCATGCCATGTCCATAAGAGGAGTAGTCTGGATTGAACATATTTCCTTAAGTTGTGTCACACTACATCACTGGTTGTGCCTATGTAGAACCAACAAAATTATCAAACTTTTTATTCAAAAGTTCTACCTGATTAGTAAGCATGGTGACAGCATCGATATTATAAACTCCTGCAGCTTTTGTCGGCTTTGTCCTCATAACTTGCCACTGATAGTTATCAGTGACATCTCTTCTATAAACTCATAGGCTGTTTCGGGTGTTTTGTTGTTGATTGTTCCTCCGGCGGCTGCATTGATCATTTGCCTCATTGATGGATTCAAACCATTGTGAAAGGTTTGAACTTGTAACCATAAAGGCAACCCATGGTGAGGGCACTTTCTCAGCAGATCTTTGTATCTCTCTCAGGCATCATAAAGGGTCTCTAAATCCATCTGCACAAAAGAAGAGATATTGTTTCGCAATTTAGCTGTTTTAGCTGGAGGAAAATATTTAAGTAGGAACTTTTCGGTCTTCTGTTCCCATGTAGTGATTGATCCTCATGGTAAAGAATTTAACCACTGTTTGGCTTTATTTCTCAAAGAGAATGGGAATAGCCTTAGACGAATGGCATCATCAGAAAAGCCATTAATTTTAAAAGTATCACAAAGTTCCAAAAAGTTAGCTATGTGTGAATTTGGATCTTCATCTTGTACAACATCAAACTGCACAAATTGTTGTATCATCTGGATAGTGTTAGGTTTTAGTTCAAAATTATTTGCAGCAATAGTAGGCCTAACAATACTAGATTGAGTACCAGCCAAATTCAGTTTACCATAATCATACATAGTACGAGGAGCATCGTCTTGGTTTACTAGTTGCGTGGCTATCGCGGGAGGTGGTAGATTGTCCTGATTTGCTTCCATCTCTTCCGTAGGTTCTGGCGCTTATTCTTGTCCTTGTTCTGGATAATGTAGGCTTCTTCTGATCTCTCTACGAGTTCTGCGAACTGTCGCTTCCAAGTCTTCGTCGAATAGCAGTGGTCCTTCTGGGTTTCTTCTAGTCATAAACTAGAGATACCTAGAGGAAAAGAAAATTTCAGTAAAATAAAAATAAAAATAAAATAAAAACAAGCTGAAAATAAATAAAGTTGAATATGGCTAACGTAATAGAAATCAAGCGTTCTCATTATTTCAGTTTCCCGACAACGGCACCAAAAACTTGATATGCGTGATATGAAGTAATAAAATTTATAATAATGATCGCACCAAAAACTAACTATTGTCACGACTTTAAGGCAAGCGCACCTATCGAACAGTAGTATAGCTTAGTAGCAAGACCGAGATATCGTACCCAAGGGAACCAAAAATACTAGTACTTACTTCCTTTCTATTATTTAACCTAAGAAATAAAAGGGATTTTTATGAAACTAATTCTAAAACTAAATATGAATGCACAGAAAGTAAATTGGGAAAAACTCTTTAGGGAAAACTGATTGATTTGGGCAATACTCAAGGGAGAATCCACCTAGACTTCACTTGTTATCAATTCTTGAGCTAGACAATTTATTCACTTGACTTGATCCATAGAGATCCCTAACTTATGTTAATACCTCCGTCGAGGATAAGAACAACTAATCTTATGTTGATTAACTGAAATCTCTTTCTAGTTAAAACACCTAGTCTTGCATTAACTTGATCTATAGATCCCCTTATTAGGTTTGACCCTAATCCGGTAGATTTATGTCGCCCTATGTCTAGGGTTGCATGCAACTCCGCTTAATTATGCTAGATCCACTATTAAACAGGGACTTTTGCTCCTCTGAATAAGCACATCAATACTTGAATTAATACTTAGGATTATTAAAACAAGAATTAAGAACACATAATTAAGATCAATTCAAGTATTTATCATATAACTCAAGATAAAATAATAACAAGATCTGTCTTAGGTTTCATCCCCCTCAAGTATTTGGGGGATATAGTTCATATTTAATAAAGAAAACATTTCAGAAGAATAAAGATAACAAAATATAAAGAACTCAAAAACCCCTGAAGGATTGAAGGGAGATCCTTTGTCTTAATGTAGAATTCGGCTTCTGGGATGAATAATCGGCTTCTCTTGGAGTAATTCCTTGCTTTCACTCTCTGTATTGGAAGAAATACGGCACTCTCTTGTGGGAGAAAGGCACACCTTTGGAGTTTCCTCCTAGGGTCTTTATATAGAGCTTTGGAATGCCCTTCTTAGCCTCTAAGTATCCAAATTCGAGTGAAATTGCACTTCCTCACGACAGGGACACGCTCGTGTGCCACGCCCGCGTGCCACGACAAAAGGCCATGTGCAAGACTGTTGATGGTGGCACGGCCGTGTTATCCGGCCGTGCTTGTCGGGGCTGGGCCGTGTTGGACCTTATATCCTTAGACCGTGTTGTTTTTACACTTTGGCCCATTTTTTTCTATTTTCGGCCCGTTTTTCGTTATTTTCTCTTCCTTGTGCTCTCCTGAGTATAAAACATGAAATAGAAGGATTAAGAGCACCAATTTCTACAAATTCAATGGTAATTCATCCAGAAATTAAGCTAAGCATGAGGTAAAAATATGTATAAATTATCGCTTATCAATGATTCCGTCAGACTACAATCAATCGAAGCACCTTAATTAGACCAATCTGAAAACTCAATTTTACAAACACACTAACCTATAACAAAATTGATTTAAACCATATACAAAAAAACTAAAGAAATCGATGTAAATCTTAAGAAAATAGCACTTACACTTACCTGATTTACACTTGACTGAACAAAGGTCGACTTTGAAAAGCAGCAAATAACAATAAAAATGTTGAAATCAATAGGAAATATTGAAGAACAAATGGAAAATTTTGAAGACGTTGAAAAACAATACAAGAGCCAAATGACTCAAAACCAAGTTTGCAAAAAAAAAGAATGAGGAAGAAAATTACAGGAGTGGAAGTAGGAGACATGAACAGAAATTTTAGGATTATTTTTCCTCAATAAAATTAAATATAATATAAAATAATAATAATAACAAATTTAATAATACACCAACTTATCAAAATTTCAAGAGTTAATTGTCAAAAATAAATTCCTCTAAGCACTAGGGGACTTAAACACTAGACCTAAGGCAAGCTAACAATTTACCACTAAATCAGCAGGCTCATTCTATTCCTAAAATGCAAAAAGTAACTTAACAACCCAGCCAAAACACTAATCTAATCGACATACCTTGATACTTCTAGCCCCAACTCGGGATGTTACAATAACAACCAACCTAAGTGCCTAACCAATATGCCACAGTTGGCAACTCAATTCAACAATTCAAATTTAAACAAAACACCACATTCAAACCATTCTAATATGTCTTCCAAGGCACCTTAAAATAATTAACATGGCATACATCATTTAACCATTTATAACACTTTATAATAATGATTCAATATCAACCATACAAACATATACAAAGCCTTACAAAATTCATTCAAACCTAGCATGTATATTGAATTCATTTACTAAGCATATTTCAAACATATTACCTTATAACCATATAAGCATTATAACATACATACATAAACAATTCATCAAGTTCATCAACTACATACATCACTACCAACACTTATATACATATACATATACATATACATATACATATACACATATATATACATATACATATACATATACATATACATATACATATACATATACATATACATATACATATACATATACATATACATATACATATACACATAACATAACATTCAAAATGCAAATTTCATCAAAAACATAACATTATATAAACATTTGACCTTCCTAGGTACATGCCATACACTTCTCAATATGCCTAACCACTATGCCACAATTGGAAACTCAATTCAACAATTCAAATTCAAACAAAGCACCACATTCAAACCATTCCAAAATGTCTTCCAAGGCACCTCAAAATAATTAACATGGCATACATTATTTAACCATTTATAAGACTTTATAATAATGATTCAATATCAATCATAAAAACATGCACAATGTAACACCCCAAACCCGGCCCAGACGTTACGGCCAAGTCTGATGTGTCACATCAACGAAGGATTAATCATGTCGTTAATCATTGTGATTAGGGTGAGTTTTGAAAAACCGTTATTAAAGTTTGAAAAGAAAATGCAGGTTTAGTTTGTGAACGTCCTATCCACTACCAGCTTAAAGTGTATTCTATTACAAGATTTGTTCGTCTTTTTGTTATTCATTTGATACGAGTGTTTTATTTAAAAATGTCGATCAATTTTAAGAAAAACCCGCGCAGCCTTAATCTACCCATTTTAATCAAATTATAAATAAAGGAATAAACCCAAATTAAAAGTACTTAAAGCGGCCTTATTACAAACCCAAAACCAAAATGAAAATAATTTAAGTAAAACTACTGAAAAATGAATTACTTAAAGCAAATTAACCAACTGCAGTCCACGTGGCCACTCTGAATTCCTCCAGCTCCAAGTCCACTAGCTTAGGGCTCACCTGCATAGATGAAAGGAAGGGGTGTGTTTTGAAACTCAGTGTGTAAAGAAACCTAACCAGAGCCCCAAATCAGTTCAAGCTTATTGGGCCTAAGCGCTATCCAGGTACAGTATTAACTGGGCCGAAGCCCTATGCAGATTCAGTTTAACTGGGCCTTAGCCCTATTCAAATTAATAGTATTAACTGGGCCTTAGCCCTATTCAGTAATCAGTGCGGCCCATAGGCCCATTTAGTAACAGAACAGATATTATGCATGTACGCAAAAGCCCAACCCAAATCCAGCCCTACACACCACCCGTACTAGCCCTACACACCATGTGGGGAATAACTCAACCCACCTAGCCCTATACACCATAGTCGCAGCATAGCTGCTTAATCAGATAACGTGGCCAAGCCACTAACAGTAAAATAAGGCAAAGCCCTTTTCAGTAAACGTGGCATTGCCACTTAGAACTTCCTCCATCATAAACCCAGTCCCATGCAATAGTAAAACATGTCATGGCATACAGTGAACAGATATAATATAGCATGCATTTCAGTCAAATTTAACCCTAGGCGTATAATGGTCATTTTGCACCTAAGGGTAGAACAGTAATTTTCCACCCTTAAGGGGTATTTCAGTAATTCCTCTAATTTTTAGGGTTTCATGCTTATTACAGTTGTTAACAGTCCAATTTTCACCTAAATAGCTTATCTAGCCCATTTACCAACTTTCGACCTATCGGGCCTTAAAACCCCTAATGGGCCCTACAGTGTCTATTAACTATTTTGGCCCACAAAGCCCAAATTCCATAGTTATCTTAGTAGTCTTAGCATACAAATTACTAGAACCCACTTATCGATCGTTTTCACCCAAATGGGCTCGTAAGCCCATTGGGCCCAAATTCAGCCCCTCGAGGCCTAAATTTACCGAGGTGCACGAAATTGCGGACATATCCACCTTACCAATTGCGACAACCAATCTTACTAGTCTTAACCGACCACGAGCGCTCGCACGCCCACAAAATGCCAAAATTTTAGCTTTTCAGCTTTTGCCGATTTAGTCTACTAGAGGGTGTTTGTTTACACAATTGATTTGCGATTACTACAGCGAGATCTCCCACGCGATTATCCTAAAATTGTTTGAAAACATACCATTAATCCAACATCCAACCGAAACTATCATTACCTTACCCTATATACAATCGGCAACCACCCCTTAATCACTTGAATACTTACATTTGCCGAAAACAGTGACTAGATCTAAATCTAGTCGTACCAACAGTCCTAGTCTTCCACACACCCCTCGATTAGTAGCCTTTAGTCCACACTAGCATAAAACAAACTGAATAATAACACCAATAAATCCTTTTTACCCCAATCAACAGCCACCCTATGCACATAAAGATTTTCAGCTTTTCTTAAATCCCGAAATAACGAATGGAAAGGGATCTGAGCACTTACCAAAGATCTACCTGACAAAGAATGCTTCGAATCCTTTTCTAGCTCAAATCTAATGTAGATCTAACCCCAAGACATGAGCAGAGAATGAATCTAAGTGATTTCGACTTTTGGATCTATCCTAGAATATGTCTATTTTGGTTTAAAAGAAGAATAGATGAAGAGAAGTTCACGAAGTGAAGAAACAATCGGTAGAGAAAGAGATGAGAGGTTTGAGGTTTGACTTCTTGAAAAGAAATAGCAATAGGGAGAGGTTTTGGTCAAGGTGAAATCGGCAATCACCAGTTTTGGGTTTCGGCTTTTGTGGAAGTCGACTACTAGGCTTGGAGAAGAAAGTAGAAAAGAAGAAAGTAGGTTCGGCTTTTGTGAAAATTAAAGAGAAAGGAGATGAGAGTAGAGATGAGAGGAGAAGAGAAGAGAAGAGAAGGTTTGGTTATGGACAAATCGGCACAAGTGATGGTGTTTAGGGCATCGGCTTCTAGAACAAGGGAGAAGAGAAAAAGAACCCTAAAGCCTTACCTAGTCGACACACACCTACCTAATGTGCCGAACTAAAACCCAAGAAAGACCCTAAAAACATTTGGCTAACTTTCACAACTCCCCTTTGCCGAATATGCCCCAAAATCGATAGGCCAAAACCGATTATGCTCCCTCAAGAGTCCCATGTTCGGCCATCTCATGCTCCTATTTGAAAATTCCTAGAATTTCTCTCCCTTATCCTTTTTGATTCAATCTCATGAGCATCTCAAACTCTTTCCAACAGAGTTTTACTTGAAGTCCATCACATGACTGGCACATGCAGTAAAAATAAAATACCACACTACTTACCTTGAGACTTGAACCTTGGTCCTTGCCTAGCTTCCACACGCCACTTTCTTAGGCTCTAAGTGGCACCACATTGCCACTTTACCAACGGCTCACTTGTGTCTTAACTTACTTACTTTCTCTTAAAAGCCTACCTACTCAAGTCCCCTTCTCTTTAAGTCTAAAATTTGATAATTCTACCGAGTTTTAATTTATTCATGGGCCTTCTAAAGGCCCACTAACACACTCAAAGCATAAATTACATACCCAACAACAAAATTTCATGTTCATACCAAAATCGTAAAAATCCCAAAAATCTCAAAAATTAGGGCGTTACAACTCTACCCCTTAAAGAAATTTCAGCCTCGAAATTTACCTGATAAAAATAAATGAGGGTATTGTTGATGCATCGCCTCTTCTGGCTCCCAAGTAGCCTCTTCTCTGCCATGATTGCGCCAAAGTACCTTTATCAAAGGAACCGACTTCTTCCTTCACACTTTGACCTCTCAATCTAGTATTTGAACAGGCTCTTCTTCAAAAGTCAAATCGATCTTTACCTCAATCTCCTCCACTGGTACGACATGCGATGGATACCGTCTTACATTGACACATGAAAAACGTCATGGATTTGGTCTAACTCCGGTGGTAACTCCAACTGATAAGCTACTGGCCCTACCCGTTTAAGAACCCGATAAGGCCCTATAAACCGCAGACTCAACTTGCCCTTCTTACCAAACCTTAATATCTTCTTCCAAGGCGAGACCTTCAAGAAGACCATATCCCCCATTAAGAACTCAATTTCCTTACGCTTTAAATCAGCATAAGATTTTTACCTATCAGATGCTTCCTTTAACCGATCTCTGATCAACTTAACCTTTTCCTCAGTGTCTACCACCAACTCTGGCCCAAGAACCCAACATTCTCCAAACTCCATCCAACACGTAGGCGTACGACACCTTCGCCCCTATAGTGCCTCATATGAAGCCATTTGAATACTTGCCTGATAGCTGTTATTATAAGCAAATTCCGCCAATGGCAAGTAATCCTCCCAACTACCTCGGAAGTCGATAACACAACCCCTCAACATGTCCTCCAAAACCTGAATAACCCTTTTCGACTGTCCATCCGTCTGGGGTGAAAGGCAGTGCTGAAATCCAATCGCGTACCTAACGCCTCATGCAACTTCTACCAGAATCGAGATGTAAACCTAGGATCCCGGTCGAAAATAATCAAAACTGGCACCTCATGCAGTCACACTATCTCCACCACATACAACTTGGCCAACTTTTGAAGTGAGTAATCGGCTCGAACAGGTGCAAACCCTAATGTTTAATGAACTGCTACCTACGAACTCTTAATAAGTTATGATATATGAAATAAGAGAGACCCTACAATACGAGTTCACAGAATCTAAACATAAAAGGATCATTCGCGAGACCTACCCTATTTAAGAAGACTTATTCTGCGAAAATTAGAAACCATGAGTTGTGTAAGTTGTGAGCCCTAGAAGTAAGTTACTATGTGTTAACAACCTACTGTATATTTATGTGTAGGCATGAGTTCTCCTTTTGTTTACATGCTACTACTATGTGCAAACCCCTTTACCTGTGAAAGCTAAGTATTGTGAGTTAAAATCTTAGATCTCGCATGTTTCTTATTTTATTCACATGGTACGATGGTGTGTTGGAGGTTCATTGGAATTAAAATAGAGAGTCACTCCAGTGGCTAATGTAACATTCCAGGTTCAAGTCAGACCGTCTGGGCCTGATTTGGTGTGCTACAAAAAGTATAAGGACTCAGACCATATTTTAACTAGTATAATATAAACAATAATTAATATATAATTATAGTAAAAGATATAGTATTACATGATATTATGATTTTTAATCATTGATGCATATATATAAATTATTAATATTTCATATACTACATGGTATGATATAACATTATATAATATAGTAGGATGGCTAACTTTCACATGTATGAAAAGTATAGGGCCTTATAGCATATTTCAACCAGTATAATAATAAAAAAATAATATATGGTCATAATTAAAATGTATTTATAGGAAGTATGGAAAACAACAAGCTTTTAACGATGCAATTTGTTATCAACAGGAATCATGTCGGGTTTAATACTAGTATTGGTAAGCCTACTAAGAAAGTTTGTTGACGACTGGAGGAGGATTCAAGGAAGAAAAATCTAACTATGGCTATGCATGGTAGGAAAATTCATGATCCAGAAATGGCTAAGATCTCCTACAATACTACACTAAAAGGAACAATTTAAGGTTCAAATCAAACTGATAAAATAGAAGAGGATTTTGAGCTCCAAGATAGGGATATGGTCGCAAAAATGATGGATAGAATGCCATCTATCACTTTTTTAGATCGGATTCAAAAGCTTATCGAGTAAAAATTGGAAAAGACTCTGATCATAAAGTTGTTGGGTCTTAAAATTGGCTTCAATGCACTACTCCATCGGGTTACTTTGATGTGGAAACCTAAAAGTTCATTTCAACTTATGGATCTAGAAAATGAATTCTATTTAGTTCACTTTAATGATAAGGATGATTATAATAAAGTGATGATTGGAGTTCCTTGGGTAATTTTTGGACAATAACTGAGTATGTGTCCATGAACGCCGAATTTTTTAACTATTAACACTCGAATTGATGCTCAGGTACTTTGGATTAGACTCCTATGGTTACCTGAAGGATATTATTCTAATTTCTTGATTCAGTCTATTGGGCGGATGATTGGAATGGTAATGAAAATTGATTTTAATATTGACTTTGTGAAGAAGGGCAAATTTGCTTGCTTGCCCATTTGTATAGATCTGAGTAAATTGATTGTATCCAAGTTGAAGATTAATGATCGTACCTAGTGTGTGGAGTACAAGTCACTACCAAATATATGCTTCCATTGTGGTTGTTATGGCCATAGTTAGAAAGGTTGTGTGGGCATGAAGGAAAATATGTCTGATGACAAGGAGGTTAATGTCGATAATACTATAGTTGAAATGAACTTATAGCAACGGGCGGAGGAGGCTTTTGGGCCATGGATGGTGGTTGAAAAGAGGCAGGGAGGAAGAGGTCGAAACAATAGTGAGGTTATGAGGGTTAAGATTTATGCCTTTGGATGAGCTTAATGGAGATCATTCTAGCGTGATTGATGGTTAGAAGGAGGGGAATCGACATGGAGATTTGAAAGCCATTAATGAATATTTCAAAATCTCTACTAAGAAAGGAAAAGGGGCAATCAAAAGGTCCACTGGGGAGAAGAAATCGACGTTAACTATTAAGCGTAAAAGAGTTGTCTTTAGTAATAGGCTATGGTTGGGATAAAGGTATTGAAACCCATCAATGCTCTTGTTAGTGCATCTGTTGGGCTGGGTTTAAAGAGTTTTGACGGTGGCTCAATTTTGGGCCATAGTGTCAATAACGGTAAGAACTTAGTACTGGGGTTTTCACCTATTAAGGTTTTGGTCTATTAAACAACACCAAACACCGAGCAGTCAAGTCCTTTGACAAGAAAATTTCGGTCTGTTAGAGGGTGTGGAGTAGTCAAGTTCTTTAATGGGGAAAGAGAATGCAATTTTTCGTTTTGGTAATGACAGTGGCGGTATTGGTGTTCAAGACCAACAAGTGGAGTCTTTTATCGAAGGCAATGCATAGCGGTGAAAATCACCTGATGAATTAACAATTGACCTATAGTCAAACATGGCTGTTTTAGCAACAACAATGCAAGATATAGTTGACAAATTAGACTACGGCCCTGGGATCGCTGTTATAGAAGTTGATGTATCAGGACAGGAGGTGTAGTTTAGGCAAATAGGTTTCGATCACGTACAGACCAGCTGTTAAATTACTTGTTGATGGGGTTTGCTTCCTACCACTATTTCCTTAATTTCTGGATACAAAAATTACTTTTTGGAACTACTAGGGTGTGGTTTACCATTGTTTCCACAATTTTGTCTCTAAGTATCAGAAATATTTCAAGCCATATGTTCCTTTTTGTTTCTTTGAAACACATATAAGTGGTGATCATGCTAATAGTATTATTGCACGTATTAGAATGGATAGATCCTCTCGGATGGAAGCAAATTGGTTTGCTGGGGATTTGGATTCTTTGGAATTATTTTGTTATGATTGATATCCTGCGTATTCATTCATAGATGGCAGACATGCAGGTTTTCGATGTGCAAAATTTGTCTAATTTATTATGTACAGTAGTTTATACTAGCCCTCAACCAAGTACAATACGGGAGCTTTAGGATGTGTTGAATGTAATAGAAGAATATACTGTAGAGCCATGGTTAATAGTTAGAGAATTTAACTTAGTTTTGGAGGAGTCTAAAAGGATTGGTGGGGCTTTAATTTTGCGGGTTAGGTGTAAATGGTTCCAATAGTTCCTTTTTAACAATGGGTTGTGTGATTTGGGTTTTAGTGGCCGAAATTTTACTTGGAGTAGAGGAAACTTACCATAGAGTCTAGACAGACCAATCTGTAACTTCAAGTGGGATTCATTTGCGCCTAATTACTTAGTCTGGAATCTTTATCATTTGAAATCTGATCATAGATTGATTTTGGTTTCATTTAAATTAGTGGCTAATCATAGACCAATCATAGACCAGTTTTGGTTTCATTTAGATGTGAAGGATAATTGGCATCCTAATAAGGATGTGAGTGAGAATTTAGAGAGTTTCAGGATATGGTTTAAGATTGGAACCAACGTGTGTATGGCAATATCTTTGTGCACAAGTGGAGATTAGTTTTGAAATTGGCTCGGGTTTAGAGATCTATTGAACTACAGGCTTCGAGAAAACTTCGTGATCATGAATTAGAGCTTCAACAGGAAATTGAGGAGGTCTTGAAACATGAAAAAATTTTATGGTTTCAAAAATCTAAGCCAAAATGGCTTTCTTGTGGTGATAGGAATACAAGTTATTTCCACAATTGCACAATGGCTGAGAGGAAGTTTAATAGGACTAAGGGCCTTAAAATTTGAGATAATTTGTGTTTTGATGACAATGAGTTGGAATCTCATGTGACAAAATTTTTTAGGGGTTTATACTCGATGGACTATCAAGTCAGTGGTTTACTCCTTTGTAATGGTAAGTTTTCTATGATCTCAAATCTTGTTAGAAATAGTTTGCTATTATCAGCTTCTGATGAGGAGATACATAGAGTTGTTTTCAGTATGGCTCCTATGAAAGCACCCAAGGTTGATGAATTCCAGGCTAAATTTTATTTGTTTAATTGGGATAGTATTGGTGATTCTATTTGTTCGCTCATTCAAAAAATCTTAGGAGCGAGACTATTAGATCCTAAGATGAATAGAACTTTCATTTTGTTGTTGCCTAAGGTTTAAGGATTGGAGAGTGTTACTCAGTTTATTCCTATCAACTTATGTGTGGTGTTGTATAAAATTGTTATGAAAATAATCGTTAATAGGCTGAGGCTTTTGATGAACAAACACATTAGACAAAATAAAGCAAGTTTTATTGTCAGAAAGAGTATATCAAATAACATTATTATGTTTTAGGAGGCCATTCATTCTATGTAAGGCTTCAAGGGTAAAAAAATTCAAGATGGCTATGAATATTGATTTGGGTAAGGCATATGATAGAGTCAAATGGGTTTTTTTTTTGGAAAATACTACTGCATTTATTGGTGACTCTGATATTGATTTGTGTGTCTTCAGGTATGTTTCAAATCCTTTTGAATGGTTATGTAACAGATGCTTTCTGTCCTTCATGAGGAATTAGGCAAGAGGATCCCTTGTCTCTTTATTTATTTGTGCTCTACATGGAAAGGTTGGGGCACCTTATTGACGACGTTGTTAACCAAGGGAGTTGGGCCCCACTATTCTTATTGAGTAGAGGTTCAGCACTTTCTCATTTATTCCTTTTTGATGACTTTATTCTCTTTTGTGAAGCAAGTACAATCCAAGTTTCTCAAGTTAATGATATTCTTAGCATTTTTGCCACTTTTTTAGGCAGAATGTAAATCGAAGGAAATCTCAGGTATTTTTCTCTCCTAATACACATATTTATCTTGTTGATGCCATTTGTAGAGATATAGGTATGGTACGTGTCGAGGATCTTGGAAGTTATCTTGGTATGCCTCTATTTCATAAAAGAGTTATGGTGGACAAGTTTGGGTTTGTGGTAAATAAAGTTTGTAATAAGTTGAATGGGTGGAAAGCAAGAAGGTTATCCTTAGCAGGTAGAATCATGTTAACAAAATCTGTTTTGCTAGATATTCTTTACTATTTTATAAGCACAGTTTATATTTTGATCTCTATCTATAATGAAATTGAAAAGATAACTTGTAATTTCATTTAGGGTTCTACCTTGGAGTCGAGGCAACCAACTACCATTTCCTAGGTAGATTGTTTTCGACCACTTGAGTTTGGTAGTCTTGGAATTAGGAATTTAGCTAAGTAAAACAAGTTATTCTTGTTGAAATTAGGTTATCAAGTTCCTACTAAAACTGACACTTTGTGGGAGTAACTAGTGAGGAACAAGTACAAATTGTATGAGGTGTTGTCGAATTCCATTACAATGACTAATTGTTCCTTCATTTAGAGATCATTGATAAAAGTATGGCCGGAGGTGATTGGTAATGTGTTTTGGTCGTTGGAAGATGGTAGACTTACGAACTTTTAGAATGACGTGTGGATTTGTAAATTCGATCCCCATAGGGACTTTTTCATATGAGTGGAGAAATTGGATGATACGTTATGGGTGTGTGATATGGTGAATGATTGGGGAGATTAGGATTGGCGTTAGATACGTAGCTTGCTTCCCAATAATATTGTATCTTCTATTGTGACTATGATTCCTCTGTCTGTTGATACAGGGTCGAACAAGCTTGCATGGAAATGGATGGTTAGAGATAATATTGCTTGTGCCAAAACTTTTACGAATTTGCATCAAATTAGTTTTGGCGAGTCATCTACCTGTTGGAAACTGCTATAGAGAACTAAGGTGTTCCAAAAAGTGTGAGTTTTCCTCTAGGTCTTATGGCAAGATAGGTTATTAACAAATGGTGAGTGAGCAAAATGGCATATGACGAATGAGTTCCACTATCTAAGATATAGTTCAGTATTGGAATCAAGTATCTATGCAATTCATGATTGTCCATTTTCAAGAGCGGTATGCAATCGGTTGTAGCAAGTGTGGTTTAAAGTGTGTTTTTTTCCTTGTCACT
The DNA here is from genome assembly GCA_020496765.1 of Gossypium stocksii. Taxonomy (NCBI): domain Eukaryota; kingdom Viridiplantae; phylum Streptophyta; class Magnoliopsida; order Malvales; family Malvaceae; genus Gossypium; species Gossypium stocksii. The sequence goes on from CM035630.1 coordinate 35,148,086, forward strand.
TAAGGAGTGGTTACTATGGAATTTGCAAAATTTTAGGATTTGGAAATTTGAGAAGTTTCGATGGCACTCACTTTTCTCCATTCTTTGTCGGCTATTATTGAAAAAATATAACCTTTTAGTGTTTGCTAGTAGTACTAATTGTGCTCAAGGCCTTGTTGATACAGGTATTGCGTGGTCAAGGAGTTTGGCTAATTCAAGCATGTGCTTGCCTCATTAGAGTCCTTTAATGTCGATTTTGCATTGGTCACCACCAGAAATATGATGGGTTAAGCTTAATAAAAGTGGAGCAATGTCACCCAATAATAGTAATGCTTCAGTTAGAAGGGTTCTTAGGGATTCGGATGAAAGATGGTTGAGTGGTTTCTCAATGATGGTTGCCAAGGACACGGTCTTCTGAGTTGAAGCATGTGTTATGCTAGAAGGTTTGCATATAGCTTGGATATGGGTTATCGGCAAGTAGAGATTGAATGTGATAATGCACTACTTGTTGAGTGTTTACTAGTGGGTTGCACCGTTGTAACGCTGGGGTTTGTGCAAGTGTACATAGTCGTTCAAGTAATAAGTAAGCATAAAGTTATCATCTCCACAGGGATTGTATTTTTGCTAAGTCAATTAATTATAAAATTATGTTAACAACTTGGTGAAAAAAAAAAAAACACAATTTGATTTAGAAGAATTGATTAAAATTAAATATAATGAACTAAATGCAATGATCCCTAATGCAAATATTCCTAAGTATGCAACTATATGAATGAAATGAATTTTAGCAGAATTAAACACAATATGCAACAATTATAACATAAATAAGCTAGGATCATTACTTTAATTAAAACCAATTTATTAACAACATGCTTAATAACATTCAGAAAAACATTCCATGGCAACTTGATCTTTCATGAGTTTGGAAACCATGTTAGGTCCTTTCAGAATCCTTTACTTAGTAAATATGCATTTTACTGGTCCTTATTTCCTAAGGGTTTCTAAGTTTTCGTGTGAGGTAACAGGGACGTGTCAGGTTTGAAATAGTTTAATCACACAAATCTAAAAACTATGCAGATAATAGAGCCGGTCAGGGTTGTTATGAAACCTACAATTTCATCGGGTTAGGATCTAAATTGAGCATCCACATTTTAATTATGCGACCATTAGCTGTCGTCTGGTCAGAATCGCTCAGCTAATTCAGGTGCATTCCAATCACGTATGAACGAAATATAGACTTGATTTTAATTAAAAACATGATCGATTGAGGCACAAACATTATACGCATGAAATAAACAAATATTATTTAATCAAAAATTATCATCCTAGCTTAAATAAAATTAAGCTATCATTTTTGAAAACAAGAGAAATGAACACATAGCAAACATTCTTGAATTAAAGAAAAGAAAAGATTAAACCTAATTTCAAAGTGGCTGTCACCCAAAAATCTGAACAACGAGGCCTCCTCCATTCATTTGCTTTGCTGCTTTGCTGATGGCTCTCTGAGGTGGCCGACCAAAGGCTCTTGAGAGGCTAAATTAAAGCTAAAATCCTTATGCAAGGATAATGGATGGCGTGGGGAGAAGAGAGAGTTGTGAGAAATGAGAGAAAGATGAATGAGTAAGGAATGATTGAGAAGTGAGGAGAGGGGTCATATTTATAGGTGAGGCTAGGGTGTTAGTCTGCCAAAAATAGAAGTGTTCATCCACTTAAAATTCTCCCAAGTGTGGCTGGCCATGAGTTTAGGGAATGTGGCTAATTTTTGCTTGATTCAACTGCCACATCAGCTTAGGATCAAGACTCGATCACCAGCAAATCTTCAAGTAAATCTCTGATTTCTTCAAATCTTCAGGGACCTCATGTAATTAAACCAAAACTTAATTTATTAGCATCTATGTGCAGCCGAAATTATGGGTTGAATTGGTCTTAATTTGGATGGCTTTGTAATTAAAATAAAGCTCTACAACCTGTCCAAAAATAGCATAAAGTTAGAGGACCAAATAATGCAATTTAGCCACTTTAATTAATTAATTTACTTAATTAATTACAACCCATTTTATTAATGAAATATATATAAGTAAATTATTAAATATAACTTTATATTTTATTATTTAATTAAGTCATGCATGGCCCACTTTATAACTTAAAAAATATAACATGTTTAAATTAATATAAATAAGCGATTTTATGCATGAAAACTATATAATAAAGCATAAAATCATATTTTAATAATTTCTATGTCTTAATTTCATATTTTTCACATATTTCATTGATTTATTAAACAATTACTTGATTTTAACAACAATTTTAAGAAAAAAAAAGTGATGAATTATATAGGAAATCCTATATATTTTCCAGTTTACATACCCCCAAACTTAAATCATTGCTCGTCCCGAGTAATGTTCACGCACAGCACAAGGTTTTGCTAAGGCAAATTTTGCTAAGAGTGTAAGTAGCATCAAACTTTGTCCCATAATCATGCATCAATAAATTCATGTTCACAGATCTTCTTTATTAACAAGTAACTCATATGCAAACATTTTGAAAATTTTATACTAAGTCTCAAGATATGCCAACATGAATCATAGTATGTATGTATGCCACAGCCAAAGATAATATTCTTCATTCAACATAATTCCTCATCAATCAAGCAAAACAATCACAAAGCTTATTTATGATCTTCATATGTTGAACTTAGTACTTCCTCTCCACTAATGTAGGTGACATAATTATCAAATCAATAGGTCTTTTACAAGGTTGCAATGGGGCTCGGTTAAAGGTAGGGATTTAAAAGATGGGATATTTCGATTTCAAAATCTTAAACTTTAACTTTGTCTTGGATTTCTTGAAATTTAACCTTTTTCTTTAAACGAACCTTTGGAACACCCCCAAACTTATTTTAAACACATGCTCATACATTTTTTCTTGGAATTGAGTAAACACTTCTTCACTCTTTTGATGTTTGTGAGTGTTTTTTTATAAGCATGAGCACATATATCTTCTAAAATTTTTCTCAAATATTGATTACCAAGACAACTTTAGTTAAGATAGGTGCACAAAATTAGGATAACTTCAAAAGACAGAAATATGGCTTGTAACATAGGTTCATTGCAATAAGCAGGCCATTAAGCTCAAAATTATAGTTTCAAGGGTCTAATATCATAAGGTTGGCTTGAAAGGCTCAAAGTTCCAAAGAAATGGTGCCTATATCATTTTAGATTCTTATGTCTCCTAAGATTTCGCCTTAAGAAAGTCACTAAGTCAATTCTAAAGATATAAACCTCCATGCATGTTTAATCTCAAAAGAAACTAGGATTTCATGGCAAACATTACCTAAGACTAAGATCATACCAACATTCCATTCTTCATGATAACATTCAATTGCTCAGATAAAATCATCATTCATGCTTGCATACAAACTATCTTATTAAAAAAATTTCTCTAAACATACATTTATTAAAACATACTTATGAAAGAAATGATTAAAACATACTTAAAAAAATTCTAGCACATTTATTTGCCTTAAAAGAAGTAATGTCCTCATTGCAAGAACAAAGTAATGAATGAAACCTGAACACCAGCTAGGGTTGAAAAGAAAGAGAGGCGAGTCATTAAGACTGCTTAAATACCAAGTTTTTCCTCATAACCCAATCCTAGACATGTTCATTCATTACCATATTACTTAGTCTTTTTCTTCCTAAAGAAGTGATTATTCATGCTTGCTATATTTTATTTTGCAAAAATTAAATCCTAATCACTAAAGAAATAAAATCCTAAAGACCTAGAAATAATTAAATAACAAGACAAGAATCCCCCATTTTTATTTTCTGACTCATTCCCCTTGTCTTCTTAGGCTCCATCTCCACTTTTATCATCAGTTTCTTCTGTCCATGTGTCAAAGATAGCATCTGGGAACTCAAGAACGAAAGTGTTAGATATATTCTTAAAAGTATTCTGAATTGAATCACCTCTAATTTTTGTATATTTCCAGTAAGTTTTTTGCTGTTTGTGCATGAATTTGCACATATCCATTATAACCAACAACTCTAATTTCTTTGGAGTACTTGCACTAGTCGACATTGGAGTTGTAAATTCAGGCTCAACACTTGGCTTGACTGGTTCTTCTTCTGGCCCAACCCTGGGTTTAGGGTCTGAAGATTCTTCAATTGGCTTAGGACTGTTCGATTCCCTATCAGATTCTTCTTCTTCAATTTCTATAACTGAATTAGCTTCAGTTTCAGTTGCATTTTTTGACTCCTTGGTTTTTGGCTCAGTTGGCTCTTCTTGCTCACCTTGATTCAGCTCATGCACCTTCTCTACTAACCTTTCAAGATCATGACTTGTAATACACCCTTGAACATATTGCCCCTTCAAATTTGCTTGTGTTTTAACACGGGCCCTTAAGTAAAGTGAAGTGATTAACGATGGGAAGTAAGCACTTCCTGTCTTCTTTTTAGCACAGTCATAAATTTGTTTGAGAATAATTTTCCCAACATTAATGGACTTTTCTGTCAAGATAGCATATAACAAGAGAATCTATTCGATCGAGATGGTGGAAATATGTGAGATAAGCATAAAACTGTAGCGAATGAAATAAAACAATCCCTTTGCTACTGGTTTTAGGTATTCCCTTCAGCAAGAATGGCTCCCATACTTTCTTATAATCCATTGAGATCCCAGATTTGTCACAACATCAAGCACTTGTTGAAGAAAATTCCAATTGATGTTGTTCATCATAGGAGAGTACCCATCTTCTTCAACATCAGGTAAGTTAAACAAATCATTGATGGACTTGGAAGTAAGAGGTACCTGATAAACACTAAATTATACATATTTTTACCTCATATTTTGCTTATATTTTGGATGAATTATTAATGATTTAGTGAGAATTGGTGCTCTTAACCTCTCTTTTTCATATCTTACACTCAGAAGAGCATAGGGAAGAGAAAAGAACAAAAAATGGACCAAAAATGAAGAAAATGGGCCAAAAATAGCTTAACGCACAGCCCAAGGATTTATCGCACGGCCGTGGCACACAGCCGTGTAACATAAAGATCACACGGTGCATTCCCAACAAGCACGGCCAGGCCACATGACCGTGCCCCATAAACAGAATATCACACGGCCTCTATCGAAGTCACATGGGCGTGGCACACGGGCGTGTTCTCGTCGTGAGGAAGGGGAATTTCACTCAAATTGGGATGCTTAGAGGCTAAGAAAGGCTCCCCACAAGCTCTTTATATAAAGACCTCATGGGGCAGAGGCAAAGGGACGTCTAGAGATATATTTTTCTTCTCGCTTTTCTTCCACACGGAGGGGAGAAGCAAGGGATTACTCAAAAGGAGAAGCCGATTAATTCATCTCAGAAGCTGAAATTCTGCAGCAACATAGAGGATCTCCCTAAATTCCTGTAGGGGTTTTTGGTTTCTTTTATGTCTTGCTATTTTATATCTTCTGAGATGTTTTCCTTCTTTATTATGAACTAAACCTCTCAAATACTTGAGGGGGATGAAACCTAAGACAGATCTTGTTAATTATTCTTGATTTATTTGATAAATACTTGAATTGTTCTTAATTATGTGTTCTTCATTCTTGATTTGATAATCCTAGGTATTATTTCAAGAATTAGATGTGCTTAGAGCAGAGGAGCAAAAGTCCCTGTGATAAGAGTAGATCTACCATAATTAAGCGGAGTTGCATGCAACCCTAGACATAGGGCGACATAAATCTGCCGGATTAGGGTCAGACCTAATATGGGGAGCCATAGATCAAATTAATGCAACCTAGGGAGTTAATTAATAAGGGAATTTTAATTAACAACTTAGGCCTAGTTGCTCTTCATCTCGACGGAGGGTTTAGCATAAATTAGAGATCTCTACGGATCAAGTCAAGTAAAGAAATCATATAGTTCAAGAAAATAATAACAAGTGAAGTCTAGGTGGATTCTCCCTTGAGTACTGTCCATATTAATTAGCTTTTCCCAAAAAGTTTTCCCAATTTACTTTTTACGCTTTCTTAGTTAGATTTAGAATTAGTTTAAACAACCCTCTTTTATTTCTTAGGCTAGATAATAGAAAAGAAGTAAGTACTAGTACTTTTGGTTCCCTTGGGTATGATAACTCGGTCTTGCCACTAAACTATACTACGGTTCGACAGGTGCGCTTGCCTCAACGTCGTGATATTAGTAAGTTTTGGTGAAATCAAGTCTTTATAAATTTTATTACTTCATATCACGTGATATCAAGTTTTTGGCGCCATTGCCGGGGAACTAAAATATTACGAAAGCTCAATTTCTATTACTTTAGCCATTAGTATATATATATTTATTTATTTTTCTTTTATTTTTATTTTTATTTTCAGTTTTTATTTATTTTTATTTTTCTTTTTCTTTTCTTTTAAATTTCTGAGTTTTCTTTTTTTTAGATATTTTTAGTTTATGACTAGAAACAACCCAACAGGACCACTACTTTTTGACGAAGATCTAGAAGCGACAGTTCGCAAAAATCGCAGGGAAATTAGACCCAGTCTACATTATCCAGAACAAGAACCTGAGCAAGAGCCAGAACCTACAGACGAGATGGAAGCAAATCAGAATGTTCCACCACCTCCCGCAATAGTCGCGCCGCCAGCAAATCAAGAAGAAGCTCCTCGCACTATGTATGATTATGCAAAACCTAGTTTGGCTGGTACCTAAACTAGCGTTCTTAGACCAACTATTGCTGCTAATAATTTTGAGTTAAAGCCTAACACTATTCAGATGATACAGCAATTTGTGTAGTTTGATGGTTTACAGGACGAAGATCCAAACTCACACATAGCCAATTTCTTGGAACTTTGTGATACCTTCAAAATAAATGGCATTTCTGATGATGCCATTCAATTGAGGCTATTTCCATTCTCTTTGAGAAATAAAGCCAAACAGTGGTTAAATTCTTTACCACGAGGCTCAATTACCACATGGGAGCAGATAACCGAAAAATTTTTACTCAAATATTTTCCTCCAGCTAAAATAGCCAAATTACGAAACAATATTTCTTCTTTTGTGCAGATGGATTTAGAAAAACTATATGATGCATGGGAGAGATACAAAGATCTTTTGAGGAGGTGCCCTCATCATGGTCTACCTTTGTGGCTACAATTCAAACCTTCCACAACGGTTTAAACCCGTCAACTAGACAAATGATCGATGCAGCCGCAGGAGGGACGATCAATAATAAAACATCTGAAGCAGCTTATGAATTTATTGAAGAGATGTCATTGAATAATTATCAGTGGCAAGTCATGAGGACAAAGCCAACAAAAGCCGCAGGAGTTTATAATGTTGATATTGTCGCCATGCTTACTAACCAAGTAGAACTTTTGAATAAAAAGTTTGGTAATTTTGTTAGTTCTACGCAGGCACAATCAGTGATGCAATGCGACACGACTCAAGGAAACACGTTTAATCCAGATTTCGCATCTTATGGACACAGCATGGAAACTGAACAAGCCAACTATATGGGTAACAATTCTAGACCTCAAAATAACCCCTATAGTAATACTTATAATGCAGGTTGGAGAAATCACCCAAATTTTTCATGGGGAGGACAAGGAAATCAAAGACAACAGCCTCCTTCAGGATTTCAGCAACTACCACCGCAACATGAGAAGAAGCTGAATCTTGAGGAGATGTTTACCAAATTTATGGCCGCATCAGAGACATGTTTTCAAAGTACTGAAACGGCACTAAAAAATCAGCAAACATCAATTCAAGGGCTTGAAAACCAAATTGGTCAACTTGCAAAATTAATCTCAAAAAGACCACAGGGAGGATTACCAAGTAATACTGAGCCAAATCCCAGAGAGCATGTCAAGGCGATTACTTTAAGAGATGGAAAGGTCCTAGCCGAACTCGAAAAGAAGACTATCCTAGAAATTTTAGAAGAAAAGGTAGCGGAACCCGAGGATAACACTCCACCGCCACTCAAGGAATATAAACCGTACATCCCATATCCAGTAAAATTAAAGAAAGACCATACAGATGCTCAATTCGGTAAGTTCCTTGAACTTTTCAAACAATTACACATTAACTTACCTTTTGTTGAGGTAATTTCACAGATGCCGAAGTATGCGAAGTTCCTTAAAGAACTTTTGACAAATAAAAGGAAATTGGAAGAATTGGCCACGGTAGAACTCAACGAGGAATGCTCAGCTATTCTCCAAAATAAATTGCCAGCAAAACTGAAAGATCTAGGGAGTTTTACTATCCCTTGTCTGATTGGTAGTTTACTTCTTAATAATACTTTAGCTGATTTAGGTGCTAGCATTAATCTCATGCCTTACAAAATGTTCAAACAACTAGGTCTCGGGGAACCCAAGCCCACTAGGATGAGTATTCAATTAGCCGATAGATCTGTTAAATATCTTAGGGGAATCATTGAAGATGTGCTAGTAAAGGTAGATAAATTTATATTCCCTATTGATTTTGTTGTGCTTGACATGGATGACGATATTGAAGTACCTTTGATTTTGGGACGACTATTTTTAGCCACTACTAGAGCTGTTATTGATGTAGGGGATGGCAAATTAGTACTTAGAGTTGGCGAGAAAGAAGTTGTCCTTAAAATTTATGATGCCATGAGATTCTCTAAAGAACAAGATGATTCGTGTTATTTTATTGATATTATTGATTATTTTGTTCAAGACAATCTTCAGGAATTTTCTCTCATAGACACGTTGGAACTGTGTCTCGTTCAAGGTGGGGGGGAAAGATGAAACCACCCCTGAAATCGAGGAAGTAAGGAAAGAATTAGATTCTAATGAAATCATCGTTAGGCACATAAGTTATGAGAATTTAAAGATGGGTGATGAATTGAGACAGAAACCTTCCATTACTGAACACCCTAAATTAGAACTAAAACAACTGCCAGATCATTTAGAATATGCCTTTTTCGGGAAAGAATCAACTTTACCAGTCATTATTGCATCTGATTTAAGCCTTGCAGAGAAAGAGGAACTACTCCATGTGTTAAGAGAACACAGATGTACTATACCTTGGAAAATTTCAGATATCAAGGGAATAAATCCTTCTTTCTGTACCCACAAAATTTTAATGGAGGACGAATTCAAACCATCAGTGCAAGCACAGAGACGATTGAATCCCAATATGAAAGAAGTTGTAAAAGCCGACGTAATTAAACTTCTAGATGCAGGTATTATCTATCCTATTTCTGACAGTTCTTGGGTAAGTCCTGTGCAGGTTGTTCCTAAGAAAGGAGGATTGACCGTGGTGTCTAATGACAAGGAAGAGTTAATACCTACAAGAACAGTCACAGGATGGAGAGTTTGCATTGACTACAGGAAGCTGAACGATGCCACTCGAAAAGATCATTTCCCATTGCCTTTTATTGATCAGATGTTGGAAAGATTATCAGGACATATGTATTATTGTTTCCTAGATGGCCTCTCTGGTTACTTCCAAATCTCGATAGCTCCAGAAGATCAGGAGAAAACTACATTCACATGCCCATACAGTACGTTTGCTTATCGCAGAATGCCTTTTGGTTTATGTAACGCTCCTGCTACTTTTCAGCGATGCATGCTAGCTATTTTCAATGAATTCGTGGAAGACATCATAGAGGTATTTCTGGATGATTTCTCAGTTTTCGATAATTCTTTCCAACTTTGTCTTAATAATCTAGAATGTGTTTTGATCAGATGTGAAAAGACAAATTTAGTGCTAAACTGGGAAAAATGCCATTTTATGGTTCAAGAAGGTATTGTTTTAGGACATAAAATTTCTAGCAAAGGGATAAAGGTAGATAAAGCAAAAATTGAACTATTGAAAAACTACCTCCTCCTAATTCAGTTAAGGCTATAAGAAGCTTTTTAAGACACGCCGGTTTTTATCGAAGATTCATTAAAGACTTTTCTAAAATAGCTAAGCCTTTAACTAAATTATTAGAAAAGACATTCCCTTCAACTTTGACCAAGAATGTCTGGAATCTTTCAACAACCTCAAGGAAAAGTTAGTTAACGCCCCGATTATGATTTCACCTGATTGGAATCTACCTTTTGAACTAATGTGTGATGCAAGTGATTTTGCAGTAGGTGCAATTTTGGGACAGCGAAGGGACAAACACTTCCAGCCAATCTATTATGCTAGCAGGACCTTGACAGCTGCTCAAGCAAATTACACGACCACAGAGAAAGAATTGCTAGCTGTTATTTTTGCATTTGACAAATTTAGATCTTATTTAATTTTGTCAAAAGTCATTGTTTATACTGATCATTCAGCTCTTCGCTACCTCTTAACTAAAACTGATGCAAAACCTCAATTGATAAGATGGATTCTATTGTTATAGGAATTTGATTTGGAAATAAAGGACAAGAAAGGAGCCGAAAACTTAGCAGCAGATCACCTCTCAAGGCTAGAGACCGCACAGTCCAAATATCTAGACAAGATGACTGATTTGTTCCCTGAGGAACAACTCTTAGCCTTAGCAGATACGACACCTCCTTGGTTTACTGATTTTGTGAATTATTTAGCGGCTAACATAACCCCAAAAGGGCTAAACCATCAGCAAAAGAAGCGATTCTTCGTTGATGTGAAAAACTACTTTTGGGAAGATCCTTTTCTTTTCCGAATTTGTGTAGATCAGGTTATACGAAGATACGTTGATGACACAGAAACATATCAAATTTTGAATCACTACCACTCAGAACCTACAGGAGGACATCACAGTGGAACTAGAACTGCTCATAAGGTACTCAAATCAGGTTTTTATTGGCCTACACTTTTCAGAGATGCCAACAGGTATGTGACCTCTTGTGATAAATGCCAACGAACAGGTAATATCTCTCAGCATAATGAAATGCCTCAGAACTATATACTTTCATGTGAAATATTTGACGTATGGGGTATTGATTTCATGGGTCCATTCTCTAATTCATTTGGGAATAAATACATACTAGTAGCAGCAGATTACATGTCAAAATGGGTAGAAGCCCAAGCTCTACCTACAAATGATGCTAGGGTGGTAGTACACTTCTTGAAACAACTTTTTTCTCGATTTGGAACACCTAGGGTAATCATTAGTGATAGGGGTACACATTTTTGCAATACTCAATTTGAAAAGGTTTTGAAAGGTATGGAGTACACCATAGAACAGCTACCCCTTACCACCCACAAACCAATGGCCAAGTCGAAGTGACAAATAGAAAGCTGAAACGTATCCTAAAGAAGACAATAGAAGCAAATAGGAAAGACTGGTCAAGAAAATTAGATGATGCATTATGGGCTTATAGAACTGCTTTCAAAACACCCATAGGAACATCTCCCTATAAACTTGTTTATGGAAAAAACTGTCATCTACCATTTGAACTCGAACATAAAGCATTCTGGGCTATAAAGTTTTTAAACTTTGATTTTAAAAGTGCAGGAGAAAAGACATTAATGCAGTTGAATGAGCTTGATGAATGGCGCTTCAATGCTTACAAAAACTTGTAACTATATAAGAAAGCCATGAAGCGACGCCATGACAAAAGGCTGAAACAACCAAAGCAATTCAAAACAGGTGATCTCGTCTTACTCTACAACTTAAGGCTGAAATTATTCCCTGGAAAACTCAAGTCAAGATGGTCAGGTCCCTTCACTGTTCTAAATGTCTTTCCATACAGAACCATTGAGGTAACTCACCCTAACCACGGTACGTTCAAGGTAAACGGCCATAGGCTTAAACATTATAGAGGTGAGAATTTTGCAGAAAACAGGGAGGAGCTTTGGCTCCATCACACCCCTTCTTGACACATCCAAGTAAAGTCAAGCTTAGACTCTAAATAAGCACTTCTAGGGAGGCAACCCGAGCACTAACTTAGTAACTTTCTTTTCTTTAAAATTTTTAGTATTTTCTCATGCATAAACTAACTTTTTGAATGCAGAAATTTAGGACTACACGGCCAGGCACACGGGCGTGCCTTAGGCCGTGTGCGCACTTGAAACAGGGGCACGGTCGTGCACCCAGACCATGTACAAATAGAGCAAAATTTCCCCAAAACACGGGCCATCGATAAATCCCCACGGCCGTGCGATATGGTCGTGGCGACCTTACGAATTCCACACGGGCTATCAACACCTCCCCCACGGCCGTGCTATATGGCCATGGCAACTCTGTAGTATCAACACGGGCTTGCACAAATCCCCACGCCCGTGTCCGTAGCCCGTGGAAGACACTGCCAAATTTCACACGCTCGTGGCACATATCACACGACCGTGTGATACACGAACACGATCGCACACGGCCGTGTATACCATCACACGACCGTATGAGTAACGAAGACCTGATCGCACACGGCTGTGCGAATCAACCACACGGGCATGCTCATCGAGACATGGCACACTAAAACCTCTGATTTTTGAAAAACACGGGCTGAATACGACTCACACGGGCGTGTGACATGCCCGTGTGACCCAAAATGTATAAATAGGAGGCATTTTTCACTCTCCTTTTCACTCAAACCCTAAACCCAAACTCCTCCCTAAACCACCACAAACGCCGCCACAACCCTCCAAACGCCACCATACCAGATTTCATCCTCCCCACGCCCGTGTAACAGCCCCCCACGACCGTGCAAACTCATAATTGGTTCTATTTTCTCATTTTTCTCATTTATTTCGTTTTATTTCACTTCTTTAAGTTTTCATTTATTTTTACTTTAGTCTAATTGTTAATTTAAGCATGGAATTAGGAAATATAGGATGAATACTCTAGAATAATATAGAATCAATTAGGATTACATGCCACTTAATTTTATTTTTGCTTGCCATTTAGATTCCATTTTATTTTGCCACTTGGACACATATTTGCATGCCATTTTTTCATAAAAATCACTATATATACCCATAATTCCTAGTTTTCTTTGTTATAAGTTTTTAATATGATTAGATTTTATTATTCAGGTTCCTTCTCATTTGTTATTTTAGGAAAAATATTAATTTTAATTTTTTTATTTTTAGAACTAATGCTCGTGTTTTGTTATTTCAGATGCTATGTCATCTTCACGTGCCAGAAAAGCTGTTGTCCCTGCTTCCAAAAAACGAAAGGGACCCGGAAGTTCTTTATCGAGGCCCACCTCCAAGACACGCCACCCATTCCTCACATTTTCGAGGACTAGTTTCTCTTCTTTTTATGTTCTTTTTATTTCTACTTTTATTTTTCTTTATTTCTTTTTCTTACTTTTCAGACTCACCCACTAATATTTAGTTTTCTTTTTTTTCTCTTATTTTTTATTCTAACTTTGTTTTTCTTTCCAGTATAGTTTATTCCATTTCCTTTTTACATTTTAGTATTTTATTTTACTTACTTATTTTATTTTACGGCTAATCCCACGGAAGTAAAATCCATTGACTCAAAACTCCCCACGACTACTAAATCCATTCGCAGTTTCAAAGGAGCCTCACAGCTCAAATCTCTACGAAAATGGGAACACAGTGCCACACCTACCGGCTCTTCCTATCTCACAATTCATCCTAAATTCAGGGAGTTTTCAATTCTCTCCCTCTCTTTTGATATTATGCTTTTATTACTAGATATATATCTTTGTACATTGAGGGCAATGTAAATCTTAATTATGGGGGGGGAACATACTTTAATTCAATATACCTTTCATGAAAACCCCTGAATTTGTACTTCATGCATTGTTCTCTGCATTTTCCTCAGTTTCCTATTAGGAATTAATTCTGATTGATTTATGATTTTTATTGATATGTTGAGAACCAAGAAATAGGCAATTGTACTATGATTATTCAAACTTTAAAAACATTAAGGAATCAAGCATGATAAGTTGAAATTTTTGAGAACCCCATTTTTGCATAAGTTATCCTCCCTAATTTTAAGTATTATCTTGAGATTTGAAATTCACAGGATTAACATCAAAAGCCGTAATTTTTGTGAGACTTTTGAACCTTTTGAGCATACATTCTTTCGTGCTCATTGTTATTATTGCTTTGAGTGAGTCAACACTAAATTGTTATTCTAGAACTTGCTTTGATTATACATGTCAAGACCACATCATTAATTTGATATACCGAGATGATAAAGGCACCTAGGACTGAACTCACTCACTCCACAAAAGCCTACCTCCATAATCTAACCCCTAGTAAACCCCATTAAGCCTAATAACCTTTTCCTTGATTTACCCTCTAATTTTTAACCAATAACCCATTTTTGTTGAATTTTCCATTCAATTACTTTTGATCCTTATTTTTGTCGAGATTTGAGTTGAATTTATTAACTAAGCTTTATTCTCTTTTCCAGTATGTAAATCTTTACACAATTCATTGTACTACTTGAATTGTTCTTAAAAAAAAAACATGTGTATATACAGTCAAATTTAGTTGTAATGTACAAATTGTTCAAATTAAGTTTTTGCATATTTCTCTCTTAAAGCTACCAAATTAATGCTATTAAGCTTTGAAATTATGTTCCAGTAATAGAGATTTTTCTAGCTAAGATAATTTTCAGTTCAATTTCGATTCTAACCCTCTTTTTGCAGCCTGTGACAACACCCCTAACCAAGCCCCGTTACAACCATAAAAAGACCTTTTTGATCGATGTATCATATCAAACTATAGTGGTGGAGATTTGATTTTCTTGCAAGCTTATGGTAATAACTTTCCAGGTTGACTAGAGAGTGCTTAAATTTTGAACCCTAAACACATTGAGTGGATAGAGTGAACCTTTAGTGAGGATGTCAACTTCTGTTAATTAAGATGGAGAGATAACTACTTAGAAAGAATGAAGTAACTTATGTTTTCAATGACAAAATTCTCAACTTAAATTGATTGAATCTTTAATGTTCTTCTGATTGAATTTTTCATTGTATGATTACCTGTGGATTAGTTTGAAACATTATTGATAAAGGTTATAGGTTGAGAAGAATAATTCTTATTTGAAATTGAGATTTTGCTTGAGGACAAGCAAAGGCTTAAGTGTGGGGGCATTTGATAAACGCTAAATTATACATATTTTTACCTCATATTTTGCCTATATTTTGGATGAATTATTAATGATTTAGTGAGAATTGGTGATCTTAACCTCTCTTTTTCATATCTTACACTCAGAAGAGCATGGGGAAGAGAATAGAACCAAAAATGGACCAAAAATAAGGAAAATGGGCCAAAAATAGCTTAACGCATGGCCCAAGGATTTATCGCACGGCCGTGGCACACAGCCGTGTAACATAAAGATCATACGGTCCATTCCCGACAAGCACGGCCAGGCCACACGGCCGTGCCCCATAAACAGAATATCACACGGCCTCTGTCGAAGTCACATGGGCGTGGCACACGGGCGTGTTCTAGTCATGAGGAAGGGGAATTTCACTCAAATTGGGATGCTTAGAGGCTAAGAAAGGCTCCCCACAAGCTCTCTATATAAAGATCTCATGAGGCAGAGGCAAAGGGACGTCTAGAGATATATTTTTCTTCTCGCTTTTCTGCCACATGGAGGGGAGAAGCAAGGGATTACTCAGAAAGAGAAGCCGATTAATTCATCTCAGAAGCCAGAATTTTGCAGCAACATAGAGGATCTCCCTAAATTCCTGTAGGGGTTTTTGGTTTCTTTTATGTCTTGCTATTTTATATCTTCTGAGATGTTTTCCTTCTTTATTATGAACTAAACCTCTCAAATACTTGAGGGGGATGAAACCTAAGACAGATCTTGTTAATTATTCTTGATTTATTTGATAAATACTTGAATTGTTCTTAATTATGTGTTCTTCATTCTTGATTTGATAATCCTAGGTATTATTTCAAGAATTAGATGTGCTTAGAGCAGAGGAGCAAAAGTCCCTGTGATAAGAGTAGATCTACCATAATTAAGCGGAGTTGCATGCAACCTTAGACATAGGGCAACATAAACCTGCCGGATTAGGGTCAAACCTAATATGGGGAGCCATAGATCAAATTAATGCAACCTAGGGAGTTAATTAATAAGGGAATTTTAATTAACAACTTAGGCCTAGTTGCTTTTCACCTCGACGGAGAGTTTAGCATAAATTAGGGATCTCTACGGATCAAGTCAAGTAAAGAAATCATATAGTTCAAGAAAATAATAACAAGTGAAGTCTAGGTGGATTCTCCCTTGAGTATTGTCCATATTAATTAGCTTTTCCCAAAAAGTTTTCCCAATTTACTTTTTACGCTTTCTTAGTTAGATTTAGAATTAGTTTAAACAACCCTCTTTTATTTCTTAGGCTAGATAATAGAAAAGAAGTAAGTACTAGTACTTTTGGTTCCCTTGGGTACGATAACTCAGTCTTGCCACTAAACTATACTACTGTTCGACAGGTGCGCTTGCCTCAACGTCGTGATATTAGTTTGTTTCGGTGAAATCAAGTCTTTATAAATTTTATTACTTCATATCACGCTATATCAATACCTTTTCCATTTGAACGATGACCTCTGGAGCATCTTATGTAGTCAAACTTGCATAAAACTCTCAAACTAGTTCATCATCGGGAAGTGAACGAGCATCACAAAATTGCTCCCATTTGAGAGCATTGATTGTTTTCTTATCGGCACAGGAACAACAATCACATCCTTGCTCTTCAAGTTAAACCCTTTTTCTGGCATCATGGGTTAATGCTTGAAAATTGAATCAAATCTCTCTTTCACTTCTTCATCAATCAAAGTTGGGTTTTCAGGAGTAGTCTTTGACAATCTAGTTCTTTTCCGAGACATGATATCTTTTCCCGAAAACTCGACAAGGTTTCGGGACAAAGGGAAAAAAAGAATTAGCAAAGTGGTGGAACACACTTTGACAAACCTTGCGACGGTGAAGAAATTGTAGCAGCGACGATGATGTATGGAAGCAATGGTAGTGTGCGGTAATGATAATGACTACGTGCGGCGGCAATGTCGATGCTCGGGCAACTTCCTTACGGCGGCACTAGATTGTATCGACAAAGGGGAAGAGGAAAACTATGGTTTCTTTCAGGATTTGATGCTAGTGGCAGAATAAGGGAATTTAGGAACTTTTAGGTTTAAGCGAACTACTTGAGGTATATGAAAAACAGTAGAATGAAGAGGGGCTTATATAGGAGAAAACTAAGGCAACATGTAGGAAAAATTTAGCTACATTAGGGTTACTTGGGCGGCAAGCAATGGATGTGGCGGCCATAGGTGTGTATTTTCCCTCCTCTTTTTGTTATCTTGGGCCTCAAATTAAGATTGTATTTACAAACTTACTCAACAAAACAAACTGATTAGTACATGGGCCAAATTTCACCCTCATTATTAACATAAAAATTTAAAATTAACACAAAATAAATTAAACTTTAAAATTTAAAAACTTAGTTAGAAAATTTCTTCTCAATAAATTACATTAAATTAATTCCCAGGAAAGGTTGGAGGGGTCACAGCGGTCCCACTTAAATCCAATCTCCTTAGACAGAATTAATTAAATGTATTAAATTAAGAAAAACAGTCTAATTATTTATTTATTTACAAATTGAGTTCATGAAAAATCAAGGGTCTGTTAATTTGAACGAGGATTCAACTCGCTCACCTTCACCATCCTAATAATGTTTGAGATGTTAACCATTAACTTTAAACGTACCCCCATAATTGTTGTATAATTCAACAGCTTCATAAGGATATACTCGGTAGATGGGATAGGGTCCTTTCCATCAGGATTTCAGCTTCCCAGGAAATAATTTCAGCCTTGAATTAAACAACAACACCTTCTAACCTTCTTTAAACTCCCGAGGTTGTATATGACTATCATGCCATCTTTTTTATCTTTCCTTACACATTTTGGCATTCTCATAGGAAAACAACCTCAGCTCTTCAAACTCATTCAATTGTAACATTCTTCTCTCACCGGCTTTCTTAAGGTCAAAGTTCAACTTCTTCAAAGCACAGTGAGCTTTATTCTCCAACTCTAATGGCAAATGACATGCCTTCCCAAAAACTAATTGATAAGGAATCATTCCTAACGGTGTCTTTGATGTTGTTCGATAGGCCATAATGCATCATCAAGCCTTCGAGACCAATCTTTTCTACTAAGGCATACTACCTTTTCAAGGATACCTTTGATTTCATGGTTCACTCTTTCAACTTGCCCATTGGACTAGGGGTGATAAGCAATAGCGATCTTATGCTTTACATCATATTTGTCAAGCAACCACTTAAGCCACTTGTTCACAAAATGAGAACCTTCATCACTAATAATAGCTCTTGGTGTCCCAAATCGTGTAAACACATACTTATGTAGGAACTGCATGACTACCTTAGCATCATTACTAAGGTATGGTTTAGCTTCAACCTACTTGGACACATAATCCACAGTAACTAAAATGTATTTGTTTCCATACGATGAAGGAAACGGGCCTAAGAAATCAATACCCCATACGTCGAATACTTCAATTTCCAAAATGTTTGTTAAGGGCATCTCATTCCTTCTTGATATATTTCTGATTCTCTAGCAATTATCACAGTTCTTGACATAAGCTTAGGCATCTTTAAATAATGTAGGCCAAAAGAAACCTGCTTGCAAAATCTTCGCTGTAGTTCGTGAACCACCAAAGTGTCCCCCACTTGGAGATGAATGGCGGTGATATAAGATCTCGGTAATCTCACTTTCGGCTACACACTTTCAGATTATATTATCTGCACACTGTTTAAATAAAAATGGATTCTCCCAAAAATAATACTGACTATCATGAAGGAATTTCTTCCTTTGTTGGCATGTCATTTCTCGAGGAATTATTCCACATGCAAGATAATTGGCAAAATCAGCAAACCAAGGTGTTTCATGAATTCGGCTTACCTCAAATAAGTGTTCATCTAGAAAATTCTCGTTGATTGGCACATGTGATTGAGTTGCCTCATCTTACTCCAACCTTGACAGATGATCAGCTACTTGATTCTCGAAACCTTTTTCTGTCTTGGATCTCAAGGTCAAATTCTTGGAGTAAAAGTATTCAACGAATTAACCTTGGTTTTGCATCTTTCTTTGTAAGTATTTAATGGACGCATGGTTAGTAAATACTGTAACTTTAGTACCTATAAGATATGAGCAGAATTTGTCAAAAGCAAAAACTATAGCAAAGAGTTCCTTTTTAGTTACCGTATAATTGAGTTGGGCTCCTATCAAGGTTCTACTTGCATAGTAATTAGGGTGAAAGACTTTGTTTCTTCTTTGACCCATCACAGCTCCAATAGCATAATCACTTGCATCGCACATCAACTCAAAAGGTGAGTTCCAATTAGGTGTAATGATTATTGGGGCTGAGATTAACCGTTTTTTCAGATCTTCAAAAGCTTTCAAACATGCTTTGTTGAAATTGAACACTATGTCTTTCTCTAACAACAAACACAATGGTTTAGAAATTTTCGAAAAGTCCTTGATAAACCTTCGGTAAAACCCAGCATGGCCTAAAAACTTCTGACTCCTTTCACATTGACCAATGCCGGTAATCTTTCAATTACATCCACCTTTGCTTTATCAACTTCAATTCCTTTTTTCGAGATTTTATGCCCTAAGACAATCCCTTCCTTAACCATAAAATGGCATTTCTCCCAATTAAGGACAAGATTCGTCTCTTCGTATCTCTTCAGTACCTTAGCTAAATTACTCAAACAAGTATCATAAGTGTTACCAAAAATAGAAAAATCATCCATGAAAACCTCAATAAAATTTTCAACCATATCAGTAAATATTGCCATCATGCATCGTTGAAATGTTGCAGGTGCATTGCATAAGCCAAAAGGCATTTGCCTAAAAGAAAACGTATTGTACGAACAAGTAAAAGTTGTTTTATATTGGTCCTCCGAAGCTACAACTATTTGGTTATATCCTGAATAACCATCTAAGAAACAATAGAACTCATTACCTACTAGCCGATCTAACATATGATCCATAAAAGGCAACAAAAAATGGTCCATCCGAGTGGCTTTAGTCAGCTTTCTGTAATCAATACATATCCTCCACCCAGTAATAGTTCTCGTTGGAATCAACTCGTTATGCTCATTTTCAAAAATTGTGAGCCCACCTTTCTTCGACACACATTGCACTAGACTTACCCACGAACTATCTGAAATAGGATAGATGATTCCTGCATCTAACCTTTTGATTACCTCCTTTCTCACAAGTTCCTTCATAATGGGATTGAACCTCCTTTGCCCATCAATTTGGGCTCTTTCACCCTCCTCTAAAATGATTTTATGCATACAGAAAGAATGACTTATACCTCGAATATCAGTTATAGTCCAACCAATTACTTTCTTCAATTTCTTTAGAACAGCAATTAGTTGCTCCTCTTGATCTTTTGTCAGTTCTGCTGAAATAATCACTGGCAAAGTAGAACAATCACCTAAGTAGACATATTTCAAATGGGAAGGGAGTACCTTCAGTTCGAGTTTAGGTGGTTCTTCGACAGACCACTTGCACAGTATGAATTCTTTGACTTCTAACTCCAATAGTTCAAATCGTGTGGATTGAGTAAACTTTCTCAGATTGGCTTCGATCAAAGCCATGTTCTCTTCGCCTTCTTCATCCTCCAAAAGGTCAAATGCTAAGGCTTTCTCTAATGGATCTTCTTCAAAATTGCCTTCCATAGAAACCAAGGGTTCTATTTCTTCCATAACTGAACACTCTTCTGTTGGATCGGGAAATTTCATTACTTTAAGAATGTTAAAAGTTACCTGATCATCTTGAACTCACATGGTGAGTTCACCTTTCTGTACATCAATTAATGTTCTTCTCGTGGCTAGGAAAGGTCTCGCGAGAATGATTGGCACTTTTTTATCTACTTCAAAATCTAAAATAATGAAGTCATCTGGAAAAATAAATTTGTCGACTCTTACCAAAACATCCTCAATCATTCCCTCGAGATATGCTAAAGATCGATCCGCTAACTGAAGCTTCACAGTTGTAGGTCTTACTTCACCTACCCCTAACATTTTGAAAATAGACTTAGGCATCAAGTTGATACTCGCTCCTAAGTCACACAAAGCTTTACCACAATAAGATTCACCAATATTAAAGGGTATTGTAAAGCTTCCTGGGTCTTTCAACTTCGGTGGCAGCTTGTACTGCAGGAATGCACTGCACACCTTCGTCAAAGCAACAGTCTCATACTCAGTTAGTCGTTTCTTCTTGGATAGTATATCCTTCATAAACTTCACGTAATTTGGCATTTGTTTTAAAGCCTCCACCAACGGGATATTGATGTGTAACTGCTCCAGAACATCGAGGAACTTCTAAAATTGCACCTCATGTTTCTGCTTGTGTTGTTGCAATCTTTGCGGATATGGAGGTGATGGAACTTTAGGTTCGATCGGACAACTCTTCTGAGTAGGTAAATTTGCATCCAAAGGAGATGTTAAACTATCTGAATTCACTAAGTTAGGATTTACCTTGTCAGTCTTTGCAGGTTTTGACTCTTTTGGTGTGGGAATTGGTTAACTTTCCTCCTTCTCGATAAGCTTATCTTTAACATCAATCACTCGGGGTTCCAGAACTTTACCACTTTGCAATGCTACTACCTTGATATGCTCCTTACCCAAGTTTCTTGGATTCTCAGTGTCACTTGGCAAGGTTCCTTGCGGTCTATTACGAAGCTCTGTAGCTAACTGACCCATTTGGTTTTCCAAAATTTTTAGTGTTGCTACTTGGCTCTGTATCAAAGTGTCATTCTTTGCCATGTATGCTTTCAACTAGTTCTCCAAACTATTCGATGGCTCGACTTGAACTGGTTTTGGAGCTTGTTGATTAAACCCTTGAGATTGGTAGGGTCTCTGTTGCATAAAGTTGTTCGATCCATTTCCTTTGTTGCTCCAAGAAAAGTTAGGATAGTTACGCCATAAAGGATTGTAGAAGTTGGATTGGGCTCCTTGTCCACTCCTATTCTGATGTTGGTTCCCCACATAGTATACTGACTCAGGATTCGATGGACAATTCTCAAAAGAATGACCCTCCCTATAGTACACACAGGAAACTACTTCAAACCGACTTGGTGGCTGAGTTGTAAAATTATTAGGACTGTTAGCAGTAAAATGTTTTAACATAGAGGAAATAGATGATACCTGAGCTGATAACGAAGTGAGGGCGTCAACTTCATGAACTCTGGCTACACGTCTTCCTGAAGCTGTTCGATGTGTTGGCCATTGATAGTTATTGCTTGCGATCCTCTCGATGATCTCGTAAGCCTCATTATAAGACTTAGACAAAATTGCACCATTCACAGAAACATCTACCATCAATCTTGTATGTGCGTTGAGACCATTATAGAATGTCTCCAACTGGATGTAATGGGGAATCCCATGATAAGGACACTTGTGAAGTAGCTCCTTGAATCGCTCCCAAGCCTCATACAAAGACTCGTCATCCAATTGTTGAAAAGTTGTGATCTCGTTCCTCAGCTTAGCATTCTTGCTAGGCGGAAAATACTTAGCCAAAAATCTCTATGTTAATTCTTGCCATGTAGATATAGAACTTAGTGGCAAGGAATTGAGCCATGCTCGTGCTCGATCTCGCAATGAGTATGGGAACAACTTTAACCTTACGTCTTCAGTCACACCGGCTATCTTGAATAAATCACTCACCTCCATAAAAAATCGAAGGTGGAGATGTGGATCTTCTGTGGGCACAACACTAAATTGGCCCACCATCTGTAGCATTTGAAACATCACTGGTTTCAATTCGAACTGGGTTGCCTCAATATTTGGCCTTCTGATTCCAGGATTCAACTCATTGAATAGTGGCACAACATATTGTCTAATGCATCGATCCCTATCATCAGAAATAAGGATGGGATTTAGCACATGATCTGCTTCATTACCTTGGTATTGATTCTGATTTCCAAGTTCCATCTCGTTTAGTCTTTGAGTTGTTTGTTCACGTCTTCTCTATCAGAACATTCACTCAATTTCAGGGCCTATTGGGAGTAAGTCGATAATCTAATCTATGCTCATAAACACCTGAAAAGAAAATCACAGAATTAAAAAGAATAAGTTAGTAATGTTAAAAGTAAACCAAATTGAAAGTAAATAATTTCACAAAAAAAATGACTATGGCGATAGTTAACAATCCCCGGCAACGGTGCCAAAAACTTGTAACGCTGGGGTTTGTGCAAGTGTACACAGTCGTTCAAATAATAAGTAAGTATAGATTTATCGTCTCAACAGGGATTGTATTTGTGCTAAGTCAATTAATTATGAAATTATGTTAACAACTTGGTGAAAAAAAAACACAATTTGATTCAGAAAAATTGATTAAAATTAAATATAATGAACTAAATGCAATGATCCCTAATGCAAATATTCCTAAGTATGCAACTATATGAATGAAATGAATTTTAGCAGAATTAAACAAAATATGCAACAATTATAACATAAATAAGCTAGGATAATTACTTTAATTAAATTCAATTTATTAACAACATGTTTAATAACATTCGAAAAAACATTCCATGGCAACTCGATCTTTCATGAGTTTAGAAACCATGTTAGGTCCTTTCGGAATCCTTTACTTAGTAAATATGCATTTTATTGATCCTTATTTACTAAGGGTTTCTTAGTATTCGTGTAAGGTAACAGGGACATGTCAGGTTTGAAACAGTTGAATCACACAAATCTAAAAACTATGCAGATAACAGAGCCAGGTCAGGGTTGTTATGCAACCTACAATTTAATCGGGTCAGGATCTAAATTGAGCATGCACATTTCAATTATGCGTCCATTAGTCGTCGTCTGGTCAGGATCACTCAGCTAATTCAGGTGCATTCCAATCATGTATGAACAAAATACAAACTTGATTTTAATTGAAAACATGATCGATTGAGGCACAAACATTATAAGCATGAAATTAACAAATATTATTTAATCAAAAATAATAATCCTAGCTTAAATAAAATTAAGCTATCATTTTTTAAAACAAGAGCAATGAACACATAGCAAACATTCTTGAATTAAAGAAAAGAAAAGATTAAACCCAATTTCAAAGTGGCTGTCACCCAAAACTCTAAACAACGAGGGCTCCTCTGTTCCTTTGCTTTGCTCCTTTGCTGATGGCTCTTTGAGATGGTTGACCAAAGGCTCTTGAGAGGCTAAATTAAAGCTAAAATCCTTATGCAAGGATAATGGATGGCGTGGGGAGAAGAGAGAGTTGAGAGAGATGAAAAATGAGAGAAAGATGAATGAGTGAGGGATGATTGAGAAGTAAGGAAGGGGTCATATTTATAAGTGAGGCTAGGGTGTTAGTTTGCCAAAAATAGAAGTGTTCATCCACTTAAAACTCTCCCAAGTGTGGCTGGCCATGAGTTTAGGGAATGTGGCTAATTTTTACTTGATTCAACTGCCACATCAGCTTAGGATCAAGACTCGGTCACCAGCAAAACTTCAGGTAAATCTCTAATTTCTTCAAATCTTCAGGGACCTCATGTAATTAAACTAAAACTTGATTTATTAGCATCCATGTGCAGCCAAAATTATGGGTTGAATTGGTCTTAATTTGGATGGCTTTTTAATTAAAATAAAGCTCTACAACCTGTCCAAAAATAGCAAAAAATTAAAGGACCAAATAATGCAATTTCGCCACTTTAATTAATTAATTTACTTAATTAATTACAACCCATTTTATTAATGAAATGTATATAAATAAATTATTAAATATAACTTTATGTTTTATTATTTAATTAAGTCATGCATGGCCCACTTTATAACTTAAAAAATATAACATGCTTAAATTAATATAAAAAAAAAGCTATTTTATGCATGAAAACTATATAATAAAGCATAAAATTATATTTTAATAACTTCTACGTCCTAATTTCATATTTTCACATATTTTATTGATTTATTAAACAATTACTTGGTTTTAACAACAATTTTAAGTAAAAAGGTGATGAATTATATAGGGAAAATCCTATATATTTTCCAGTTTTCAACCGTCAACATTAGCTTAGCTGAGCTGCATTTAATTCACAAATTAATAGAGATTGAAGGATACGAATTCATCACATTTTGAGAGGAAAAAATTCAATTGTTGATCATATGGCCAAGTATTAATCTAACAGTCCCTTGAATTTTATTTTATTTGAAGAACCCCCTATGTCAGTTCAAGAAGTTTTGTTGTCAAATAATGCTACCTCTACACGGGTTTGATTGGTTTTGATAAACCACCTTAATGTTGTTATTTTCTACCAAAAAAATATGGTAATAATTAATATGTATAATGTGCTACTATTATATTATAGAATTAAATATATTATGTACATTATCATATTACATGATATTATAATTTTACTCATTAATGCTTATATATAAACTATCAATATTGTCACACCCCAAAAAACGGGTTAAAAGAATCGGGTTTGTAAAAATTGAGAGTAGTCACACCCCAAATAATAAGGGGTTAGATGAAATAAATAATCAAATTATTGAATAGGCTTGATGGTTAAGTTGTCAGTGCACTCCCCAGAGGTCCTAAGTTCTATCCACACCTTTATCATTTCTTTCCTTTTAACTTTCAGCAAAAAAGGATGAAAATCATACTAAAATAAATATTAAATGGAGTAGAAAACAAATAAGTGTGGGCAGTAGCCCAATTGGTTAAACATTCTCCTTTCCCCTTTGGATTTCCAAGTTTAAGTCATGCCAACTTTACCCCATTTCTCTTTTATTTTTGGCAAAAAGGGTAAATTACCCTACAACCCTTAAAAATTTGAACACCTAGCTATTTAGTCTCATTTCCTAATTACATTAGGATTTTGATTTATTTCTTTCATTCCAATTAGAATTTCTCCCTCTATTCTCTATATATCTGCATCTTTTCTTTTCTCCCCATTTTCTTTTTCATAATATTTTACATAATTTTGTTGTTGAAAATTATTTCTTTACTTACCGCGAATCAAAATGAATCTCCATTAAAACATTTTCCTACTGATTGTCAAACGCATCATCTATAGCATTCATACCTTCGTCAAAAATTTGGTAAGCTTAACCATTTCAATTAGTAGAACTCGTAAATTCTGAAATAGCATCTATCCACACTAATCTTTCAATCCAATTTAAATCTTTTACGAGATTGCTGAAATCACCCATTAATCTTGATTAATTCTTGAAAACAAACGTTAACTCATGTATAAATTTCGTTTCAAGGACCCGTTTCCCAGATCAGATTTCAACATAAGGGATGTCGCTTAAGATCCCAGTGAAATGTAGGACCAAATGTGTGGACCACACAGCCCCTTACATGACAGTGTTCCCCTAAAACCCTAGGTTTTTTTATTCTCACACAGTCGTGCCTCTCTTGTAGGTTGATTTTGGAGTTTTTATACGGCCTCAGTCTGTTACATGGCCTAGCCACACGACTGTGTACACCCTCCACACAGTCCAGGGCTTTCCACACGGTCCAGCACATGGTCGTGTGTCCCATGGTTTTTAAATTTTATAGTTTTGTCCCCTATTTTTTAAATTTTACAGTTTTCCCCTATTTTTTTGGTTTTACATAATAATAAACAATAAAAGATATTTTTCTTAATCCATATATCATTGAATAATAAATTTTACATACAATAATAATTATTTTATATAAAATAATATAAATAATTTATGTTTTTTTATTAGACAAATTTGAATTGTGTTGCCATCTTATAAAAGTAAAATGAATGATTGCATTTGAAATTAAAATATTTATAACTTATAAAATAAAAAAATATTTGAATTCGTCAAAACCTGCTCAGCTTAATCTGATCTTGAATCCTTAAAAATTCGAGCCTGAAAAAGTTTGAACCCAGAAAAATCTAAGCCCGAAATAGATCCAAGCTTAAGAAAGCTCAAATCCGAACTGATCCAAGCCCAAAAAAATTGAGTCCAAAGTAAGCTTGATCCAAATGTACCCATTTGTGAGCTCTAAAGTCAATATGTTTTATGGTAAATAAAGTTAAATTAGCTTCCTTAAAATAATTTCTATATTTTTATTTATAACTTAATTTTTATGCATAATAAATTTAGGAAAAGAAATTAAAAGGGTTAAATTTCAAAATTATGTGTAAATTTTAATTGAACGTAATTATATAGATGAATATATGAATTTGATTCAATTGAATTCAAAAAAACATTTGTCTTGAGTCAATTATATACATTTAAAAATAAATAAATTTAATTATTTTCATATTTGGTAAAAATATTGTTTTTGTATACAATCTCACTTTGGTAACAACTTAGACAGTTTATAAAAATTTAATTTTAATTTATGTATTAAATTAAAGTTCACTTCAAAATTTATATATGTTTTTAAATTTATCCTAAATTAATACTACATAAATTATCATTTCATTTTTTCTGTAAATCATGTGAAATTGCCTTTTTTACCTTTAATGTCCTTAGCTTGTCTATTTCTTTATTTTCAAGTTCAAATTTACAACGTTCATCGAAAGTCCAATCAATAGAACGAAATTTATAATGGTCACTTTGCAAGTGGTAAAACAAAGGTTGTGGATTTGGAGCTTGTTATTAGTTCCCCAAAATCACACCAATATATGTAAACCATTCGATTGAAAAGATGTTGGTGACATCTGTAACCATTTCACATTGTTTCATCTATTCCACATAAGGTGGAGTTAGAAAATTTTAGTTGTGTGGCAAATTGTTTTATCTTACCTTGCTTTAATTCAAGGAACTCCTTCTGTTTTTTATCAGCAAATCTCTGACTTATATATTTCTTTCGAAACTCTTCCAAAAAGAAATCCCATGTCACTCTTTCCCTCGGGACTACAGATATCAATGTTTTCCACCAATGATAGGCTGAGTCTTTCAGCAAAGATACGGCACATTTTAAACACTCCTCAAGTGTGCAAGATAATTCATCGAATACCCGTATGGAATTCTCGAACCAAAACTCTGCCCTCTCTGGATCATCACCGATATTAGCTCTAAACTCTTCGGCCCCTTCTTTACGAAATTTATCCACTGGAGGTTTAGTCACCCTTACCATATCAATACCCTATGGGGCTACAAGGACCGGTTGTGGTATAGGTGGGGGAGGAGGGGGTTGAGCATTAGGAGTTGCTCTAACAAAATCAGTGTACCAATCATTCATCATTCGGAGAAAGGCATCCCGAGCCTCGTCTCCTTGACTCAATGTCTCATGTCTATTTTCTACAGGCGTGGTCCCTTACGCGGGAGTCGGCGTATTACTAGCAGCATCATCAGCCGTAGCTCGTTCGGGATCCATTACTATATAAAAAAAAAACACAGCGTAGAAAGGTCAGGAGCCACCACACTATCATAATATATCTATGGCATGTATAGCTAGACTCACATATAATGCTACGGCAGTCCGAGAACCGACTAAACCATAGCTGATACCACTAATGTAACACCCCTTACCCGAGTTTGACGCCGAAACTGAGTATGGGGCATTACCGAACGATAACATAACCAATCACTTACAATCGGGCCATAAAATTTTCGTTCCAATTTAAAACTTTTCATAATATACCATACAATCCTTAAAATGGACCTACGGGGCCCAAAACATGGTTTGGTAGTGATCTAGAATCAAACCGAGAACTCTGGAAAATTTTGGAAAATTTGGTCAAAAAGAGGACACATGCCCGTGTGAGACAGGGACACACCAGTATGGGCAGGCCTGTGGTCACACACACCTGTGTCCCCAACCCGTGTGGAATCATTGCAAATTTATTTTTCATTTCGAACCTACAAGAGATTCTACACGGCTGAGCACACGCCCGTGTCCTTGGCCCGTGTCCTTCACACGGCGTCAACACGCCCGTGTGGTCACCCCGTGTGCAAAACTAGAGTATTCTATTTATGATCTCAGCATGCAAATTTGGTCACACGGCCACGAAACACGCCCGTGTGACCAGGCCATGTGACCAGGTTTCACACGCCTACACACAAAGCCGTGGTGGCCGGCCGTGCGGCCCTAAGTTAGGTTATTTTCCAAGCCATCTTTTGCCCTAAAACATATACAAACTTATACCATTTTCATTGCCACACACCATACACATTTTTAGGCATATAAATGACCACATTTGATAGTTTAACAACATATATCAATTCATCCACACACAAGCATATCAAGCATTTCATGAATTACGTCATAAAGATATATATATATATATATATATATATAAACCAATATCATCATTGGCCATATCACATGGCCTTAATTACAAAACAACTTATCAAAAGACAAATGCCCATATGATAGCCAAACCAACTTGACTCTTACCACACCACTAAGTCCCTATACATGCCATAGTTCAAAAGAATTCATATTACAATACCAAAAGAATGTTGTGGATAGTGTGGGTGATCCTCCGATGCTTCCCGATCTCCGAGCTGGCTTGACTACTCTATAAAACAAGAAAAAAGAGAAAGGAATAAGCTTTAAAAAGCTTAATAAGTCTATATGCAAATAATTAACATCATACCAAATCTCTTCTTGTCCAAAAATCATATCATCTTACCCACCTAACCTTACCAATATTACATACATATGAAGCACATTATTTACACATACTTAAGTTCACATGCACCCTTGCCCACATATACACTTGCCCGCATATTCATTGGCTCATAAATACACTTGCCCTTACACACCTCATAACCACACAAATCTCTTTTAGTAAGCTTTCCTGTTGAACCCTTCAGAAAAACATCCAATACTCGGTGGTTTCAGCACATAGCTCCACCAACACATAATTCGGCTCTCGTGTACATAGGGTAAACTCTCAATATCACCCATGTGACCTAGCCACTAAATCCTATAGCTCTCGTGTCTACATGGTGTCCAACACTCGGAATCACACATGCGACCTAGCTACATATAACATAGTTCTCGTGTCTACATGAAGTACCCTCGATACCATACATGCAACCTAGTTATTTTTAACCTGTAGCTCTCGTGTACACATGGTATACACCCAGTATTACGCATGTGACCTAGCTACTTATAAAATTATTATCTCGTAGCTCTCTTGTACACATGCTATACACACTGTATTACACATGTGACCTAACTACCACATAGTATCTCGTAGCTCTCTTGTACACATGGTGTCCTACCCTTAGAACCACACATGTGACCTAGCTACACATTATACGTATCTTTCGTTTTTCTAAGGTTCAATCGGGAACTCCAAATCTCCATAATTCCCAAAATCATAGAAATCATCCAACATTATCCATAACATATATTAAATTATTATTATAAAATTTAAAATTGATGTATTACTTATATATAAACTTACCTTGATAACAAAATACGATAGTTTGCAATTTAATCTGAAACCTTGCCCTTGCCTCGATATAGGTCGATTCCTCATTCTTCTCAATTTATAACGACACATTTAGCTCATTTAATAATCACATTATTCAAAACAACCTAAAATCTTCCTATAGCAAATTTTACAATTTGACCCCTAACTTTCCAAATTTTACAATTTAGTCCTTAAGATCGATAATTGATTTTCATCCCATTTTCTTGTATTTGAAGCTTAGCCGGACCACTTTTCCTCTTATAGCAGCCCCCAATTTCCATTATTCCACAACTTATGCACACCACATTTCATCTTTTACAAATAAGTCCTTTATGAATTTTTTATCAAAAATCACCTAGTAAAAGTTGTTCACCACACTTTAAACTTTCATATTCCACCACTAAACATTAAAATACATCTATATCATCCATGGGTAAAATTTTAAACATCAACCCTAGCTTGAAATAGAGTTAGAAATAGCGAGAGCAAGTTACGAAGATTTCAAAAATACGAAGACTATTAAAAATGGGGCTAGAAATCACTTACTGTGAGCTCGAGAAGTTGTCAAAACCCTAGCTATGGTGACTCTTCAAATTTGACAGAAGGAAGAAGATTATGGACACCATTTTTTACTTATTTTTCCTTTTTATTTCTTTTATTAACTAATGACCAAAATGCCATTCATTAAAAACCTTTGCCATTCCATCCTTCCTTGGGCATTTTTGTCCAAACTAAGTTAAAATGGTCTAATTACCATATAGGGACCCCTAATTTAAAAACCCAATACAATCAAGTACCTTTATGGATTAAAACACATATTTTTCACCTATTACAATTTAGTCCAACCTACCAAATTAGACATGCAAACAACAAAATTCATACACCAAAATTTCACATAATTATTCAAGAACCCAATAAACATCAAAACTCAATCGAAAAAATATTTTAGATTTCAGATTCATAGTTTTGAAACCACTGTTCTGTTTAGCCCCTAATTCGGGCTGTTACAACTCTCCCTCCTTTAGGGATTTTCGTCCCCAAAAATCTTACCAGTAAATAGGTTTGGGTACTATTTCCTCATAGCTTCCTCCGGTTCCCACGTAGCCTCTTCCACACCATGCTTTTGCCACAATATTTTCACCAAGGCTATACTTCTGTTTCTTAACTGTTTAACCTCTCAAGCCAAAATCTTAATTGGCTCCTCTTCGTATGTCATGTCCGGCCAAATCTCAATCTTCATAGGAGGAATCACATGCGAAGGATCTGAACGATACCGTCGTAACATTGACACATGAAAAACATTATGTATCTTTTCCAACCCTGGCGGTAAAGCTAGCCGGTATGCCACTAGCCCTATTCTTTCCGTAACCTCATATGGCCTAATGAAACGTGGACTTAATTTGCCTTTCCGGCCAAATCTTGGTATTTTCTTCCACGGTGACACCTTCAAAAATACTTTTTGACCAACCTGAAAATTCAATCTCCTTTCTTTTCAAATCAGCATAAGACTGTTGCCGGTCAAAGCAGCTTTTAAACAATCTCGAATTATCTTCACCTTTTCCTCAGTCTCCCTAACTAGATCAACACCATGTATCTATTTCTCACTCAACTCAATCCAATATAATGGAGTTCGGCACTTTCGACCATACAATGCCTCATACGGTGCCATTTGTATACTTGACTGATAACTGTTGTTGTAGGTGAATTCTACCAAAGGTAGATACTTTTCTCAACTACCATCAAACTCTAAAACACAACACCAAAGCATATCTTCAAGAACTTGAATTACCCTCTCGGATTGTCCATCAGTCTGCAGATGCAATGCAGTACTAAAACTCAATTTTGTGCCTAACGCCTCATGTAACTTCTAAAATCTCGAGGTAAACCTCGGATCTCTATTCGATATAATAGATATAGGTATTCCATGTAATCTCACAATTTCAGCAATGTATAATTCAGCCAATTTATCAAGTGAGTAATCAACACGTACCGGTATGAAATGAGCCAATTTTGTCAATCTGAAAACAATAACCAACATAGCATCCTTCTTTTTTAGAGTCAGAGGAAAACCCGTCATGAAATCTCTTGTAATCCTATCCCACTTCCACTCGGGAACCATTACTAATTGAAGAAAACCAAAAGATACCTAATGTTCAGCCTTCACTTGTTGGCAAATTAAACACTTTGTCACAAACTCTGAAATATCTCTCTTCATGCCCAGCCACCAATATAGTTTCTTCAAGTCGTTATACATCTTGGTACTACCGGTATGTACGAATAAACAACCACTATGTGCCTTATGTAAGATTTTTCGAATCAACCCATCATCTCTTGGTGCACAAACTCTATCACGAAACATCAAGCAATCATCCGAACTTACTCGAAAATCAGAGTTACCACCTGTTTTGCACTGAACCCTCATGGCTTGTAGTTTATTATCATTCTTTTAAGCTTCGCAAATCTGTCGAAGAAACAATGGTTTAGCCCTCAACTCGGCTAATATAGCACCATCATTGGACAATGTCAAACTCGTGCTCATAGTTTTCAAAGCACACAAGGATTTTTTGCTCAAAGCATCCGCAACCACATTTCCCTTTCCAAGATGATACTCAATCACTAGCTCGTAATCCTTTAATAACTAAAGCCACCTCCACTATCTCAAATTCAATTCCTTTTGATTCATTAAGTATTTCAAACTTTTATGATAGGTAAAAATCTGACATTTCTCACCATACAAATAATGGCGCCAAATCTTTAAAGCAAAAACAATGGCGGCCAACTCTAAATCATGTTTCGAGTAGTTCTTCACATGTAGTTTTAGTTGTCTCGAAGCATAAGCCACCACCTTACCTTTTGGCATCAATACGTATCCAAGGCCGTTTAGTGACACATCACTATAGCTCACAAGCTCTTTCCCTGACTCGGGTTGCACTAACACTGGTGCCTTAGTCAATTTAGCTTTCAACTGATCAAAATTTTGTTGACATTTTTTAGTCCACTCAAATTTAACATTCTCTTGAAGCAACTTAGTCATAGGAGAAGCAATTATAGAGAAACCCTCGACAAAGCACCGATAATACCCAGCTAGACCCAGAAAGCTTCTAACCTTAGTCACATTCTTTGGCGGCTTTCAATCAATAATCGCTGAACTTTTGCTCGGGTCAACCCGAATACCATCACCCGAAACTATATGTCCCAAGAATCCAACTTTATGAAGCCAAAACTCACTCTTACTAAATTTAGCGAACAACTTCTCTTTTCTCAGAATTTGCAACAATATTCTCAAATGCTCGACATGTTCTAACTCATCCCGAGAATAGATCAATATGTCATCTATGAATACTACTACAAATTTATCCAAATACTGCCGAAAAATTCGATTCATCAAATTCATAAACATAGTCGGTGCATTAGTTAAACTGAAAGGCATGACAAGAAATTCATAGTGTCCATACCTCATTCTAAAGTCAGTTTTTGGCATATCGGATTCCTTAACCCTCAGCTAGTAATAACTAGATCTCAAATCGACCTTAAAGAACGCCATTGCTCCCTTTAATTGGTCAAACAAATCATTAATTCTCGGTAATGAATACTTGTTCTTGATAGTCACCTTATTAAGTTACCTACAATTAATACAAAGCCTCATCGATCTGTCCTTCTTCTTTACGAAGAATACAGGGGCACCCCAAGAAAAAAACTCGATCTCACAAATCCTTTGTCTGACAACTCTTGCAAATGAGCCTTTAACTCTCTCAATTCAGTCGAAGCCATTCTGTATGGAGTAATGGAAATAGGTGCAGTCCTGGGTAACAAGTCAATGGTAAACTCAATCTCTCTTACAGGAGGTAACCCAGGTAACTCCTTTGGAAACACATCTAGAAATTCACAAAGTACTGGCACAGATTCAAGCTTCAGTCCTGACACATCAGTATTTAGCACATATGCTCAATAAGCTCTATACCCTTTTCTCATACATTTTCGAGCAGACATACAAGAAATCACCAACGGCATCTTACTCGACTCATCTATTTCAACCCAAAGAATTTCACCACTTTTACATTTTAGCTCAAGAGTTTTCCGTCTACAATTTACCAGGACATCATGTAATGTTAACCAATCCATGCCCAAAATAACATCGAACTCATCAAATGGCAACAACACTAGATTAGCCGGAAAACAGTAACATTGAATCATCAAATGACAATTCTTGCAAACCTTATCTACTAACACAAATTTGCCTAATGGGTTCGACACTTTAATCACAAATTCAGCTAACTCAACAGGTAATTCTTTACTGTGTGCCAATTTCATACAAATATAAGAATAAGTGGAGCCTGGGTCTATCAATGCAATAACATTAGTATCATAAAGTGAGAATGTATCGGTAATCACATCAAGAGATAATGCCTCCTCACGAGCTCACATAGCATAAGCTCTAGCAGGTGTTCTTGTCTTGGATCGCGCAGCTGTATCTTTCGCTATCCTTTTACTACTGGCTCTACCTCTAACATTCCTCGGCGGTCTACCTTTACTAGTAGTGTTACTCAGTCTAGCACTTTAAAATTTCTCATCTCCCACTTTCTCAAGGCAATCTTTAACAAAATGACCTAAGGAACCACACTTGAAACAAGCCGGATTGTTTCCCCAATATTCACCAATATGTCGTCTACAACAATTCTGACACTCAGGTCTATCAGATCTCATGTTACCCACACTGCCCATCGAAGGAGCCTGGGCTTTAGAACCTGAATATGTTTTACCTCGATCTCAATATGAATACCCTACTGAAATTGTCATTCGAGGATCCGTTTCTTTGGACCTCTTTGATTGAGATTGAAAGGACTTACTCATTGGCCTCTTCTTGGCATCTCGAGCTTCAATAGTAGCTTTTCTCTTTTCTTTATTTAACTCCCCTGCTTTACACGCTCTATCAACCAATACTACAAATTCTTTTAATTCTAGAATTCTTACCAACACTTTGATATCCTCATTAAGTCCATCTTCAAATCTTCTACACATCATTGTTTCAATAGAAACACACTCTTGTGCATATTTGCTGAGTCTAACGAGCTCACGTTCATACTTAGCTACCGTCATCTTACCTTGCTTCAACTCAAGGAACTCCTTCTATTTTTTATCAACAAATCTCTGACTTATATATTTCTTTCAAAACTCTTCCAAAAAGAAATCCCATGTCACTCTTTCCCTTGGGACCACATATATCAATGTTTTCCACCAATGATAGATTGAGTCTTTCAGCAAAGATACGACAAATTTTAAACACTCCTCAAGTGTGCAAGATAATTCATCAAATACCTGTATGGAATTCTCGAGCTAGAACTCTGCCCTCTCTGGATCATCACTGACATTAGCTCTAAACTCTTCAGCCCCTTGTTTACGGATTTTATCCGCCAGAGGTTTAGTCACCCTTACCATATCAATACCCTGTGGGGCTATAGGGGTCAGTTATGGTATAGGCAGAGGAGGAGGGGGTTGAGCATTAGGTTTGCTCTAACAAAATTAGTGTACCAATCATTCATCATTCAGAGAAAGGCATCTCGAGCCTCGTTTCCTTGACTCAATATCTCATGTCTACTTTCTATAGGCGCGATCCCTTACGCGGGAGCCGGCACATTACTAGCAACATCATCAACCATAGCTCGTTTGGGATCCATTACTATATAAAAACAAAGCACAGTTTAGAAATGTAACAGTCCGAATCAATGGCTAAACGTAATAGTGGTTTCGAAACCATGAATCCAAAGTCTAAAATATTTTCCTATCTACTTTTAATGTTTATTGGGTGCTTGAATAATTATGTGAAATTTTGGTGTATGAATTTTGTTGTTTGCATGTCCAATTTGTTATGTTGGACTAAATTGCAATAGGTGAAAAATATGAGTTCTAATCAATAAAGTTATTTGATTGAATTGGGTTTTTAAATTAGGGGTCCTTATATGGTAATTAGACCATTTTAACTTAGTTTGGACAAAAATGCCCCAGGAAGGATGGAAAATCAAAGGTTTTTAATGAATGGCATTTTGGTCATTAGTTAATAAAAGAAATAGAAAGGGAAAATAAGTTAAAAATGGTGTCCATCTTCTCTCCCTTGTGTCGAATTTGAAGAGTCACCATAGCTAGGGTATTGCCAACTTCTTAAGCTCATAGTAAGTGATTTCTAGCCCCATTTTTAATGTTCCTCGTATTTTTTAAATCTTCGTAACTTCCTCTAGCTATTTCTACCACTATTTCAAGCTAAGGTTGATGTTTAAAATTTTACCCATGGATGACATAGATGTATTTTACTGTTTAGTGGTGGAATATGAAAGTTTAAAGTGTAGTGAACAACTTTTACTAGGTGATTTTTTATGAAAACTTCATAAAGGACTTATTTGTAAAAGATGAAATGTGGTGTGCATAAGTTGTGAAATAGTGGAAATGGTGGACTGTTATAAGAGGAAAAGTGGTTCAGCTAGGCTTGAAATGCAAGAAAGTTGAATAAAAATCATAAACCGAGCCTAGGGACTAAAGTATAAAATTAAGAAAGTTAGGGGTCAAATTGCAAAATTTGCTATAGGAATATTTTGGGCTGTTTTGAATAATGTGATTATTAAATGAGCTAAATGTGTGGTTATAGATCGAGAAGAATGAGGGGTCAACCTTGACCGAGGTAAGGGCAAGGTTTCGGACTAAATCGCAAACTATCGCATTTTGTTATCAAGGTAAGTTTATATGTAAGTAATACATTAATTTTAATTTCATAATAATAATTTAAAGTATGTTAAGTATAATGTCGGATATTTTTTATAATTTTGAGAATTATGGAAATTTGGAGTTCCCGATTGAACCTCCAGAAAATGAATGATACGGATAATGTGTAGCTGGGTCACATGTGTGATTCCGAGGGTAGGACACCATGTGTACAAGAGAGCTGCGAGACATTATGTGGTAGCTAGGTCACATGTGTAATACGATGTGTATACCATATGTACACGAGTGCTATGAGTTTAAAATACTAGGTCGCATGTATGTTATCGAGGGTACATCATGTAGACACGAGAGCTATGTTATATGTAGCTAGGTCGAATGTGTGATTCCGAGTGTTGGATACCATGTAGACACAAGAGCTATGGGATTTAATGGCTAGGTCACATGGGCAACATTGAGAGTTCACCATATGTACAGGAGAGCCAGTTTATGTGTTGGTGGAGCTATGTGTTGAAACCACCGAGTATCGGGTATTATTCTGAAGGGTTCAACGGGAAAGTTTACTAAAAGAGATTTGTGTGGTTATGTGGTGTGTAAGTGCAAGTGTATTTATGAGTCAGTGAATATGTGGGCAAGTGTATTTTTGTGCAAGGGTGCATGTGAACTTAAGTATATATAAATCAGGTGCTTGGTATGTATGTAATATTGGTAAGGTTCGGTGGGTAAGTTGATATGCGATGATATGATCTTTGGACATAAGAGAGTTGATATGATGTTAATTATTTGCATATAGACTTACAAAGCTTCTTAAAGCTTACTCCTTTCTCTTTTTCCTTGTTTTATAGAGTAGTAAAGCCAGCTCAAGGATCGGGAAGCATCGGAGGATCATCCACACTATCCACAACATTCTTTTGGTATTGTAATATGAATTCTTTTGAACTATGGCATGTATAGGGACTTAGTGGTGTTGTAAGTGTCAAGTTGGTTTGGCTATCATGTAGGCATTTGTCTTTTGATAAGTTATTTTTCAATTAAGGCCATGTGATATGGCCAATGATGATATTGGTATATATATTTACATATCTTTATGAGGTAATTCATGAAATGCTTGGTGTGCTTGTCTGTGGATGGATTGGTATATGTTATTAAACTATTGAATGTGGTTATTTAGATGCCTAAAAATGTGTATGCTATGTGGTGGTAAAAATGGTATAAGTTTGTCTGCATTTTTGGGCAAAGGATGGCTTGGAAAATAGCCTAACTTAAGGCCACACAGTAACGCCCCTCACCCATAACCGTCGCTGGACACGGGTACGAGGCATTACCGAACATACACTCACGCAATCCTTTGATTTCGATACATAAGTTTCACATAAAATTTAAAAATTTTTCGTTCATACTTATAACATCCACATTATGGACCTATGAGGCCCAAACGATACATTGGGTATGATCCGGGACCAAACTAAAACTTTTTGTACAATTATAAAAATTTGACTTAAAACAGGGCACACGCCCGTGTGGGCAGGCCGTGTGGTCGTACACGCCCATGTCCCTAGCCCGTGTAGAATTATTTTTCATTTTGAACCTATAGGGGTTTTCACACGGCCGAGCACACGCCCCTGTCTCTTGCCCGTGTTCTTCAGACAGCCTCAACACACCCGTGTCCTCACTTGTGTGAAGAACTGCAGTATTTTATTTATGATGTCATCGTGAAGTTTTCGTCACACGGTCAAGCCACATGCCCGTGGGCTAGGCCGTGTCTATCACACGGTCGTGTCTCCACCCCATGCTATACTACAAAACATTTATTTTTTATCATTTCAGGTGCAGGGGACACACAGCCTATCAACACGCCCATGGGCTGGTCGTGTATCACACACGGCCTAGACACACGCCTATGTGTCTACCCGTATGGACAATTATAGGCTATTTTCCAAGCCAATTGCCACCCAGAAACACATACCAATATCAACCAATTTTTCCAATTCACATTATAAGATTAAAACTCATCAAAACATACATATTAAACCATCCACACACTAACTTTATCTATCATCAAGCATGAACATCCACACACATTTTTCATTTGCTATGCAAGCTTGCACATTAATAGATTACAACAATTTTTTATAAAATATGACTTAACCATTCATGGCTCATTTCTCATGGCCAATGTACCAAAACACTACTATCAACAAATGGACCTAAAAGGACTATGACACATAACCAAAACAATAGACCATTTATACATGCCATAATCTTAGGCGTTTAAACAAAATACCAAAATGCTTGTTGATAGTGTTAATGGAATCCTATTGATCCCCGAACCACGGTTTAGCTTGACGAACCTATAAGGGAAAGGATAAGAAATGGGGTAAGTTAAATAGCTCAGTAAGTTTATATATAAATGAATGAGCAATTTAAACCAATAATACAAATTCAAAATAAGTAAGTTCTCTTATTACCACATTTAAATTAAGCTTATAACTTACTCAATGGTCTTACTACATAAATCAATATATACTTAAGCATTTAGTGCACATATCATATTTCACATAACCAGCACATACACACACTTAACAGATGGTCAAATCTTTTAAAAACATACACATTTTCTTGATTCGAATCAAATACCCGTTGAACCATGCGGAATACTAAATGATACATGGAAAAAGGCACAAGTACTGCACATAATGTAGCCAAAACTACCAATGGTACGTAGCTGAAGCTACCACATATCATATATCACATATGGGCTCAACAATGAGCTATTCACGGGTCTGCTCACACAAGCTGACGGTATAGTCGAAACTACTCAGTGCTGCTCACACAAGCTGACAGGTATCTGCAACAAATGCAGGATTACCTAGCCACTAGTAGTCGAACTAAACTAGCACCCGGAATTTACATAAACGACTGATCTCATACAATTGTTTCCTAGTGACATGTCACTTGTATCCTAGTCGATTGCTAAGGCTCAATCGGGTTTTCCTCACTTATTGATTTATTTGTCAATATATATACTCATATACAATTCACAAATTATTATAAGATTGCAAATATTATAATACAAATATTATAATAATTAAGATAACTAATCAAAATATCAATATGACGCATTATTTACACATAAACTTACCTTGAGTCAAAATATAACCTTTATCGACTTAATCCGAGACCTTGCCTTTTCCTCAGTCAAGGTCGTTTCCTCGTCGTTCTTGATCTATAAAACCAAATTTAGCTTATTCATTACACACATTGCTCAATTGAGCACAAAATCATCCTATGGTAATTTTTACAATTTTACCCTAACTTGTCAATTTTTACAATTTAGTCCCTAGGCTCGTAAAATGAAATGTACGTATTTTTCTTAATTCTCAAGCCTAACTGACCCTATTTCTCTCTTATAACAGCCCACAATTTTCAATATTCCATAACTTATGCACATGTTTTACAACTTTTACATTTTAGTCCCTTAATGCATTTTCATGCAAAGTCACCTAGTAAAAGTTGCTTACTACACATCAAACCTTTGTTTTCTACCATTAAACATCACAATGCATTCATGTCACATATGGGTAAATTTTCAAACATGAACCCTAATGCAAATTAATGGTAGAAATAGGTAGTTCAAGCTTCAAGGATTTCAAAAATGCAAAGAAAATTAAAAACGGGACTAAATTGCACTTAGTTGGAGCTTGAAAAAGTTGAAAACCCTAACTATGGAGACTTAGAGAATTTTAGCACTTAGGAGAAGAAGATGGACACATTTTTGGCTTATTTTTCCCTTTGTATTTCATTTAATAAGCAAATGACCAAAATGCCCTTAATGACCTTCTTTGTAAATTTTTCCTTCTATTGGCATTTTTGTCCATCATGCTACAAAATGGTCTATTTGCAAAATAGGAACCTCAAATTTATGAATGCAATTCAATTACACACTAAATGCTTCTAGAACTCATACTTTGATATTTTTGCAATTTACACCTATCTCTCAATCGGGCACTTTATCGATAAAATTTATTTACCAAATTTTCTTTTTTTACTCATGCAATCAATCACCTACTAAATCTTAAAACTTTATTGGAATAAATTTTTCTAAGTAGGATTCTTGGTCCCAAAACCACCATTCTGTTTAGGCCCTAATTCGGGCTATTACAACTCCCCCTTAAGGGATTTTCGTCCCCGAAAATCTTACCAATAAAGAGATCTGGGTATTGTTTTCTCAAGGTGTCCTCCGACTTCCGTGTAACTTCTT
Organism: Gossypium stocksii; assembly: GCA_020496765.1. Taxonomy (NCBI): domain Eukaryota; kingdom Viridiplantae; phylum Streptophyta; class Magnoliopsida; order Malvales; family Malvaceae; genus Gossypium; species Gossypium stocksii. The sequence goes on from CM035630.1 coordinate 35,189,307, forward strand.
CCACTGCATGTTTTTACCATAATACTTTTACCAAGGCTACACATTTTTTTTTCTTAATTGTTTCACTTCTTCAGTTAAGATCCGGATTAGTTCTTCACTATATGACATATACGGCTGAGTTTCCACTTCAGTCGATAAGATCACATATGACAGATCAGCGATAACGTCGTAACATTGCTATATAAAATACGTCGTAAATCTTTTCTAACTTTGTCGGTAGAGCCAATCGATATGCCACCGGTTCGATCCTCTCCATAATTTCATACGGTCCAATAAAGCACAAACTCAATTTACCTTTCCAACCAAATCTCAAAATCTTTTTCTAAGGAGATACTTTCAAAAACACTTTATCACCCACTTGAAACTCGATCTCTTTCCTCTTCAAATATGCATAAGACTTTTGTCGATCCGATGTAGGTTTCAAACAGTCACGAATTATCTTTACTTTCTCCTCTGTCTCTTTAATCAAATCAACCCCGTGAATCTACTTTTTACTAAGTTCAGTCCAATACAATGGAGTCTAACATTTGCGACCATACAATGCCACATATGGTGCCATTTTGATGCTCGATTGAAAACTATTATTGTAAGCAAATTCAACCAATGGTAGATACTTTTCCTAACTACCTTCGAATTCAAGAACGTAGCATCGGAGCATATTTTTTAGGATCTGAATCACCCACTCGGATTGACCGTCTTTTTGTGGGTCGAAGGCGATACTAAAATTTAGTTTGGTACCCAAGGCTTCTTGCAACTTTTTCCAAAACCTTGAAGTAAATCTCGGATCCCTGTCCAAAATGATAGAGGTCGGTACTCTATGCAGTCTCACAATTTTAGCAATGTATAATTCGGCCAACTTATCAAGTGCATAATCAACACGTACCGAAACAAAGTGAGCTAACTTCGTCAATCTATCAACAATAACCCATACAGCATCTTTCTTTTTCAGGGTTAAAGGCAAACCCATCACAAAGTCCATAGTGATTCGGTCCCATTTCCATTTGGGAACCATTATTGGCTGCAACAATCTGGAAGACACTTGATGTTTAGCTTTCACTTGTTGGCAAACTAAGCACTTTGACACAAACTCAGAAACATCTCTTTTCATACCGAGCCACCAATACAATCTCTTCAAATTGTTATACATCTTTGCACTATCAAGATGGACAGATAAACAACCATTATAGGCTTCATGTAGAAAGCTCTGAATTAACTCAGCATTTTTCGGTACACATATCCTGTCTCGAAACATCAAATAATCATTCGAACCAATGCGAAAATCTGTCTCACCATTCTTTTGACATTGAGCTCTTTTTACTTGCAACTCACTCTCACCCTTATGAGCTTCATAAATTTGTTGGACAAACAATGGCCTAACTCTCAGATCTGCCAAAATTGAGCCATCATTGGATAAAGTCCATCTCGTATTCAATGCTCTCAAGGTAAACAGGGATTTCCTACTCAAAGCATCGGCAACCACATTCGCTTTCCCTAGGTGGTAGTCGATCACCAGCTCGTAGTCTTTTAATAACTCGAGCCATCTTTGTTGCCGTAAGTTCAAATCTTTTTGTAACATTAAGTACTTCAAGCTTTTATGGTCAGTAAAGATACGACACTTCTTGCCATATAGATAGTGTCACCAAAACTTCAAGGCAAAGACAATGGCGGCTAACTCCAAATCATGTGTCAGGTAGTTCCTCTCACTTGGCTTTAACTGTCTCGAAGCATACGCCACCACTTTACTCTCTTGCATCAATATGCATTCGAGACCACTTAAGGATGCATAGCTGTAAATCACAAATTCCTTACTGGACTTAGGTTGCACTAGCACTGGCACCTCTGTCAACACTGCCTTTAACTTCTCAAAACTTTGTTGACACTTCTCTGTCCACTCAAACTTAACATCTTTTTGTAGCAACTTGGTCATCAGAGAAGCAATCATTAAAAATCCTTTTACGAAGCACCGGTAATAACCAACCAAACCCAGAAAACTTCTAACTTTCGATACGTTTTTCGGTGGCCTCTAATCCACTATTGCCAAGATCTTACTCGGATCCACTCGAATGCCATCTCTTGAAACAATGTGACCCAAAAATCCAACTTCATTGAGCCAAATTCACTTTTTCTAAATTTTGCATACAACTGTTTATCTTACAAACTTTGCAAAACTATCCTCAAATGTTCAGTATGCTCGTTTTCATCACGAGAATAAATTAGGATGTCATGAATGAAGACCACCACAAATTTATCCAAGTACGGTCAAAAAATTCGGTTCATTAAATCCATAAACACAGCTGAGGCATTAGTCAGATTGAAAGGCATTATGAGAAACTCATAGTGTCCATACCTTGTTCTAAAAGTAGTCTTCGACACATCGGACTCTTTCACCCTTAGTTGGTAGTATCCGGACCTCAAATCAATCTTTGAAAACACCGATGCCCCTTTTAATTGATCAAATAAGTCATTAATTCTTTGTAAGGGATACTTGTTCTTTATTGTCACCTTGTTGAGTTGTCTATAACCGATACAAAGTACAATTGATCCATCCTTTTTCTTCACAAACAATACCGGAGCACCCTAGGGAGAAAAACTTGGCCTTGCAAACCCTTTATCCGTCAACTCTTGTAGCTGCACTTTTAACTCTTTTTAGCTCAGTCATAGCCATTCTATAAGGAGCTATAGATATCGGGGCAGTCCCCGGAAACAAGTCGATAGCAAACTCAATTTCTCTAATAGGAGGTATACCCGACAATTCCTCAGGAAATACATTCGGGAACTCACAAACCACTAGCATCGATTCCACTTTCAATTCAGACTCTTTCATATTCAATACATAGGCCAAATACACTTCACAACCCTTTCTCAAACACTTTTGAGCGGTCATTGACGAAATCAAAGCAGGCAATTTGCTAAACTCATATGTTTCAACCCGGAGAATTTCACCATTTTCACACTTTAACTCAATAACCTTCTGTCTACAATTCACTTTAGTATCATGCATCGATAGTCAAGCCATGCCCAAAATGGCATCAAACTCATCAAATGGAAATAGCATTAGATCGGCTAGAAAACAATGACCTCGGATCACTAATGGACAATTCTCGCAAATCTTATCAATTAGCACACACTTGCCTAGAGGGCTTGACACCTTAATCACAAACTCGGACAACTCTATAGCAATTTCATATCATTCACTAATTTCATGCAAATGTAAGAGTGTGTCGACCCGAGATCAATTAGTGCAATTATATTAACATCATAAACGAAGAATATACCAGTGATCACGTCAGGGGATGACGCCTCTTCCCAGGCATGAATAGCATAGGTTCTTGCAGATGCTCTGGCCTTCGATCTAGCAGCTGAGTCTCTAGCTATGCCTTTGCTACTAGCTCCCTCTTTCACATTTCTGGTAGGTTTCCTTCTAGTAGCCATATTACTCTATCTAACACTCTAAGTAGTTTCTTTCACCTCCATTTTAGGACAATCTTTGATGAAGTGATCTTGGGAGCCACACTTAAAGCAAGCTCCAGTGGCCATCCAGCACTTACCGAGATGTCTCCTACCACAGTGTCGGCATTCAAGGTTATTTGGCTTGACATTACCAACACTAGCTACCGACATGGTCTGAGCTTTAGAACCCGAATTTTGTTTGCCACTAGTTCTACTTGGATTCCCGGTGAAAACAGTCAAACGGTTTTGTACATTCCTCACTTTCTTAGACGATGGTTGAAAATACTTATTCATTGATCTCTTTTCAAGTCTCTAGCCTCTGAATCAGCTCTTCTCTTTTCTTTACTTAATTCTTTAGCTTTACAAGCCCGGTCAACGAGCACAACAAACTCTTTTAGTTCCAAAATCCCTACATACAATTTGATGTCTTCATTTAGGCCATCCTCAAACCCCTTACACATAATTTCTTCTGTAGAAATGCATTCCCAAGCATACTTGCTAAGTCAGACAAATTCTCGCTCATATTCGGACATAGTCATGCAACCTTGTTTCAACTCTAAAAACTCCTTCCGCTTTTGATCAATGAAGCACTGACTTATATAGTTCTTCCGAAACTCCACTTGGAAGAAGTCCAAAGTAACTCTTTTGGTAGGTACTACCGAGACTAGCGTTTTCCACCACTGATATGCTGAGTCTCTCAGAAGTGAGACAGCACACTTTAAACACTCTTCAGGTGTGCAGGAGAGTTCATCAAATACTCAAATTGTGTTCTCTAACCAAATTTCTGCCCTCTCGGGGTCATCATCAACACTAGCTCTAAATCCTTCGGCTCCACACTTACGAATCTTGTCAACAAGGGGCCTATTCAGTCTTGTCATTTTCGCACCTTGTGGGGCTATCGAGGTCGGTTGAGGGATGGGAAAAGGTGGGGGAGGTTGAGCATTTGGGTTCGCCCAAATGAACTCCGCATACCACTCACTCATTTTGTGGAGAAAAGCCTCCCGAGCCTCTTCTCCTAGGCTAGATTCAATATTCCTACTCTCGGGTGGCGCGGTCCCTTTAATGAGAGTTGGCGCGTTACTTTCAGTGTCGTCAGCTACTGCCAGGTCGGGATCCATTTACTATATGAAAATACTATTTAAGGATTAGAAACCATCACACTATCAATATTCACAATTATGGCATGTATAACTAAACTCTCACACTTGCTATGTTAGTTCGAAGGCCAACTAAACCATAGCTCTGATACCACCAAAATGCAGTGCCCCTCACCCGTAACCGTCGTCGGACACGAGTACGAGGTATTACTGAACACACACTCGAACGATCCTTTAATTTCAATACATAAGTTTCACGTAAAATTTAAAACTTTTTCATTCATACATATAACATCCACATTATGAACCTATGAGGCCCAAACGATACATTGGGTAGGACCCGATACCAAACTGAAACTTTTCGAACACATAAAAATTTGACTTAAAACAGCGCACAAGCATGTGTGGGACAAGGACACGCCCGTGTGAGTAGGCCATATGGTCACACACGCCGATGTCCCTAGCCCATGCAAAATTATTTTTCTTTTTGAACCTATAGGGGTTTTCACACGATCGAGCACACGCCCGTGTCTCTTACCCGTGTTCTTCACACGGCCTCAACACGCCCGTGTCCTCACCCCATGTGAAAAACTACGGTATTCTGTTTATGATGTCATCGTGAAGTATTCGTCATATGGCCAAGCCATACGCCTGTAGGCTAGGCCGTGTCTATCACACGGCCGTGTCTCCACCCCGTGTGTTTCTTAAAAAAATTTAATTTTTATAAGTTCAGGTGTAGGGGACACACAGCCTATCAACACGCCCGTATGCTGGCCGTGTGTCACGCACGGCCTAGACACACGCCTGTGTGTCTACCCGTGTGGACAATTATAAGTTATTTTTGTAACACCCTGAATTTGGGCCTAGAAGAATTGGGCTTTGAGTCTAGGTTCGGATAGAAGAAAATCAGAATAATTGAGAAGTTTTAAATATTATCGTTTAAGAAAAAAATTTTGAATTAAATTATTCTTAGAAAATATTTCTGTATTTATTATTACTGATGTTTTAAAATTTTATGAAAATTATAATTATGGTTATTAGAAAAAAATATTACTGTATTTAAAAATTATTATCATTAGATAAAAACATATTTATAAAATTATTATTGTTATTACTATTATTATTATTTTTTTATTATAAAAATATAAATGGCATTATTACAATTGGTGTTTAGTTTAGTAATTAAATAAATTATGAATAAATTATAGGATTTTCGGGATTTTTTTCGGGTTTTTGTGCCTTTGGTGAAATCTTGGAATTTTGGGGTTCTGATTGTTGAAATTATGTTTAAGTGTGTTAGTGGGCCTTTAGAAGGCCCAAGCTTAAGTTAAAACCCGGTAAAATATTAAGTTGGATTTTCAAGTGAAAGGGGACTTGGTTAAGTGGGCCTTTAAGAAAAACCGTGTAAAATATGTCACAAAGGGAGCCTTGGTAGAGTGGCAAGGTGGCACCACTAAGCTCCTAAAAAAGTGGCGCCTAAGTGGGTATTCAAGGACAAGGGTTCGAGTTGCAAGGTAAGCGTAGTGTTCTTTTTAATTTTTAAGCATGTGCCGGGCATGTGACTATTTTAAGTAGGAATTTCGGCAAGGGCTTTTATGAACTTGGGCCGATTACTCAAGTGTGATATTAGGGTTATATCATTTTCTTTTTTCTGTCATGACAATTAGGGTTAGCCACCTTAGGAATTTTTCTCTGTTCTACTGTCAGAAAAGCCAAAAGTTGCCTCCATGGAAAGCTCATAGCCGAATTCTTCCTCTCCACCTCTACCATTGTTTTTTTTCATTTTTCTTCTTCCCCTTTGATCTCTTCCCTAGCCGAATACCCACCTTGCACAGATCCACTCTTTCTTTTGCTTTCATTCCTCTTAAAATCAACCATAACCGATTGCTCAAAGTGCCAGAAATCCCGAAAACTGCTTCCTTTCTTGCCGATTTCTTGTAAGCCGAATCACCCCTATTCCTTTCACCTGTTGTGGCCAATTACTACTCTCCCTTGAGCCACACCATTGTCGACACCATCACCCAAAATCTACAGCCCAAAACGCCATCCTCTTCTCTTGTTGAAAAGCCGAAATCACCATAGTTGTAGGGAGATAGCCGAAATTGCAAATCTTAGAGATAAGGGTTCTACTGACGTTTAAGGGTCAGATTTACATCAGATCTGCATAGGAACTGAAGAGAAATCATTGGTAAGTGTTTAATACTTCAGATCTATTCAATATTTCATATTTGGAAAAGCCGGAAGTCCCTAAAGTTAAGGATTTTGTCGTTTTGGACTTTTGGTAAATCAAGTGGTGTTTTCTTCGTTCTTTTTGTGTGTTAGTTAGAGAAGAAGGTGATCAAACAAGGAGTTGAAGACATTGGAACATCAGATCTAGATCTAAAAGGATCTAAATCGGCAAGGTAAGAACATTAAGGCCATTGGAGGTGTTGGCCGAATGTGTAAGTAAGGCTTTGGGTAAGTTTTCAATTCAGATTAAGTGTTAATATGGTCTAATCAATTAAGTATTGGATTGTAGGGATTAACGCATAGGAGATCTCGTAGGAGAAACTGCAAAACAGGTGTGTGTTTTGAACGCCCTTCAATGCGCAAATCAGCAAAAGTCGAAAAGCCGAAATGCCGAAGTTTCGGTATTTCGAGAGCTTGTGAGCGTGCGAACGTTCTCAAGTTAGTAGGAGAAGGTTAGTTTTGGAATCGGCACTGTTAGGCATGTTGACCGCTAAATTTTGGACATTATGGTAAGTTGGGCCTCGGTGACCCAAATATGGGCCCAATGGGCGATTTGGGTCCATGTGAGTAAAAATGGGTTTAAAGGTAATATTATGAACTGTAGGCGTGAAAACAGTTAAAACAAGATAACTGATTATGAAATTGGGACTAAATGGGCCTAATGGGCCAATCGACGTAATAGGGCTCATTAGGGGTTTTAGGGCTTGAATGCTAAGACTGAAAAACTGAGTTAACCGGACTTCTGTGACAACTATGTGATTAATAAATACTGTAATAAGCATGAAATCTGTAACATGAGAGCAAAATTACTGAAATACCCTTAGGGTAAGAAATTACTGTTTTGCCCCTAGGTAGAAAATTACCGTTATACCCCTAGGGCTAAAATTGACTATACTGTTTGACATGACTGTTACTGTTATTGTATGCCATGATATATATCTATTGCATGGGTTGGGTTTTGATAATGGAGGAAGTGTGAGTGGCACAGCCACGTTACTGAAAAGGGGCTATGCCTCGTACTGTTTCTGAAAGGGGCTTTGCCTCGTATACTGTTTAACTGAGCAGCCATGCTGCGACTGTGGTGTGTGGGCTGGGTGGGTCGAGTTATTCCCCACATGGTGTGTTGGCTGGTACGGGTGGTGTGTAGCGGTTGGTGGGTTGAGTAGTCTCCCCAATTGGGTTTGCATTTATACTGTATTACTGTACTGTACTGTTCTGGGCCTATGGGCCAATCTGTTATCTGAATAGGGCTTCAGCCCAGTATCTGTTATAGGGCCTTGGCCCAGATTACTGTTTTCTGAATAGGGCTTCGGCCCAGTATCTGACTGAGACTGGTTAGGGTTTAGGCCCAGTGGGCTTGAGCCAATTTGGGCTTTGGATGGGTTCTGCACACACTGAGTTTTCCCAAACTCACCCCTTTCTTTCCATCCTTGCAGGTGAGCCCTAGATCGTGACTTGGACGCTGGGAGGGATTCAGAGTGGCCACGAGGACTGAACTTTCATCATAGTTGGTTTTTTTTATTATTTAATTACCTTTTATTGGTTTTATTTTGATATGGGTTGTAATAAGGCCGCTACAACTGTTATTCGGGATTTCTCTACCGTTTTATTTCAAACACAAACCTACACCGTTTTCAAAATTAAACAAACATTTTATTAACCAACCTGACTTTATTGAAGACTAAGGAGGACAATAAGACTAAAATGAAACGATTAACAAATGAGATAGAAATTAGGTTGAATAATAATTAAATCGGGAATTTCAAGAAAAACAAGTATTACTTTTCAAAAATCTCAAACATCAGACTTAGTATATAGGACGACGTAGCATAGTCTAGGTGATGTAGCACACCGGACATGGCCATAACGTCTGGGCCGGGTCTGGGGTGTTACAATTTTCCAAGCCAATTGCCACTCTGAAACACATAGCAATATCAACCAATTTTGCCAATACACAATATAACATCAAAACTCATCAAAACATACATATTAAACCATCCGTACACTAAATTTATCTATCATCAAGCATGCACATGCACACACATTTTGCATTTGCTATGCAAGCTTGCACATTAATAGATTACAACAATTTTTGACAAAATATGACTTAACCATTCATGGCTCATTTCTCATGGCCAATGTACCAAAACACTACTATCAACAAATGGACCCAAAAGCACTATGAAACATAACCAAAACAATAGACCATCTATACATGCCATAATCTTAGGTGTTTAAACAAAATACCAAAATGCTTGTTGATAGTGTTGATAGAATCCCATTGATCACCGAACCATGGTTTAGCTTGATGAACCTATAAGGGAAAGGATAAGAAAGGGGGTAAGCTAAATAGCTCAGTAAGTCTATATGTAAATGAATGAGCAATTTAAACCAATAGTACAAATTCAAAATAAGTAAGTTATCTTATTACCACATTGAAATTAAGCTCATAACTTACTCAATGGTCTTACCATATAAATCAATATTGTAACGCCCCCAACGCTCGAGACCGTCGCCGGAGTCGAGCTTGAGGTGTTACTGAACATAATTTTCCATTTTAAGAACTTTGAAACATTTAATTCTACATTCACAGCATACTGTCTACCTGCGTTACAGTTACAAAAAAAATCATATCTCAAGTTACAAAACTCGAAATCAAGATCTGTAAATTTTCTCTAAAACTAGACTCATATATCTATATACTAATTTTTTTCTATAATTTTTGGTTAGGCCAATTAGTACAGTTTATTAGTTAAAGTTACCCCTGTTTCAGGACTCGACTACACTAACCTCTACTTACTACAAACCATTTTTATCTCTCTACAAAATTCATATGACTATGCCGTTTGTTTCTATTAAAACTATACTCAATAAGGATTCTGAAAATATGAAGTACATCTCCTAATTATTTTTTTACAATTTATGGTGAATTTCCAAAATTGGAACAGGGGATCCAGAAATTGCTCTAACCCTGTTTCACTAAAACTCAAATATCTCATCACATATAACTCCTTTACCTATTTTGCTTCTTCCATATGAAAGTAGACACAATAATCTTTAATTCCATATTTAATTCATCACCTAATTTGGTTTCTACTATTTTTAGTGATTTTTAAAACTCACATCATTGTTACTATAATGTTCTGTTTTATGGCAAATTTCATCTTTTTATGAATTTTCATGAACTACCGAACATATTAGTCTCACATAGCATCCAACATTATCTAGGCTAGCCATTCCAATGACTAATCATTTCCAAGCATTTTCTTAACCAAACGACAACCATATCATAAGATTTTTTTACACAAAATAAGAACATTGCTATACATGCCATACTTAAGTTATACAAGCCATTTTACCAAAAAGTCCTTCGGATAGTGTGATCGAGCCTTCGACCTATCCCAATTCCTGAGCCGGCTTATCCAACACTACAATGAATGGAAAAGAAGGAGTAAGCATAAATGCTTAGCAAGTCCATATGCAAATAACAAGTAACATAACAAAGCAATTATACCAAACAACATTAGCATGTTATCACCAAGACATATTCCACATTTCTAGCCATCGTGTATCAAGTTTCAACCCGAGGGTTAAGAACATACCTGTCCAAAGTGTGCATTTCGCGACACTTACCAAAATATCATTTGCATCTCAAGCATTCTTCCATTTTGCTAAAATTTTACCCGTTGAACACATCAAAATATAACTCGGATACATGGATAATTTGCACATAAGTGCCACATATGTAATCAAGCGACCATGTAACCCGCCCATAAGCAAACTCGGATTCAACTCAACGAGCTCGGGCGTTCGCATCCATAAGTGAACTCGAACTCAACTCAACAAGTTCGAATGCCTAGTTACATCTCACGAACTCGGACTCAACTCAACGAGTTCGGATGCCCAACCATCCTAGTGACATGTCACTTGTATCCTAATCTATTCCCAAGGTTCAAACGGGATTTTCCTCAATCACACATTTCCCAGTCATTCTCCTCGGAATATCGGAACCAATACGTTGCTTGCATCTCATACTTATCAATTTAATCACATACTTTTCATACCAATACATAATATTTCACTAAGCATAATATTCATAATAACAAGTATCATATCATATAAATAGCATTAAATCACTTAAAATAGCAATTATGTAACATTATTTACACATGAACTTACCTCGGTACAAAATATAGCAATTTTGCAATTTAGTCCACAATCTTTTCTTTTCCTCGATCAAGGTTGATTCCACGTCTTTCTTGATCTAAAATAACACATTTAACTTATTTAATACTCACATTTATCAAAATATTCCTAAATTCAAATTTTGGCAAAATTATAATTTTGCCCCTAAACTTTTACATATTTACACTTTTGCCCTAAAGCTCGGAAATTAAATTTTATTTCAAATTCTTATGTTTTAGGACATGCTGATCATTTATTTGCTATTAGCAAGCTCAAATTCCCACTATAACACATACTTATGAACAATATGCACTTTTACCGATTAAGCCGTTTTGTTCGTTTTTACTTAAAATCGAGTAGCACAAGTTGTCTAACATAATTTAAAACCTCATATTCTATCATAAAACATCAAAATACACAAATTTCACTTATGGGTATTTTTCCAAATATGAACCCTAACTTAAATTATTGCTAAAATAAGCTTTATCGAGTTACCGGGACTACGGAAACGTTAAGAACATTAAAAACGGGGCTTGGAATCACTTACTATGGAGCTTGGAAGCTTGAAACAAACCCTAGCTATGGAGAACCCTTGAAATTTCATGGTAATGAAGAAGATGATCAATTTTGTGTTATTTTTCCCTTTTTATTTCATGTTAATATCCAAATGACCAAAATGCCCCTCCTTACTAAACATTCAAAAATTCCATCCATGTCCAAATTTTGTCCATGAACTTAAAATTGGCCAAATTACTATTTAAGACCTCCTAGTTAATATTTCAAAGCAATTTCATACTAGAAACTTCTAGAATGCAAGTTTTGCAACTTTTTTGATTTAGTCCCTAATTTTCAATTAAGCACTTTACGCATAGAATTTCTCCACGAAATTTTCACACAATCATGCAATCATATCATAAACCTCAAAATAATTATAAAATAATTATTTCTACCTCAGATTTGTGGTCACGAAACCACTGTTCTGATTAGGCCCTAATTCGAGATATTACAAATATATACTTAAGCACTTAGTACACATATCATATTTCACATAACCTGCACATACACACACTTAATAGACGGTCAAATCTTTCACAAACATACACATTTTATTGATTCGAATCAAATACCCATTGAACAATGTGGAATACTAAAGGATACACGGAAAAAGGCACAAGTGCCACACATAATGTAGCCGAAGCTACCAATGGTACGTAGCCGAAGCTACCACATATCATATATCACATATGGGCTCAACAATGAGCTATTCATGGGTCTGCTCACACAAGCTGATGGTATAGTCAAAACTACTCAGTGCTGCTCACACAAGCTGACAAGTATTCGCAACAAATGCAGGATTACCTAGCCACTGGTAGTCGAACTAAACTAGCACCCGAAATTTACATAATGTAATATCCCGAATTAGGGCCTAATCGGAATAGTGGTTTCGTGACCACAAATCCGAGGTAGAAATAATTATATTATAATTATTTTGATGTTTATGATATGATTTTATGATGGTGTGAAAATTTCGTGAAGAAATTCTAAGCGTAAAGTGCTTAATTTGGAGTTAGGGATTAAATCGAATAAGTTGCAAAACTTGCATTCTAGAAGTTTTCAGTATGAAATTGCTTTGAAATATTAATTAGGAGGTCTTAAATGGTAATTAGACCAATTTTATGTTCATGGACAAACTAGGACATGGAAGGAATTTTTGAAAGCTTAGTATGGAGGGGCATTTTGGTCATTTGGACATTTAATGAAATAAAAAGGGAAAAATAACACAAAATTGGTCATCTTCTTCATTACCACGAAATTTCAAGGGTTCTCCATAGCTAGGGTTTGTTTCAAGCTTCCAAGCTCCATAGTAAGTGATTCCAAGCCCCGTTTTTAATGTTCTTCACGTTTTCGTAGTCCCGGTAACTCGATAAAGCTTATGTTAGCAATAATTTAAGTTAGGGCTCATATTTGGAAAAATACCCATAGGTGAAATTTGTGTATTTTGATGTTTTATGATAGAATATGAGGTTTTAAATTATGTTAGAAAACTTGTGCTACTCGGTTTTAAGTAAAAACGAGTAAAACGGCTTAATCGGTAAAAGTACATATTATTCATAAGTAAGTGTTTTAGTATGAATTTGAGCTTGCTAATGGTAAATAAATGATCAGCATGTCCTAAAACATAAGAATTTGTGATAAAATTTAATTCCCGAGCTTTGGGGCAAAAGTGTAAATATGCAAAAGTTTAGGGGCAAAATTGTAATTTTTCCAAAATTTGAATTTAGGACTATTTTGATAATGTGAGTATTAAATAAGCTAAATGTGTTATTTTAGATCAAGAAAGACGTGGAATCAACCTTGATCGAGGAAAAGAAAAGATTACAGACTAAATTGCAAAAATCTTTGTATTTTGGTACTAAGGTAAGTTCATGTGTAAATAATGTAACATAATTGTTATTTTTAAGTTAATTGATGCTATTTATAGGATATGCTGATTTTTATCATGAAATATATACTTTGTGGTTATTTTTGAACAATATGCAAATTATATGTGTTACTTGTTAAATATAAAATGCTACCAAGCATTGGTTCCGGTATTATGTGGAAGACGGCAAGGAGATGTGATTGAAGGAGAATCCCATTTGAACATTGGGAATAGATTAGGATACAAGTGACATGTCACTAGGATGGTTGGGCACTCGAACTCGTTGAGTTGAGTCCGAGTTCACTTATGGGTGCGAATGTCCGAACTCGTTGAGTTGAGTCCGAGTTCGTGAGATGTAACTAGGCATCCGAGCTCGTTGAGTTGAGTCCGAGTTCACTTATGGATGCGAACGCCCGAGCTCGTTGAGTTGAGTCCGAGTTCGTTTATGGGCGGGTTACATGATTGATTGATTACATATTCAGCACTTATGTGCAAATGATCCGTGTATCTGAGTTGTATTCCAATGTGTTCAACGGGTAAAATTCAAGTGAAATGGAAAGGCACTCAAGACGTAAGTGACAATTCGGTAATGTTGAGAAATGGCCGTATTGGACAGGTATGTACTTAACCCTTGGGTTGAAAACCGAGACAACAACAAAAATGTGGTAAGATGAAGTATGATGACTAGAATTGCGACATATGTTTTGGTGATGCTATGTTAATGTTGTTTGGCATAATGACTTTGTTATGTTACTTGTTATTTGCATGTAAACTTACTAAGCATTTATGCTTACTCCCTCCTTTTCATTCATTGTAGTTTTGGACAAGCCGGCTCGAGAATCGGGATAGGTCGAAGACTCGTTCACACTATCCAAAGGACTTTTTGGTAAATGGCTTGTAAGATTTAGTATGGCATGTATAGTAATATACCTACTTTGTGTAAATAATCTTGTGATACAGTGGTGGTTTGGTTGAGGAAATGCTTGATAATGTTGAGTCATTGAAGTGGCTAATATAGATTATGTTTGATGTCATGGAAGAATAATAGGTTATCTAGTATATAAAAGCTTTTATGAAAATGAAATTAGCCATAAAACAGAACATTGCAGCCACACTGACGTGAGTTTGAAAATTCACTAAAAATCATATAAATCGAATTTGATGATGGATTAGTTATGAAATTGAATCTTATCATGTCTACTTTCATATGGAAGAAGAAAAATAGGTAAAGGAGTCATATGTTATGAGATATTTGAGTTTTAGTGAAACAGGGCCAGAGCGATTTCTGGATCCCCTGTTCCAACTTTGAAAATTCACCATAAATTGTAAAAAAATAATTAGGAGTATTACTTTATATGCCTAGATTCCTTATTGAATCTAGTTTTAATTGAAATAAACGGTATAGTTATATGAAATTTTTACAGGGAGAAAAGTGATTCGTAATGAGTAGAGGTCAGTGCAGTCGAGTTCTGAAACAGGGGAAACTTTAACTAATAAACTGTACTAATCCGCTCAGTCAAAAATTCTAGAAAAAAATTAGTGAATAGATATATGAGTCTAGATTCAGGGAAAATTTACGGATCTTGATTTCGAGTTTTGTAACTCGAGATATGATTTTTTGAGCGACCATGACGCAGAAAACAATTTATTCCGAAAATGAAAATAGATTTTGTAAAGTTGTTTAAAATGGTAAATTGTGTTTAGTAACACCTCAAGCTCGACTCCGGTGACGGTTTCGGGCGTGGGGACGTTACACATAAATGATCAATATCATACAATGGTTTCCTAGTGACATGTCACTTGTATCCTAGTCGATTGCTAAGGCTCAATCGGGTTTTCCTCACTTATTGATTTATTTGTCAATATATATACTCATATACAATTTACAAATTATTATAAGATTACAAATATTATAATACAAATATTATAATAATTAAGATAACTAATCAAAATATCAATATGACTCATTATTTACACATAAACTTACCTTGAGTCAAAATGCAACCTTTATCGACTTAATCCAAGACCTTGCCTTTTCCTCGGTCAAGGTCGTTTCCTCGTTGTTCTTGATCTATAAAACCAAATTTAGCTTATTCATTACACACATTGCTCAATTGGGCACAAAATCATCCTATGGTAATTTTTACCATTTTACCCCTAACTTGTCAATTTTTACAATTTAGTCCCTAGGCTCGTAAAATGAAATGTACCTATTTTTCTTAATTCTCAAGCCTAGATGACCCTATTTCTCTCTTATAACAGCCCACAATTTTCAATATTCCATAACTTATGCACATGTTTTACAACTTTTACATTTTAGTCCGTTAATGCATTTTCATGCAAAGTCACCTAGTAAAAGTTGCTTACTACACATCAAACTTTTGTTTTCTACCATTAAACATCAAATGCATTCATGTCACATATGGGTAAATTTTCAAACATGAACCCTAATGCAAATTAATGGTAGAAATAGGTAGTTCAAGCTTCAAGGATTTCAAAAATGCAAAGAAAATTAAAAACGGGACTAAATTGCACTTAGTTGGAGCTTGAAAAAGTTGAAAACCCTAACTATGGAGACTTAGAGAATTTCAACACTTAGGAGAAGAAGATGGACACATTTCTGGCTTATTTTTCCCTTTATATTTCATTTAAAAACCAAATGACCAAAATGCCCTTAATGGCCTTCATTGCCAATTTTTCCTTCAATGGGCATTTTTGTCCATCATGCTATAAAATGGTCTATTTGCAAATTAAGGACCTTAAATTTATGAATGCAATCAATTACACATTAAATGCTTCTAGAACTCATATTTTGTAATTTTTGCAATTTACACCTATCTTTTAATCGGGCATTTTATCGATAAAATTTATTTACCAAATTTTTTTTACCCATGCAATCAATTACCTACTAAATCTTAAAACTTTATCAGAATAAATTTTTCTAAGTCAGATTCGTGGTACCCAAACCACCATTCCGTTTAGGCCCTAATTTGGGCTATTACACACACAGTCGGGCACCACGGCCATGCGTGTAGGGCGTGTGAAACTTGCATGAAATTTTCGAAGAATAAGGACGTCACACGGCCTGGTCACACGGGCGTGTTCCATGGCCGTGTAACCAAATTTGCATGCTGATGTCACTAACAGAATACCCCAATTTTTCACACGGGGTGAGAACATGGGCATGTTGAAGCCGTGGGAAGGACACGGGCCAAGGGCACGAGCGTGTGCTCGATCATGTGAAAACCCCTGTAGGTTCAAAATGAAAAATAATTTTCCAAAAATTCCACATGGGTAGTGGACACGGGCGTATGTAACCATACGGCCTGCCTACACAGGCATGTCCCTGTCTCATATGGGCGTGTGCCCTATTTTTGACCAAATTTTCCAAAATTATTCTAAGTTCTCGTTTTGGTCCTGGACTACTCCCAAATTATGTTTTGGGTCCCGTAAGCCCATTTTAAGGATTGTATGATATATTATGAAAACGTTTTAAATTAGAACAAAATTTATGGCCCGACTTTGTATGATTAGTTATGATATTGTCCGGTAATGCCTCATACTCAGTTCCAGCATCGAACCCGAGTAAAGGGTGTTACATTTAGTGGTATTAGAGCTATGGTTTAGTCGGTTCTCAGACTATCATAACGTTGCGTGTGAGTCTAGCTATACATGCCATAGATATATTATGATAGTGTAGTGACTCCTAATCTTTCTAAACGATGTTTTGTTTTTATATAGTAATGGATCTTGAACGAGCTGCGACTGATGATGCTACTAGTAATACGCTAGCTCTCGCGCAATGGACCACGCCTATAGAAAGTAGACATGATACCCTGAGTCAAGGAGACGAGGCTCGGGATGTGTTTCTCTAAATAATGAATGACTGGTACACTGATTTTGTTAGAGCTAATCCTAATGCTCAAACCCCTCCTTCCCCGCCTATACCCCAACCGGTCCCCGTAACCCCACAGGAAATTGATATGGTAAGGGTGACTAAACCTCCGGTGGATAAAATCCGTAAACAAGGGGCCAAAGAGTTTAGAGCTAATGTCGATGATGATCCAAAAAGGGCAGAGTTCTAGCTCAAAAATTCTATATGGGTATTTGATGAATTATCTTGCACACCTGAAGAGAGTTTAAATGTTCGTATCTTTGCTGAAAGACTCAGCCTATCATTGGTGGAAAACGTTGATATCTGTGATCCCGAGAGAGAGTGTGACATGGGATTTCTTTTTGGAAGAGTTTCGAAAGAAATATATGAGTCAGAGATTTGTTGATCAAAAACGGAAGGAATTCCTTAAGTTGATCAAATACTTTAATCTGTAATTTAATATATATTTAAAATATTATAAAGGATAATATAATAATTTTGAAAGTTGAAATGGGATGGAGAAGCCTAAAATGCCAGCTTTACATAACTACTTTTTAGGGTAAAAAATATAACAAGTTATCCAATTATATTTAATTTTTTTTATTACCTAACAATAAAATATTACAAAAAATGTCACTTAAGTAATTATATTTGTTTTTTTAGTTAAATTTCGTTATTGATCATTAACTTTAGTAAAGTAATATTAAAATTAGTATAATAATAAATTTAATTTTTTAAATATTTACACATGGTTACAATTTAGTCTTAATTCTTAAAAATTATATCTTTAAATTTTTATTTCATTTTTTTCTTTTCTCCCTATCTTTTATATTTTGCATCAATTTTTCATTTGCAACGTTTTTCAACTATGATCTTGCAAGCTAAATGTGCATTTCACAACTCATGACCAAATCAACCTTCATATTTTATAACTTTTTTTTCTTTATTTTCTCTCTATCTTTTATAATTTGCATCAAATTTTCATTTGCAATGTTTTTCGTGAACTAAAATGTGCATTTCATAACTCATGACCAAATCAACCCTCATATTGTAAGGTCAAATTTTGAGTAAAATAAATTACTCAAAACAAAATTTTTGTTTCTACTACTTCCAGTGCTAAAGTCAAAACAAGAACAAAAATTATATAACATAAACCATAAAAAGACAAATTACCAAAGATCATAAAAGAACCTCAAATTTCAATTGATATTATTATTCCACTTAGAATTTTAGTAAGTAATAAGCTAAGTTTAGGCACCGGGCATCCTCCCTTTACTCTTCTTTACAAAATTTAGGCTACAGTCGGCATTGATTATCTAATGAGCTTTTAGGGAAAAAAGTATTTTTTTTATAAAAAGTAATAAAGAACGGGGGTAAAAAGTAGAAGCTTTTTTCAGCTTAAGAAAAGTCCTTTTTCTCAGATGAAAAAGCCAAATTTTGGTGCTTTTTTCAGCCAAAAGTACTTTTGAGTACATTTTTAACCTTATTTGTTGTCTTCTTTTTTTCCCCATTTTTTCAGACGTTAGAACCCATTTTTCCCCTTTTTTTCTTTTGTCTGAACCCACTTTTCCTCTGGTTCTTCTTCTTCTCCACAGGTGAGTCTCTCTTTTCTTCTTCTCTTTAAATGTTCATTATGCAGTAAAAAAAACATTAATGGCCTTTGTCTCTATATTTATAGGAGACCGTCACAGGCTTCACAATCCATTCCCCTCCTATCTCCTGTCTCTATTTTGCTCCCATTTCTTTCTTCAATTATCTTTTCTCTTCAAAGATTTCAACTCTTTTCTCAGGTAAATATCTCTGCTGGTTTTTCCTTGTTTTCTCCCCTCTAAAATCCTCTGGTTTTACTTTGTTTATGAGTTTAATATTATTTGGTTTCTCAATGCTTCTTTTCATTATTTATGGGTGAACTTTTTCTGGGTTTGTTTTAAATTTCATGTTTGTTTACCCTTTGCTTCTCATTTTTAGATTCTCTACCCCTATGCTTAGAGGTTGAGGATTTTGTTTTTATGGTGCTTTAGTTACTGCTATTAGTGAACAAAATTTTGAGTTCGTAAAGATTTTCTTGTCAAGATTTTCTTTTTTAAAATTTGGTGGATTTAAGTTATCTGTTTCTTTGATTTTTATTCTGAATTAAGATATTTTTTGGTGAATTATATAGATGATAATGTAAATTTTTTTAGCTAATTTGGCTAGATAAAGTAATATATATATATATAGATAGATAGATAGATAGATAGATAGATAGATAGATAGATAGATAGATAGATAGATAGATAGATAGATAGATAGACGAAAGCTTGAATTTTTATATTTATTTTGTACTATATAAGTTGTGTAAATTTTCTTTCCTTTACTTCTGGGTTTGTTTGATTTATACTCTTTTAAGATTGTTGTAGCTTTCTCAATTCATTTTGATCTTTGTTTTGTGATTTTTTTTCATTTCCAAATGGTCATTTCATGATGTTATGCAGTATTAATTTGGTGTTTTATTCCTTCAAAAGTATTGCATAAATAGTAAATTAATAGATGTTTTCAATTGACCATATGCAGTATTAGCTTGTATATGTTTTGGCATTAAATAGCCTGTAACATCCCAAACCCGGCCCAAACGTCACGGCCAAGTCTGGTGTGTCACATTGAAGTGTTTTTCGAAAACCATGTTTTCATTGAAAACCCTTCTTAGCGTTTAAAAACTTCTACCGTTAAACTTGTATAAAACCTCAGCTTGTGTTTATTTTTCAAAACGTGGTTCATTGAAATACTCATTCCCTTTTCAAACATTGTTAACAACTCTGTAAAATTTTATGGAAAACTGTGAAAGCTTGTAAACCTTTGTAGCTAGCGGAAAGATGTTATTTTTTAAAACAGTTTAAGTATCGGAAAATCAGATCTTCTTCGTTATGGCTTAAAGTGAATGAGTACTATGCACCAGGCAGGATACCAGAAAAGAGGAGGTGAGTCATTTAGACTGCTTAAGTACCAAGCTCTCCCTAAATCCAATCCTAGACATGCAAACACACATTGCCACACTTTAACCTTATGACTTGTCCACGAACAACAAATTAGGTTTAAGTCTATTTAAGATATTCATTTATGAAAACGTTTACGTTACGGAAGCTTTGCTCGGTTATCGTGGTATTTTGAAAACAAGTAACTTTTATAAAAACGCGCCTTAGAGCTAATCGATTTCAAAACAATTTAAACAATACCATACTTAAGCTAAAAACAAATTAAAAATAATTAAAGAGGCCTTATTACAAACCCAAAATCAGAATAAAAATAATTAAGACTAAATTGAAATAAATAACTTAATCAAAACCAAAAGTCAGTCCATGTGGCCACTCTGAATCCCTCCCAGCTCCAAGTCCACCAATCTAGGGCTCACCTGTATGGATGGAGGAAAAAGGGGTAAGTTTGGAAAGTGTGTAAGGAAAGCCCATCCAGAGCCCAAACCAGCTCAAACCCACTGGGCCTAAGCCCTATTCAGTCTCAGTAATTACTGGGCCTTAGCCCTTTTCAGATAACAGTATGACCCATAGGCCCATTTCAGTAGCAGAACAGATATTAATTATAAATGCAAGCCCATTACATATGGGGAGACTACTCAACCCACCCAACCGCTACACTCCACCCGTACCAGCCCTACACTCCATGTGGGGAATAACTCAACCCACCCAGCCCTACACTCCACAGTTGCAGTATAGCTGCTCAGATAACAGAAAGATGAGGCAAAGCCTCCAGTACGTGGTCAAGCCACTTTTAGAACTTCCTCCATCAATAACCCATCCCCATGCAACAGATATTCATGATATGGCATACAGTAAACAGAAACAGTAAATCATACATTTCAGTCAAATTTAGCCCTAGGGGTATAACGATCATTTAACACCTAGGGGTAAAATAGTCATTTCGTACCTACGAGGATTTTTTCGTAATTATACCAATTTTTAGGGTTTTCATGCACATTTTAATCAGTAATAGACTAACTTTTACCTCGGTAGCTTATTTAGCCCATTTTAGCAGATTACAGTCATTGGGCCCTAAAACCCCTAATGGGCCCTACAGTGCCAATTAGCTAATTTAGCCCATCTAGTCCAAATTTTACGATTGATTTACTCGTTTTAGTAGTTTTAGACCTACAATCTACTAGTACGCATTTATTACCTATTTTTACCCATGTGGGCCCCTAAGCCCGTTGGGCCCAGTTTAGCCCATCAAGGCCCAATTTACCGAAGTGCACGAAATTGCACATCCAACTAACTTACCACTCTCGATTATGGATCCAATGATTCCCAAATGACTTATCAGCGTTCGCACACTCACAAGCCCACGAAATGCCAGAATTCCGGCATTTCGGCTTTTGCCAATTTGAACTATAAGAGGGTGTTCAATACACACCTGATTTGTGACGACTGCTAATGAGATCTCCCACGATATCCTACAATCGATTACTAGACACATCAGATCCAAAATACAATGACAATCTCCATAATTCTACTTACCATAATCGGCCATCACCACTTAAGTCCCTTGTGATCTTACCTTTGCCAAAACTAGTGACTAGATCTAGATCTAGTCATTCCAAAGGTCCAAGCCTCTTATGCTCCTTGCTAGATCACCCTTTCCACAAAAAGTACATATAAAACCAATTAAAAGAACTTTCTTTACCTATCATCACATTCGACAGCCTCCCTAAAGAGTTTAGGGATTTCAGCTTTTCTTAAATTCAAAGGTAACGAGTAGATCTGAGATGTCATGTACTTACCACAGGTTTTCCTTAATCAAAGCGATTCTTCTACTCAGATCTGATGTAGATCTAGCCCCTAAACACTAGCAGAATTTGAATCTTAGAGATCTAAGGATTCGGCTATATATCCCTAAAAACTATGGTGTTTTCGGCTTTTTAAATGGTGAAAGAGGATATGATTTGAGGCTATGGTTGGAGGGGTGTTTGTCGATAGAGCCTAAGGGTTTGGAGAGTATGAAATTCGACTACAAGTGAGGAAAAACAAAGGGGGTTCGGCTATAGGCAAATCGGCACAGGAAGCAAGCCTTTCGGGATTTCGGCTTTTAGTAGTTGATGAGTTTGAGAAGAAAAGAGTGATAATTTCGGTTTCTGAAGGGAAGAAAATGAAAGATGAGGGAGGAGGAGAGATGATTTCAGCTAGATAGGAAAAGAAAAAGGAAGAATGGAAGAGAGGAGAAGAGAAGGAAGAATTCGGCACTTAGGAGATCTAACTTTGCATTTTCGGCTTTTTGCAACACTAAGAAGAGAATAGAATGAAAGTGAAGGCTCTAAGTGGCTAACCCTAATTTGGCAAGACAAAAAGAAAATAAAGCTTGCCCTAATGGCCATTCAAACCAACGGCCCAATCCCCCTAAGGCCTTAGCCGAATGTTACCTAAGCTCTATCACATGCCCGGCAAATGCATAAAAATAAAAGTACTGTCTGCTTACCTTGCGACTTGAACTCTGGCCCTTAAACTCAGTCCATACGCCACTTTCTTAGGAACTTAGTGGTACCACCTTGCCACTTTACCAAGGCCCTCTTTGTGTCTCAACTTACTAACTTTTTCTTAAAGGCCCACTTAACCAAGTCCCTTTAAAGGCTCACTTAACCAAGTCCCTTTCACTTAGAAGCCAAAATTGATATTTCTGCCGGGTTTTAATTTAGGCTTGGGCCTCCTAAAGGCCCACTAACACATTTAAACACAATTTCAGTATCCAGAACACTAAAATTTCAAAATTTCCCCAAAAATCACAAAACCCAAAAAAAATCCTGAAAATCAGGGCGTTACCTGGGCCGAGCCCAGGACTTTTCCCACACTATAAATCCTTTTTAATCTATTTACAAACTAAACTAAATATGAAACTAATAATAATAATTTAATTTAATAATTAATTTTTTTCTTATTAAAACATCTAAATTATTCAGGCCGTTTTCTATCTGAACCCAGACTCAAGGCCCAATACTTCTAGGCCCAAATTTAGGGTGTTACACAGCCTCTCTATTTTTATTAGTATGCTTGTTTTGCCATTGAAGTTGCATGGTTTAATGATTTATG
Source organism: Gossypium stocksii (assembly GCA_020496765.1). Taxonomy (NCBI): domain Eukaryota; kingdom Viridiplantae; phylum Streptophyta; class Magnoliopsida; order Malvales; family Malvaceae; genus Gossypium; species Gossypium stocksii. The sequence goes on from CM035630.1 coordinate 35,212,632, forward strand.
ATCTAGTCTATAAAATCCATATAACTTAGAGATGTGGTAAATTAAGAGTAAATACCAAGTTATATGGAGAATATTTTTATCTTTAGTTGTGAGAAAAAGTTGATGCAACCATATAACTAGTGAACATGATGTTAAACATTACCAGCTTTATGGCATAGCGTGCACTATACAATCTTAATAACTCAATCGGTTTCATTTAATATTGACTTTTTAATTGTGTTTGATGCTATTATTAGTTGTGTTTTATTTCTTGGTTATTATTCTAGTCTTGGAAAGTTGGATTTGATTGAGAAAAAAAATCTTAGGACCCTATCTTGACTTTGATACACATGTAAGAAATATATATTTATGTGACATTTGATTTTCTTGATTGCTTTACTGGCTGAAACGAATCTGTTCGTATACACAATAGATGAGTACTTCGGCGGTTAAAGTTAGTAGTGAAAAAGTCAAAGCAATGTGGGATAAGAGATTGACAGAAATATTTTGTGATATTTGTGTTAAAGAGATATTGAAAGGCAATAGGTCTAGTACTCATTTCACAAAAGATGGATGGTTGAAAATAATGACCAACTTTGAAAAAGAAATGGGCAAGGCTTTTTTCACAAAGACAACTTAAAAATAGGTGGGATGCCTTAAAAAAAGAATGGAAAGCTTGGAAGAAACTTAAAGATGAAGATACTGGTCTAGGGTGGAATCCTATAAAAGTAACCATTGATACATCGGATGATTGGTGGGAGAGTAGGCTAAAGGTACATTAATAATTCTGAATATTTTTGTTTTTTTTCTTATTTATGAGGTTATTGATAATTACTGTTATTAAACTATCATTTTATATGTAAGTTGTGCCTAAAGATCAAAAATTTAGAACATCGGGAATTGATCCTGAATTCGAAGGGAAGTTGGACCGAATGTTCATGGGGATAGTTGCAACAGGTGATAAAGCATGGGCACCTTCTTCTGGTACACTCCGTAGTGATTTTTTTGAGGATGTTAATAACGAAATACTTGAAGAGAATGAAGAAGAAAGTATGAGAAATGATGTTCACATTTTAAATGATGTTCAGATTTCAAATGATGTTCAAATTGATGGAAACGGTCAAAAAAGAAAAAAAAAACCTGAGATATCAAGTTCACATTTTAAAACTGGAAGAAAAAAATCTTCAAAGCAAATTGGAAGGGCTGCAAGATTGTCCATTCAAATAGAAAAATTATGCAATTCAACTGACAATATAAGTCAAGCCACATCTAGTTTGACTCCTGTTATGGATCCATATGGTATTCCACAAGCAGTCAAAGTGCTTGAAAGCATGTCGGAAGAAGTTCCAGAAGCTAGTCCACTATACTTTTTCACACTTAAATTATTGCTCAATAAGGACAAGCGAATTATGTTTTTATCAATTAATCCCAAGATTAGAGCTTTGTGGCTTAAGACAGAAATGGAGGATAGTTGAAAATTTTCTAATCTAGGGTTCAGAGATATCTATTATGTGACTATACAACAATGCTAAACTAGTTTTATCAATAGTTATTTATGTTTGGTTTTTGGATATTGAATTTATGTTCTACTTATTTATGTGTAATCTAGTTTTATCAATGGTTGTTTATGTTTGGTTTTTGGATATTGAATTTATGTTCTACTTATTTATGTGTAATCTAGTTTTATTAATAGTTATTTATGTTTGGTTTTTTGATATTGAATTCATGTTCTACTTATTTATGTGTAATCTAATTTTATTAATAGTTGTTTATGTTTGGTCTTTGGATATTGAATATATGTTCTACTTACTTATACTAAATTAGTTTTATCAATTGTTGTTTATATATGATTTTGGATATAAAATTTATTCACAGGTGATGAGTATAGTTGAGAATTATAGCAGTGATGAAAGTGATGATGAAAGGGAAAAGAAAGAGATTTTACAACGTATGGAATGTTTTAACTGATTATTTGTTATTGCATCTTCTTCCTTGCAATTATATTATGAGAAGTATATATTGAAGCAACCATGCATGGATTCAAAACAGTCAGGTGAGACATGGATCCAAGAGATCCTTGACAGTCATGAATCACGTTGTATGATTAATTTTAAGATGTCTAAAATGGTATTCATAAGTTTGTTGAGAGTTTTGGAGACAAGATACAACTTGCAAACTTCGAGAAACATATCTTCTAGTGAAATGTTGGGAATTTTTTTATACATCTTGGGCATCGGTGGAAAAGTTTCCCAATGTCGAGAAAGATTTTAAAGGTCTGGATCAACAATAAGTCGATACTTTGCAATTGTGCTTGAGAAAGTTTCAAGGATGGCCACTGATCTAATTGCACCCGAAGATCCTTTTTTTTAGCTCAATACCCAAACAAATACGTATTGATTCTAGACATTTTAAGGTTAAAATTTAATTTTATATTATTATATTTTAATATTTTTGGTCGACTAAAAATATGCACGAGACTAATATGATTATTTGTTCAGGATTGCATATGTGCAATTAATGGTACTCATATTGCCGCTATTCTTCCACCAAATGAACAAATTCCCTATATTGGAAGAAAAGGTATCCCAACTCAAAATGTTATGGCAGTATGTGATTTTAATATGTGTTTCACCTTTGCCATGGCTGGATGGGAAGGACCGGCACATGACACTAGAATATTTCTTAATGCAATTCAAGATCCAAAATACAAATTTCTGCACCCACCAAATGGTTAGATATTTTATTTATATTTTATTTTTAAAAAAATAAAGTATAAGTTCTTTAATTGATAATTTTTATAAAAAAACAATTCTTGAATTAATTGTTTGTTATATTATGACATGTAGGAAAATATTATCTTGTTGATTCTGGATATCCTCAAATGAAAGGTTATCTTGGACCATATAGAGGTCAGCGATATCATTTACCTAACTTTCGTAGAGGTAGACCGGTATCTGGTAAAGAAGAGATATTCAATCATTCACATTCATCATTACGTAGTGTGATTGAACGAACTTTTAGTGTTTTGAAAAAAAAATGGGCCATTTTAAGGGATATGCCAAGTTATAGTTTTGAAAGGCAAACGATGATCGTTGTTGCTACAATGACGATACACAATTTTATCCGAAAACATGTCGGTCGAAATGATGCAGATTTTATGGAATACGAAGATATTAACTGGGCATATGAGAATACTATTGATTCAAAAAATGTGCATAGTTGAGAAAGTGATTATGATAACGACGACGATGATGATGGTGATGATGACGGTGAATCAAACAATTCAAGTGGTTTTGAAATGGAATTAACAAGAGATGCTATAGCTTCTAGGTTAATGAATTCACTTTAAATTGTAAATGCTATTGTAAAATTTTTAGTATTTATATTTGGTATATAAATATTATCCCTTTTTGAAACTTTAATCCAAATATATGTAACATTTTAATTTGTTAGATTTATGTTTTCTATGTTATGTTAATATCTAATATGAGTTATATATTCAAATACATTATAAAATAAAATAATACAAATGTGTTAAAGTATTAATAAAAAATAATTTTTAAAATAATACAATTGTGTCAATATCTAATTACAAATATTTAATTATTATATTTAAATATTTAAATATAGTTTATATATTCTAATTAAATTTAATAAATTATTAATATTAATTACTTAGAAATATTTAAAATTAATATTATATATTAAAATATTAACAATAAGTTATAATAAATTATTTTTTATATTTTTGCTAAAATATCATAATATTAACTAATTTGAACATTATTTAAATACATATTTGTTATTTTATAATATCATGTCTAAAATAGACATTTTACTTCTCAAAAGCACTTTTTAACAGCTATACCAAACACTCAATTTTTTCAAAAGCACTTTTCCAAAGCATTACCAAACTAGCCCTTAATCTAATTTGCTTAAGATGTCTCGTATTCTAAGCCATTTTCTTATTATAAAAAAGTCTCATTTTTTTCTCGTTCACACATCTTTGGTTTTCTTCAAATATCTTGGATCCACGCACTATAGCTTAGGTTCCATGGCACCCCATCTTTTTAGAGCTTCACATGACTATGAGCACATGATTTTCCCTATTAACACATCATAAGTATTAATGCCTATTTTTTTCACATCAACCTTCATCTTCTTAAAAACACTCATCATTTCTGTTAAACAAATACAAAATCCAAACTCCATTTATCAAACTAAAACAAAACCATCACAAAACCCGTGAAACCTTTTTAATATAAAATCAAATAGAAACCAATAAATCCTAAATATAAACCCACAAAAAGATGAAAAAAAATCTGTTGAAATATATGGAGTGAGTAAGATGTGCTTGAGGAAGTTCTCACTTTCTTACCCACTATGACACACAAACAACTTTCCATATTTGTGTGATTGGCAATTTATTGGACTAGATTATTGGGCTAAACTAAGATCATGGATTATATCTAGCTTATCAATAAATATTATATTATTTGAAGAAACAAATTTAGAAAATTAGATCGGGTAAAGTTCATCTAATCTCTTGGATCGAGGAAGTTGGATTGATTGGAATGTTGAAGTCTTAGCCACCAATAATCCTCGTTTACCTTTTTTGTATTATTATATTGTATTCAGCTAGTTTAGATATTATTTAATAAGGATAGTAATAGATCTTCATTATGTTAGCAAATATTGAAAATTTTTATATAATTGAGAGACTTATATAAGTTTATGTACTGATTAATTGAGAGCACTAAATCTGTCCATGCAAGGGACATTATTTGTGTGAGTGAATTTGATTGTAAAACATTTATGTTATGATTTTACAAGTGGTGAGAGTTTAGTCTTCAAATATACAAAAGTGAGGAAATTGTAACTGAAGTGCAATAGATTTAAGTTCACTTGTAAATGTTTGAAGATAGTGATATTTCTCGTTGAGCAAAACTTCGCAAACATAATGGAATCGAACTATTTAAACAATCTTTGTGTTTCCTATTTTTGTTCTGTGTTTCACAATACTTGAAGAAGTGTCAACTTCCCCAATTACTTTGGCCAACACTTAGTTTGTTACTCAGTTTCAAGTCAACAAACTCATAGGAAATAGAGGGGAAAAAGGGAAAAAAACAATAAGGGGGTGGGGGGGAGGGAAGAATCGAAGCATCCTTTCTCGTTCATTTTAGGCTAATTTGGTTCATGGAGTTCGAAACCATTGTTAGAGAATCCAAACGGAAAAATCTTTTATTGAATCAAGGAGAAAACGTTGTAAGAGTTAGATGACAATCGAACGACAACGGTTTGAGATTAGAGGAACGGATTTTTTAAGATTTAAGATGAAATCTTGAGGCTTTTGAGAGGTTTTCTTGGAAATTAAAGGAGGGATTCGAGAAAAGGGGACGAGGAGGAGTTCATTGATGCCATTCTCTAGCCAAAGATGGCGTTGGAGCTCTGACAACAATAAGAGGCTACAACAATTAGGTTTTTCTTTATTTAGAAAGAGACATTTTTGTTTAAAAATAAAATGAAATGACGAAAAAAGGAAAGGTTTTGTTTGAAATTAATAAAGAAATTACAATCAGAACTAAATAGAAACTGTGTGTAAATATTGAGTATTATTTTTTTAGAATTATAATTAAATTTACATAGTAAATATTGAGGGTAGTTAATAAAATTAGTAAATAAGATAAAAATAATTAATTAAGTCATCATTAGGGGTGAGCGTTCGATCGAATCGAATCGAATCGAATGAAAAAATTTTGAGTTAATCGAGTTGACGAATCATATTTTATCATCCTAATTTGATTTGAAATTTTCTCGAATCGAGTCAAGCGAAATGGAATTCGAATCGAATCAAATCGAATATATTTGTTCGAGTTAAATTTTAAAAATTAATTTTGGGTCCTTGTAACCAATGTCACCCACCGTAATAAAATTTGTCAACCGTATTCAAATTTTTTATTAACTTTCATCGCCTCATAATTTATTTATTAATCTTTTATATACGGGTTAGCTTTTTTGCTTACTTAGTTGTTTCAATTATCTTTAGATTCTTGTCACTATGTATTTTAGAATTAAAAAATATATTAAATGCAAAAATGTGATTTTTTAATAAAAGTTATTTTAAAGATAAAATATAAAATTGATACCAATATAAAATTTTAACACGAATATTTTATGGCATCATTAATAATTAAATTTTAATATAAATATTCAATATGACTAAACAATTCAATAATATAAATAATATAAAATGTGAAATTTAATTTAATAATATAAATAATAGATATAAATAAAATCATTACTATTTATGTTTAGGGGTTTTCTGAGATAATTTTGATTTTTTTATTTGAGAGTAAATGGTGAGAAGTAAAAGTTTAGGAGGAAAATAAAAAGTTTTGGGAAATAGAAGTTTGAAGGAAAGTAAATAGGGGGGAGTGAAATTTTGGAGGGAAAATATTAAAAAAATTGAAGAGGGGATGGGTTTGGGGTAGATGGGAGTGGAATAGGAAGGGAGTAAAAGTTTAAAGGAGAAAATGGGAGGGAGTAAATATTTTGGGGAAAAATAAAAAGTTTTGAGAGTTTTGAGAGTAAAATTTTGAGGAAAAATAAATAGGAGAGTAAAATTTTGGTGGGAAATGGATTTTGGGTAAATGGGGGGTTGGGATAGGAAGAGAGTAAAAGTTTTGGGGGCAAAGTGGGAAGGAGTAAAAGTTTAGAGGGAAAAGTAAAAAGGTTTGGATGTTTGGGGTAAAAATGTAAAATATTATAGTTTAATATTCGAATTATTCTAATTATTCGAGTTATTCGAACTCAAAATTCGAAAAAAAATTCAAGTTGACTCGAATAACTCGAACAACTCGATTCGTTTAACTTAAATTTTAAATTTTTTTCAATTTTTTTAAGTCGAATTATGTTTTACTCATCCCTAATCATCATTTTATAACTTTTAAACTTTTAAAAGAAATATTATTGATGCTTTGTTATCTTATTCCTAAACCCTAAGCAAAATGTAAAATATATAGGAAAAGACCCAGACTTTGGTTCGTTTTTGAAAATATTTTCTATTTTCACTGTTTGAAAATTAATTTTCATTTTATAATTTTTAAAAATGAAAAAACAAGTTTGGTAAATTGAAATAAAAAATTTATTTTAAAAAATAAAAACACGTTGTAAATAAAATTAAAAAATTTACATCTATATGTACTTGAACTAAGGTACCATAGTTAATATTAAAAAATGTTATTTTTCTTTTGAGTTTACAAGAGTTTAAACCAGGTTTCATTATCTAAATTTCAAGACTCTTATTTTCATATTTTCCCTTATAAGAGCAGTTTTAATGAAAATAATAAAATAACTTTTTTTTATTTTCTAATTTTCGCCTATTTTATTTTTCAAAAAAAATTCCACTTTTTAAAGAAACAAAAGTGGAAATTATATTTACTTCCTAAAACCAATCGCAAGTAGAGGTGATCATGGGCCGGGCCGGGCCGGGTTCGGGCTAGGCCCATAAAAAATTTCGGCCCGTTTTCTAGGCCCGGGCCCGGCCCGGCCCGAAATATGGGCCTAAAATTTTGTCCAAGCCCGACCCGGAATAAAAATGCTAGACCCGAGCCCGGCCCGGCCCGACCCATATTAATTTTTTTTGCTTATTTCATAAAAAAATTTAAAAATATAATAAATTAAATAAATTAAAAAATATAAAAACAAATATTAAAATAAGAAACAAAATAAAATTGAGATAAACAATTCTTAAAACAATACACAAACTAACAAAAAATAAAGTTAAAAATTACATATACTTAAAAAAAATAAAAAAATAAATATATATTTATATAATTCGGCCCGGGCCGGGCCGGGCCCGGGCCAAAAAAGGTTGGCCCGAGGCCCGTCCCGTTTTCTAAACGGGCCTCGTATTTTTGCCCAAACCCATATTTCGGGCCTATATTTTTACCCAAACCCTCCCATTTTTCGGGCGGGCCTTCGGGTCGGGCCGGGCCGCCCAACCCATGATCACCTCTAATCGCAAGGCTTTAACTTACCTAATTGTAATTTTCTTATTTATTTATTTATCTAATCCCGGTTTGAGTAAGACTAATCTAATGAGTCGAATGACCGTTCCTAAAATAGGATGTAGAAATGAAATAAAGAAAAAAAATTTATAGGCCCAACCCTTTTATCATTTGTAGCTTAATTTGGGCCCAAAACGGTCCAACTCCAAAACCTGGAAGATTTTTCGGTTTTTGTTTGGTCAAGAAAAAAAGTTTCTTCGAAATCCGGCGAAAATTTGATATCTTTGCCGGCAAGCTAACCATCACCCCCCTTCACTCCCTCCTTGACTCCTCGGTGAACTCAACCGCCACTAACGGCACATTTAAGTAAGCACCGTTGCCTTACCTCTATAAAAAAAATGCATTCTTTACAGCGAATATTTGGATTCGACCTTTGTCGCCTATCGACCACCTCCCGTGTTTCTCGCCAAATTTGTTCTTTAAAGAAGATGAATCCCTCCCGGAAACCTATTTCCAGCTCTTCCGATCATTCTTCAGTGAGTTGTCTAGTTTCTAAACTAATTTTATATTTATACAGAATTTTGATCAAATTTTACTTGTAAAAAGATTGCTAGGATAATTACTGGTTTATTTTATGATTTATCTGTAATGGCTTCTTCTTTTTTCTTGACTGTGTGGATTACTTTGAGTGGAATAATTGAAAATTATTTGGGTTTGTTTTATAAACAACAGTTTACTGCTCAAAACCCTTTTGGCAATGAATCTGCTGCTGAAGAAACAACTCAATCTTCTCGGAAGAAAATTATGAATGAGAAGCAATTTCGGTGTGAAGAAAACTTTCCTCCTTTGTCTGTTAATATTGGTTCCAGTTCTAAAGGTAGGAACTTCAATAAATGGGGAAAAAGGACTGGTTCAGGATTGGAACTGAGGCAGGAAGCTGCTAATTCTTCTGAATTTGAAGGAATTGCAAATGCTGTCAGCCTGCAGGAAGAACATTCTTTGCTTAATAGAAGCAGAACTGGGATTAATTCGGGATTGCAGCCGAGTCATGTGACTGTTAATTCATCTGAACGTGAGGACAGTGTAAATGTCCCAAGCCTGCAGGAATATGAACATGAGGGAATTGCGAATATTGCACGCCATTCTTTGCCTCGCCATTTTGGACAGAAGAAGGTCTATCCTAGTGGTGGTGTAAAAAAATCCCAGGGTTTGCCTGTGGCTGAAAGATTCAATATATGCCTACCTGGATTTAGAGATATTGAAACGCGAGAAGTCCTAAGACCTGGAATGGTGTTGTTGAAACACTATATCTCCCTTCGTGAACAGGTTTTTCCTGGAGGCTTAGTTTTGATTTGATTTTCTTTCTCGGTTGAAAATTAGATTGATCTGAAAATTGTCACTTGTATCTTGATTTTTCAGATTGATATAGTCAAGACTTGTAATACACTTGGTGAAGGCCCTGGGGGATTCTATAGGCCAGGCTACAAAGATGGAGCAAAACTTAGACTTCACATGATGTGTCTGGGAATGAACTGGGATCCTCAGACAAGAAAATACAATAAGCAACATCCCGTTGATAATTGTGAGCCACCTGACATTCCGCTTGGATTTCGTCTTCTGGTTCAAAGAGCAATCAAAGATGCACATTGCCTTATCGAGAAGGAATCTGATATGGTCAATCCAGAAGATATACTTCCTTCAATATCTCCGAACATCTGCATTGCAAACTTCTATTCAATACATGGCCGACTTGGCCTCCATCAGGTCTGTTCTTTTACTCACGGCTTAAGCATTTGTTAGTTCCAAGAACATACTGCTGGATGCTTTCACCGTGGGGGTTTGTTGCATAAAATTTGGTCCTAAAGATTTCCAAATAATGTTCAGACTTTCTTGGGATTTGTCACCAGCTTTGACAAAGTTTTAAACTTGTACTATGCTTTAAAATGCAGGATCGAGATGAGAGCAGAGAAAGCCTCCGTAAAGGCTTATCGGTTGTCTCTATGTCTATTGGTGATTCTGCTGAATTCCTATATGGGGATGAGAGGGAAGTTGACCAGGCCTCAAAAGTGTTGCTAGAATCAGGGGATGTGCTATTATTCGGTGGTGAATCTCGAATGGTGTTTCATGGAGTTCCATCCATCGTTCCATTTTCTGCTCCTGAGCCTCTTAAATCAAAAACTGGGCTTCGACATGGTCGTCTCAATCTTACCTTCAGACAATTTTGAAAACCTTGAACTATAAACATAACTGTCATTTATACATATTCAACATTAGCATTAAAATCTTCATTGCTTTAAGAGTAATCTGTTTTATCTTGTCAGAATTGTAATACAGAAGCAAAAATATTTATATTATTTCGAAAAGTCCAAACTGTTTGGTCCTTTAACAGCACGTTTGGTTGGCTGTAATGGAATAGAGCTGTAATGGAATAGAGCTGTAATAAGTAATTCAACTGTTTGGTTGAATGGAATGGAATAGAACTGTAATATCATTCTTGTGTTTGGTTGAATGGAATGATGTTGTAATAGCATAAGGAAAAAAACTAAAATGACTAGAATACCCTTAGCAGAATTTTTTTAAGATAGATGATTATTATTATTGTTATTAAATTTTAATAAGATTATTACTGAAAATAATTTAATAAAAATAATAAATAGTTTAACCATATTTTAACATAATTATTATTAAACATAATTTAATAAAAAATATAATTTAATAACATTCTTAATATAATTATTATATGAATTAAAAAAATCAAAAATATATAATTTTATAAAAAACTATATAATCTACTTTATTATTTTTAAATTGCAATACATATTTAATGTGCTAAAATATCATTACTGAAACAAATAATTTAATTATTCCACAATAAAAAAATTAAATATTATAATTAATAAATAACTCATTGCTAAAAAGGTAATAAATAACTTGAGAATTATATTTCACATCCAAGCATAATATTCACATATTAACCATTGAAACTTAATATAATTATTTTTATATTAAATTATATTAAAATATTTTTTATTTTTATATTTAAATATATTAAAATATTAAAATAATTTATTTACCATATTTTCAAATTGTACACTATTATTTGAATGCATTGCTTCTGAAATTATCGTAATTTTATGAGTTCAACTAAAGTTTCATTTGTTATTTACATAATTTTGATATAAAACTTTTGTTATAATCTAAAATTAATTAATTGTATTAAACACAAAATTTTTATTAAAAAAAAGTCACAAAGCATCCAAAAGAAAAAGACTCATCTTTTTATTTTTCCTGCCTTTTTTAATTGTTGGGACTTTTCTCTCGTTGCAGGAGCATCATTTCTCACCTTTTTTTTTTGGGGTGTTACAAGTTAATTACTTCTCTTTCAGATGAAGCTTGATTTATTTGATTAAAAATTGACTTCATCAATGTACTCAAAATAAAAAAGCTTTGCTTCCAATTTAAGTTTCACTGGAATTGCCAATTTATCTGCTTAGTTACTTTGTCCACCAAATCCCAATGCTCCATAACAATACTCCCTCAATAGCTTTGCCATCCGGTTCGATATCGAAGAGATAAATACAATTTATTCTAATTGTTGAAGAAAATAAAACAAAATTCATTCAACTCTACACATCATCAGTAATTGGAAGCTTATTATACCACAAGAGTACCTTTGAAAAAACTCAACACCAAGGTTTTCTGCAACAAAATTGAGGTCTCTCAAAACTATGAACTTGTTCATCCTGTTGAGCTAACAGGCTTTTAGTGTAAGAACTACGCTACTCCAGGCAAACCAAATTTGTCAAGCAGGAAAATATACCTTCAAACAAGTGAAAAAGCATCTTCTCAGACTAACAAAATAGAATTGTATGAATATTAGTTATGTTATTGATTAGGATATAAGAAATTTTTGATTACCCAGTTAGAAGGATGATCACGAAATGAGTAAACAATATGCCTCTGAAGAGGATCCTTCGCTTCATCACTAGATTTCCTCATAAATTGGAGAAGCTGTCGTTTAATGAGATTCAAGCATAAGAGCCAAAAGTCTGTAAAGATACATGATAACAGCAAATATATTATCATTTAACAACACACAATAATTAACAGCATCCAACAATCAACAGGTATTAATGATTGTCCCTTTTTGTAATATTCAATAACAAGCATAAATAACATCCAAGTCAAAGATCAAGCAATATAAATGATTCTCTTCTAAAAGATGTGCAATCAATTTATGATTATTATTGCATACAACAAAAGATGAGAAGGTAAACTTCTTGAAATAACAATCCATTAAAAGAAAAACAATGCATGACAGTCACCTGCATATCAAGCTGTTTGGCAAGGAATAGAGATTTTCTCAAAGCCTCTTCTTGTATACGAGGATCACCATCATCATAAGCTCGAACAAGCATGGGCATTACATGGGATACTCGATGCTCGGAAGTTGTCTACAGTAATTGGAGTAACTAAATTAAATGATTGAGCATGATCCATGATGAAAACAAGCCTCAGAAGAAAATGTGAAACATGACATTGCCATTTCATAAAGGATCCTTTCCAGAAATTACCATACGGTGGAAGGAAGTGAAACACAAAAGCCCAGTAAAATTGAATGGCATATCTGAAAGCAATTGAAATATCAAGCTTCTTCCTTTACAAGATACGATATCTATGATTCCACAGTTCTATTGAGCTACTGATTAATAGCAGTATTCCATCATAGTTGTGTGATGCAATCAACCATAGGTGCAAGGAACCCATGGAATCGTTATTAGTTTTTTCACTTATTTTATTTTCTTTGTTCTCTTAAGAATCTCATATCATAAATAAAGCCTCACTACCTAACTCTAATAAATCACTGAGATTGAGAAAAGTTTGGGGTCAAGAAGCAAGAGATATCCAAGAAAAACAACAGAACAAAATGAAAGAAACCCATATCACCCATTTAAATAGCTTTCATGAAATTTAAAAAGAATGTACACCTAAAATGACCATCAAAGTAGAATATTAGCAATGTTCCGAACCACATAGATCTATTTCTTCATCACTTCCTTCCATATCGTGTAAAACTTTACTAGATATCAACTTGTTCATATTCACAAACAAAACTAGACCAGTCTTTTTTCTGATTGTATCTTAAAAAAATATAGAAAAAGAAAAATGGAACTTTTGACCCTCGGGAGCATTCTTTGAAGGAGCAAACTACTAGTTACCTTGTTAATAATAAGATTTGCATGCTTCACCAGCAACAACAAGAGACCTGTAGCAATGCTCATGACAGGCACAAGAGCTGGGAACGTAACTAACTCGAAATCAGTTTTACCCTACGATATATTTCAAGCCATCAGTTCACTAGTCAAACAAGATTGAAAAGCGTGATTATAGTATACTAGATATAACTATACCAGATTCAATATTACATGCGATTTCATCACGATTCAGATTTGTTAACAGAAAAAAGAGATGAACTAAGGGAAAATCACTTCCTCAACATTACCAAATGATAAAGCTCAAACAGACCTCAAATAGATGAAGGAAAAAAGAATGTTGGCAACCCAACCAAATGCGACAACTTTGAGAGTGAAAATTTTGGCACGGTTTTAACATTATTTATTGGTGCTGTATTACATTTGGCATTCAATAAGGAATGTTGATTTGATACAAGTAGCTCCATGTATAATCCAAATGCCAGTAGAAGTTGATTTGATAGTTTTCAGCAACAATAAATGAAATTTACCCTTTTAACATTTCATTTAGAATCCAACTAAAGCAACATAGCTTTGCACTTGTTAACCTTTTGCTATATGTTAAACTTTATTTTCACAGGAAGAAACTATACCTAGAGAGCTTCCTTTTACCCGTAACCTAGGATATGGTCCTAAATTGAGCATAACATGCTTTTCCTGCGTTCATCATAGAGCATACACCAAAATCTTAATATGCTTATTTAATTTTAAATTACAACATTCATTATAAATATAAATAACATATATTTAAGCATTTAAGCATATTCATGGCTATTATTTGATATGTTTGTTCATTGTCATTGTCATTATTAGACAGTTGAGAAAATACTGAAGTATCTTATTTAGTAGCAGAATTTTTTCTTATGAAAAGATTTAGTAGATGGCACAAACAATTTATAAGGGAGTAAAAAGCTGTCGACCAAGAAACAGCAGGAAAGAGACACAGGCTATACCATATTTCAGAAAACTAAGTGCAGGTAATTTATGTGAAAGTTGTAGAAATACATTTTGAGAGGCAGGAAAAGGGTAATCTAATATTTAACAGAGAAAATACCTAGCACATTGAAAATATCAAAAGACAGACCTTCATTAACAACTGATCCAGAAAGGTTAGCAAAAAATCAGAGACCCATAACAAATTTTTGTAAACCCACTGCTTAGCCAAGCTAACATCAAATTACCAGGCGGCATTAGTGAATCAAGAATCAAACAAAAAAAAATAGTCGGTGCCTTCAGTTTCATAAGCCAAGGAAACAAAGAAATATATCAGAGACCCATAACAAATTTTGACAATCAAAGATGAAAATGTTATGAAGTTATGAGGAAGGAGAAATAGAAAACAAGAGTTTATTATAAAAAAAGAAAACGTACCGGAGATGAAGATGAAGGGCGAACGCGCTGTTGATTTGGGGAAAAATGTTGGAAGAAATCTGGAGCAAGGGGGAAGAAAGCAGGCTATTTTGGGGATAAATTTTACGCGTCTGGTGTTGAATACCAATTCAGCGCCCCCACCACGGAATACCTATTACAGCGTCTGAGGGAATATGAACGTAATTGCAAAACTGTCGAATGAAGCAAACGGTGAACCAAACCGTGTAATAGAGAAAAATTACTGTAGCACGCGGAATTGGCCAGGAATGGAATAGGGATTCCATCCAACCAAACGTGCTGTAAATCTTTAGCTGTTTCTTCCTGTGCTTGCTTTCGGAAGCATTTATGTTACAAGTGTCGAACACTGGTACGTATGTGTCCATAATAAATTCTGTATTTGTTCAATCTTTTTCCTAAACTTGTATGTATTTGAAGAATCCAGAAGATTTTATATAGCTCTGCCGTGCCACATGGAAAGATCATTTTATTTGATGCAATTCCATATTGGCAACATTTATAATGTGAAGCATGTCAGAAATAAGGTAACTTTTAAAAGAAATATATATATATATATATATATATATATATAAAATTTGGTGCCACGCAATGAAATGCATCGCTGGTTTGGCTTCACGCAAGTTGATTGTCGATTAGATCCACCATAATTGGATTAGGTGGTCCGTGTAATCATGTTTCCAAATCAATCACTATCCTTATTCCTTTTCCCATCACTTTCCGACTGAGGTTTGCTTCTGTTATAGGTCCATCTTTTTGGTAGGTTGTTCTGTCTTTGCCTCTAAATGGGATGCCATTTAGCAAAACTCCAATCTCCCCTATCCAATTTCTGAGTAATAGTTTATTTTGATAAAAGAAAGAGAAAAAAAAAAAAGAAAACCCATGATTTTAACATACAAAAGACGTCTTACGAAAGCTATATGAAGTAGCTACTTATAAAAAAAGAAAACCCCAGAAAAATCATCCTTTTGTCACCTTCGGAAAAAATCTATAGAATCCATAAAATGGATTGAATTTTATTACCCTACTAAATAATTTTTTAAAAAAGTTTATGAAAGTAATTATAATTTTATCACTACGCAAATAAATCTATACAAAATCCATAGAGCGAAGTAATTTTTTTATACTCAAAAAGACTTCATAGAAATAATTTAGTGGAAAATTCAGACGTGACATTTATAACATTTATAACATTTATATATGGGGCAACTCAAACGAAACACTCAAATTCAGGGATTGAACCTTTGCTAACAGTATAACATACCAAATTATTTCTTAGACATGCATTTTTATTTAAATAACAAAACTATGCATTTTCATATTTTGAGATCAAGATATAGAAATAAATCACTCAAATAAAAAAAATCAATCATTAACATGTTTCTTTAAATATATATTTTTTAAATTAATTGAAATTATAAATCAAGAGTTTGGTTCAAGGAATTATCTCTTATAATAGAATTATAATAATGTAAAATTATATAGTACGTAAGTTATATTATCATATTTGATTCATTTGATTAAAGTGTAACATTTAATTATTTAATTGATGAGATAGATGATTACCTTAAAAACTCATTTTACTAAAAGTGTTTTTTACAGATTTTTGTTTAAAAAAAATAAGTTTAATTGCTTTAACATCAATTAGAATTTATTAGTAAGAAAACGGGGTTCTTCCATTAGATTCTAAAATTTAGCATTCTCATTTTCCTATACAAACCATTTTTGTTTAAATAGAATTTATTAATTCATTTCATGAATGAAATCGTATAATTTGAGATAAAAAAAACAAACGCCCGTTGTAGGCGATACAGAACAAGCTCCAACAACACAACAAAAGCTTCGACCTCAACATCAATAAAACATTGTGGTACGTTGACAATTGGCTCTATCACAACTCAAGCACGACATATTTGAAGTGATTGCAAGTACTTAATACAATAAGAAAATCAGCTTCGGATGATCCACTGTGAAGGGAAAAATCGACAAAAGAACCAAGTATCTAGAAAACTGGAGAGGTCAGAGACAAAACCATACCTAAAATCATTTGTAAAAGCAAGACTACATGCATAAGGAAGATTAAAATGTGCTGAATAGCAAATAAAACTTCTAAAAATGAAGACTTACTAAACAATGGAAACAAACAAAAATATATATAAGACAACACGGATCCAAATTGACTCATGAAAGCATTTATTATTCTCAAATACTCTCAAAACATAAACAAATTAAGAAGTTGATAAAAAGACACCCACTTTTCAAGAGAATTTGTTAGTGGTCGATGGAGTTTTAGTGAAGATAGACACCGTCATCTGTCCGCCACAACTTTTGAAGACAACAAAGATACCCAAAAAATAGATTTACAAAATAAAAAGAGAGAAAGCACATAGGGAGAATTAGAAGAAGAAAGAAAGAGAAGGTTTGTGGGAGGGAAAAAAGACAAGCGGTAACCAACCCAAAGACTGCACTTTGTCACAGGTTGGGATCTAAGCCGGTGAAGAATGCACACAGAACGTCCCATAGAGCTCAATTGATTAAATGGGACTTATTTGACCCATTTAAATTAGCCCAGTTCATGGAACCTATGGAGAAGCTCATCTATTTGAAGCCTTAGTGGCCTAGTGAAACACTCTAATAAAACTAGAGTTACCATGGTTAATGTAAATCCTAAGGGATAAAATTGTATAAGTTTAAATCCCTTAGGACTCTCATCTTGTAGATAGGCACTAATCTCAGCCACTGATGTAATTCAATTCGTACCATTGGATTTGGTATAGCTCAACTAAATAGAGGTCTTCCCCATCATTTGTAATCACTTAGTTAATCCTTCTAAGTAATAGAATATTTTTCAGAACATTTACTCAAACACTTGGTGTGTTATTATTCTCTTTTGGTTTTTCTATTCAATACAAGTTCCTAAGGAATCTTATATTGTAGATAAATACTAATCCTAGTTGTTGATGTAATTTAATTTGTACAGTTGGATCTGGAAAGATCAACTATAAATAGAGGCTTTCCCCCTCATTTGTAATCACTCAGTTGTAATCCTTCATAGTAATAGAATATTTTTTAGAGTATTTACTTAAACACTTGGTGTGCTATTATTTTCTTTTAGCTTTTTTTTGTTCAATATAAGTTCCTTTGTATTTTCGAGTTTGCTTTCACTTTGTTTTCGATGCCTCAGATAAATTCCTTTATGAATCCTCATTTTTGAAAGTTAGGTTGACTTAGGCAAATTTGAAGCAAAGAAATCGCCTAAGGACACGCGGTTTCGCAAACTAAAGTTCTAACCTTGTGACAACCGCCACTAGATAAAACAAAAGAGAATAAGCACATACCTTAAAGAAAAAAGATATTGTTGAAAAATTAAAAATATTTTTTCTGTACAACTATAATTTCTACATATATCTCATGATTTTTGCTATAATCTTAGGTTAGAAAAATTTACTCCTAATGTATTTTAGGATAGAATAAATTAGCTCCTAATTTTTGGGAGATTACAGATCTCACGAAATTGACAGAGCTAAGCCTAGAAAAAAATATAACAAAGAAATTCAGTTCTCTTTTTTTCATGGTGTCAGAGCCTTTACTTTTGGGACCTCTTCTTGTCAGCCTTCATTGTTGAATCCTTTTTTTTCTTTTCAAGTCCTTATTGCCAAGTATGATTTCTAGCCTTCATTGTTGATTTTTTTTCACTAAGCCTTCATTGCCCATTTTTTTCTTTCAAACCTCTAACATGACTGAAAATGAAACATTAGAAATTAACTCCAATACCAAATAAGAAGATATCTCAAATATTCCACACATAGGAGCTTTGTAGAAAATCCGGGTAGCATATAGGCTCAACGAAAAAAACTATTTAAAGTGGTCACAATTTGTTCAAAAATTACTCAAAGGAAAGGGCAAAATCAGCCACTTGCTTGGAACTGGACCAAAAATGGTGATCCAAAATTCACTACTTGGGATAAAGAGGACTCTATAGTCATGTCATGGATGTGGAATTCCATATTACTTGAAATAAGTGACACTTGCATGTTCCTACCAACAACTAAAGACATATGGACTACTATTCAACAAACTAATTCAAAGGTAAGAAATGTTGCCCTAATCTATAAGATCAAAACAAAGATCTCAACAACTAAACAAGGCAACCTTTCTATTACTCAATATGTTAATATTCTGCAAAATTTGTGGCAAAAAATAGATCAATATCAATATGTTTAGATGTTGTGTAGTGAAGATGCAGCTATCTTTAAAAGCTTTATAAAAAATGATAGAGTTTATGACTTACTTGCATGTCTGAACACAGAATTCAATCAAGTCAGAGTCCAGATATTGGGAGAAAAAATATTTCCATCTCTAAATGAGACAGTATCCTTGATCCGAGGTGAAGAGAATAGTCAAGAAGTCATGTTGGAGCCTAAAACATTAGAAGGGTTAGCAATGATTTCTACAAAGTCAAACAATAAGGAAGTAATGATAGGTACTGGGCATATAGAGTCAAATAAAGACACTATTTGGTGTACGTACTGCAAAAACACGTCATACGCGAGAAGATTGCTTCAAACTATATGGGAATGAACAAGTCCTTAGCTTTAAAAGAGGATTCAAAGGAGGAAAAGCCCATTTAGCTAATGGAGAAGACTAAACACAAGAAAAGTCCAACTAGACTGGTATAAGAGAATTCATGAAAGAAGAAATTGAAAAGCAAAGATACCTCTTAAATTCCCTTGAGAAGTCCTCTAGTACATGTTCATTGGCTCAATTAGGCAAGTAACTTAACTCTTATGCTTTAAGTGCCTCAAGCATATCTTCTCTAAGCTCTTCGGTCATCAATTCAGGAGCTACTGACCACATGACTCACAACCCAATCAGATCTAGAACACACAACCCAAATCCTTGAAATATAAAGATTGCTATTGTAGAAGTATCTCCTATAACTGTTGCAGGCCAAGGAATAGTAAATGTATCAAATTATTTGTCCCTAAATAATATGTTGCATGTCTCCAAATTGTCATTCAATCTCATATCCATCCATCAAATTACCAAATATCTAAACTGTAAACTTTCTATTCGACTCATTGTGTTTTTCAGGATTTGGTTATGGGGAGGATGATTAGACTTGCTAAGGTGAAAGATGGGCTTTATTACCTTGAGGAAATGAATGGCAACAAGAAGAACAATAGTCAATTGTCCCTCATATGCTAATCAAGTAACCTATCTCCTAATAAAACTGAAATTTAGCTTCATCATTTTTGTCTCAGTCATCCATCTTTTATTCTCAAAAGCATGTTTCTTTCACTTTTTAATAATGAAGATGTTAGTAGTTTTCATTGTGATACATGTGAAATTGCTAAACATCATAGACTATCATTCTCATTAAGTAATAAAAGATCTACTAGACCTTTCTCTTTGATACATACTGATATTTAGGGGCCTTATAGAGTTTCTAGTATTTCTGGAGCAAAATGGTTTATCATATTCATTGATGATTGTACTAGAACTACATTATTATTTCTTATGAAAGAAAAATTAGAAGTAAGTAGGATTTTTCTAATGTTTCATAAAATGGTTTGTACACATTTTGAAAGTTTGATTAAAAAGGTGAGATCTGACAATGCAAGAGACTACTTTAATCAAGTTCTCTCATCTTTCTTCCAAAAATAAGGTATAATACATGAGTCATATTATGTAGACACATCCCAAAAAAATGGGATTGTTGAACGAAACAATAGACATTTGCTAAATGTGACACAAGCAATTTTATTTCACTATAATGTTTTGAAAACCTTTTGGGGGAGGCTGTTTTAACTGCTTTACATTTGATAAATATAATACCTTCCAAAGTGCTAAATAATTAGGGCCCATTGCTGCTCTTTTTGTTTTTTTACCTTAATTTTAATGTCTCTTGCAAATTGTTACCATAAGTGTTTGGTTGTGTTGCTTTTGTACATGTTCATGTGCATCAAAGAGGGAAACTTGATTCAAGAGCTTTAAAATGTATTTTTTGTGGGATACTCAAACACAAAGAAAGAATACAAATGTTATCATCTACCTTTAAAATTTTTTTTTACCTCCATGGATGTCAAAATTGTTGAGAATGAGCCTTACTCTCAAAGTAACAATCTCATCTCTAGGGGGAGAGTTTTTGGGAAGATAAAAAATTTATTCTTGAATTTCAAAGGCTTACAGCCAACTTAAAGTCTTTCAAACCTGACCATACACCTAACTCCAAAGAAGAACATGCTAGTAATGAACCTAAACTTGAAAATGAAGATGAGCATGCTCGTAAATAAATTGAACCTAATCTTAGAGCTAAGAGAAAAATTGGTTTCAATCCTACTACACCACTCAAGGACACTTAAGGAAGAAAGTTCATATTTCTAAACCTGTACAAGTTCAACAATCTAAACCACAATCAGGTACTGAAAATTCTGCACCTTTTTTTGTTCAATCTGACTTTGTTCCTAGTAAACTTAATGATTTAGACTTGCCTATTGCAGTTCAAAAAAGAATACGAGAATGCACTAATTGTCCAATCTCAAATTTTTTCCATAGAATCTCCCCACACTATAGAATTTTTCTTACCACCATCAACTCCATTTCAATCCCACAAACACTACAAGAAGCATGTAGAAATAAGAATTGGTTACAAGCTATAAAAGAGAAGATGAATGCCCTAGAAAGAAATAAGAATTTGGAAATTGTAAACCTGTTGTAACAGCCTGATTTAGACCCTAGTCGAAACAGTGGTTTTGGAACCACAAATTCGGGGTCGTAAAATTATTTTTAATATTATTTTAGCATTTATAGTATGTTAATTTATATGTGTAAAAATTTTGTAAGTTAATTTTACCGATTGATTGTCCAAATTGATAAAAGTACTTAATCGCGTAAATTGTAAAAGTAGTGTGCTATAAGTTAAAGTGCCTATTTGCTTTGAATAATTAAATGTGGGGTCCTTAAAATGAAATTTGGCCATTGGATAATGGGATGGACGGTAGTGGAAATTAGTTATATGGTTTTCTAATTAAATAACAAAGGTTAATTTTGTAAATGTACAATAATATGTGATTAAATAAAAACAAAACATAAAATGGCCATTATTATCATCTTTTTTGGTCGATTGTAAGAAAGAAAAAGAAGTCATGGTTGCTCAAATGGTTCGGCACTTTGAAGTTAAAATTGAGGTATGAATTTTGTTCGGTTTTCGATAATTTTTACGTTTTTGAGATCGTTGGCATGCTTTTGAGTTGGTAAATGAACGTGGATTTGGTTGATAATGTTATGACATGAATTATACATGTTTTGGTAATGAATTGGTTGCAAATTGAGTATGAAATGTATTAGTTTTCTACTTGTAGGCAAGACCAAAATTGGGTGGTACAATGGTCTTGTAAATGGCCTATTTTGCACCCACATAGGCAGGGACACAGGTGTGTGTCTCTGCTGTGTCGCTCGAGGGCCATTCGAAATGTGCTGGACAGGCCACACAGGTAGGACACATAGGCGTGTGACTGGCCGTGTGTCCCAAGTCAGTATATATGCCCTGTTTTGCCACGGTTTAGACACACGGGCGTGTCTAATGCCGTGTGAGGCACACGGCCTGACCACACGGGCATGTGACCTCTATAGTTTTGAAAATTGTTGAAGTTTCAAAAAATTTTCTAAGTGTTTGGTTTAGTCCCGACCTTGTAATACATGTTTAAGGTCTCGTAGACCTTCATAAAGGACTCATTGATGATGTATGATTGTGATATGATAATAATGATTGTGAAATGTTCGTAAATATTCTAAATTATCTGGTAATGCTCCTAACCTTAGTCCGACGATAGATACAGGTTAGGGGTGTTACATTTGCCCAAATGAAAGAAAACAGTGGGGTGTAAGTGGGTGTTTACTTTGAAATATAAAACTGATGGTTCATTAGAAAGGCATAAATCTGGTTGGTCGCAAAAGGATATACATAGACATATAAGGTAGATTACCAAGAGACCTTTACACTCGTAGCAAAAATGAATATTGTGCATGTTCTTTTGTGTTTAGCTTCTAACTTTTGTTGGTGTTTACAACAATTTGATATTAAGAATGTGTTCTTATATGGGGAGTTAGAAGAAGAAGTGTAGATGGAACCTCCACCGAGTTTCAATGAAATGTTTTTTTCTTAAAAGAAAGTGTGTAGATTAAAGAAAGCTTTATATGGATTAAAGTAATCGCCAATGTCTTGGTTCAAAAAATTTACTAAAGTGATGCTAGCAATGTGGTACAAAAAAAGTCAATAAGATCATACCTTGTTTATAAAACATTCAAAAGGAGGAGTTACATCCCTACTTGTATATGTAGATGACATCATCGTCACTGGGAATGGTCAAATTGAAAGAGAAACACTTAAAAAGTGCTTAGTAAAGGAGTTGAAATTAAAGAATTAGGGGGCTGGAGTATTTTTTAGGAATTGAGGTGGCATACTCAAGTAAATGCATCTTTATTTCCTAACAAAAACATCTTTATTTCGTAACAAAAGTATGTCTTAAACTTGCTTAAAGAAACATGCAATCTTGATGAAAGGCAACAAGCACACCCATTGAGCCTAACTTGAGATTGAATGAAGAAATGGATGAAGGAATCGTATATAAGGGAAGATATAATTGGTTGGTTGGGAAACTAATATACTTGTCCCATACAAGGCCAAACATAACATTTGTCGTAAGTCAATTCATGCATGATCTAAGAGAGAAACACTTGCAGGCTATCAACAAAATTCTGTCCTATCTCAAAAGAACATCGGGTAGAGGAATTTTGTTCAAGAAAAATGAAGGATTGCTCATAGAGGCATATACCAGTGTTGATTATGCAGGTTCTATTGTAGATCATAGATCAACTTCAGGACATTCTACATTTCTTGGTGGGAACCAAATAACATGGAGGAGTAAGAAGTAATCAGTTGTTGCAAGATCAAGTGCTGAAGTAGAGTTTAGAGCTATAACTCATGGATTTTGTGAATTGCTGTGGCTCAAAATAATACTTGTTAAATTTAAAATCAAGTGGGAATGACCTATGAAACTCTATTGCGACAACAAGTTTGCCATCGACATTGCACACAATCCAGTGCAACATGATCTCACAAAGCACATCGAAATAGATAGACACTTTATTAAAGAAAAGCTAGACAGTGACATGATTTGCACTCTATATACATCAAGTAATCAATTGGCAGATGTATTAACTAAGGGAATGCCTACTTCCAACTTTGAAGACATTACATGCAAGATGGGAATGGAAAATATCTATTCACCATATTTATGGGGAGTGTTGAAAAATCTAAAATATTTTTTTTGTACAACTATAATTTCTATGTATATCCCATGATTTTTGCTATATTCTTAGGTTGGAATAATTTACTCTTAACGTGTTTTATGATAAAATAAATTAATTCCTACTTTTTTGAGAGATTATAGATCTCATGGAATTGACAGAAGTCCACTTCCATTTATATAAATATTGTACAGGCTAAGCCTAGAAAAAAAATATAATAGAGCAATTCAAAATTTTTTTGAGATACAAATATTTTACTTTATATACCTAAATTTTACATTTAATACAATAATTAATATATATATTTTTTCAAATGCAAAAGTGATCCTATTATTTTAATACTATTTTCTTTCATTACTACATATCATTTTCTTTTAATATATTTTAGATTAATACTGAAAAAATATTTTAGATAACTTTTAAATTTGGTTAATATACTATATATTTTAGGGATACATCTTAAAATTATACATAAACTTTGGTTTAATATGTAATTTTATACACGGATTTTTATTTTGTGTCATTTTATACATGAAATTTTGTTTTGACCAATTCCCAAAAATTATTAACATAATTATTGATATAACATCATTTCATGTTTTTATATTGCACACACAAGTAATATTTATCCAATATAAAAATCAATTGATGTATTTATTCTTTAAAAGTGTATGATTGAATCAAAATTAACATTTCATGTATACATTTGAACCACATTTGAAGTTTCATGTGTATAATAATATCAAATCACAATTCATGTATCAAATTGTTTATTAAAACAATGTTCATGTATAATGTCGAAACCTTTTTTTTGAAAACGGGAATTGACCTTGGTTTTGAAAATGAAAATTAAAACGGGAGTCGCCACCGATTTTTATTTCGAGGTGTTATCGGATCACCTCGTGAAATTTGGTCGTTTTAATAAAATGTTTTGACTCACTAAAACGATAGTTTTGGTCTACGAAATTTTTAGAAATTGAGTTCGGGAGTCGGTTACGTGCGAGGAAGGATTAGCACCCTCGTCACACCCAAAATTGGTACCTAGTTGATTAACTAAAGTCTTATTGTCGAAGATTCGAAAACTTGCAAGAATTTAAAATACAATCCCTCCTTTTATTAAAAACCACTTGAGTAAATTGAAACCAAACGTTAAAACCTTCTAGTCTCGGAGTAATACAATGTCATATCTAGTAAGTTAGGACACGACATCTAAAACCTTTGAGAACGGGTTTATCTTTTAATGTCAAAATTCATGCACTTTAATTTTAAAAGGTGATTCCTTCACTTGGGTCAAACGAGAAAAATCGAAGCCCAGTAAGTTAGGGCGCGATTTTCTCGAATTTTCAAGTACGGAATATTGCCTTATTTATAAAAACTTTCCTTTTCATGAAAGCTAACGCGACACTTGACAATAAAATAGAACAACCAGATTGACATTAGAGCCTGATTCACGATACAATGACGTGAAATTAGTAACGAACATGAAACAAATATGTATGAATACAATACTATGCAGAAGAATGACAATGTTAGAAAAGTACGAATAAACGTATTAAAATACATATAATGACAATTATCGCACATCCTACTTATTTAAGTTGCAACATTGATAAAAGAAGTCCAATGAATTTAAAAGTAGTCAAACTATTTAAAGTAAATGATAAATTACAATGAACAGCTTATTAAAAAAAGTAAAAGTTTAAATAAGCAATATAAAGAAAACAACACCCAAAATAGTGTTAAACTTAAGTAATATTTACAAAATTTTAAAATAGATAATATATACTAAAGTTCAAAGTAAGTAATTATATAAAATTTGAGAATAAATAATGCATATAAATGTGTTTAAAAATGAACAATATAACAAGTTTTTGAATAATATATAGAATTGCTGGAATCGAATAATATATATAAGATTTAAAATAGAATATACAAAATAACTTAAAATAATATATAACGAGTTCAAAAAATAAAAAAAAAGGGGTCAAAACAACATGTAAAGAATTTGAAGTAAATAATGTGAAAAAGAAATTTAAAAATATAATATACAAAATGTTTTTGGAAATAGATAGTATATGTAAAAATATACATAAGAGTTTAAAACAAATAATTGTGCATATATATATATATATTATAATAATAATAATAATAATAATAATAATAATAATAATAATACGGAATTAAACGAAATAAACAAGTCATAAATGTGAAATAAAATAAAATCTAAAATAAAGAATAAATAAGAAATGAATACAGTAAAATAAAAGAATAAAAAGGGGCTCAAATAAAGATAAATATCAAGAGGACTTAACCAAAATTCGATTAGAAGTTTAGGGTTCAAATTCAAATAAAATAAACGCAAGAATGTAAAAAGGACTAAATTAAAGTTTAAATGAAATTTAAAGGAGAAATTCAGGTATAAAAATGAAATAGGGGACCGATATGAAACGCACTGAAACATTGAGGGACTGATCTGGACAATATCCCAACCCCCAAATGAATGCGCCGTTTCGTTTTGAATACAGGGACCAAATTAAAAAATTTAAAAATTAACAGATCGAATCTAAAAGAAAATAATTAAAAGAAAATGGATTGATTTAAAGTGTACCCCAAAAGTAGGAGGGCCATGGGCATAAATAGCCCATAAAAGGGAAACGCGCGGATCCTCTGATTAAAGGGTCGGGTTTCAATCAGGTCACCCCCAAACGACGCCGTTTTGGGCGCGTTGGGGGTTCTTCAAAACGGCGTCGTTCCGTTTAGCACTTAAAATCAAATTTTTTTCTCAAAATTTCAGCCCTAACATTTTTTTAGAAAAAACACAGCCTCCTTCTTTTCTTCTCTCCAAAACACCCCTCCCATTTTCCTCTGTTCCATGTTCGGCCAGGGTTTAGGCCCCATAACCACGCCGCACCAATCCACCATCGTATGGTGGTCGGAGGCGTGAAGGCGGCCCTTCTTTGGACTCTGTTTCCAGATAGGCATGAAGGCCGAACATTCTTGATCCCCAAAAGTCGAGAGAAAAGGTCCTTCTGTCCCTTTTTGGTCCGATTTCAGATGCCGGGCGCAAGGCCTCCGACTACGGAGTTGTGAGACGAGTCAGGTGGGCCTTTCTTTCCTTTCTCTTCTATTATTTTCAAATAATAAAATGCAAATAAAATGAAATCAAAAATCAAAGTAAAAAATGAAACGAAGAAATAAGAAAACACCTTCTTAAAAATTTGTTTCTATTCTCTGATTTTTATTTTTTTATTTTTTGAAAATCCCCCTTTACACAAAATTTGATTCGGGTTTTTATAACCCTTTTACATGCTATTTTCTATTATTTTCTGTCCCTTCTGTTTTAATTGCTTGTAGGTGCAACTTGGACAGTGGCAGAGCAGGTGGAGCAGTTGGCGGACTTTGGCAGAGGAAGGTGGTTCGGTGGCCATGGCAGACCTAGGGTTAGGGTGTTTGGCTGATGGGTTTAAGTGGGTATTTGATTTGGGCTGAGTCTTGTTGAGTCTTGGGTTGTATTGGGTTTATTTAAGTGGGCTGCTGGTATTGGGGTTATGGGTTTTCAATTGGGTCTGTATTGGTTTGATTTGGGCTTAGTTGGGCTTGTTTTAGTATTGGGTTTTAATATGTAATGAGCCCCGAGCAAAATTGGGTGTTTACATATAATTTTAAGATTTATTAATATAAGGATAAATTTATCAAAAATTATATATACATAATATATTTACTTAATATATAAACTATCATAAAATGAAAGATAAACATTACCCCCAAATTATAAAAAAAGGGTAAAAATATCATAAAATGACCCTCCAAATATTACATTATCTAATGAAGATATGGTATTAATATTAACATTTATAATCTAAAATCTTGACCTAATAAAATTACCAACTCAAAATAATTTTTATGAACGAAACTTAAAATATTGACAAAAATTACTCTTAAAAATGTAAAGATGATTTAAACAAAAACGCATTTAATATTATAATACGGTGGAACTTTTAAAATCCATCAATAAGAAATACCAACAACGAATTATTAATGTCATGTGATCTTTGGATTCATTGTATGAATAAAAGGAAAACATGCCATCACTATTAATAAAATCTAAAAATCTTCTTTGAAAACGTAAAACATTTATCCACTTGCCATTTTTATTACACACTTGTATATTATTAAAAAAAATAAAAACAAATACTTGTAAAAACATTATATTAACATGAAACAGTTAACTTAAAAATTAAAAATATGTTTTAAGTGAAATGTTATTTTGGTGTAATTATCCATTACAACAATGGATAAAGAAATCAATATCTGTATTTGAATTATGAAATTGAATGGCAATTTTATATCGCCAAGTCTTTTCGTGTTTGGTTATCGTCGATCGATTTTAATTTAGTTAATTTATTCCTTTTAATTTAGATATCAGTTGTTAGTTTATTTGTGATGTAATGATTTGATTTCGTATATTTAGATATCAATTGTTAATTTATTTGTAATGTAATAATTTGATTTTGTATAGTGACTACTCTATTTATAATAATTTGATATTTGTAATTACTGATATTTGTTATATTTAAAAAAGAAACTCTTAACAAATAAAAAGAAAAAAAATTCAAATTACTTTAATCGAGCTCTCCTTCACTTTCTAAAAAACAAATATTGCTTTAAATGGGAATTTAATATTCTTTTTAAAGATGTATGCATTGTATCTATACTATTAGAAAAATCACTAATTGAGTTAGTATATAAAAAAAATGTATATGATGGTATTTAAACTCATATTAATTGCAAGTTTTACTTTAATATTTTTATACATTTTAATTTTATTATGCACACATTATTACCTCCATCAGCTATATATATTTATATTGTTTATCAAGTGTTTTATGTAAATGTTCTTTCGTAATTAAAATAAGTTATATTATTTGAGGGTATTTTATTCATAGTGGGATTTGAACCTACACCAATTAAATTAGTAAACGTTAAATTTACCATTCAATCAAAGTTTCTTTTTGATATATTTTATACAATTTTATTTTAATATACACAATTCATTATCTCCATCAATTGTATATAAATATATATTGATGTATTTGATTGAGTTGATTTCACAAGTTAACTCAATACCAACTCAATATTAGTGACATACAATGATATACAATTTTAATATTTTTTTTCATTTTAGTATCGTACATATTTTATATGTTATTATTAATTAGTTTCAATGTAACACCCCGAATTTTGGGCCTAGAAATTTTGGGCCTTGAGTTTTGGATCCTATCTTAGTATTTTTAGGAGTTTAATTTTAGCCTTCTAGAAGGTTGGAAGTGGCGTGAAGATGGGCTCTAAGGGGAGTGTTCAGGAGAGATTTTTAAGGTGGAGATAATGGAGAGAAAATAGGAGATTGAGAGAGAGAGAGAGGGAGTTGGTGCCGAATGGGACTGCAAGGGAGGCTCGAATCGGCTTGTGCCTATTTAAAGGAATGTCGAATGTGCATGAGGGTTTTGGTTTATTTTGCTGAATTCATTCTATTGCCAACCTCTCTTCTCCCTTTTCATTCTTTTACCAAATTCCATTGAGTTTCTTTGTTTCTCAAAAAACCGAATATCATCATTGATTTCTTGAAAGCTGAATACTCATATCTCCCTTGCCAATTTCTTTTCCTTCATCACTATTCATCTTTGATT
Organism: Gossypium stocksii; assembly: GCA_020496765.1. Taxonomy (NCBI): domain Eukaryota; kingdom Viridiplantae; phylum Streptophyta; class Magnoliopsida; order Malvales; family Malvaceae; genus Gossypium; species Gossypium stocksii. The sequence continues at coordinate 35,242,257 of CM035630.1, forward strand.
ACCATCCTTAAGTTAGTGTTGAAAAGCCGATTGCTTAAACAGCAGATATCTAAGCCGTTAATTTGAAGGCGAGTTTCGGTAAGTGCCTCATGCTCAATTTCAGTTTCTTAGGGGGGTGGCCAAATATATGTATAGCCATAAGGGTGACTCGTGTGGAAGACAAGTCACCTGATGTTGATAGAATATGTGTGTTGATGTAGATCTAGGAATATTCGAGACTATTCGCTAAGGAATGGCTAGAAAAGCCGAAGGTTCACGATAAGGCTACAGTAAGGCTTCAGGATTTGATAAAGTTTTAGTAAGGTTTGGAATTGATTCGAAAATGGTTTTGGTTGTAGGTCGAGGCTGAGAATAGAGTAGTGCGAGTCGTCAATCAGGTGTGTACAAACACTACACACACGATATCGGCAATGCCGAAAAGCCGAAATGCCGAAAGTGGCTAAATGGACCCAGTGGGCCCTGAGGCTAAATTTTGTGAAATTTATTGATTTGGTTATATGAATTGAGTTAGTCATGCATATTACATGATTTGTATTGGATTTAGGCCTAATGGGCCATACGATTGTGATTCGGGCCTAATGGGCCATATGGTTGAGAATGGGCTTTGTATATGGGTTTGGGCTTAGTATCTGTTAACTGCCAAACATTCATAAAACTTAAAAACACAAATGCAACCGTGGACAAGTCATAAGGTTGAAGTGTGGTAATAGGTATATGCATGTCTAGGATTGGATCTGGGAAGAGCTTGGTACTTAAGCGGTTTCAATGACCCACTTCCTCTTCTTTGGAATCCTACCTGGTGCATAGTGCTTGTTCACTTTGGCCAACGAGGATTTGTTAATGGGCCAGGTAGGTACTGAATCCATAAAACTTAAAAATGATCGAAATGCCCTAAGAGCAAAAAAGACTAAAATACCCCTATGTGTTAAATGTAGGATTTATGTTACATGTATGATTGCAGCATTCATATGATATTCTGTTTAGGTTGCATATGGGTGGGAATTATGGTACGGAGGAAGAATTTGAGGATCGCATGGTTGCTTGATGACCGTGGATCCACCGTTGGCTTTTAAAGCCCAATATGTGATTAGCAGCTTTGCTGTAACGTTAGGTAGTACCGCAACCGGGCTACCATTGTTGTTTAGCGGATGGGTGGGTCGATTTAGAAATCCCCATAGGTGTATAAGGTTGGTCAAGAAATGTTGTGTAGCGGATGGATTATTGGGGAGGGTTTTTATTGCATTGCATATATAATATATTACGATGATACTGTGATTAGGGCTTAGGCACAATTGATTGCTTGCATGTTAATGATTGCTGAGGGTCGTACACACTGAGTTGCGAAACTCACACCCTTATTATTAATATTTTAGGTGATCCACAATAGACAGCTCGACGCGGGAGAGGACTCAGAGATAGCCACACTACAAGTTACTTAGGAATTTTAAATATAGATTTAATAAGTGTTTTATGATAATTTTTTTTCCACTGTGATGTAATAAGGCTATGTAACTCCGATTTCACTTTTTACTTAGGGATTTATTTAGTTACTGTTATATTTAATAAACATGGTTTTTCCTAAATATTTGTTTAATTAAATTCTTTGATTTTTAACTAAGTAAATTCTTTTCAAGCATATTTTGTTCGAACTAAGTTTTAACTAAATCGTTTTAAAAGCAACTCTTCAATGTGACATCGCCAGATTCGGGCCTAAATTCTAGGCCGGGTTTGGGGTGTTACATTCAAACCACATGTTTTTATTATTTATTGTATGTTATTTTAGAAAGACATTGTGTTGTAGATTTGTAGTTTTCGCACGTGTTAGGGGCGAAGCCAGAACAAATTTTTAGGGGGGCCGAATGAAATTTTAATTTTTTATAGTCTATATCTTTATAATTTTTAAATGATTAAATTGAATTTTTATTATTTTAGGGGGCCAAAGTGTAATTTTACCTTTATTAGTTTAAAAATTAAAAAAAATTAAGGATCTAAATAAAAATTTTACATTTTAAAGGGGGCCGGGGCCCCTGGCAGCCCCCCTAAATCCGCCCCTGACACGCGTATGCATGTGATAGAATTTCTATATTAATAATGTATTTGATTGAGTTGGTATCATAAATTAACTTAACACCAACTCAAGTTGATGACACAATTTAATCTATTTTTTAATTTTAATAATGTACAAATTTCATAGGTTATTATTAGAAAGGCTTTGTTCTCCATTGCTTTTGGGATGAGCTTTTCCCCCAAAAAGTGCTTTTCTCTTAAAAGCAATGAAGAACAACTTTCATTTGGGATAATTTTTTAACTTAACTTAAGTGCTTTTTTGGAGATGGAAAAGCAGTAAATTTCAGCTTTTCCAAGCCAAAAGTCCATCTGGGTTGCTGTTTTACCATTTTAACCTTACCATATTTTTTCTCCTTTCACGTTAGAGCTTTTTTTCCTTTTTTCATTGTCTGAACTTTACCTTCTTTGTTCTTCTTCTCTTCTCTACCGGTGAGTGTCTTTTTCTTGTCTTATTCTTCTAATTGTTCATTATGCTTGGTTTTATTTTTTGATTGTTTGATTTTATGAAATAATTATGAAATATACTCTAATTTTTTCACATTTCTTTCAGCTTTTCTCTTTTGCTTTTACCCATTTTCGTCTGGTTCTTTGTTCCTCTTCTTTTCTCCACGGTGAGTTTATCTTTTTCTTCTCTTCTTCTAATCGTTCATTATGCTTTTGTTTTTATTTTCTGCACTGCCACTGGTACAGTAAGGGCAATCGAATTGCATGTTTACTCCCAACACCCTAGGCATTTAAGAAAAAAAATCAATCTTGGGTGCACATAAGTAATACCAACATCTAATCAAGTCTTAGATAGTAATAAGATGCAGAGAGTGCAATTTTTAGAACTCCTAATACATTTGTAGTGTATGTTCTCTTTATGGTTATCACAATCAATTTTGCATGGCTGGTAGTTTATAACTCTATCAACCTTTCGAACATCCATTAGCTTTGCTTTGTTATCAGTAGCTCTTGATCTTGCCTGCTCGGTGATAGCGATGGTGGTAGGAATAATATGTGAAAATATGTGTAGATTATAGAAGAAACTGATGGGACTTTGTTTACTTTTTTCTATGTAGGAACTGTTTAATTTCACGCCTCGTTTTGACTTGAGAATATTGAAACAATTGAACTGTTTCTATTTGTTTGATATGCTGAATCCAAATTGATGCGGTGGCTGCCTTTAGTTGTAGTAGTGAATGATTTGTGTTTTAGAAAATTATAAGACCAAATTGTCAAAATTTACTGATTAATCGCGTTTCTATTAGCTATTTTGTCTGATGAAGGCAGCACGTATTATGAAGCTAAAATGACTCATTTGGGTCTACTCTTAGAAATAAGTTCCCTCTTTTTCTTTCGACTTTTAAGAACCTGCTTGGATTCTCGTTCTTGGACGCTTGCATTACAAAAACCAAAGTAGGAGCAATATAATATTTTTATACTATATGATATATGCACATCTGTGTGTAGCTTTTAGTTTACACTTGGAGAGCAAGAAGATTTGCCTATGTTGTACTTAAAAAAAAAACTGTTTCAAATTTCTGGAAAATCTTTTAAAGGTACTTTTACATTTGTTATTTAACTGCAAGTAGAAACAGATGTTTGGTGCATGTGTGTGGCTTAGCTAGTGAGGTGGGGGATTAGAATGGCTTAAGCAAGAGAGGATCTTTCACACTGTTAATGGTTAGCCAAAAGTGTAGAATCAAAAGGTAAAAGAAAAATTAACACCAATAAGAAGAAGAAAAGAAAAGACAAGAGAGGTTGGGTTGGGTCCAGTTAAGAATATGGAAATAAAATAGAAAAGGAAAAGTAAACCTCCCTTCCTCCTCCCACTTGTTTTATTTTTTGTTTTTAATGAACGTTGCTTTTCTTAAAAAAGATCCACTCATGGTCGAATTGTTATGTTACTCTTCCTTTCTATGCTTTTTAGTTGCAGCATCTTACTAATCAGTTCAATTTTTGCCAAATAATAAGAGTTTTGAAGAAATAGCATTAAGATAAATCTAATTTAGTTGATGAAGATAAAAGAGATTCAATAATTTCAAAATCTCTATAATTACTAGATTTTACAAACAGTTATTATCAACTGTACAAAATTTGCACTCAAATACATTTTTACAAATTGTCCTTTCTGCTAGCACAAAGAGGAAATGAATACTTAAAAGCAATATCTTTTTTTCTTCAGCATTTATAAATCTACTTTCACAAGTAATAGGATATAAAAAGGAAAAAAAATTCAAAATCGTTTTTTCATATCTCCATACGGTTGTCATCTTTTCTTCTTTTTTCGTTTAAATTATAGTTTTTAGGTTCTTGTTTGCATTTTAAGAATAATATGTGTCTCAATTTTTAATCTAGTTTTGTAAATAATTAATTGCAATATTAATGTTTCTTTGCTTCTTCTTTTTTTCTTTTTAAGTGTTGGAAGCTAAAGAAGGAACAATTTCCATTGCCTCTGCTTCTTCTGGTCATCAACAAGGTAATTGCCTCTACTTCTCCTGCTCTCCTATTGTTTTAGTTTAGTATTGGAGATTTACTTCCTTCAATACACATATCTTATAGTTTATTTTTTTAGCTATAATGGTTTATAGATAAGATGATGTTTATGATCTGGTATATTGCTTGGATATGCTGTGCTAATTTTCTTAAGATTTTATCTTGATTTTGATACACATGTAAAAAAATATACTTATATGACATTTGATTTTCTTAATTGCTTTGCTGGCTGAAACGAATCTGTTCGTATACACAATAAATGAGTATTTCGGCGGTTGAAGTTAGTGGTGAAAAAGTGAAAGCAATGTGGGATAAGAGATTGACAGAATTATTTTGTGATATTTGTATTAGAGAGATATTGAAAGGCAATAGGCCTGGTACTCATTTCACGAAAGATGGATGGTTAAAATAATGACCAACTTTGAGAAAGAAGCGGGCAAGGTTTTTTCACAAAAACAACTTAAAAATAGGTGGGATGCCCTAAAAAAAGAATGGAAAGCTTGGAAGAAACTTAAAGGCGAAGATATTAGTCTAGGGTGGAATCCTATAAAAAGAACCGTTGATACACTGGATGATTGGTGGGAGCGTAGGCTAAAGGTACATTAATAGTTCCGAATATTTTTGTTTTTATATTATTTATGAGATTATTGATAATTATTGTTATTAAACTATCATTTTATATGTAGGTTGTGCCTGAAGATCAAAAATTTAGAACATCGGGCATTGATCCTGAATTCGAAGGGAAGTTGGACCAAATGTTCATGGGGATAGTTGCAACAGGTGATAAAGCATGGGCACCTTCTTCTGGTACACTCCGTAGTGATTTTTTTGAGGATGTTAACAATGAAATACCTGAAGAGAATGAAGAAGAAAATGTGAGAAATGATGTTCACATTTTAAATGATGTTCACATTTCAAATGATGTTCACATTTCAAATGATGTTCAAATTGATGGAAACGGTCAAAAAAGAAAAAACCCTAAGACATCAAGTTCACATTTTAAAATTGGAAAAAAGAAATCCTCAAAGCAAGTTGGAGGGGCTGCAAGATTGTCCGCTCAAATAGAAAAATTATGCAATGCAGCTGACAATATGAGTCAAGCCACATCTAGTTTGACTCCTGTTATGGATCTATATGGTATTCCACAAGCAATCAAAGTGCTCGACAGCATGTCGGAAGAAGTTCTAGAAGCTAGTTCGCTATACTTTTTCGCACTTAGATTATTGCTCAATAAGGACAAGCGAATTATGTTTTTATCCATTAATCTCAAGATTAGAGCTTTGTGGCTTAAGACGGAAATGGAGGATAGTTGAAAGTTTTTTTATCTTCTAGGGTTCAGAGATATCTATTACGTGACTAAACAAAAATGCTAAACTAGTTTAGTTATTTATGTTTGGTTTTTGGATATTGAATTTATGTTCTACTTATTTATATGCAATTTAGTTTTATCAATGGCTCTTTATGTTTGGTTTTTGGATATTGAATTTATGTTGAATTTATGTTCTACTTATTTATATGCAATTTAGTTTTATCAATGGCTCTTTATATTTGGTTTTTGGATATTGAATTTATGTTCTGCTTATTTATGTGTAATCTAATTTTATTAATAGTTGTTTATGTTTGGTCTTTGGATATTGAATTTATATTCTACTTATTTATACTAAATTAGTTTTATCAATAGTTGTTTATATATGATTTTGGATGTTCAAATTTTTCACAGGTGATGAGTATAGTTGAGAATAACAGCGGTGATCAAAGTGATGATGAAAGGGAAAAGAAAGTGATTTTACAACGCAAGGAATGTTTTAACCAATTATTTGTTGTTGCATCTTCCTCCGTGCAATTATATTACGAGAAGTATATATTAAAGCAACCATGCTGAATTCAAAACAGTCAGGTGAGACATGGATTCTAGAAATCCTTGACGGTCACGAATCACGTTGTATGATTAATTTTAGTCTGTCTAAAATGGTATTCACAAGTTTGTTGAGAGTTTTAGAGACAAGATACAACTTGCAAACTTCAAGAAACATATCTTCTACTGAAATGTTGGGAATTTTTTTATACATTTTGGGCACCGGTGCAAAAGTTTCCCAATGTCGAGAAAGATTTTAAAGGTCTGGATCAAACAATAAGTCGATACTTTGCAATTGTGCTTGAGAAAGTTTCAAGGATGGCCACTGATCTAATTGCACCCGAAGATCCTTTTTTTAGCTCAATACTCGAACAAATACGTAATGATTCTAGATATATGCCGCATTTTAAGGTTAAAATTTAATTTTATCTTATTATATTTTTAATATTTTTGGTCGACTAAAAATATGCACGAGACTAATATGATTATTTGTTCAGGATTGTATAGGTGCAATTGATGGTACTCATATTGCCGCTATTCTTCCACCAAATGAACAAATTCCCTATATTGGAAGAAAATGTATCCCTACTCAAGATGTTATGGCAGTATGTGATTTTAATATGTGTTTCACCTTTGTCATGGCTGGATGGGAAGGATCGGTACATGACACTAGAATATTTTTTGATGCAATTCGAGATCCAAAATACAAATTTCCGCACCCACCAAATGGTTAGATATTTTATTTATATGTGATTTTTAAAAAAATAAAGTATAAGTTCTTTAATTGATAATTTTTATAAAAAAAATCTTGAATTAATTGTTTGCCATATTATGACATGTAGGAAAATATTATCTTGTTGATTCTGGATATCCTCAAATGAAAGGTTATCTTGGACCATATAGAGGTCAGCAATATCATTTACCTGACTTTCGTAGAGGTAGAGCGGCATCTGGTAAAGAAGAGATATTCAATCATTCACATTCATCATTACGTAGTGTGATTGAACGAACTTTTGGTGTTTTGAAAAAAAAAGGGGCCATTTTAAGGGATATGCCAAGTTATAGTTTTGAAAAGCAAACGATGATCGTTGTTGCTACAATGATGATACACAATTTTATTCGAAAACATGTCGGTCGAAATGATGTAGATTTTATGGAATACGAAGATATTAACTGCGCATATGAGAATATTATTTATTCAGAAAATGCGCATGGTCGAGAAAGTGATGATGATGACGACGACGACGATGATGGTGATGATGACGGTGAATCAAGCAATTCAAGTGGTTTTGAAATGGAATTAACAAGAGATGCTATAGCTTCTAGTTTAATGAATTCACTTTAAATTGTAAAAGCTATTGTAAAATTTTTTGTATTTATATTTAGTATATAAATATTATCCCTTTTTGAAACTTTAATCCAAATATATGTAATATTTTAATTTGTTAGGTTTATGTTTTCTATGTTATGTTAATATCTAATATGAGTTTTACAAATGTGTTAAAAGAATTAATTAAAAATAAAAAATAATTTTTAAAATAATACAATTGTGTCAATATTTAATTACAAATATTTAATTATTATATTTAAATATTTAAATATAATTTATATATTCTAATTAAATTTAATAAATAATTAATATTAATTACTTACAAATATTTAAAATTAATATTATATATTAAAATATTAACAATAAGTTATAATAAATTATTTTTTACATTTTTGCTAAAATATCATAATATTAACTAATTTAAACATTATTTAAATACATATTTGTTACTTTATAATATCATGTCTAAAATGGACATTTTACTTCTCAAAAGCACTTTTTCACAGCAATACAAAACACTTAAATTTTTCAAAAGCACTTCTCAAAAGCACTTTTCCACCTCACTTCACAAAAGCACTTCTCAAAAACACTTCTCAAAAGCATTATCAAACTGACCCTTAGTTTCAAATTTTATGTTTTATTATTTATTATATGTTATTTTTAACTAGATATTTATATTTTAAATTTTAAATTTTTTATTTCGGATGTGATAGGAATTATAATAGATTATAATTTTTATATGTAGGTGTATTTATATTAAAGTAATTTCCACCCATAACATACTAGTTTATATTAAACACGGATGAGACCACCATGAGTGAGATATGTGGAAAGAGTTCAGCTTATAGCACGTGACCAAGTGGCAACGTTCCATCTGAATGAAGACAAAAGTGTAATTTTGATGGTAAAAGAGGGGTATTTTCTTTAACCTGATAAAAGACAAAAACAAACAACTCAAGTACACGTCAACAAAGCCTCCCTGCTCTATTTAAACTTCCATTCTCAATCCTTGCCTCCAATCAGATTATTATTGCCTTTTCCTCACCTCGCAGTCCCTAAACAACCAAACACAGTCCTACATTTTAGGAGTTTTTGTTTTTCGAATCTGCGGCGGAGATAATGATGCACAGATTTATTCCGGTCAGGAGGTTATTTTCGGAAACTAAATGTTCTCTCCCTTGCCAACTACGACGACGTTGCTTCTCTCAGGTGGCTCGAAATGAGATTGATAACAGGGATGGTCTTGTTCGTAAAATGCCTCCTTTTGATTACTCTCCGCCTCCTTACACCGGTCCTTCCGCTGACGAGATCCTTTCCAAACGCAAGGAGTATCTTAGCCCCTCCATGTTTTACTTTTACACCAAACCGGTGAGTTACTTTTGTATCATTTCGAAACAATGGATCTGTGGAGTTTTCAGATAAACATCTAAAATCAAATTAATTGCTATTCATATGTGTTCTTTTATGATTCAAAAGCGATACTCTTGATTAATTGACAGTCCTTTCGAAACGTCTACGACGTGATTTTGTTCATGCAAACTGTAAATTTTTAATTGAAATTTTCATTAATTAACAATCTAAATCTCTTGTAAAAGATTATTATTGTCTCACTTGATTCCTTTTTATATTTAAACAAAAACATACTGCACTTATTTAATATCTGTTTGGCTGATTCTCAGATTCATTGAACTGAATAACGTTTGGCAGAAGATTTGTCCTTAGTTGAATTTTGTTTTCTCTCAGTGGTCCCCCCCCCTCTCTCGTCTCGCGTGTATGTTAAATGTTAATTTTGTTATAATTAAAAATTATGAACAATGAATACCTTTTTTTTCTTTTCCTATGTAATTTTTCGTTCAGTTGAACATAGTGGACGGGAAGATGCAGTACTTGTTCGATGATAAGGGACGAAGATACCTAGACGCATTTGGAGGGATTGCTACGGTGTGTTGCGGCCATTGTCATCCTGATGTGGTTGAAGCAATCGTCAATCAAACCAAGCGCTTGCAGCATTCCACTGTTCTTTACCTCAACCATGCCATCGCTGATTTTGCTGAGGCCCTTGCCAACAAGTTACCCAGCAATCTAAAGGTAATTGCTTACTAAATGCTCCACTGTTTTATCACACGCTCAATGGTTATGATAAACGCTTAATGGTTAAAGACGAACGAAGAATATACATAGAGAGAGATTTGAAGTTGTCGGGGGGAGGGTCGATGGAGCGAGTTGTAGAGACTCTACAACGGGTGAGTTGGGTTTGGAATGTCGATTTGATTTTATCTCCGAACCCAATACCAATTTATTGAGAGGTTGGTCCGCACTTGGCAAATGGTATTTTTCAAATTTCTCTTAAATTTAATCCGTACTCTCAACAAAAAAAAAAATCAAATAATTATAAAATAGATTTAATATTGTAAGAATAACTTGTTAATATTAAAAAATAATTTGTTATTCAAAATATTAAATTTAAAAATATTATATCAATATTATAAAAAATATAAATTTTTCATAAATAATATTTTCTTTATTTTTTAAATATAATGAGTAAAGTTGCGTAGTAAAATTTTTAAATAAATTAAAGTTTTATTGTTTAAAAATTATATAGTATTAAGTAAAATAATTAAAATAAACATTGATAATTATAATACAAAAGAAAAATGTAATGTTATTAATATATAATGATAATATTAATTTATAATTTCTTTTGAGAAATGTTAATATATAATTTGTGTAAAAGTAACTATTAATTCAGAATGTAATAGAGCAATTAAGCATTAAGCTCATAAATTTAATGAGATTTAAATTAAAAATGTGTCAAATTTCTCGTGCCAATTTGCAAATTTTATAAAAAAATAATTGGAAAATTCCGGGATCAAAGATAATTTATTACATTTTAAAATAATTACTCAAGTTGAACTTGCTAAAATCAAATTTGACATGAGTTGGGGAGGGGCCTGCCAGCCGGCTGAATTCGCCCCTGGATATGATGGCCGACTCTTGGTCTATTTAGAACCGACATGTATCCGTACGCATAACTAGCAATAATGATTAATGTTTTGCACTAGACAAAAAAATAAAAGTTTATGTCAAATAAGAGTACCCCATTTCTTTTTTTTTCTTTATCTGTAATCTATAAAGTTAGTTTTTTGGGTGAAAATGTTTCAATCTGGCCATTCCTTTAAATTGTTCTCTTCCGACTTCCAAGATGATAATATTTAGTCGTGGTATTTTATTTTGGTTTGTAGATTAACTATAGTTGATGGATTTCTATTTTCAATCTCGAGTATTATTGCCTTGGCTCTTTCATCCAGTACCCGTATCATTTTTATCTAGGTGACTTGTATATCAAATATTAGATTCTGTGAATAGATTAAAGTAGTATTGGATTTGGATGAAAATATAAATAACTTGAGGACTTTAGTAGCCAAACAACTTTGGATGCCTTAAATAACAAGCGGTATAGAACATGCCTCATTCCTAGACAATAGCTACGAGATAAATTATGACTCAACTTGGAGTTGAAGAATGCACTAGGAAATTTTCATTTTTGTGTGCAGTTCATTGTGATACCATATATATTTGGATTTAAATTGGTCTGACCGTCTTTATTATTTTTTTCTATTGTATTTTTTTATCATAAATTTGGACTTCTTTTTTGTGGCTGTGTAGGTTGTATTCTTTACGAATTCGGGTACAGAAGCAAACGAATTGGCAATGATGATAGCCAGATTATATACTGGATGCCATGACATAATATCATTGAGGAATGCGTATCATGGAAATGCAGCGGCAACCATGGGAGCCACTGCCCAAAGTAACTGGAAGTTCAATGTTTTACAGGTATGTCGCTTCATTTTTATTTTCTTGAAATTCGATGCTCTTATTGTTCATAGCACTTCATTTTAAGTATTGATCCGGATATCAGTGTGTGATTACAGTAGTTGAAAATGAAATAACAAAGGTAGGTGGTAATTAGGACACTGATGTTATGTCAATCTTGTTTTGTTGTTGAATTTCGAGCCAATGTTATTTAACTATGACTTGAACATTGTATTCTAATTTACATCCAATGTTTGCTTAGTTACTAAAAGAAATTTCTGTTATTGGTATGAATAATTTGAGAAGTGTATTTACCAAAGTGTCTAAAATGCTAAAGATATGCAAGTAGTATGTAGAGATGAGCTTCCTTTTTTACTTTTATTAATTCCAATATATTAATAAAGGGAGACGGAGAAAACAAATTCATAAAAGAGGACACTCAATTGTGGAAAGTTATATGCATTCTGTTTAAACTTATCAGCAAACTTGAGAATAGGTTTACCTCAAAGTAGTGTGGGTAGGAACTATGTATTAATGCATCACATGATGTTAGTTAGTTCTTTTATTACATGGCTGTTACTGTTTGGTATTTTTTTACACCATAAGGTCCATAACTTTTGACAAGAGTAGGTGGCAAACCATGGCATATAATTTCAGTTGCAGCAAATGTTGATATAAAGACAAAAGAACATTTCAACATCTCTCTCAATTTTTGATCTTTCTTTCTTAAGGTTGGGGGTAGGTAGCTAGATTTCAATCATTCCCGTATGACAAAAGCTAACGAATCATTTATTAGACTGGGTTCACTTATGTAATGTTTGTTTTGTACAAACGAATTTGTATGTATATTTATATTATCTGAAGTAGATATAATTAAAAATCAAATCAACCTAATTGTCCAGTACTCATGCCAAAACTAGTCCTTATATTTGTTCAATACATGTAACCCACTGTTACTGCAACACATGAACTTTTCAATCCAATGGATAAATCATATGTACTGATTATGTGCTTATCATAAATTTCAAAAACTTGATATGTCCCAGTTCCCTTTTAATCTTCGGAGTATAGAAAGTTCTGGTATTATGAAATAGAACATGATGTCAAGTATGCCTAACCAATAAGTATGTGCATCAGAGTGGAGTTCATCATGCCTTAAACCCAGATCCGTACCGTGGTGTCTTTGGTTCTGATGGAGAGAAGTATGCAAAGGATGTTCAAGATCTTATCCAGTTTGGAACTTCTGGCAACGTTGCTGGATTCATTTCTGAAGCTATACAAGTAATCTCCAATATTCACGATCTCCTTCAATCTTCATTTTCTTCTATCAACTTTTCATGATATCCTACTGAAGACACATCACCTAACGTTCCCTTTATGTTTTCATTGACAGGGAGTTGGTGGAATCATAGAATTGGCCCCAGGTTACTTGCCTGCTGTTTATAGCACCATAAAGAAAGCTGGAGGTCTTTGCATTGCTGATGAGGTTCAGGCTGGGTTTGCTCGCACAGGGAGCCATTTCTGGGGATTTGAGAACCATGGGGTTGTTCCTGACATAGTGACAATGGCAAAGGTTTTTAGTTCTCTCATTTTCTTGGTTATGGAAATATCCTAGCTATCTCCCTTTGCTAGACATGCATTATAACTGTAATCCTACTCTGATGGTAGCAGTTCTTTTGATTTAAGCGCAGCACACTACTGGACTTTGTTTTTGTGTAGCTTAGCTATTCACTTGCAGCTAACTTTTGTGCCTTGACATGTTTCTTTTATGACAGGGCATTGGAAATGGCATTCCTCTAGGTGCGGTGGTAACTACCCCTGAGATTGCGGAGGTCTTGACTCGCAGGAGTTACTTCAATACCTTTGGCGGGAACCCTGTATGTACCTCTGGAGGGCTAGCCGTCCTGAAAGTAATCGAAAAAGAAAAACTTCAGGAGAATGCATTTGTTGTCGGGACCTATCTGAAAGAGAGGCTTACTGCACTGAAAAATAAATATGACCGTAAGCTTCATCCTTTCTCCTGTATATTCTGTATATTCTGCATGAAACATTCTCTGAACTAACGGTGACTGACATTGCTGATTGTACCATGTATGGATGTGTACAGTTATAGGGGATGTAAGAGGAAGAGGACTGATGCTCGGAGTCGAACTCGTCACTGATCAGAAGCTCAAGACTCCAGCAAAGCTTGAAACTATTCATGTAATGGATCAGATGAAAGGTTAGGGTTACTCCAATCCCCACATTAATCCTACCATAGCATAAACTTTGCTTCTGAGTTAATAATGAATAAGCTTTGGTATTCTTCTAGAACTTGGGGTACTGGTCGGGAAAGGTGGATTCTATGGCAATGTGTTTAGAATTACACCTCCTCTCTGTTTCACTAAGGAAGATGCAGGTCAGTTACTCTTCTGCGGACTGATTATCATAGCGTCCAGGACGGTTTTCTTTTTAATGAATGATAATTTCTTGTTGCAGATTTCCTTGTAGATGCGATGGATTACACCATGGAAAAGATGTGAAGCACCCGACTTAAAACGTGGATGAATGAAGATATGATGTTTATTCACAAAGTTACTTTAACCAGTGCTCCCTATCGTAAGTGAAAAAAAGAATCATCGGTGCACACAGATTTTCAGATTGAATAAGTTTTAAAAACTTGGTAGCTATGGTTTTGAAAAGCTGTTTTGATGAGTCAACAACTCGTTGTCTCTTGTTCAAAATCTTCCATGTTTGTGTTGCCGCATAGCTTCGGCATTCATAAATATTCAACATGTTACTTATGGTAATTTGGGTTTATAAATTATGTCGAGCAGCGAGATACATTCGCCAAAGTTTCATTATCATCTTCTATGTACCCAAATCCTTAACCCGTAACTGATTTATGAAAAATTTATCGCATCACATTTTGGGTTTTTTCTAAGAGGGGAGAATACTATTTTTTTAAAATATTTTTTTCTATTAAACATAAATATATTTGATTGTTAAACTAAAAAACTTAAAATCGTTTGTTTTTAAAGTGGAAGTATTCCGTAATCATATTTCATATTTTATTTATGTAAATTATAAATATCAAATTTATCTTAAATAAAATCTTTTAATTATTTATTTTATGTATAATTTTTTTCAAGAATAAAACCTACATTAATTTTACACTTATACCAATGTTTTAAATAATATTTCTGTAGTATTATTTCCTGACTGAATATTTTGTACTGATCACATTTCATTATAGTATTATTAGAAAAATTATAAAAGATTTATTATATTCATATATAATATTTATCAGTATATGTTAAAATGAGTGTTCCTTTTTTTTTTTTAATACTTTTGTAACAATTTAAATTTCTATAGAATGGAAATCATTCTAATATCAACTATTAATATTTTAAAATTAAACATATATATAATATGTTTTAATTTCTTAATCAAATATTTTTAAATGCTATAATTTTTTTAAAGTTTAAAAAAATAATTAACAGTAATTTAGTTAATACTAACTTGTGCATCAAACAAGCAAAGAAACTAGTATATATATTTGCTATCATATGGTAAAAGTACTAAGGAAGTCCTTGTATTTGGGGACAGATTGTATTTTGGCCCCTCAATTAAAAAATAAATAAATTAGCCCTTATACATTTTAAAATGTGTAAATTAGCCCATCCGTTAAATTTTATTTATCAAATGATGACGAAGACATGCTGAAAATTATTTTTTATGGGTAAACTATAAAAATGGTCACCCAACTATGCCTTTCGTTTTATTTTGATCTCCCAACTATTAATTTTTTTATTTGGTCACTAAACTTTTTGAAATTGAATATTTTTGTCACTCTAAGCTAATGTGGGTTTTTTATTGGTCTAGTAACAAAATTAGCCCATAATATTTACACATTCTATCAATTTGATCCTAAATATAAAAAAATTAATAAATTTAGCCCTCAATGTAAACAAAATTTATCATTTTAGTTCTAATTCTAAAATATTTAATAAATTTGGCCCTCAATATTTACAAAATCTATTAATTTAGTCCTAACTCTAAAAATTAAAATAAAAAGAAAATCATTTTCAACTCTATATAACCCATTGGCTAACCTATATGAGATATTAAAATAAGAAAAAGAGTACACTCTTTCAAGTCACTTGCAAAAGAACCCTAACAGATAACATTAAGACTAGATTGACAGATTTTGTAAATGTTGATGGTCAAATTTATTGAATTTTTTAGCATTAGGACTAAAATGACAAATTTTGTAAACATTGAGGGCTAAATTTGTTGAATTTTTTTATATTTAGGATCAAATTAATAGAATGTATAAATATTTGAGGGCTAATTTTGTTACTAGACCAATAAAAAAATTGTTTCGATACGGGCTACGAGAGTGGTACCAAATCGAGGCAAACTCTCAATACTAGATATTACCTCAAAATAACAGGGGTTGAGGTCGACTAATGAGACAATGGGGGATAAGCTTCATCATCGAGAGGGGAACAGCTCGAATCACTAGCTAAGGCCCCTAAATGACCGCTCAATGATAAAGGAGGTAGGGGTGTAGAGACATCCAGGAGGTTTGCCTAGAAGCAACCAGCTTTGAAAGAGCATAATAGCTCACTGATCCAGCGCTCTTGCATCGAAGATGAATGGGGCTAAGAAATCTGTCGAAGCTGTGGGATGTAAAAATGCATCGGTAGGGGAGCGTTCCGCCTTAGGGGGAAGCACCCGCGTGAGCGAGAGTAGACGAAGCGAAAGCGAGAATGTCGGCTTGAGTAATGCAAACAATGTTGACAATCTAATGCCCGAAAACCCAAGGGTTCCTCCGCAAGGTTTATCCACGGAGGGTGATTCAAGGTTTAAGATCAGGCCGAAAGGTGTAGTCGATTGAAAATATGTGAATATTCCTGTAGTACCCATTGTTAGTCTCGAGGGATGGAGGAGGCTAGGTTAGCCGAAAGATGGTTATTGGTTAAAGGACGCAAGGTGTCCCTACTTTTTCAAGGTAAGAAGGGATAGAGAAAATGCCCTGAGCCACTGTTCAAGTACCAGGCACTACAGTGCTGAAGTAACCCATGCTATACTTTTAAGAAAAGCTCGAACGGCCTTCAACAAAAGGGTACCTGTACCCGAAACTAACACAAGTGGGTAGGTAGAGAATACCTAAGGGCAGAAGACAACTCTCTCTAAAAAACTCAGCAAAATAGCCCTGTAACTTCAAGAGAAAGGGTGCCTCCTTACAAAGGGGGCCACAGTGACCAGGTCTGGGCGATTATTTACCAAAAACACAAGTCTCCACAAAGTCATAAGACCATGTATGGCGGTTGACGCTTGCCTAGTGTCAGAAGGTTAAGGAAGTTGGTGACCTGATAATAGGGGAGTTGGCGATTGAAGCCCCGGAGAACGGCGACCGTAACTATAACGGTCGTAAGGAAGCGAAATTCCTTGTCGGGTAAGTTTCAACCCTCACAAAAGGCATAATGATCTAGGCACTGTCTCAGAGAGAGGCTCGGTAAAATAGACATATCTGTGAAAATGAAGACTACCCGTACCTAGACAGAAAGACCCTATGAAGCTTCACTATTCTCTTGGATTGGCTTTGGGCTTTTCCTACGCAGCTTAGGTGGAAGGCGAAAAATGCTTCCTTCTAGGGGGCTCGAGCCATCAGTGAGATACCACTTTGGAAGAGTTAGAATTCTAACATTGTGTTAGAACCTATGGGCCAATGGACATTTTCAGGTAGATAGTTTCTATGGGGCATAGGCCTCCCAAAAGGTAATGGAGGCGTGTAAAGGTTTTCTCGGGCCAACGAGGATTGGCCATCGAGTGCAAAAGTAGAAGGGAGCTTGACTGTAAGACCCACCCATCAAGTAGGGATGAAAGTCAGCCATAGTAATTCGACGGTATCGAGTGGAATGGTCATTGGTCAACGGATAAAGGTTACTTTAGGGATAACAGGCTGATCTTTCCCAAGAGCTCACATTGACAGGAAGGTTTGGCACCTTGATGTTAGCTCTTCCCCACCTGGGGTTGTAGTATGTTCCAAGGGTTGGGCTGTTCGCCTATTAAAGCGGTACATGAGCTAGGTTTAGAACATCGTGAGACAGTTCGGTCCATATCCAGTGTGGGCATTAGAGTATTGAGATGATCTTTCCTTAGTACGAGAGGATTGAGAAGGATGCACCTCTAGTGTACCAGTTATTGTGCCCATGATAAACACTGGGTAGCACTTGTTGTTCCTCTAAGCCTAGGACACCAGAATATCGAATCCTGAACAAAAAAGCCATGCGAGAAAAAGGAAAAGCATATTAGCTAGTGATTATGAGGCCTAATTCTTGATTGAAGAGGACACTAAAGGCCTCCGCCCTTCCATCCCATGGATAGATAGAGAGGGAGGGCAGAGCTTTTGGTTTTTTCATATTGTCAAAGAGTTGAACAAACGATTTTTCGTGTTGTCAAATAGTTGAACAATGAAAATAGATGGCGAGTGCTTGATCAAATTGATCGAGACATGTAGGAACAAGGTTCCATTAATGCATAGTAACTAAAATATTTAATTTCAAAAAGTTTTATAACAACCCGTTTTCAGTGAAATCGGAACAATAGTTTTGGGACCATAAATCCGAGGTTGAAAAATTTATTTTAATATTAATTTATGATCTACAACATGATAATTTTATCGTATAAGATTTTGTTAAGAAATTTTACCGTTTGCTTGTTCAATTTGATGAAAAGGGCTAAATCGCATAAAGTGAAAAAGTTGAGTTCTAATAGCTAAATGTATTAAATAGCTATATAAATTTTAAGTGGAGGTCCTTATATAGTAATTAGACCATTAATATGTTAGTGGATGATAATGGCATGGCATTTAGTGAATTAAATAATGTTTATAAAAGTTAATTTTGTAATTTGGTTAATAATGATATAATAAGTTAAAGCAAATTAAAAAGCTTTCATCTTTCTTATGCTTTTCTACCGAAAATGGAAGAAATGAAAGCCACGGAAGCTAGGTTATTTGGCCATCTTTAAGCCTTTAATTAGGTACGATTTCGGTCTGGT
The DNA here is from genome assembly GCA_020496765.1 of Gossypium stocksii. NCBI lineage: Eukaryota > Viridiplantae > Streptophyta > Magnoliopsida > Malvales > Malvaceae > Gossypium > Gossypium stocksii. Next base: position 35,260,853 of record CM035630.1, read on the forward strand.
TTTAATGATTTTTATGTTTTCGGGATTATTGTAGCTTAACCTAGCTAACCCAGGGACTAATTTGCAAAAATATTGAATATTTTGAGGTTTGAATATGTTAGGTTTTTAAAGTTTAATGGAAGAAAATGAATCTTTGTTGTTAGTTAAACAACTTTGTTGTTAAGTGATTTTTAATGAAATTGTCAAATAGGGATTAAATTGAGAAATATGATAATTGTGAGGTAAATGTGTGATGTGAAATGTATGGGCTGCTATGAGCCTATATTAAATTCAACTAGGCTTAGTTAGGGGTGAAGTTGTATGAAATTCATTTTACGAGTCTGAGGATTAAATTGTAAAGAAGTCAAAAGTATAGGGGCAAAATAGTAAATTTTGCCATAACATGATTTTTTTGGATTAAATTGTATAGAATGAGGTTTGAATTAGTTAAATTTGATTATATAGATCAAGAAAAGCAACGTACGAAATTAGATCGGGGGAAAGATAAGGTATTGGATTGAATGGTCTTTTTCTTTCGTACGAGTTCGAGGTAAGTTCGTGTAATTAAATTGTATATTTATATGCTTTAGTTGAAATATATGTATGTGGATTTTGTAATTAATATGTATAATTATTGAACGCATAACCGACGATGTATGAAGAATACCGAGTCCCGTTTGAACCTTAGAAATTCGTAGGATACAAATGACATGTTATTAGGGTTACCGATTACAGTTCTTATGAGCTTACCGATACTCAGCTCGGAGGAGCTTACTATTATTCAGCTCAGAGGACCTTACCATTTATATCTCGTATGAGCATACATGTACAGGAATTGGCAGATTATAATTCAGTACACCTCATGTGTACTACCTGCGTACCTAACGATATTCTAAGTGGTTCAACAGGCAAAGTTCTATTATGAGGTTATACGAGTTTGATACGAACTAGTATAGGTATTTACATGAATTACATGGAAATGGTTTATATAATGATACAGGGATACAAGGTATAAATGTTACATGTACATGGAATTTAAATAGTTGTTGAACTCATACATGATTTTTGGTTTTATATGAATACATGGCTAACTTGGTTGATGAACATGTGTTAGGCTTTGGCCAAATTGAATTGTGATATGCTTGAGTTACTTACTTAAATTGTAGTTAAATGGTAAGTTAAATTCTATGTTATATGATCTTACTAAGCTTCATTGCTTACTCAATGTTATTTTCTGTGTTTTATAGTGTTTCAGAAGCTTGATCGGATTGGAAGTTGTCAGAGATCTGATTACACTATCTATCAGCTATTTTGGAACTTTTGATTGTATATTTTGGTTAAATGGCATGTATAGGTCATTTTTGCTAATGGTAGCTTATATGGTTGGTCATGTATTTAGCCATTTGTTTTGACTTTTTTTTGGTATATTTTGTTATATTTATATGTGTGTAAATGACCTTATTACATGTGATGTATGATTGGCATGTGAATGCCTTGGTTGTGAATTGGTATTTGGGTAGTTGAGATTGATAAATTGCATACATGTTAAGTTTTAGGCACAAAGATGCATATATGTGTTTGACCATTTAGGTAGATTTTGGAGGCATAATTGGCATGTGTTAAAGTGGCCAATTGAGGTGCCTATGAGTATCATAGTTGTAAACATGATATAAGCTTGATGTTGGTTGGTTGTGAATGCTTAAATGTATCATGGTTATATGCAAATTGTTGTGTTTAGGTTGGTACCAATTTGGGTGAGAAATATGGCTTGGAAGATGGCATATTTTGGCCATATGAGCAGAGACACGGGTGTGTGTCTTAGCTGTGTGTGACACACGGCCAAGTGACACGGTCGTGTGTCCCCTGTAACTTCTATTGAAAACAAGTCAGTAACTTCACATGGCCTAACACACGGGCGTGTGGCTTGGCTGTGTGGCACAAGTAAGTATACCCTCTAGTTTTCACACGACCTCGCACGCGACTTAGCACATGGGCATTTGAGGCCATTTCGAAGGGTACACGGCCTGACACATGGGCGTATAGTTTGGCTGTGTGACCCAAGTTAGTGAGTGACACGGGTACGGACATGGGCTGGGATATGGCTGTGTGTCTCCATTTTGAATTCCCACACGGCATGAGACACGAGCGTGTCTCTTGGTCGTGTGAGACACACGGTCTGGCCACACGAGCGTGTGTCTCTTGCATCTTTGAAAATTTTCCATGTTTTTCGAAAAATTTCTTCAGTGCACAGTTTAGTCCTGAATTAGTTTTAATGTTTTTTTAGGCCTCGAGGGCTCGTATTAGGGACTATATGAATGAATTTGATCAGTTTCTAAAATGGATGTGTTATGCAAATAAAATGTATGATTGTTTTATTTGTAAGTTCAGTAATGCTCTGTAACCCTATTCCAGTGTCGGATACGGGTTAGGGCTGTTACATTTATTGGTATTAGAGCTACATTTAGTCGATTCTCAAACTAATGTAGCATATATAAGTCTAGCTATATATGCCATTTTATAAATTGTGATAGTGTGATATCTCCTGACAGCTTAAATCATGTTTTCATATAGTAATAGATTCCAATCGAGCAGACTCCGATGATGTAGAAAGTAACGCGCCGACCTCTGTTTGCCAAGCAGTGTCGTCGAGATCAAAACCCGTGTCTGAGGGTCGTGGAAGAGAGGCTAAGGAAGGCTTCTTCCAAATGATGAATAAGTGGTTAACTGAGTTTGTCTGAACTAATCCGGTTGCTCAGCAACCTCTACCCCTACCTTTTCTTAATCGATTTCTGTAGCTCCTCAAGTTTTGGAACTTGTACGCATGAGTAAGCCGCCTATAGATAAAATTCACAAATATGGGGCCGAAGAGTTTAGGGCTACTATTGATGATGACCCTGAGAGAGTTGAGTTTTGGCTAGAGAATACGATCTGAGTCTTTGATGAGTTGTCTTGTACACCAACAGAATGTGTTAAATTTTTTGTGTCTCTTTTCAAAGATGTCGCATACTAGTGGTGAAGCACGTTCATTTCTGTAGTATTGAGAGAACGAATCACATGGGAATTTTTTCAGACAGAGTTAAAAAAGAAGTATATAAGTCAACGGTTCTTCGATCAAAAGCGCAAAGAAGTTTTAGAGTTGAAACAGGGTCGTATGACCATATTTCAATATGAAAGAGAGTTTGTCTGACTGAGCAAATATGCCCGATAGTGCATTCTAACTGAAGTGGTTACGTGCAAACATTTTGAAGACGGGTTGAATGAAAACATTAAACTTTTAGTTGGAATTCTAGAATTGAAAGAGTTTGTTATTTTAGCCAATAGAGCACACAAAGCTGAGGAGCTTCGTAAAGAAAAGAGAAAAGCTAAATTTGAAGCTAGAGATTCGATAAAGAGATTTACGAGGAAGTCACATCAGTCAACATCGAAGAAATTTAAAGAACATCACTACCATTCTATTGTTTTTGTGGGGCATTCTAATAGAGATAGAGATGCGAGACATTTCAGTCGTAAGCCGTAGGCTACATTTGTAGTAAGTGTGGGTAGTGTTAGAAATATTAGACCTAAGTGAAAACACTGTAACATGCCATATTATGGCGAGTATCGAGTGAAAAGTGGAGCATGTTTCAAATTTGGTTCCTTCAACTATTATCTTAGAGATTGCCTTGAGAAGTCTGAAAAAGAAAAAAGCTCAAACCACAAGGCTGAGCAATACAGCTGCTATAGGGGGACCACCTCTAAATATTAGAAATATGAGTGTTAGTCGAGGTGCAACGAGAGATTTTGCAGTGAGATCTGAGGCACGGGCACCAGCCAGAGCTTACTCTATTTGCACTTGTGAAGATGCATCGGCACTAGATATTATTACCGGTACTTTTTCTTTCTATAACACTAATGTAACTGCTTTGATTGATCCTGGATCAACCCATTCTTATGTATGTATGAATTTTGTGTTTAGAAATAGTTTACTTGTTGAGTCCATTGAATTTGTGGTTAAAGTGTCGAACTCCTTAGGTCAATACGTCCTCATTGACAAAGTTTGCAAGAATTGTCCTTTGATGACTTGGGGTTATAGTTTTTCGGCTGATTTGATGCCTTTACCGTTTGATGAATTCAATGTGATTTTGGGTATGAATTGGCTGACTTTGCATGATGTTGTTATAAACTGTCGGTGAAAGATTATTGTGTTAAAATGTTAGAACAGTGAGACTCTTCGTATTGATTCAGATAATTCGAGTGGATTGCCTATTGTGATATCGACTATGTTAGCACAGAAGTATGTGAGAAAAGGTTGCGATGCTTACCGTGCATATGTACTGGATACAAAAGTGTCTGAATTGAAGATTGAATCAGTACTAGTGGTTTGTGAATATCCAAATGTGTTTCCAGAAGAGTTACCCGGGTTGTCACCAATCAGAGAGGTTGAGTTTGCTATTGAGTTAGTACCGAGAACATCACCAATATAGATAGCTTTGTACAGAAAGACTCCTACAGAGTTGAAAAAATTGAAAGCTCAATTGCAAGAGTTAACAGATAGAGGTTTTGCCCAACCTAGTTTCTTGCCCTGGGGTGCACCAGTTTTGTTTGTTAAGAAGAAAGATGGATCAATGAGATTGTGTATCGATTATCGACAACTTAACAATGTTATGAGTAAGAATAAGTATCCATTTCCGTGAATTGATGATTTGTTTGATCAGCTGAAAGGTGCAACGATATTTTTGAAGATTGATTTACGTTTTGGTTATTATTAATTGCGGGTTAAAGATTCAGATGTGCCAAAAAATGCGTTCAGGACCAGGTACAGACACTATGAATTTCTTGTTATGCCATTTGGGTTAACTAACGTTCCTACAGTATTTATGGGCTTGATGAATAAAATCTTCAGACCGTATTTCGACAGATTTGTGGTTGTATTCATTGATGATATCTTATATACTTCTGAGACGAGTCTAAGCATGCCGATCATTTGAGAATTGTGTTACAAACTTTGCGAGATAAACAGCTATTTGGTAAATTCAGTAAGTGTGAGTTTTGGCTTCGAGAAGTTGGGTTTTTAGGACATATTGTATAGGCGGAAGGCATCAGAGTTGATCCGAGTAAGATTTCAGCAGTTGTTAACTGGAAGCCACCAAGAAACATATCCGAGGTCAGAAGTTTTCTGGGATTAGTGGGCTATTATCTTAGATTTATAAAAGGGTTCTCAATGATAGTTACACTGATAACTCGATTATTACAAAAAGATGTGAAATTTGAGTGGTCGTATAAATGCCAACAGAGTTTTAACCAGTTGAAAGCACTGTTAACTTAAGCACCAGGTTTGGTTTAGCTTGAGTCGGGTAAAGAATTTGTGATTTTTAGTGATGTGTCATTGAATGGTTTGGGATGTGTTTTAATGTTAGAAAGCCAAGTGATAGCTTATATTTCTAGACAATTACAACCACATTAAAAGAATTATCTGACACACGATTTAGAGCTGTCTGCTATTGTGTTTGCATTGAAAATTTGGCAAAATTATTTGTTCAGTGAAAAATGCCACATATTTATCGATCATAAGAGTTTGAAGTATCTGATGTCATAAAAAGATCTGAAGTTGAGACAGCGAAGATGGCTCGAACTGTTGAAAGATTATGAGTTAATCATTGACTACCATCCGGGAAAAGCGAATATAGTTGCAGATGCTTTGAGTAGAAAATCCTTGTTTGCTTTGAGAGCGATGAATATGCAATTGACTTTATCTGATGATGGTTCGATATTAGCTGAGTTAAAAGCAAAACCGATGTTTCTTTAGCAAATTTGTGAAGCTAAAAAATGTGATCATGAATTGCAAGCTAAACGAATACAGTGTGAGTCGATTCTGATTTTGAATTTCAGGTTAGACCCGATGGTTATTTATTTTTCCGAGGTAGAGTTTGTGTATCGAAGAATCCAGAGCTTATACAAAAAATTTTACTCGAAGCTCATAATGGTAGCTTGTCTGTTCATCCGGTGAGTAATAAGATGTACAGTGATTTGAGACAGATGTATTGGTGGTTGGGTATGAAACGTGACATTTTTGACTTTGTGTCCAGATGTTCAATTTGTCAACAAATCAAAGCCAAACATTAAGTGCCTTCAGGACTATTACAGCCAGTGATGATATCAGAATGGAAACGGGATAGAGTTACGATGGATTTCGTATCGAGGTTACCCCTATAACTGAAATGGAAATGGGATAGAGTTACGATGGACTTCGTATCAGGGTTACCCCTACCACCAAAAAAGAAAGATGCTATCTGAGTTATTGTTGATCATTTGACGAAGTTCGTACATTTTATTCCGGTACGTATAGACTTCTCACTTGATAGATTAGTTGAGTTGTATATTTCTGAGATTGTCGTATTACACGGAGTGTCGGTATCTATTATTTCGGATAGAGATTCGCAGTTTACATCGCGATTTTAAAAGAAATTACAAGAAGCTTTGGGTACGCAGTTGCATTTTAGCACTGCATTTCACCCTCAAACTGATGTTCAGTCTGAAAGAGTGATTCAGATTCTCGGAGATATGCTTCGCTATTGTGTTTTAGAGTTCGAGGGTAATTGGGAAAAATATTTATTGTTGGTAGAGTTTGCATATAATAATAGCTTTCAATCTAGTTTAAAGATGGCACCATATGAAGCTTTATATGGTCGTAAATGTCGAACTCCAGTATACTAGACTGAGCTTAGTGAGAAAAAGATACACAAGGTTGATTTGATTAGGGAGACCGAAGAGAAAGTGAAAGTGATTCGTGACAGTTTGAAAGCCGCTTCATCGATAGAAATTGTATGTGGATTTGAAACATAAGGATATAGAATTTTAGGTCGACGACAGAGTGTTTTTGAAGGTATCACATTGGAAAAGGATTCTTCGTTTTGGTCGTAAAGGAAAATTGAGTCCGCTATTTATTGGACCATATGAGATTATCGAGAGAATAGGGCCTGTGGCATATCGACTTCAATTACCGTTAGAGTTAGAAAAGATTCATAATGTGTTTCATGTATCTATGTACGATGGTACTGATCAGACCCTTCGCATGTAATTTTTCTGACAGAGGTTGAAATTCAGCCCGACATGTCGTATAACGAAGAACCGATTATAACTATGGCGCGAGAGATTAAAGAGTTCAGAAATAAAATCATAGCTTTAGTGAAGGTCCTTTGGCAATGTCAGGAGATTCAGGAGGCTACTTGGGAACCCGAGGAAAATATGACAAAACAATACCCTAACCTATTCTCTGGTAAGATTTTTGGGAACAAAAATTCCTAAGGGGGGAGAGCTGTAACAGCCCTTTTTTAGTGAAATCAGAATAGTGGTTTCGGGACTACAAATCTGAGGTCAAAAATTTTATTTTAATATTATCTTGTGATCTACAGCATGATAATTTTGTAGTATAAAAATTTCGTTAAGAAACTTTATCGTTTGCTTGTTCAATTTGATGAAAAGGACTAAATCGCATAAAGTGCAAAAGTTAAGTTCTAATAGCTAAAGGGATTAAATAGCTATAGAAATTTTAAGTGGAGGTCTTATATAGTAATTATACCATTAATATGTTAGTGGATGATAATGGCATGGCATTTAGTGAAATAAATAATGTTTATCAAGGTTAATTTTTTAATTTGGTTAATAATGATATAATAAGTTAATACAAATTAAAAAGCTTTCATCTTTCTTATGCTTTTCTACCGAAAATGGAAGAAATGAAAGCCACGAAAGCTAGGTTATTTGGCCATCTTTAAGCCTTCAAAATATTGAATATTTTGAGGTTTGAATATGTTAGGTTTTTGAAGTTTAATGGAAGAAAATGAATCTTTATTGTTAGTTAAACAACTTTTGTTAAGTGATTTTTAATGAAATTGTCAAATAGGGATTAAATTGAGAAATATGATAATTGTGAGGTAAATGTGTGATGTGAAATGTATGGGCTGCTATAAGCATACATTAAATTCGGCTAGGCTTGGTTAGGGGTGAAATTGTATGAATTTCATTTTACGAGCCTAGGGATTAAATTGTAAAGAAGTCAAAGGTGTAGGGGCAAAATAGTAAATTTTTCCATAACGTGATTTTTTTGGATTGAATTGTATAGAATGATGTTTAAATTAGTTAAATTTGATTATATAGATCAATAAAAGCAACGTACAGAATTAGATCGGGGGAAAGATAAAGTATTGGATTGAACGGTTGTTTTCCTTCGTTCGAGTTCGAGGTAAGTTTGTGTAATTAAATTGTGTATTTATATGCTTTAGTTGAAATATATGTATGTGGATTTTGTAATTAATATGTATAATTATCGAGCGCTTAGCCGAGAATGTATGAAGAATACTGAGCCCTGTTTGAACCTTAGGAATTCGTTGGATACAAATGACATATCATTAGGGTTACTGATTCTAGCTCTTATGAGCTTACCGATACTCAGCTCGGAGGAACTTACCATTATTTAGCTCGGAGGAGCTTACCGTTTATAGCTCATATGAGCATACATGTACAAGAATTGATGGATTATAGTTTAGTACACCTCATGTGTACTACCCGCGTATCTAACGATATTTTAAGTGGCTTAACGAGAAAAGTTCTATTATGACGTTATATGAGTTTGATACGAACTAGTATAGGTATGTACATGAATACCTGGAAATGGTTTATATAATGATACACAGATATAAGGTATAAATTTTACATGTACAGGGAATTTAAATAGCTGTTGAACTCATACATGATTTTCGGTTTTATATGAATACATGGCTAACTTGGTTGATGAACATGTGTTAGGTTTTGACCAAATTGAATTGTGATATGCTTGAGTTACTTACTTAAATTGTGGTTAAATGGTAAGTTAAATTTTGTGTTATACAAACTTACTAAGCTTAATTGCTTACTCTATGTTATTTTCTGTGTTTTATAGTGTCTCAGAAGCTCGTTCGGATTGGAAGTTGTCAAAGATCTCATTAAACTATCTATCAGCTATTTTGGTACTTTTGATTGTATATTTTGGTTAAATGGCATGTATAGGTCATTTTGGCTAATGGTAGCTTATATGGTTGGTCATGTATTTAGCCATTTGTTTTGACTTGTTTTTGGTATATTTTGTTATATTTATATGTGTGTAAATGGCCTTATTATATGTGATGTATGATTGCCATGTGATTGTCTTAGATATGAATTGGTATTTTGGGTACTAAATAGTTGAGATTGATAAATTGCATACATGTTAAGTTTTAGGCACAAAGATGCATATATGTGTTTGACCATTTAGGTAGATTTTGGAGGCATAATTGGCATATGTTAAAGTGGCCAATTGAGGTGCCTATGAGTATCATAATTGTATGTGATGTTATAACATGATATAAGCTTGATGTTGGTTGGTTTTGAATGCCTAAAAGTACTAGTGTTATATGCAAATTATTGTGTCTAGGTTGGTACCAATTTGGGTGAGAAATATGGCTTGGAAAATGGCATATTTTGTCCACACGGGTAGAGACACGGGTGTGTGTCTCAACCGTGTGTGACACATGAAATTTAATCAACCAAATAAACTCAAATTCAACCATATATCATTCATACTAGCATGCTTGTTTCCTTGTATATTCTATCTCATTTGGTATAGTTGATTGCATGCCAAATTTATTTGTGAACACAAGCAACCTATGTACATACTCTAAACCAATCACTTGTATTTATACAACCTTAAGCACACAATTGATAAGGAAAATCAAAAGTATAATATAAAAATTGAGACAAATTTTCTATGTTACCCCCACACTTTAGATAACACATTATCCTTAACGTGTAGCCCATAAAAAGATAAGGAAATAAGTTACTCGATTGATCGTGGTCGTTCCAACTGCTATTGGTAGGTGCTTCCTTCTGTGCTCGTTGATAGTCTAAATTGTTGCGTCTCCTTTGTGTGGGGTTCCTACATAGAAAACTTAAACAAACAAAAAAAACTAAAAGTCTATATTTGTCCCTAATCCTAAAAACAAATTAAAATTATCCATAAACTTTAATACAATCCAAAGTTATTATATTCAATAATCCTTCTCATCATCCCAATGTAGCACTCGCCTCATTTCCATCGGGACTTTTCCCTTTCCTGAGCCATGGTCTTGGTGAGAACTCCCACCTGTCGAAGGCGCATAGCGGTTTAGACCTTAGATGGTGGGCCATTTTGGTGTAGAATGTTGCGGTTAAAATGCTGCTTCATACTCATCCTCTGTTCCTAGGAGATCCTGTGCATCCCTTCCATCTTCGGAGTCTTCTCCCTTATTATTCCCTTCTTTGTTTTGATGGATTAGAGTTGAGTCGAACATATTAGGTGGCCAATTCGGGGCTTGCAACCCATGTAGCTTTGCAAACTCCTGAAGTATTGGCCACGTTTCCTACATCCATTGGATCATCTCATCAAGTTTTTCCTCAACACTTCTACTTGCTCCTCTTCTCTCCCTCAATTGCTTCTTCTATTTAACTGATTCTGGAATGTCCAACTTTTCTTTCCTTCTCTGGTTCCATTCAGTGATTTGTTTTCTTTGAAGCTCAATATATTCAATATATAAACAAATCACCGATTACACTTTTTGTAAGTCTCATAAATTGCTCATTTTCTCTCATTCGAATTCCCATCTTTTGACACAGTGCTGTTGCAAGTGAGGAAAGAAAAGTCTGACTTTTTACTCACTCATGTAATGTTTCATCTCACTGATGATCCATCTTCCTACGCATACGTGTTTTTACTGCAAAATACCATACAAAAGAATACTTCAGAAAGTATTAACATTAGAAACATTCAATGCAGGTGCAATTCGAGTGCCTACTAATTACATCCACATTTTTGCTACAAGAAATGTTATAGTCTGATTAAAATTCATTAGGAACCTAGTATCTAGTCTATAGTTCCAAGTACCCCAGCCATGAGTCAAATATTTTACAACACTATCCATAACTATATTTCAAAATTCATCCAAATCAATGCTATTAAGAAAATCACTTTCATAATATAGAGTGTCATAAAATTCTCATATTGCACTAGGGGTTAAGGGGACTTCCACCCCTCGCACCAAAACACTAGTTACATATATCCCTGTTCCATACCGAATTATCTGGTGTTTAAGAGAAGCATAAAATTCATGGAATATGGGAACAATTGCGTTTTCTTTGGGAGTGATACAAAATCGCTCCCAACGAGGGTACCAGACTAAATTCCAAATTTCTTACAATGGACCATGGAGGGTTTGAACCCTCACTTCTGTATGAGAGGTCTCTCCTGAGACTCGAGAAAATATTTCTCGATATTTAATTGATGAAATCTCACAAGGTTCGAAACATCTAAAGTTTCTAAGACCGTAGCGTTCTTACTTTTCCTAGGAGGCATTTTCAATATTTTGAAAGCAAGTAAATAGAAAACAAAAAATTCAATGGAACAATAAAACGAGTAAGGTATTACTTAACCTTAACCTCTTTGTGAATGTTTCTATCGCTTCTCTAAATGATTGATGAAGCCTTCCTTACTAGAGCATTAGGAGTAACAACAGAGATTTGTATGGTTAGGGTTTTATGGTAGAAAAAGGTTTTTGGATTTTTGAAGTTTTTGAAAAGGGTTTAGTGTTAAAATGGATTAAGGGTCTGAGTTAGGATACTTCTAGGTTAAAAATAAAAGTTTTTCGCTTAATGATTGGGTAATATGAGGGCTTGAACATCTAGGTTACACGAGTGGGTCGGGTCAAACCTGTAAAAAATTGCAGCGATGTCGTAACACAGAGGTTTCATGTCGTCACATCCCTAATAGATTGCTAATGTCGCGACATCGGGTTCGATGTCACAACACACCCTACAGTTTTGAAATTCTGGGAGACTGTTCACCATGTCACGACAGAGGACCGTGGTGCTACGATGTTGTTAGGATTTTCATAATTCATTACTACTAGACATGATGTTGTGACACGAAGGGACCGTGTTGCAACATCAACGCTGTTGTCCCAAATTTTTGATCTTTAGAGAACTTTGCTTACCTATTAGCCCTATCTCTAATGTTCCTTTAATATTTCAATTAATTGGTTAGCTAAATATACAACTTTGTATAGTTAGTTAGATTTACGAAAGAAAATGTCAGGTCTTACTGCTGGACTCGCCTGTCAGCTCAACTAGTCTGCACTTAGACATTTCCTGCAAATTGTTTTTGTCCACATTGGTATAACACCCATCGTGCCATTCTATTTGTCTGTGGTTATCGCTCTCTCTAAATTTATCTTTTCTACCTGTCTTAAAAACTGCCAATTCTTTCCGTAGACCATAATTGTTAATTGTAGGACTATGTAATCACGCAACCACTTTAGTTTTTGCTTAACATCTTTGCTTTGTAAGGAGGTTGGGAATTGGGGTTCATACTTGTTGCTTATTATGTTCATCTCAACCATTAAGAATGACCTTACAGGAGTATTCTTTGGGATTTTGAGTAGCAAGGAATTTCACTGCATGGATTTCGATTTTGTAGGTTTTTGGATTTTTCCACTTATTTGCAGGTAATTCTCTTCAGTAGTTCTTGCAGCAATTGAACGTTTTGTGACCTCTGCAACTCAATGTCTATGCTTTTCAATTGTCCAGTTTGATTGATGCCTGTTATGTGTTCATAATTCTTATCAATATATATTTTTCCAATTTGTATCAGTGTTAGGGAAATTCCTAGGTCATTGAATTCTTGAGGTGCCTTGTTTAGGACTAAAGCCGTGTAAAAGATAGTCAAATAAAGTTTATCTCCTAGAATTGCAAGTTTATCTTTTTTTTCTTTGCTAGATCTTGAGACGTCGAGATTTCTTCCGTTAGATTGGCCGTAAACATCATTGTCTCCAATTGTAAGTTCACATTACACTGCTTTTGCATTTTAGCACCATCAGAAGAACCTAAAGTTGCTGAGAAGATGAGTTCCATGTCTAACTAGCTCTTTTATTCACTTTCCATTTCTTTGACAGGTTTTGTAACTTCCCTTGTTTCCATCGTTCAGATCATCTTGGTATTCTTCTGCTTTCCGGGATGAATAATAGCCCAAGAGTTCCTTCTTCTTAGAAGTACTTATTGTAATACTCTCTTCCTTGCTCTATTCTTGGTGTGATAGCCTGAATTAGGGGCTAAATGAAATAGTGATTTCGTAACCACAGATCCGAAGTGAAAATTTTTAATTTTGTGAAATTTTGATAATATCTGCTGGATTGAATATTGGTGTGAAAATGCTATTTGGAAATTTTACCGTTTTGGTGTTTAATTGTGTGTTAAGGACTAAATTGTAATAAGTGAAAAATATGCATTGTGTATGATTAAATGACTTGATTGGAGTATTATGTGAAAGTGGAAGTGTTTATGGTGCAAATAAACCATTAAATTATGTTTTGGACTAAAATGACCTTACATGAGAAAATATCCTAAGAAATGGCTTGAAGGGCAAAATGGTCATTAGTGCATAAAGACAAAACTCATTAAAATAAAGCCTTCATCTTCTCCATGAACCCCTATGTGTTGCCGAAAATTTTGGAACTCCATAGCCAAGGGTTCTTTGATTTTCAAGCTTCATTGTAAGTGCAATTTAGTCCCATTTTCAATTATTTTTGTATTTTTGAGTTCATTTGAGCTTGAATTTCATGATTCTAACATTTATTTGAAGAGAAATAAGAGTTTGAAAAATTTCCCATTTGTGATAAGAGTGAGCTTGGTTGATTAATGGTAGATAATGAAAGTCTTAAGTGTTATTTACATGTTTTATTGGATGAAATTGAATGAAAGTGCATAAAAAGGGGTTAATTTGTAAAGGGTTACAATTTGTTCCTAAATATGTGAAATAATTAGAATTTGAGTGTCATAATTGTGAAAATGGGTTATATAAGCCCATAGATTAAAGAAAATGAGTTTTTGAGTCTAAGGGACTAATTAGTAAATTTTGAAAAGCTGAGAGGCAAATTTATAAAATTGCCCAACTGTGAATTTTGAATGAAATTGAGTGAATTATTGATGAATTGTATTCTGTGGGTTAATTTAGATCAAGAAAGATCTGATAAAGCCCGAGAATGGGGAAAAGATGAAGTTCTCGACTAATTTCGAGAATTAGTCCTTTTTGCAATCCAGGTAAGTTATATGTGAATTTCTGGTATATTTGTTAATACAAATTAAATGTTTATCATTGAACTGTTATATTGAATATAATTGTGCCATTGGACGAGAATTGAACATGTCTCTGTGATTATGGAAATAATGTATTGATTGTAAAGATCCTGGCTGAACAAGTAGGAATAGATATAGATATGTGTGACATGTTGCTAGAGGGCTCCACTGTTTCTGACTGTTATAGTTACCCGGGTGCTGGGTGGTCTTGCATGTGTTGCAGACACCTATCAGCTTATGTGAGCAGGCCCGTGGTTAACTTCTGTACTGTGACTGTTGTAGCTTCAGCTACCCCTCTGATCGTAGCATCAACTACCACTCTGTTTATAGCTTCGGCTATTTCATGGCTTAGCCATGTCTGTAAGGCACCCATGTGCCAACCTCTGTATATCTGTTTATATTCCGAAATTGTTCAACGGGATTAGATTAACCGTATTATATGCAAAGTGAACATGCAAGTGAAATGAAATGGTGCTGTATACTGCGATTAGCACAGTTAAATATGTGTATAATTAATGTATGGAAAGTTCTCGGTGAGTAAGTAAAATTGTTCAATGATTTGTGATGGCATTTGCTAATTGAAATTGATTTTAAATTGCTTTGAAATTTCATATGACTTACTAAGCTCTTTGTAGCTTACCCCTTTCTTTTCCTTTCCTACTAGATTTCCAAGTTGTTTAGATTGGGATCGAGACGTCGGAGTACACTACACACTATCAAGTTTATTTTGGTATATTTTGTGATTTTTACAATGTAAATTATGGCATGTATAGATGAACATTAGAATTGATATTCATTTTGCAAGCTTATAAACTACGTGCCCAAATGTAGTATTTTGAATATTAATGTTTATAAAAGTAATCATTTTGATCAAAATTTCATTATTTTAAGTTGAATTGGTTGTGGATATGAGTGGTTGTGTTTCAGGGAGGTAAAGGCTTGGTAAATAGCCTGACACGGCCTGTATGGTAAGGCATAGGGGCGTGTGCCATGACCGTGGGGAATTTGGCAGAACTCTCCATGGGTGATAAAGTGACCTTCACCATGTGTACATGAGAGCCGAATTATTGTGATGGTGGAGCTATGAGCTGAAAACCATCGAGTATTGAAGGTTAAACTAAAGGGTTCAACGGGAAAGCTGACTAAAGAGTTTGGTATAATATGGTGGTATGCATGTACAGGTGCATTTATATGAGCAAGTGGAATTGTGGGGAAATATATGTGGGTGCAAGGGTGCATGGGAACTTGAGTAGGTGTAAATAATATGCATGATTGTGTGTGAATATTAGTAAGAATAGGTGGTAAGTTGGTGTGTGAAAACCACTCTTGCTGTTATTTAATGTTGCCATGATGTTAACTAGTTACATATAGATTTACTAAGCTTTTTAAAGCTTACTCCTTTCTCTTTTCCTTTCTCTATTAATGTCATGATGTAGGGTGGTGAATATGGTATAAGTTGTGCTTGTTTCCAGGGTGGCAATTGGCTTGGAAAATAACCTATAATTGTTCACACGGGTAGACACACGGGCATTTGTCTAGGCTGTGTGTGACACACGGCCAGCCTCATAGGCGTGTGTATAGGCCGTGTGTCCCCTGCACCTGAATTTATGAAAATGAAATGTTTTGTAATAAACATATGGGTTGGAGACACGACCGTGTGTCTCAACTGTGTGTCGGACACGGCCTAGCCCATAGGTGTGTGGCTTGGCTGTGTGATGAAGTTTTTGTGATGACATCATAAACAGAATACCCCAAAGTTTTCACACGGGCTAAGGCACGGGCGTGTGCTTGGCCATGTGAAGGACACGGCATGGGCCACAGGCGTGTGCTCTGTCATGTGAAAACCCCTGTAGGTTCGAATTGAAAAATAATTTAACACAGGCTGGCAACATGAGCATGTGAGACCACAGGGCCTGCCCACATGGGCGTGTCCCTATCTCACACGGGTGTGTGCCATGTAATAGGTCAAATTTTCCAAAATTTTTTTGAGTGTTCGATTTGGTCTCGGACCACTCCTAAACTATGTTTCGTGGCCTTGTAGGCCCATTTTAAGGACAGTACGATATGTTATGAATAGTTTTAAATTGGAATGAAATTTTGTGGCTTGATTGTGCACAATCGGTTGTGTTATCGTCCGGTAATGCCTTATACTCGATTTTGGCGAAGAATTCAGGTAAAGGGTGTTACATAAACATTACAAATGAATCAAAATTATAGAGTTTAAGAAAAAGCTGATTTGTATTAAGAATGAATACGAATCCACAAAATTTGATTATACTTACAAATCAGATATATCAAGATAAAACAAAGAACAAACAGAAAGTAAATCTAAAACCTAAGAAAAGAGAAAAAATAAACTAAAATTAAAAGAAAAATTCTAAGCTAAGTAATTGGTGTCTATAATGTGTGACAAATGAGCCTATTTATAGATTTCAAGTAGTCATCATCCTTAACCCTAGGTTAGCTAATGTTTCCAAGCTTTAAGTTTGATTGTGCAGACCAAAGCGCCCCTTAGCTCGTGTCAATTCCCATCCAAAGTCGATAGTGAGACACATCAGGACCTGTGTCACAACATAGGAATCAATATACTTCTTTTCAAGATGTCTTAAGGGGTATGCCGCGACACCCTTTAATTGTGTCGTGACGTCAAAGGCAGTCTCAGAATTTCTCCATTCTACTCCCTATGTTGCAACATCAAACGCTCTGTGTTGCGGCATAGTGACCAATATTAGTTTAGCACGCCTTCTAACAAAGTTCATTAGCTCACACAAGGCCTCATTCGACCTCTAAGGTCAATAAAAGACTCAATTTTCACATTTTATTGGCTTTAAGAAAACTTTCAAAAATATAATTAAAACCTAATGATAATGATTATTTTCAAGCTCTTAAAGTGTAAGACTTAGTTTAATCTGCTACATTGAATTACGGCAAATCACTTCCTATCAATGGTACCACAAGTTCCATCAAGTAATTATCTCGTTTGGTTTTGAGATGAATATTTTTAATGATTGTGTGTTTCACAAATTCAGTGGGAGTAAGTATATATTCTTGGTTCTATATGTCAATGACATTTTGTATGCCACTAATGATATATGCTTATTACACAATACCAAAAGGTTCTGATCTAAGTATTTTGATATGAAAGATCATGAGGATGCTTATTTTGTTTTAGGAATTTAGATACATCGAGACCGCTCTCAGGGCATTTTTGGGTTGTCACAAAAGAGCTTCATCGATAAAGTACTTAAAAGGTTTAATATGCAAGGCTATAGACTAGGTGACACCCCTGTTTCTAAAGGAGACAAATTTTGATCTTCTTAATGCCCTAAAAGAAACCTTGAAATTCAGGAAATGCAAAAGATTCCTTATGCATCAGTTGTTGGGATTTAATGTATGCTCAAGTATGTACACATCTGAATATAATGTACTGATCTATCATAATTCGATGTAGCAAATTGAACTAATTTTCATATTTAAGGAGCTTGAATACAAGCATTTTTGTTATGTTTTAAGCTTCTTTAGTTTTACTTACATCTAATAAAATGTGCACATTGAGTCTTTTATTGAACTTACAGCCAAATGAGGCCTAAAGGAGAGTTAACATACTTTGTGAGTGTACAAGAGACCATTAGGAGGCATTTTGGACCAATACTGGACGCTATGTCACAACATGGGAGATCCAATGCTGCAATATAGACAACAGAATGGAGAAAGTAAGAAACTACCTTCAATGTCGCAACATAGGCTAAGGGTGTCACGACATACCCTTAAAGATGGTCGCAAAGGAGCATTCTGGTTGCTATGTCGCGAAATAGGTCCTAGTGTGTCGCGACATTTAATCTGTGACGAGAATAAAAAATGAAGCAATGGCATTTTGGTCTGTATGATCAACCTTAAAGCTTAAGAACATTAGCGAAACTAGGCTATAAATAGGCTCTTTTGGCACGTATTATGTACATCATTCTATTAGCTTAGATTCTTTCTTTAGGTTTAAGTTTTATTTTCCTATTTTCTTTAGGTTTTCATAGTTTTAGTTTATTTGTTCTTTGGTTCTTTTAAGAGTTCTAATTTATAAAGGGGATCAACTATTATGGATTCACACTTATTATCAATATCAATCAGGCTTTTCTTAAACTCTCTATTCCAGTCCATTCCCTATGATTAATTCTACCATTTATTCCATGTTGTTTATGAAAGCCATGAGGAACTAATCCTTCTATGGGGAATTAGTGAGTGAAAACATGATCTTTTAACTATTTTTTATGGTTATTCAATGGATAAATTGTTTAGGAAAGGAAGAACGTGAAACAAACCCTAGGCATGACAACCCTATAAAGTCATCAAGGTGAGAATTAACCCAAAATTGGTATTGCCCATTCGTTGACACCTTTAACCCAAGCCAGTTTGGACTGTGAGGTCGAAATATAAGTAGTTCTTTCTGACTCGTTATATTAATAGAAGATTGGAAGATCCTGCTAGGGTAGTTGATTGACGAATAACCCGAGACGATAATTAGTTGAGATTGTTGAAGCGAGCTAATCACCCATCTTCAGATTTGATTCACTTTATTTCTCTCTAACTCTTGCAATTTTAATTCTTTTATGTTATTTTCCTTTATTAATTTAAAAACCCTAAAAAATCTCTTATTTTACTATGGCACTGTAATTGATTTAAAAGTTTTAATTAGATCTTTAAGTGTTTAGGTTAAGATTGATTTAGTACTCATCTACCTTGGTTATAATCCTTGGAGTACCCACTTACGTTATTGTAAAATTTATATTACAACTCGACCCGTATACATGCGGGGACTACCTCATAATTCACCATTCTATTATAGTATTCACACTCTAGACATTAGTATGTCTAGAGGCAGTCATGTACATTATTGGGATGTTAGGTAGATAGTTAAGCAACATTGGTATGGACCAATGGATAGCAGCCAAGAAAGTTATGAGGTGACTTTAGAGAACAAAATATTACATGCTCACTTGTAAGAGACCAGACCATTTGAAGATTGTAGAGTATTCAACTTCTGATTTTGCTGGGTGCCAAGATTGTAACACCCCAAACCTGAACTAGACATTATGGCCGAATCTGGCGATGTCACATAATAGTGTGTTTGACAACTAAGTTATTACAGTAAAATCATTTCCATGTTATTACCTTTCTTTCTTTATCTCTTATTAGTTCTAAAATAAATCGCTTTACTTATTTAAATCATTTTCCTTAAAACATTTCTCGTTGCGAAAGCTTTTAAAACAAAGCAGTTGAAGTAATCGTGAGTTTAGAAAATACTTTAGCTTTTTGAAAACTGAACTTCCTACGACTAGTAGTTATAATTTCCACAAAAATAAATGAAAACCAAATTTAAGCAAAAGTCCTAAAGAGTCCTCAAATTACATCCCAATAAATTAAAAAATAAACCGTAAATCATAAATTAAAAATCGTAAAAGTCCAAAACTGTGGCCACCATCGGGTCCTCTG
Organism: Gossypium stocksii; assembly: GCA_020496765.1. NCBI lineage: Eukaryota > Viridiplantae > Streptophyta > Magnoliopsida > Malvales > Malvaceae > Gossypium > Gossypium stocksii. Next base: position 35,280,470 of record CM035630.1, read on the forward strand.
CTGCAACGATTTGTCTAGGTTTGGGGATTACCTGTGCACATTAAACAAAGTGGGGTGAGTTTACGTAAACTCAGAGTCTAATGCTGCAGAAAACAAACAATAGTAAACATAGTGCACAATCAAACAATCTTGGTCTTAGCCCAATTCAGTATCAGTATTAGTATGTACAAGGGCCTTAGCCCATCATAGTATCAGTATTGGCATGCACAAGGGCCTTAGCCCATCACAGTATTAGTAATAGATATACAGTATCCAGTAGTAAAGTCCTACCCAACCAGCCTCTACACACCATCTCCATCCAACCCTACACTCCACGTGGGGATTAAGTCACCCACCCATCCCCACATTCCAAGTGGTACTGAATGCGGCACATAAATAGTAATTTGCAGGTGAGCTACCAGTTTTTATGCTTAAAAGCCTTTCAGTACACTTCCTCCAAATATAATCAACCCAACCTAATGCAATGCAAACATACAATAGATGACATGCTTTTATACAAGTATCAATAAACATATATAGAACAGTAATCAGGCCTATAGGCATACAGTTTATCATGCTCAGTCCACTCATCAATTATTCAGTTCACATAATTAAAGGTATAAATAGAGCTTACCGACCCTATAGTAGGTTCACAAGTCGACTTGTGCGACAATCCAACGTTAGCAATCGATTTAACAAAAATGGGCACACACGTCCATGTGGCCTGCTTGTGTGGGCCCACATGCCTGTGTGGCCCACTCGGCCCAAATTGGCCTTGGCCGTGTAGATCACATGGCCTGGCCCAAATTCGCATACACCCGTGTAGATTCCAACGCCGTGTGGCCCACACGGCCCAAAATAGTCTAGCCCGTGTGTCACACACGGCATACCTGACCATCACAAAGTCGTGTCCTTTACGCACGGCCTGGTCTCGCCGATCACCCGCCTGTGTTATGGCACACAACCTACCACACAGATGACCACACGCCTGTGTGGTGTCGACAGTGAGGTTTTTGGCTTTGGCCAAGACCTTGTTTTCTGTGTAATCGGGTACACACCTGTATTATTTTTTATGCCTAAACACTCCTGAGCACTCCAGTACCTATAATTGACCAATATTTCATTCAATTAATCACTTACACAATTGAATTAAACTAAACCCGAAACAAAATATTCATCTTTCAAGCGGACAAATCCATACCTTCAATTAAACAACAGCGTTTCTACACAACTAAGTCTCCAACTAGTGACCACGAGTCCTCGATTCTTCCCCTAATCAACATTAACGGCACCCGTAAATAAAAAGTTAACAAACGAGAACCAAATTCACCTTATTCAACTTACTGAATGGACGGAAACGAATATTACACAATAAAGGAACGATTGAGGAAAGGAAAAACAAAAAGAAAACAACAAGGGTGAGGGAGGAAGAAGCAAAATTCGGCAATGGAGAAAACAAAAAAGGAGCAAAAAGAAAAAAAGATGGCAGAGAATGAAGATAATGCCGAAATTTCCCAAAGGATTCCCAACTAAACCAATAACTCCCCCATCCCTAGAATTTCTCCCACTTCCCCCCACTATCACAACTACTTTAGAAACCCAGTTCTGCACAAATCTAGCCAAAAATAGGAGTAAAAATAATTCCTACACCAATACCCGAACACAGGACCTCCTTCTTCCCAACACTCCTCTTAACCACCAGACTAGCAGGCCCATACTGATATAAACTTACCAACAATTACTTAAAAGCCTATTGGCCAAGGATAAGGTTTTATTCATAAAAATACCAAAATTTTCCCAAGTCAAGGCTTGAACTTGGGACCTCACACACACACCCAGAACACTTAACCACTAAAGATGACAGACAGTTGTGTAATTCACGAACCTAATAGCAACAACAGCCCTAAAACTCCCTTGAGTCACCGAAAGGATGTTATGTAATTCACGAACCTCTCCTAATAGTACACCAAGACCAACAATTAAATCGAATGTCACAAATGTACACACTGCTCCAAACTCTTTCCACGAAATGAAAACAACATCATTAACAAAATTAAATAGAAATTACTTACAGAGACTAACATAGTACCAAGTAGAGAAATCCTAGTTCTAACATACAACAACACAAAGAGGCAGCCAAAAGATAAAAGAAATAATGGAAACAAAAGAGATAGTAAAGGAAAACACAAAGAGGAAGAAAAACAAAAAGGGAAAATAGTGGAAGGGTAATCGACCAAAATTGAAAAAAAAAACAAAAGAAGAAATTGTACATGAAAAGAGGGAGAGCAAGTGGGAAATGTGTGTTGGGGAGAAATTTTCTCAAAAAATAAAATAAAATATAGTTTAAGTCACTAAACTAATAGGCTCATTCTTGTCAAGCTTGCGTAGGAATTAAATTTAAGTTAGATGTTCAAAGATAAGGATGGGGACAAAAATAACAAAATTTTTTAAGGGAGGGATTTGAACATAGGTCTTCAGACACACATTCAAAACACTTAACCACTAACCTAAATTAAATCACTTAACAAAAATTTCACAATCTTAACCAAAAATTCAAAACATGATCAATATTGGTTTTACTAACCCAACTTTTTCTAACATAGTTTTTGGATGTGACACTTATAACTTTTTCTCTTTAGAGTTTTAAAAGAGGAACAAAATCTTCATGAAAAAAATTCAAAATATTTAATTTGAATCCAAATTATTTTGGCTATTACACTTTTTTTATTCAATTTTTATTTGTTAAAGAAATAAAGAAATATAGTAATTTCTAAATATTCTCTCAATTAGTAATGATTAATGGTTTTTAAATTTCACCAAGAACCCAATTTAACAATAATAATACTTATAAGCTATGGTCTGTTTAACAATTGGCTAATAGTTAATTACGGTAGTTGGTTTGGCCAACTGATTTGATTAATTGATTTGACCAATTAGTTTCATTAACTATTTATTTAAAAGTGTTTGGTAAAATTTAGCTGATAGTTGAAAGCTAATATGTGTAAAATGACAAATAAGAGCATGATACATTTTATTGTTTAGTATTTATTTGTTTATAATACTTTAGTCTTTATTGAGTGAAATTATTGAAATAAAACACTATTACCAAGTAATTAAAACATCAATTATGAAAATTAATTATTGAATATTTTTGAAAATTTAAATAAACAAATTTCTTAAGCTCTTTATTTGCAAATATTAACCTTGTAGAAATTGATAAATATTAATAGTGCATTAATATAATTGTAAATTATATTCTAGTGATAATTATGTTATGTTCTTAGTTTGTAAATTAGTGATAATTATGTCACACTCTGAATAAGTTTGTCAAGTAGCATATTTCAATTAATATAAAGTTGCATAAGAAACCATTCTACACAAATTAAACTGAAAATAAATTAAGAGTACATAAATATTCAAGGATGAATGAGCTCGATTGAAAATTTCTTGTGGCAATGTTAATTTTTGTAGATTCACGGTGGAGGTTTTTTTTTGAGATTTACCTTGGACTTTAGAGGTGAAAGTGAAAATGGGAGAATGGAGGCTACTGATATGTTGACACCCTTATTAGGTTTTAGCACATATGACAAAGGGAGTAATTTTTGAGCAAGCAAAGTCAGATTTATCATTTCACATATCTCATTCCCAATCAACTATTGGATTCAACTACTCATACTAGAAATCATAAATGAGAGTTTTTAGCAAGTTAATAGATGAGAAGGCTTGGAAAGTTGTGTTAAGAAGGTGGGAACCACCTCAAACTATGGAAAAGAACTCTAAAAATTGAGGCAACTTGGACGATAGAGGAAAACAAGGCTACCAATTACAACTCGAAGGCATTGTTTGCCATCTTTAACGCAGTTGATTCATAAGACTCAAATGGATATCTAGGTGTCTGTCTACTAGGGAAGATTGGACTATTTTGGAAATTGCCCATGAAGGAACATTTAAAGTGAAAATGTTAAAACTTCAAATGCTCGCGATTAGGTTTGAAACCTTTAGAATGTAAGAATTTGAGTCTATACCTTAATTTTATGCTTGATTATGTGAACCAAATTTTTAAAAATTGGGCCATTGCCCATTTAACTACCTCTACTTTTCTCCCGTTTCCAAATTGGTGTTTTTTCAATTAAAGATAATTTCAAAATTATTTTCAAATCCAATCTCGTTTTTAAAATCCATTTAAACCAAATTAATTCTCAAACACTCAATTTTAATTTCTTAACATAGAATTATTAATTTTATTAATTTTAATATTTATTTAATTAATCCCTAATTATTTTAATTACCTATTCCAAATACAACTTCCAATTCACTAACCCCTGATTTACTATCCCGATTCTACTAGCATGATTTTTGGGATGTGACAATTGCTTTTACTGCTAAAGAAGTTTGGGATCAAGGTAGTTGTTGTTAAAGAATCCAAGGACATTGGTTCCATATGTGTTGATGAGCTCATTGGATCTTTTCAAAAATTTGAAATGAATCTTGAAGAATTCCAATGAGAAAGGGGTAAGTTAGACAAAACTTTTCTCCAGTAGCAACAAGAAAAAAGGACACATTACCGAACACAATAAATGAAACAACTATGGCTGTTCAAGAATTGAAAAAGTTGTTGGCTCTTTTGGAAAATAACTATGACAAAGTGTTCAAAAAGTTTCTCCAAAAAGTCTAAATCTAATGAGAGCAAAGGTAAGAGGAAGGTTGCTTTAACTCAAACAAATACAAAAGAGATGAAAAAAAATGGATTCAATTCTATGAGTGTGAAGGATATGGGAACATTCAGTCTAAGTGTGTAAAAACCTTAAAAAAAGAAGAACATTGCCACTTAGAGTGACGGGTTAGAAAGTGACGAATGTGATAATGATCGTTTAATTAATTTTGTTGTTTTTCTACTAAACTGAAAGGTGTTATGCCCATACAGAAAACACAACAACTGACAATGATGAATATGTGGAGGTGCAAATGGATGAAACATATATTGTAATGCTAAAAAAAATGCCAAACAACTTAGTAGAGAGCTAGCCATCCTTAAAGAAGAAATTTTAAAGCTTGCAAAACTGGTAAATAAAAAAGAAGTTCATGTTAAGGTCTAGTGACCTAAGTGTAGTTTATTCACCATTTGTATATGTAATTTTTAGATCACAATGGTTTAAATAAAAATTCATTATTCACATTAATATCATTTGTATTTGTCCTTAATGGTTTTTGCACTCAAAATAAAATGTAAGCAAATATTTGCTCATTGATTACCTAAATTTTAACTAATACTAAGTTGTATTACGTTGTCGGATCGAAATGCAAGAAGACAACTTATATTAGTAGGTAATCCAAAAGGTCTATAGTCTAAAAAGGCTATTATGTCATCTATCAAGTCCAAATAGGGAGATACCTTGTCTTGGATATTAGAGTGATTTACTCCCAAAAGAAAAAGGTAGAAATGTTATTTTCTAGACTAATAATACATCAGACATGACCCAAGTTGAATCAATCCTAGATGATTTATGGGTTAATTCACTTGCAATATTCATAGTGTGCCTCACCTCAATCCTAAGCAAGTAACTAATTATGACTCTCATACTTTGATGTATTAATAGTTTGAATTCAAATAACTAAAGAGTTGAAAGGTAGTATTTTGGGTATACGATTTCTACATGATATAACTTCATTTACATAGTAAAATTTATAACCTAATAAAGGGTGAACAATATCCTCTCATTAATATTACATGATAGATGAAAAAATAATGTGACCACGGGTCATTTGTCTAAGACAAATGATTTACTTACTATTTATTAGCAATTGACTTTTTCATGAAGGAAGATGTAATGGTTACCATGAGATAAAATATGACCATACTGATGAATGAATTTAATCCAAAGATATTAAAGATATCCTATGATGGTAACACACTTATGACAGGGTCATTAGACAAACACATATAAACTTACTTTCATAAAGGTATATAATAAGGGAGAGTTCAATCATGGTACTTTGGTGGAATGACTCATTGATTAAATAATTTTGTAATTAATAGGTGAAGAGTCGAATATAATTACAAAGTATATGAGCCTTAATTATATAGGTTCAATCGGTTCCTCCACCAGCTAAAGATAACCCAAAACGGATTGCATGTAGAATCAATAATATGAAATGAATGAAAACAAAGACTAAGAGAAATAAATGGCATGTATCACTATCCACAGTGAATGTGCTTTCTCGCTAAATTAATTTCTTCGAACTATTATTTAATGGACTGTAAGTAAATAATTAAAATTCGAAGTGTGAATTAAATTAACTAGTCATCATAGTTTTATTGATTGGGGAATTAAATATATTTCTTCATAATTCTAATATGATAATGTAGCTATAACTGTAATGAAATTAAAATTGGGTTGAGAAAATTATTTAATTGGATAAATTAATTAATTAATATTTTAAAAAATAGAAAAATAGTTTTTGGTGTGGATAAATTATAAGTGTTGGATAAAAGTTAAGATAATACATATAATTGTACGAAACACATGAAACGAGCTTGAAAGACCATCCCATGTAAAGGGCGGCAAACCCTAGTCCCAGTAAGAGTATGGCATCCCCCATTGTATTACAATTATAGTGGAATATTTTATTTTCTATTCAAAATTATTATCTAATTATGGGATAATGGCAAAAAATCCTCTTATACTTTAACAAAATTGTCAATGTGGTACATGTACTTTCAATTTGTCCAATATGGTACCTGAACTTTTATTCTATCTACCAATATGGTACCTCCCTCGAACAATTTTAATTTCTGGTGTGGCAAGACACGTCACTCTCTTAAATGGTGACATGTTTCACTTTTTCAGTGTTCTTTTTTTTTATGAAAACATGTTAGGGGCTTCAAATTAAATATGTGGAGTGTGCCTCGAATTTTCGGACCCTTTAAAGCACTTATTGTTACCTGTATAACAACAAGTGGACATTAGAATTGCAGCACTACTAGAAAGAGATAATGTTGCAACAAGGAGATTCCCGATGTCATGATGATAGATGACGTCGTGATGAGGCGATTTGGGACATTGTGACATGGTGATGTGTTCCCAGGTAAATCAGGTTTCTTTTCCCAGTTAAACTTTACCATCTTTTCCTAATTAAACTCTAATTACTATAGAGATATTTTAGTCATATATTCACATGAATTTTAGCCTATAAAAAGGCATTTGTAACCTTAGAATTGATAACTTCATCACATTAAGATTAAGAGAGTTTTGGAAAGTTTTAAGGGAATTTCGTATTTTAGTTGGAAAGCTTTATTTTTGGGATTTAGGATTTATTTATTTTTGAGTTATCTTCATCTTGTACTCGTTCAGATTATTTTCCATTTTAGTAAAGTTCCCTTTGCCCATAGTTTTTATCCTCTTCGAAGGAATTTTCCATGTAAAATATTTGTGTGTTCGTTCTTATCTATTTTACTTGTTCATTTATATGGGTTGATCTCCACAAACTGGTATCAAAGCCTGGTTCAACTTTAGATTGATTTGTTCGGTGACACAACAACGAATTTGGATATCGCGAAGTTCGATAAGATCACAAATTTCAGTTTTAGCAATTTCAAATAATTATGGAGGTAGCTGATGTGGCTGAGGACAAGGGTGATGATTGGTTGTTCTCCACATAAAATTCGATTGAAGGTGGAGTCATGTCAAGTATCAAGCATGTACCTGATTTAGAGAAGAATCTCATCCCTTTTTGGTATTTAGAACTCGAATGTTTGTAGAATGTTTGAGGCAAATTTGGTCGCAATGGGTTACAGTCATGTGCAGATAGTTAATTTTTTTTCTCCCCTATTTGGGTATTACTGGCCCTTGTTGCATTATACAACTTTGATTTGAAGACTAGGAGTCTTTTATTTTCCAAATTCAAGCACGGTTTACACTTGATTGACATTTTGCAAAATTCGAGTTAGGCCTGTAACGAAGCATGGAAAATGAGGCGTGATAAATACGAGTCAAGGTGAAAATTTGTGGGGTATGTCTCACATTTATTAAAAAGTTTGCAGAGACTTAATGTAACGCCCTGATTTTCGGGATTTTTCGGGTTTTGTGAATTTTAGTAAAGTTTTAAAATTTTGGTGTTCTGAAGGTTGAAAATGTATGTACATGTGTTAGTGGGCCTTTAGAAGGCCCAAGCTTAAGTTAAAACCCGGTAAAATATTAAGTTGGATTTTCAAGTGAAAGGGGACTTGGTTAAGTGGGCCTTTAAGAAAAACCGGGTAAAATATGTCACAAAGGGAGCCTTGGTAGAGTGGCAAGGTGGCGCCACTAAGCTCCTAAAAAAGTGGCGCCTAAGTGGGTACTCAAGGACAAGGGTTTGAGTTGCAAGGTAAGCGTAGTGTTCTTTTTAATTTTTAAGCATGTGCCGGGCATGCGACTAATTTAAGTAGGAATTTCGGCAAGGGCTTTTAGGGACTTGGGCCGGTTACTCAAGTGTGATATTAGGGTTATATCTTTTTCTATTTTCTGTCATAAGAATTAGGGTTAGCCACCTTAGGAATTATTTTTCTCTTCTACTGTCAGAAAAGCCGAAATTTGCCTCCCTGGGAAGCTCATAGCCGAATTCTTTCTCTCCACCTCTACCATTACTTTTCTTCACTTTTCTTCTTCCTCTTTGATTCATTCCTTAGCCGAAACCCCCTCATTCCCTCATTCATCTTCTCTTTTGATCACACCCTCCATAAAATCACCATAATCAATTTCCTTAAAAAGTTGAAATCCCGAAAAGAACTCACATTTGTGCCGAATTTCCTAACCCAAGATTCCTCAACTTTCTTTCGTTCTTTTGGCCAAATCTCACTCCTTCTACACTCTAAATCCCTGTTGACAACACCTATACTAAACTCCCCACACCGAATCATCTTCTTCCTTACCTTTCTAAATTAGTTTAGGGAGATAGCCGAAAATTTCAGATCTCAGAGATAAGGGTTCTACTAACATTTAAGGGTTAGGTCTGCTTCAGATCTGAGTTAGAGGCAAGGTAAAAGCAGTGGTAAGTGGTTATCAACTCAGATCTTTAAGATATTTTATACTTTGGAAAAGCCGAAAGTCCCTAAAGTTAAGGAGGTTGTCGATTTAGTCTATTAGTGATTTAAAGTAGTATTTTGGTTCTTTTTGGATGTTAGTTAGCAAGGAAGGTGATCAAGCAAGGAGTGGAAGGCATCAGTATTATCAGATCTAGATCCAGTGCATCTAAATCGACAGAGGTAAGTTTTCATGGCCATTAAGGGTGTGGCCGATTGTGGTGAGGGATTTTGGTTGTAGTTTTTCATAGATCTACTGATTAGTCACTTAGATAATGGATTGTAGGAATGGACGCGTAGGAAATCTCGTCAGTGGAACTGCAAAACAGGTGTGTGTTTTGAACACCCTTCAATGCTCAAATCGGCAAAAGTTGAAAAGCCGAAATGCCAAAATTTCGGCATTTCGAGAGCTTGTGAGCGTGCGAATGCTCTCAAGTTGGTAGGAAAAGGTTGGTTTTGGAATCGGCACTGTCAGTCGGGATGACCGCGAAATTTTAGGCGCTACGGTAAGTTGGGCCTCGGTGGGCCGAATATGGGCCCAATAGGCAATTTAGGCCCATTTGGGTAAAAATAGGTTTAAAGGTAATAATATGGATTACAGGTATAAAAGTTGTTAAAATAAGATAATGGATTGGAACTTAAGGCTTAAATGGGCCTAATGGGCTAAAATGGCATGGTAGAGCCCATTAGGGGTTTTAGGGCCTAAGGACTAGAGCTGATAAACTAAATTAAATGAGTTTCTGTAACAACCACTGTAATAGTAGATGCTGTAATAATAATAGAAACTGTAATAAGAGAACAAAATTACTGAAATACCCTTAGGGTGAGAAATTACTGATTTACCCCTAAGTATAAAATTACCATTATACCCCTAAGGCTAAAATCGACTGTACTGTTTAACATGACTGTTTCTGTTACGGCATATCATGATGTATGTATGTCTGATGCATGGGTTGGGTTTATATTGGAGGAAGTGTGAGTGGCACTGCCACGTTACTGAAAGGGGCTATGCCTCGTACTGTTTCTGAAAGGGGCTTTGCCTCGTATACTGTTTATCTGAGCAGCCATCCTGCGACTGTGGTGTGTGGGCTGGGTGGGTCGAGTTATTCCTCACATGGTGTGTTGGCTGGTACGGGTGGTGTGTAGCGGTTGGTGGGTTGAGTAGTCTCCCCAATCGGGTTGCATTCATACTGTTATACTGTACTGTACTGTTATGGGCCTATGGGCCAAACTGTTATCTGAATAGGGCTTGGGCCCAGTATCTGTTAGAGGGCTTTAACCCAGTATCTGTAATCTGGATAGGGCTTCGGCCCAATATCTGACTGAGACTGGTTAGGGCTCAGGCCTAGTGGGCTCGAGCCGATGTAGGCTTTGGATAGGTTCTGCACACACTGAGTTTTCCCAAACTCACCCTTCTCTTTCCATCCTTGCAGGTGAGCCCTAGATCGTGACTTGGTTGCTGGGAGGTATTCAGAGTGGCCACGAGGACTGAGCACGGTTTAAATAAGTTTTACTACTTTATATTTCTAATTATCGGTTTCTACTTTTAAATTTGTTAATGGGTTATAATAAGGCCACTATGACTGTTTTATTTGGGATTTTCAACTCTTTTATTTCAACCACAACTACACACCATTTTTTTCAAAAATTTAACAAATGTTTTCTTAACCAACCCGACAATACAAATGGATAAGTAGGATAATAAGGTTAAAATGAATCGCTTATCAAATGGAATAGAGATTAAGTTGAATAATTATTAAAACGGGAATTTCTAAAAAAAAAGCATTGCTTTTCAAAACTCACCATCGGACTTAGTAAATAGGGCGGCATAGAATATTCTAGGTGATGTAGCACACCGGACATGGCCATAACGTCTGGGCCAGGTTTGGGGTGTTACATTTAGTGGTATCAGAGCCAGGTTACAACAACTCGGCTGTGAATCGGGTCTAAAAAGGGTTTTCAAAAAAAATTTTACAGTCCGAAGGGTATTTTTGGAAAATCAGATTTCTGAAAAATTTTTGGTTTTAAAAAGTTTTTTTTTCCTTCAAATTGTAGTTTTAAAACAAGTTGTTTTTAAACATTGATTTTTAAGAGGCCTCAAGCTATTTGATCTGATAAATCGGAAAGTGGCACACTGAATCCTCGACACCAAGTTGTGAGTATTTTCTGCCTTAACTTCTGTACTGTACTGAAAATAAAACTGTAGATAGTACTGAGCCTTGGATATGATACGATAGGTGAGGTAGTATTAAGGCAATAAAACTGAAACTGTAGGGTAAACTAAACCCTAGGAAACTGAGACAGTAGCTAGGCTACGATCGCGCGAACACAACTCTGAAACTTTATCTGTTCATAAAATATTCTGTAATAAACAACTGAAACATTAACTGATGTCATAAAATTCGTAAAACAGATAATCGATATGAGTACAAGCTGCTCGTGGACAAGGCCGTGGACGAGGCCGAGTTAGTGCTCAAGTTGGATCGTCGTCTTCTGAGGATATGCCAGCTGGAGAGGCACGACCACCGATTGAGGATAATGGGCCGTACGATCGGGTCGCAGGGGACGACGCTCTGTCCCAGGCCATGCTGAGAGTTTTGGAAAGGGTGGCTGGAGCCAATGTTGGGGCCATGAATAGGGGGTCCATTTCTGAGCGACTCCGGGCCAATGGAGCAGAAGTTTTTAGGGGCATATCTGGAGTGGCCCCGAATGTAGCTGAGTACTGGCTGGAAGCCACGGAGTGAATTATGGATAACTTAGACTGCTCAGTGGAGCAGAAGTTAAAAGGAGCGGTATCGTTGCTGAGGGACGAGGCGTATCAATGGTGGATCACCGTGAGAGAGGTTACCCCAGCTGAGAGGGTAACCTGGGAATTGTTCAAGCAGTCTTTCAAGGTAAAATATGTTGGGGCTAGTTATGTGGACGCACGAAGGAAGGAATTTCTAAACCTGACCCAGGATAGTAAGACTGTGGCTGAATATGACGCAGAATTTCTGCGACTAAGCCGGTATGCTAGTAGCATTGTTTCCACCGAATATGAGCGTAGTGTTCGGTTTAAGGATGGCCTCAGAGATGAGCTGAGAGTTTTGATAGCGCCGCAGAGGGAGCGCGACTTTGCTGCACTGGTGGAGAAGGCTAAAATAGTCGAGGAAGTGAAGCAAGCTGAAAGGCAGAATAGCGATAGGGATCGCAACCATTTGAAGAGAGATTCTGGAACATCAGGAGCTGCAAACCTGAATTTTAAGAGGGCTAGAGTAGAAGAACCAGTGCGAGCTGTGCCAGTGAATGTTATTAGACCACAGGCTTGTAGAGACTGTGGCAGAGTTCATCGAGGAGAATGCTGGAAACGCAGTGGAGCTTGTTTTCGTTGTGGGTCTAAGGATCATCAGGTTAAGGACTGCCCACAGAAGCCAGCTCAGGCTCAAGCTGTTGATCAGAGGGTTGCTCAGCCTGCGCGAGGAGGACTACCACCGCCAAGGGGCCGTGGTCAAGGTAGTGGAGGCAATGGTTATGGATGTGGTCGTGGAGCACCTGGCAGGGGTGCTGGTAATGCTGAGGCTCATCAGCCAGCCTTAGTGTATGCTGCTCGCCGTCGCGAGGAGGGTGATGCACCTGATGTTATAACTGGTACGTTCTTAATATCTCATACACCATATACTGCTTTAATTGATGTGGGTTCGACGTATTCGTATATTGCTTGTGAAATTTCTAGGTCGTTGGCTGTGCATTCTGAGGAGACTGTGAGTGGGGTTACAGTAGTTAGTCCTTTAGGTCACTCTGTTAAAGTAGACAAACTATTTAGGGAAGTGCCTTTAGAGACTCAGGTTGGATCTTTACTGGAGATTTAATGGAGCTACCTTTTGGAGAATTCGACTTGATTTTGGGCATGGACTGGTTAACCAAGCACAAGGCAACGCTGGATTGCGCGGCCAAAAGAATGGTATTGAGAACAACCGAAGGCGAGGAGGTGATGGTGATTGTTGAATGTAGGGACTATTTGTCCAATGTGGTTTCTGCCTTAAGGGATGAAAGGTTGATCCGCAAAGGTTGTGAAGCATACTTGGCATTCGTAAGTCAAACTGAACCCGAAGGGGTGACAGTGGAGACAGTAAGGACTGTTAATAAATTTTAAGATGTATTTCCTGAGGAGCTTCCTGGATTACCTCCTAACCAAGAAGTGGAATTTGGGATCGATCTGTCGCCTGGAATAGCTCCAGTGTCCATTGCGCCTTACAAAATGGCACCAAAGGAGTTAGTGGAATTGAAAGCCCAGATTCAAGAGTTGCTAGATAGGGGCTTCATTAGACCGAGTGTGTCTCCGTGGGAAGCACCGGTGCTGTTCATGAAAAAGAAGGATGGAACGATGCGTATATGCATCGATTATCGCCAGTTGAACAAACTGACGATAAAGAACAAGTACCCTCTGCCGAGAATAGATGATTTGTTCGACCAGCTTCAAGGAGCTTCTGTGTTTTCCAAGATCGACCTTCGATCTGGATATCATCAGTTAAGGGTAAAGGAGGTGGATGTGCATAAGACGGCATTTAGAACTCACTATGGTCACTACGAGTTTTTGGTTATGCCATTTAGATTGACGAATGCACCAGCAACTTTTATGGATTTAATGAATCGAGTATTTTAGTCGTACTTGGATCGTTTCGTGGTCGTCTTTATTGACGATATATTGGTGTATTCGAAAACAGAGGAGAAGCATGACGAGCATCTTCGAATTTTTCTACAAGTTTTGAGGGAAAAGCAGCTGTATGCGAAATTTAGCAAGTGCGAATTCTGGCTTCGAGAAGTGACTTTTCTGGGTCATGTTGTTTCTGCTGAGAGGATTAGGGTAGATCCTCGCAAGATTGAGGCAGTCTTGGACTGGAAGCCGCCAAGGTCTGTATCAGAAATTCATAGTTTTCTGGGTTTGGCAGGCTATTATAGAAGGTTTGTTGAGGGGTTTTCTATCATCGTGAATCCGTTAACGAAATTGTTAAGGAAGGGAGTAGCCTTTAATTGGACTGAGAGGTAGCAAGAAGCTTTTGACAACCTGAAAAAGGTGTTGACTGAGGCGCCAGTGTTGATTCAGCTGGAATCTGGGAAGGACTTTACGGTTTGTAGCGATGCTTCGCACGTGGGATTAGGTTGTGTACTGATGCAAGAGGGTAAGGTGGTTGCTTATGCTTCGCGACAGCTTAAGCCTCATGAGGTGAATTACCCTATGCATGATTTGGAGTTGGCAGCGGTGGTATTTGCATTGAAAATCTGGAGACACTACCCTTGTGGGGAAAAGTGTATTATATACATTGACCATAAAAGTCTCAAATATCTGTTAACTCAAAAGGAGTTGAATCTTAGGCAACGGAGATGGATAGAGTTGCTTAAGGACTACGACTGTTTGATTGAATACCACCCTGGCAAGGCTAATGTAGTGGCTGATGCACTGAGTCGAAGGACCGTTGCTGAGTTAAAGGCCATGTTTGCTCGTATGAGTTTGTATGATGATGGGAGCTTGCTAGCAGAGTTGCAAGTAAGACCGACTTGGACTGAGAGAATCAAAGAGTTACAGTTGAAGGATGATTCGTTGATTCCTCGATTTCAGCAAGTCAAGAATGGTGAGAGTGAGGATTTTAGACTGAATTCTAATGGGGTTCTTTGTTTCTGTGGGAGAATTTGCGTTCTTAAGGACTCTGATTTAAGGCAGTTGATTTTGGGTGAGGCTCATGTTGGACCTTATGCTATGCATCCTGGAGGTAATAAGTTGTATAAACACTTGCGAGAGGTTTATTGGTGGCCTAGACTTAAGCGAGAGGTAACTGAGGTCGTTGGGAAATGTTTGATGTGTCAGCAAGTTAAAGCTGAGCACCAATTGCCTTATGGATTGTTGCAGCTAGTGAAGATTCCGCAGTGGAAATGGGAAAGAGTAACGATGGATTTTGTGAGTGGGTTGCCTTTGACATCTTCGAAGAAAGACTCTGTATGGGTAATCGTGGATAGGTTGACGAAGTCTGCTCATTTTGTACCAGTTAGAACTGAGTACTCACTGCAGAAGTTGGCCAAGTTGTATGTCGCAGAAATTGTGCGTTTGCATGGGGTGCCAGTTTCGATAATTTCTAATCGAGACCCTAGATTTACATCTCAATTCTGGAAGAAGTTGCATGAGGCGTTAGGTACGCGAGTGGACTTTAGTACTGCATTTCACCCTCAGACAGATGGTCAGTCTGAGAGGGTTATTCAAGTGTTGGAGGACATGTTGAGAGGATGTGTGATTGACTTCTGTGGTAGTTGGGAAGACTATTTGCCATTGGCGGAATTTGCATACAACAATAGCTATCAAGCGAGTATTCAAATGGCTCCATATGAGGCACTTTATGGGCGGAGATGTCGTACTCCTACGTGTTGGACAGAGTTAGGAGAACGTAAAGTGCTTGGACCAGAGTTAGTGGCAGATACTAAAAGTAAGGTTAAGCTGATTCGAGATCGGTTAAAGGAGGCGTCTGATCGGTAAAAGTCATATGCTGACCTTAAGCGTAAGGAGATTGAGTTCGCTGTTGGGGATATGGTGTTCCTAAAGGTGTCGCTGTGGAAGAAGATCTTGAGATTCGGTAGAAAGGGCAAGCTAAGTCCGCGGTTTATTGGGCCTTATAGGATTCTCAAGCGGATTGGGCTAGTAGCATATCAGTTGGAGTTGCCACCAGAGTTGGATCGTATCCATGATGTTTTTCACGTGTCTAGGCTAAGACGGTATCGGTCGGACCCTTCGCATATTGTACCAGTAGAGGAGATTGCAGTAAATACTGATTTGACCTTCGAGGAGGAACCTGTGGAGATCTTAGATCGTGAAGTCAAAGTCTTAAGGAGGAAGTCTGTTCCATTGGTAAATGTGCTATGGCGTAATCATGGTAGAGAAGAAGCTACTTGGGAGCCAGAGGAGACTATGCGTGAACAATACCCTCAGTTATTTGGATCAGGTAAATTTCGAGGCCGAAATTTCTTTAAGGGGGTAGAGTTGTAACGCCCTGATTTTCAGGATTTTTCGGGTTTTGTGAATTTTAGTGAAGTTTTAAAATTTTGGTGTTCTGAAGGTTGAAAATGTATGTACATGTGTTAGTGGGCCTTTAGAAGGCCCAAGCTTAAGTTAAAACCCAGTAAAATATTAAGTTGGATTTTCAAGTGAAAGGGGACTTGGTTAAGTGGGCCTTTAAGAAAAACCGGGTAAAATATGTCACAAAAGGAGCCTTGGTAGAGTGGCAAGGTGGCGCCACTAAGCTCCTAAAAAAGTGGCGCCTAAGTGGGTACTCAAGGACAAGGGTTCGAGTTGCAAGGTAAGCGTAGTGTTCTTTTTAATTTTTAAGCATGTGCCGGGCATGTGACTAATTTAAGTAGGAATTTCGGCAAGGGATTTTAGGGACTTGGGCCGATTACTCAAGTATGATATTAGGGTTATATCTTTTTCTATTTTCTGTCATAAGAATTAGGGTTAGCCACCTTAGGAATTATTTTTCTCTTCTACTGTCAGAAAAGCTGAAATTTACCTTCCTAGGAAGCTCATAGCCGAATTCTTTCTCTCCACCTCTACCATTACTTTTCTTCACTTTTCTTCTTCCTCTTTGATTCATTCCTTAGCCGAAACCCCCTCATTCCCTCATTCATCTTCTCTTTTGATCACACCCTCCATAAAACCACCATAATCAATTTCCTTAAAAAGTCAAAATCCTGAAAAGAACTCACCTTTGTGCCGAATTTCCTAAGCCAAGATTCCTCAACTTTCTTTCGTTCTTTTGGCCAAATCTCACTCCTTCTACACTCTAAATCCCTGTTGACAACACCTATACTAAACTCCCCACACCGAATCATCTTCTTCCTTACCTTTCTAAAAGCTGAAATCACCATTAGTTTAGGGAGATAGCCGAAAATTTCAGATCTCAGAGATAAGGGTTCTACTAACGTTTAAGGGTTAGGTCTACTTCAGATCTGAGTTAGAGGCAAGGTAGAAGCAGTGGTAAGTGGTTATCAACTCAGATCTTTAAGATATTTCATACTTTGGAAAAGCCGAAAGTCCCTAAAGTTAGGGAGGTTGTCGATTTAGTCTATTAGTGATTTAAAGTAGTATTTTGGTTCTTTTTGGATGTTAGTTAGCAAGGAAGGTGATCAAGCAAGGAGTGGAAGGCATCGGTATTATCAGATCTAGATCTAGTGCATCTAAATCGACAGAGGTAAGTTTTCATGGCCATTAAGGGTGTGGCCGATTGTGGTGAGGGATTTTGGTTGTAGTTTTTCATAGATCTACTGATTAGTCACTTAGATAATAGATTGTAGGAACGGACGCGTAGGAAATCTCGTCAGTGGAACTGCAAAACAGGTGTCTGTTTCGAACACCCTTCAATGCTCAAATCAGCAAAAGCCGAAAAGCCGAAATGCCAAAATTCTGGCATTTCGAGAGCTTGTGAGCGTGCGAACGCTCTCAAGTTGGTAGGAGAAGGTTGGTTTTGGAATCGGCACTGTCAGGCGGGCTGACCACGGAATTTTGAGCGCTACGGTAAGTTGGGCCTCGGTGGGTCGAATATGGGCCCAATGAGCAATTTGGGCCCATTTGGGTAAAAATAGATTTAAAGGCAATAATATGGATTACAGGCATAAAATTTGTTAAAATAAGATAATGGATTGGAAATTAAGGCTTAAATGGGCCTAATGGGCTAAAATAGCATGGTAGAGCCCATTAGGGGTTTTAGGGCCTAAGGAATAGAACTGATAAACTAAATTAAATGAGTTTCTGTAACAACCACTGTAATAGTAGAGGCTGTAATAATAATAAAAACTATAATAAGAAAACAAAATTACTGAAATACCCTTAGGGTGAGAAATTACTGATTTACCCCTAAGTATAAAATTACAATTATACCCCTAGGGCTAAAATCGACTGTACTGTTTGACATGACTGTTTCTGTTACTGCATATCATGATGTATGTATGTCTGATGCATGGGTTGGGTTTATATTGGAGGAAGTGTGAGTGGCACTGCCACGTTACTGAAAGGGGTTATGCCTCGTACTGTTTCTGAAAGGGGCTTTGCCTCGTATACTGTTTATCTGAGCAGCCATCCTGCGACTGTGGTGTGTGGGCTGGGTGGGTCGAGTTATTCCCCACATGGTGTGTTGGCTGGTACGGGTGGTGTGTAGCGGTTGGTGGGTTGAGTAGTCTCCCCAATTGGGTTGCATTCATACTGTTATACTGTACTGTACTGTTATGGGCCTATGGGCCAAACTATTATCTGAATAGGGCTTGGGCCCAGTATCTGTTAGAGGGCTTTGACCCAGTATCTGTAATCTGCATAGGGCTTCGGCCCAATATCTGACTGAGACTGGTTAGGGCTCAGGCCCAGTGGGCTTGAGCCGATGTGGGCTTTGG
This sequence comes from Gossypium stocksii, assembly GCA_020496765.1. Taxonomy (NCBI): domain Eukaryota; kingdom Viridiplantae; phylum Streptophyta; class Magnoliopsida; order Malvales; family Malvaceae; genus Gossypium; species Gossypium stocksii. The sequence continues at coordinate 35,298,909 of CM035630.1, forward strand.
ATGGGTTCTGCACACACTGAGTTTTCCCAAACTCACCATTCTCTTTCCATCCTTGCAGGTGAGCCCTAGATCGTGAGTTGGTTGCTGGAAAGGATTCAGAGTGGCCACGAGGACTGAGCACGGTTTAAATAAGTTTTACTACTTTATATTTCTAATTATCGGTTTCTACTTTTAAATTTGTTAATGGGTTGTAATAAGGCCACTATGACTGTTTTATTTGGGATTTTCAACTGTTTTATTTCAACCACAACTACACACCATTTTTTTCGAAAATTTAACAAATGTTTTCTTAACCAACCTGACAATACAAATGGATAAGCAGGATAATAAGGTTAAAATGAATCGCTTATCAAATGGAATAGAGATTAAGTTGAATAATTATTAAAACGAGAATTTCCAAAAAAACAAGCATTGCTTTTTAAAACTCATCATCGGACTTAGTAAATAGGGCGGCGTAGGATAGTCTAGGTGATGTAGCACACCAGACATGGCCATAACGTCTGGGTCGGGTTCGGGGTGTTACATTTAGTGGTATCAGAGCCAGGTTGCAATAACTCGGCTGTGGATCGGGTCCAAAAAGGGTTTTCAAAAAAAAATTTTAGAGTCCAGAAGGGTATTTTTGGAAAATCAGATTTCCGGAAAATTTTTGGTTTTAAAAAGGTTTTTTTTTTCCTTCAAATTGTAGTTTTAAAACAAGTTGTTTTTAAACATTGATTTTTAAGAGGCCTCAAGCTATTTGATCTGATAAATCAGAAAGTGGCACACTGAATCCCCGGTACCAAGTTGTGAGTATTTTCTGCCTTAACTTCTATACTGTACTGAAAATAAAACCGTAGATAGTACTCAGCCTTGGATATGATACTATAGGTGAGGTAGTATTAAGGCTATAAAACTGAAACTGTAGGGTAAACTAAACCCTAGGAAACTGAGACAGTAGCTAGGCTACGATCGCGCAAACACAACTCTGAAACTTTATCTGTTCATAAGATATTCTGTAATAAACAATTGAAACATTAACTGATGTCATTAAATTCGTAAAACAGATAATCGATATGAGTACAAGAGCTGCTCGTGGACGAGGCCGTGGACGAGGCTGAGTTAGTGCTCAAGCTAGATCGTCGTCTTCTGAGCATATGCCAGCTGGAGAGGCACGACCACTGGTTGAGGATAATGGGCCGTACGATCGGGCCGCAGGGGACAACGCTCTGTCCCAGGCCATGCTGAGAGTTTTGGAAAGGGTGGCTGGAGCCAATGTTGGGGCCATGAATAGCGGGTCCATTCTGAGCGACTCCGGGCCAATGGAGCGAAAGTTTTTAGGGGCATATCTGGAGTGGCCCCGAATGTAGCTGAGTACTGGCTGGAAGCCACAGAGTGAATTATGGATGACTTGGACTTCTCAGTGGAGCAGAAGTTAAAAGGAGCGGTATCGTTGCTGAGGGACGAGGCGTATCAATGGTGGATTACCATGAGAGAGGGTACCCCAGCTGAGAGGGTAACCTGGGAATTGTTCAAGCAGTCTTTCAAGGCGAAATATGTTGGGGCTAGTTATGTGGACGCACGAAGGAATGAATTTCTGAACCTGACCCAGGGTAGTAAGACTGTGGCTGAATATGAGGCAGAATGTCTGCGACTAAGCTGGTATGCTAGCGGCATTGTTTCCACCGAATATGAGCGCAGTGTTCGGTTTGAGGATGGCCTCAGAGATGAGCTGAGAGTTTTGATAGCGCCGCAGAGGGAGCGCGACTTTGCTGCACTGGTGGAGAAGGCTAAGATAGTCGAGGAAGTGAAGCAAGCTGAAAGGCAGAATCGCGATAGGGATCGCAAACGTTTTAAGGCACTAGGGTATTGTATTGTACGTTTAGTACATTTAAGATTATTTTTTCCATACTATACTATTGTTTGTTTACTTATTTAGTGAAAAACTATGGTCTCCTTTGCTAGTGATTTTATCTTCTTCGGAAGAGTTTTCCACGTAAAATATTTTATGTTCATTCTTCTCTATTTTACTTGTTTGTTTATACGGATCGATCTTGATAAAATAAATCATATTTATTTTTTGACCTTAAGCTTAATGACTTAAAAACTAATTTACCCAATAATTATAATTATTGAAAATTAAAAACAAACTTGGTGAAAAGAAAACACTTGACAAAAATGGAAATTGGAAAATTTTTATGATAAATTAAATGGAATTTAAAGATGAAACTGAATCATTTATTTAAAAACTAAAGGAAAAAAATCTAAGCAAGTGAAGATCATGAAGGTATATAAATATAATAAAAAAAATTCTTTCAATTTCTTTTTCATTTTGGTTTAAAATTTTATTTTTAAAATGGAGTTGCAGCCATCGAGTTAAAAAAAATGAATACTTTTCTGCCTCAAACGCCATAATTGAATCTCAAGCAATCCATACTCTCAATTGTTGCAAATATCTCCTTAGATCCTCTCCTAACCTACGATACCCATTGTGTTAGAAAATCCTAGAAACTCAACTAAAAAAATCCAAGAAATCCCCCAAAATCAAAACCCCTCAAAAAACATATCTGACCAAAGGTCTAGAAACCATTTTCTATATGAGCTCCCATCACTATCTATTGGAAAAAAATTCGGCTTGTAAACAGTTAGATTGCATAGCGAAAAATTAAAAATTTAAAAACTGACTTGGTTTGTGATACTTACAGTAATAAACCTTAACCGAATTCATACTTGTGTTTTCGACTTAGCTATTGTTTATTGTTCCCAGCTTTTAAACAAACGATCTTCTCTATTATTCTCGTACCACGAACTACTTCGAGTCTAGGCTTGAACCAATTGAATCGAAACCCAAAACTAGAAAAAAGTTCTCTTTTATGTAGGGTGAAAACAGATATTCTCTCTTCTTTACTAGAAACCGGTAAAATTATTATTCTCTAAATATAAATTTAATAGTTCAGAATAAATTCTCTATATTTTTTAGCAGAGTAACAATCTCTCAAAGTTGTGTCTAACGCCCTATTGGTGCCATTTATTTATAAGAAGAGAAGGTGGAACCCTTGTTAAGTTGTAATCGTTTATTTCAAATAGAAAACCAACTTTTTACTAATAGTAGGATTGGGTGGACAGCACACCCTAGTATTCCTACTAGGGTTGTTGCCCCTTTATGTTATATGAGGGGTTTTGGGTCTCTCTGACATCGGATCCAATTATGACTACTTCATGGACCTTTTTGACCCAGTACTATATAATGTGATCCAACCCGATTCAGTTTTTTTATTTCTCAAAATAAACTTTAATTTTCTATTTTAAAAAATTTTCTAATACCTATTTTACCCCCAGTAAAATTTTGATAGTTTTACCACTGGTAAAATTTTGATGATTTTACCCCTGATAAAATTTTGATGATCGAATGGTTTATTTTCATTTTCGGGCTTTAAAACAACTCAAAAACATAATCTAATTCTTCTAATCTTTTTTAAGTAATCCATACAGAATTATAAATGAATCATTTCCATTTTGGAAACCGACATTTATTTCCAAATTATTCCATTTCAAAAAAAAAACCATAATCATTCCTGAATGTTTTCCATTTCTCTTTTCTTATTAATTTCGTTCATATCTATTTAAACACGCAATTCATTTCTGGTTTCAACGAGCTAACGGAGGGACCGATTGTGTAACACCCCAAACTCAGCCTAGATGTTATGGCCGAATCTGGTGGTGTTACGATAAAAGGATTTGAAAATTGCATCGTTTCGATAAAGCGTTGTATAGTTATTAACCAAAACATTCATGTTTTATAATTATAACCGGTAGCGTTGTTTAATTAATTCATTTCCCAAAACACAATTTATAGTGGAATCCTTAAAACCATTATATTTCAGAAACCCAATTTGTATTTTTAGGAAATCATTAGTTTTTTTGATACCATGGTTTTGTCGAGTATCGCAATATTAAAATCGTAAAACACATCCAAAACCCAAATTAAATCCAACAATCCGGAAAGTCCAATTATTACAAAATACCTAGAAATAAATCTAAAATTTTAGTAAAAATCGTATGTGAAGTCAGTTTATAACATGTGGTCACAGTGAGACTCCACCACACCAATCTGCCTAAGTCTGTGGATTACCTTAGCAAAATAGACAAACAAAAATGAGTTTACGTAAACTCAGTGTGTAACCCATCAGATATAGACATACAAAACATACAGTGGTCTCATACCTAGTCAGATACAGATACAGACTTGAGCCCTTTCAGATACAGATATTAGAAATAGATATGCAGAACAGATAAACAAAATCCTACCCCCATCCTCTACACACCAAATCCAACCATCCCATCACACCATGTGGGGTTAAAAACACTCACCCATCTTTATACAACATATCGTGCCATTATGACACATAACAGTTTAACAGCAGCCATGCTACTAGAATACAAGTGAAGGTCGCCATTTAGAACACTTCCTCTATAATTACAATCCCACCCCAAAACAGTTATAGAAATCAGATACAAAATTTACAAATTAGACATGCTTAACATGCTTATATACAAATAACAGACATACATATAGCAGAATAGACAGGCATGCATAATAGTGTCCTACTTAGAGCATACTATCAGATCATATAAACTAAGGTTTCATTAGCCCTTACCGACCCTACGATAGGCCCACAGTCAATCTGAACGACCCGCCTGACCCTAGAGAAAGTTTTAGAAAATGGGCCCATATGCCCTGGGCCTACACGCCCGTGTGGCCCACATGCCCACATTGGCCTTACTAGAGTGGTCCACATGCCTTGGCCTAAAACCCGCATGCCCATGTCGCATTCCCGTGTGGGCCCATATGCCCGTGTGGCCCACACGTCCAACTTGGCTAGCCCGTGTGGCCCACACGGCCACACTCATGCCATCACACGGCCGTATCTTGTACACGACCATGCCTTTGTCGATCGCATGACATGTCTCGATACATGGCCAACCACAATGGTGACCACACATCCATGTGGCATCGACAGTAAGTAATTTTGGCATTCGTCGAAACCTTGATTTTTTGTGATTCAGGTACACACCTGGTACGATTTCGATGCAAAAACACTCCAAAGGCCACCAGAACCTAGAATTGCCATAACAAACTGCCAAAATCAGTCTAAATTCTCAATTAAACTGAAATAACAAAACTGAAAATGGTGAAATCCAAGTGTTCAACGCTTACCCGAATTCTCGAACTAAAACCGCATACAATTCCGCAAGAGAAGCATTCCGTACCTCTCAAGTTTTTGCTGTCAAAAACACATATTCAACACCATCAGAAAAGCAACCCATTCTAAACGGCTTTAAAAGAAACTTCTCCCCAAACTCAAGTAAAAACATATTACTACCACTTACCAAGTCGTACAAACATAGTGAAACAAAATACGAATGTTGGAAAAATAGAAAAGAGCACAAATTGAAAAGGAAGAATCACAGGAGAAAAGAATAGGGAAGGAAAGCAAAAACCACGTCAGAATTTTATGAAAGAAACCGAAATTTTGAAAAAAAAAGAAAAAATAAAAAAGTAATAGATATGGTAACACATCCCTTAATTTTCTCCCACTAACCCACTAACTCAAAACCTCCGTAGACTTTTAGCTCAACCGTAACTCTAATTAATAACAGAGCAAAAATAACATCTGCGCTCGCGCAGGGATTTGTACACAAGACCTCCAACACACCAACTCCCTTACCACTTGAACCAGCAAACTCATTTTGATATGGATTAGCAGACAATTTTATACAAGCCCACTCACCAAGGGTAAGACTTGAATTAAGAAAAATAACAAGAATTGCCAAAGTGGAAATTAAACACAAGACCTCTCACACTCACCCAAAACACTTAACCACTAAAGTAAATACACTATTGTGTTAGATATTTATAGAAATAGGGATAAATTAATCAAGGCTTACAACTCTACCCCTTAAAAGAAATTTCGACCTCAAAATTTACCTGATCAGAATAGATGAGGATATTGTTGACGCATCAAGTCCTCAGATACCCACGTGGCTTTCTCAGTGCCATGATTCCGCCACAGAACCTTTACCAACGGAATGGACTTCCTCCTCAGAACCTTAATATCACAATCCAAAACTTAAACCAGGTCCTCTTAAAAAGTTAAATCCAATTTAACCTCGATCTCCTCAACAGAGACAACATGAGATGGATCAGACCGATAGGTCCTCAACATCGAGACGTAAAAGACATCATGGATACGGTCCAACTATGGAGGTAGCTCCAACTGATAAGCGACTAGTCCCACACGCTTCAGAATCTAATATGACCGAATAAACCTAGGGCTCAACTTGCCTTTATGATCGAATCTTAGAACCTTCTTCCATGGAGAAACCTTAAGAAGCACGGAATCACCCACAAAATACTCAATATCTCTTATTTTCATATCAGTATAAGACTTCTGTCTATCAGAAATTACCTTCAAACAATCTCGAATCAGTCAAACCTTATCTTCTATCTCAAAAACCAACTCAGGACCCAAAACACAATGCTCACCCAACTCAGTCCAACATAGCAGAGTACGACACTTACGATCATACAAAGCCCTATAAGGTGCAATCTAAATGCTAGACTAGAAACTGTTATTGTAGGTGAACTCAACTAGCGCAAGATAATCCTCCCAACTACCTGGGAAATCAATTACATAACTCCGAAGCATATCCTCCAGTATCTGAATCACCTTCTCAGATTGACCATAGGTTTGAGAATGGAACGCAGTATTGAAGTCCAATCTCAAACCTAGAGCCTCATGCAATTTCTTCTAGAACCGAGAAGTGAAGTGAGGATCTCTATCAGAAATTATCGAAATAGGAACCCCATGCAGTCTTACAATCTCGAAGATATAGAGCTTCGCCAACTTCTGCAGAGAGTAGTTCATTTGAACCGGAATAAAATAAGTAGATTTGGTTAATCGATCTATAATAACCCAAATAGAATCCTTCTTAGTGGGTTTCAAGGGTAACCCACTAATAAAGTCCATCATTACTCGTTCCCACTTTTATAAAGGGATCTTAACGAGTTGTAACAAACCTGAAGGCAACTGGTGCTTAGCCTTAACTTGCTAGCACGTCAGACAACAAGCAACAAATTTTGTAACCTCACGCTTCAAACCCGGCCACCACTACAACTAACGAAGATCACGATGCATCTTATTACCACTGAGATGCATAGCAAAAGGGCTACTATATGCCTCTCTTAGAATCGACTGTCTCAAATCAGAATCATTCGGTACACAAATTCAACCTTGAAAACACAGAACACCATCATTACTCAGCCCAAAATCTGAAGTATAGCCACTCTCAATTTGAATAAACTGCAAACCCATAGACTCATCCCTTAACTGCTTACCTCAAATCTGATCAATCCAAGTCGGCTTAACTTGCAACTCAACTAACAGACTACCATCATAAAAAAGGCTAAGGCGAGCGAACATCGCTTTCAAATCAATCATCATTTTACGATTTAGAGCATTGGCCACCACATTAGCCTTGCCAAGATGATACTCTATCGTGTAGTTATAACCTTTGAACAGCTAAATCCAGCGATGCTGCCTAAGGTTCAACTCCTTCTAAGTAAGGAGGTACTTGAGACTCTTGGGATTAGTGTAAATAATACACCTCTCACCATACATATAATGCCTCTATATTTTCAATGCAAAAACCACTATAGCCAATTCAAGATCATGCATCGGATAATTCCCTTGATGTGTCTTAAGCTGGCAGGCCGTATAAGTCACAACTTTACCATATTGAATCGATATACATCCCAAATCGACGTGCCATGCATTACTGTACACCACAAACTCTTTTCTAGATTCAGGCTGTATCAAAATAGGAGCCTGACTCAGAACAGTTGTGCATCAGTCCAAATAAAAGGAACACCCTTACGCAGAAGCGTAATCAAGGAAGCTGCAACCAAAGAGAACCCCTCAATAAAACACCGATAATACCCCGCCAAACCCAAAAAATTTGGGATCTCAGATATGTTCTTGGACTATTTCCAGTCAAGCACAACCTCAATCTTTCTAGGATCAACTCGGATCCCCCAGCAGAAACTACGTGCCCCAGAAAAGTTACCTCACGCAAATAGAACTTACACTTACTCAACTTAGCGTAGAGTTGTTTCTCATGGAGGATCTGAAGCACTACTCTAGGATGTTCATCATTTTCATCCTCAATCTTAGAGTAAACCAGAATAAAAGGAACACCCTTACACAGAAGCTTAATCAAGGAAGCTGCAATCAAAGAGAACCCCTCAATAAAAAATCGATAATACCCCGCCAAACCCAAAAAATTTAGGATCTCAGATATGTTCTTGGACTATTTCCAATCAAGCACAACCTCAATCTTTCTAGGATCAACTCGGATCCCCCAGCAGAAACTACGTGCCACAGAAAAGTTACCTCACGCAAATAGAACTTACACTTACTCAACTTAGCGCAGAGTTGTTTCTCATGGAGGATCTGAAGCACTACTCTAGGATGTTCATCATTTTCATCCTCAATCTTAGAGTAAACCAGAATATTATCGATGAAGGCCACGACAAACTGATCTAGATATAGCTGAAACACTCAGTTCATCAGATCCATGAATGCAACCGGAGCATTCGTTAGACTAAAAGGTATAACTAGGAACTTGTAATGTCCATAACAAGTCCTAAATGCAGTCTTATAAACATCCACCTCCTTAACTCTCAATTAATGATACCTAAAATGAATATCAATCTTCGAAAACACTAAAGCCCCTTGAAACTAATCAAACAGATCATTGATCCTCGAAAATGGATACTTATTCTTCACCGTCAACTTATTCAATTGTCGATAATCGATACACATCCTCATGGTGCCATCATTTTTCTTCACAAACAAACCAGTGCCCCTCACGGAGACACACTAGGGCGAATGAACCCACAATCCAGAAGCTCTTGAAGTTGAACCTTAAGCTCTTTAAGCTCTATAAGCTCACGGAGACACACTAGAGCAGACACCGGAGCTGTACCCGGTAGAAGCTCAATACTAAACTCAGCTTCTCGATTCCTCAGGAAATACATTCGAAAAATCCCTCACTGTTCTAATATCCCTAATAGAAGAGTCCCCAGAAATAGAAACACTGACATAAGCCAAATACGCCTCACACCTTTTCCGAACCAGTTTCTCAGCTACAAGAGCGGAGATCACATTGGACAAATAATCTCAATGCTCACTGATCACAACCACTTCATTATCATCCTTGGTCCTCAAAATGACTCTCTTAGTTGCGCAGTCCAAACTAAATTGGTGCTCAACCAACTAATCCATACCTATAATCAAGTTGAACTCCTCAAACGGAAGCTCCATTAGATTTGCCAAAAAAAAAAAAACAGCCCCTTCTACCTCTAACGAAACATCCCTAAAAAATTTACTAACCCAGAAAGACTGCCCCAACGAGTTCAGTATAGTGATCACACTAAAAATGCTCTCAACGAAAATCCCCAGATTTTTAGAAATAGAACTAGCTACATAGGAGTGTGTAGAATCTATGTCTATCAGAGTAGTATAAGGTACATCAAAAATAAAGAATGTACTAGTGATCACATCAGTAGCATCTCTATCCTCTCGGTGATAAGCGACATAAACCAACGAAGGCTGCCTAGCCTTAGTCTGACCAACATCTCTGCTTGGTGCTCTCTGTCCTCGGCCCATACCATTTCTATCTCTAGCCAGTCCACAGCCTCCTAGTTGCTGAACTGCTCTCTGAGGCTGTACAGTACCCGGCCCCGAAGCTTGCATCTGATCTGCCTGCTGTGGACACTCTCTAATATGGTGCTCTAGAGACCCACACCTTAGACAAGCCCCTATCTGCCTCCAACACTCACCCGGATGGTGCCTACCATAATCTCCACACGTCTGAATCCCAGTAGGAGCTACAGGAGCCCCCACTCTAACCGTCCATCAGGTCTGGCCTTTTTCTTAAGCCTCTGAACAGAACTAGAGGTATCTAAATCCCTTTTATTCTTGTCTATCACACGGTCCCTATTCTGGGGCTCCACGTGCTTAACCTCTTTGGCAATCTTTGCCTTATCAACTAGAATTGCAAACTCACGCTCCCTCTATGGAGTAATCAGAACCCTCAAAATTTTTTTTCAGACTGTCCTCAAAACAGACACACTTATAATACTCAGATGCCACCATGCCTCGAGCGTAGCAGCTCAACCTCAGAAATTTAGCCTCATACTCAGCCATAGATCTATCTATCACCTTGCGTGAGATTCATAAACTCACGTCTACGAGCATTTACATAGCATGCCCCCGCATACTTTCCCTGAAAGGTAGTCTTAAAGAAATCCTAGTTCAGAGGATCAGGCTGAGTACCCTCCTCAACCGTTAACCACCACTGATATGCCTCGTCGTGAAGCAAAGAGACTAGAGCTTTCAGTTTCTTCTCGGGAGTACAGTTTAAATTATTCATGATCCTCTTGATGGTATCTAACCAATACTCGGCCACAGTAGGGGCGACTCCAGTGACACCCCTAAACAGCTCAGCACCATTGGACCAGAGTCATTCAGTTACCGACCCACGGGCCCCAGAACCAATATGGGGTCCAGCGACCTTCTCAAATATCCTCAACATGGCTCGGGACAGTGCGTCGTCCCTAATTGAATAGCTTTAAGACCTAGTATCAATAGTAGGCAAAATCGATGTCTCACTTGTATCTAAATTTGGCATATTACCCAGATAAGAAGACTCAGCTCGAGCCTCCTTACAACCTCTACCATGGCTACGAATACCACGTCCATGAGTTCCACGAGCGCTCATTGTATAATTCAAAATTTATCTACATTATAAAATTTTATGTATCAGTTCCAATATTTATTAACAGATATATTATGCGTGAATTATAAGAAGTTCAAAAGTGTTTTTTGAAGTTTCAGTCTCTGGCAGTATAGGGTCAGAAACTGCTATCTACAGTATTTTCAGAACAGTTCTATCTAAGTACAGAGATACTTACAGGATTGGCGCTGGAGACTTGGTATACCACATACTTTCTAAAATTATTCAAATTATTTGTAAACCAATTCTTTTTGAAATACAATTTTGGAACCCAAAATTCACAGTCGAGTTTTGCAACCTGACTCTGATACCACTAAATGTAACACTCCAAATTTGACCTAGACGTTATGACTGAATTTGGTGTTGTTATGATAAAAGGATTTGAAAACTACATCGTTTTGATAAAGCATTGTATAGTTGTTAGCCAAAACATTCATGTTTTATAATTATAATCGGGAGCGTTATTTAATTAATTCATTTGCCAAAACACAATTTATAGTGGAAGCATTAAAATCATTATATTTCAAAAACTCAATTCGTATTTTCAAAAAATCATTAGTTTTTGCGATACTGTGGTTTTGTCGAGTATCGCAGTATTAAAATCGTAAAACACACCCCAAACCCAAATTAAAACCAATAGTTCAAAAAGTCCAATTATTACAAAATACCCCAAAATAAATCTATAATTTTAGTAACAATTGTATTTGAAGTCAGTTTATAACATGTGGTGACCGTGAGACTCCGCCACACTGATCCGCCTAAGTCTATGGATTACCTGAACAGAATAGACAAACAGAAGTGTGTTTACTTAAACTCAGTGTTTAACCCATCAGATATAGTCAAGCAGAACGTACAGTGGTCTCATACCTAGTCAAATACAGATACAGACTTGAGTCCTTTCAGATACAGATATCAGAAACAGATATGTAGAATAGATAAACAGAATCCTACCCCCATCCTCTACACACCAACTTCGACCATCCAATCACACTATGTGGGGTTAAAAATACCAATTCATCCCTACACATCATATCGTGCCATTACGATACATAACAGTTTAAGTGCAGCCATGCTACTAGAATATAGACGAAGGTCATCGTTCAGAACACTTCCTCCATAATTACAATCCCACCCCAAAAAAGTTACACAAATCAGATATAGAATTTACAGATTAGATATGCTCAACATGCTTATATATAGATAACAGACATACATATAGCAGAATAGACAGACATGTGTAATGGTGTCATATTCAGAGCATACTATCAGATTATATAAACTAGGGTTTTGTTAGCCCTTACTGACCCTATGATAGGCCCACGGTCGATCAGAATGACTCGTACGACCCTAAGGAAAATTTTAGAAAAATGAGCTCACATGCCCGTGTGGCCTACATGCCCACATTGGCTTTACCCGTGTTGTAACACCCCTTACCTAGGTTCAACGTCAGAACTGAGTATGAGGCATAACCAGACGATAACACAACCAATCATACAAGGTCGAGTCGTTAAATTTCGTTCCAAATTAAAAGTTTTTCATAATATGACATACAATCGTTAAAATGGGCCTATGGGGCCCAAAACATAATTTAGGAGTAGTCCGGGACCAAATCGAAAACTCAAAAAGTTCTTGGAAAATTTGACCTAGTACAAGGCACACGCCCGTGTGAGACAGGGGCACGCCCGTGTGGGCAGGCTGTTTAATCGCACACACCCATGTCTCTAGCCCGTGCTGAATTTATTTTCAATTTGAACTAACAAGGGTTCTCACACGGCTGAACACACGCCCATGTTCTATACACGTGTCCCTCACACAGCCAAACACATGCCCGTGTCTTAGCCCGTGTGAAAACTCCTGGGTATTCTATTTATGACGTCATCATGAAAACATCGTCACACGGGCAAGCCATACGCCCGTGGGCTAGGTTGTGTCTATCACACGGTTGGGACACACGGCCGTGTCTCTAACCCGTGTGTTTATTACAAAACATTTAATTTTCATAAATTTAGGTGCAGTGGACACACGACCTATCCACACGCCTATGGGCTGGCCGTGTGTTGCACACGGCATAGACACACGCCCGTGTGTATACTGTGTAGACAATTATAGGTTGTTTTCCAAGCCACTTGCCACCCTAAAAACAAGCACAAACTTATACCATTTTCACCACCACATATCATGACAATAATAGACAACTAAATGGCCACAATTGATGGTTTAACAACATACACCAACCCATTTCCATGCATACACACCAATCAATTCATGAATTACCTCATAATGATATATATATATATATAAGAACTATCATTATCATTTGCCATATCTCATGGCATTAGTTACAAAATAACACAAAAAGAGACATGTACCCACATGGTTACCAATCCTACTCAACATTTACAACACCATTATGCCCCTATACATGCCATAGTCTAAGGAGTTCATTTCAATATACCAAAAGATAATGTTGATAGTGTGGGTGATCCTCCGACACGTCCTGATCCCAAGTTAGCTCGACTGAATCTATAAAACAAGGGAAAAGAGAAATGAGTAAGCTTTAAAAGCTTAGTAAGTCTATATATAAATAATTAACATCATAACAATATTTAGCTATACCAAGGGTTATCTCTCAGACAACAACTTACCACCTAAACTTACCAACATTCCCATACAAACCATGCACAATATTTACACCTACTCAAGTCCTCATGCACTTTTACAGCCATATGAAATAACTCACAATCTCATTCGCCCAAAAGAATGCACCTGCACTGACATATCATACTACCACACCAAATCTCTTTAGTAAGCCGTCCCATTGAACTCTTTGGATTAACATTCGATACTCGATGGATTTTCAGCTCATAGTTCCACCAACCCATAACCCGGCTCTCGTGTGAAGCTCATTTTATCACTTATGTGACATAGTTATTAAATATCGTAGCATATCGCGTCTACATGGTGTCCAGTCCCTTGGATCTACCCATGTGACTTAGCTACTTACAAAATTGCTCTCATGTACACATGGTGAAGCTCACCTTATCACCTATATGACATAGCTATCTTTGATCCGTAGCTCTCGTGTACACATGGTGAAGCTCGGTTTATCTCATATGTGATCTAGCTACATTTTATCCCTATCTCCCATTTTTCCGAAGGTTCAACCAAGAACTCCCATTTCCCACACTTTCAACACCTTAGAAATTATTCAACATCAACTTCTCATAATATACATTAAAATTATTAATGTACAAATAAAATGGACATATTACTTACATATAAACTTACATCGACAACAAAAGTGATACTTTGTAATTTAATCCGAAACCTTGCCCTTGCCTCATCAAGGTCGGTTCCTCGATCTATAATGACACATTGCACTCGTTTAATACACACATTCCTTAATTTAGTCCAAAATCATCCTATGACAATTTTACCATTTTACTCCTAACTTTGTCAATTTTTACAACTAAGTCCCTGGGCTTGTAAATTGAAATGTATCCATTTTCTTGGCTACCCAAGCCTAGTCGAATCTCAATGGCACCCAAAATAGCCAAGATTTCTCATAAATTCTTACTTCTATCACACAATTTATTAACTTTACAATTTGGTCCCTATTAGGAGCTTTCATGAAAAATCACCTAGTAATCATAGTTTTCCACACCTTAGACTTTCATATTCCACAATTAAACATCAAAATACTTGCATGTCATATATGGGTAAAATTTTAAACATCAACCCTAGCTTGAAATAATGGTAGAAATAGTTAGAGCAAGCTACGAAGATTCCAAAAATACAAAGAAAGTTAAAAACGAGGCTAGAAATCACTTACTATGAGCTTGAAAAGTTGTCAAAACCATAGCTATAGTGAGTTTTCATATTCGGCTAAGGGGAGAAGATTATGGACACATTTTGGCCTTATTTTCCCTTTTTATTTCTTTTATTAACTAATGACCAAAATGCCCTTCATTAAAAACCTTTAGTATTCCACCTTTCCTTGGGCATTGTTGTCAAAACAAAGTTAAAATGGTTTAATTACAATAGAAGGACTTCTAATTTAAAGACATATTTCAATCAAGTACCTTTATGGATTAAAACCCACATTTTTCACCTATTGTAATTTAGTCCAACCTACCAAATTGGACATGCAAACATTAAAATTCATGCACCAAACCTTCACATAATTATTCAAACACCAAACAAAAAACAAAACTCAATCAGAATAATACTTTAGACCTCAGATTCATGGTTTTGAAACTGCTACTCCGTTTAGCCCCTAATTCGGGCTGTTACACGTGTGGTCAACACGCCTTGGCCTAAAACCCATATACCCGTGTGGTATGCCCGTGTGGGCCTACACACCAGTGTGGCCTATAAGCCCAACTTAACCTAGCCCATGTGGCCCACATGGCTACACTCGCACCATCACACGGTCGTGTCTTGCCACAGCCATACTTTCATCGATCGTACAACATGTCTCGACATACAGCCAACTACATGGGCGACCACATGCCTATGTGGCATCGATAGTAAGCAATTTTTACTTTTGTCGAAACCTTGTTTTTCATGATTCAAGTATACACCTAGTACAATTTCAATGCAAAACAGTCCGGAGGCTACCAAAACTTAGAGTTGCCATAACAAACTTCCAAAATCAGTCTAAATTCTCAATTAAACCAAAATAATGAAACCGACAATGGTGAAATCCAAGTGTTCAGCACTTACCTGAATTCCCGAACTAAACCACCTACATTCCACAAGAGAAGCACTCTGCATCTCTCGATTTTCTACTGTCAAAAACACACACATTCAACACCATCAGAAAAGTAACCTGTTTTAAACGACTTTAAAAGAAACTTCTCCCCAAACTCAAGCAAAAACATATTACTACCACTTACCAAGTTGTATGAACACAGTGAAATGAAATATGAATTTTGGAAAAATAAAATAGAGCATAGATTGAAGAGGAAGAATCATAGGAGAAAAGAATAGGGAAGAAAAGAAAAAACCACGTCATAATTTTAGGAAAGAGATCGAAATTTTGAAAAAAAAGAAAATAATAATAGATATGATAACACATCCTTTAATTTTCTCCCAGTAACCCACTAACTCACAACCTCCTCAGAATTTTAGCTCAACCGAAACTCTAATCTATAACAGAGCAAAAATAACATCCGCGCTCGTGCAGGGATTCAAACACAAGACCTCCAACACACCAACTCCCTTACCACTTGGACCGGTAGGCTTATTATGATATAGATTAGCAGACATTTTATACAAGCCCACTCACCAAGGGTAAGACTAGAATTAAGAAAAATAACAAGAATTGCCAAAGTGAGAATTGAACCCAAGACCTCTTACACTAACCCAAAACACTTAACCACTGAAGCAGATACACTATTGTGTCAAATATTTACAGAAATAGGGATAAATTAATCAGGGCGTTAGAGATTGCACATATGTAATTAAGGCTCAAATGATTTATAATTAAGTTTCTACTTTTCACCTCTTAATTATAAACTCATTTAGTCACGAAGTCATTCCACTATAGTATCGTGACTGAGCTCTCCCTAACAATATACTATTATGGAAGAAACTATTCAATGCTCTTCCAATGACCTTGTCATAAGTGTGTTACTCTCATAGGATATCCTTGATCTCTTTCGGATAATATTCGCTCTCCCAAAATGATCCTTTTTTATCTCATGGTAACCATTACATATTTTTTCATGAAATGTCAATTACTATCAAATAATAAGTAAGCCATTCATTACATAGACAAAAGACCCATGGCCATGTTTATTTTTTATTGACCCAGGTTGTAATATTTATAGCAGTAAACCCTAACTGAATTCATACATGTGTTTTTGGCGATTGTTCGTTGTTCCTGGCTTTCAAACAAACAATCTTCTATGTTATTCTCGTACCACGAACAACTTTGAGTCTAGGCCTGAACAAATTGAATCGACACACAAAACTAGAAAACTTTCTCTCTTTTATGTTGGGTGAAAATAGATACTCTCTTCTTTAATAGAAATCGGTAAAATTATTATTCTGTAAATATAAATTTAATAGTTCAGAATAAATTCTCTTTATTTTTTGGCAAAGTAACAATCTCTCAAAGTTGTGTATAATGCCCTATCAGTGTCATTTATTTAAAAGAAGAGAAGGTAGAACCCTTGTTAAGTTGTAATCATTTATTTCAAATAGAAAAACAACTTCTTACTAAAAGTAGGATTGGGGTGGACGGCACACCCTAGTATTCTTACCAGGGTTGCTGCCCATTTATGTTATATGGGGGGTTTTCGGTCTCTCTCACATCGGATCCAATTATAACTACTTCCTTGACCTTTTTGACCCAGTACTTTGTAATGTGATCCAACCCGAGCCGATTTTTCTATTACCCAAAATAAACTTTAACTTTTTATATTAAAAAATTTCCTCATCCCTATTTTACCCCCAGTAAAATTTTGATAGTTTTACCCTTGGTAAAGTTTTAATGATTTTACCCCTGATAAAATTTCAAGAAAATATGTTTAATATTTCATAACTCAACATTTTCACTATGGCCGAATGGTCTATTTTCATTTTCAGGCTTTAAAAAACAACTTAGAAACATAATCTAATTCTTCTGATCTTTTTTAAGTAATCCATATAGAATTACAAATGAATCATTTCCATTTCCATTTTGGAAACCTACATTCATTTCCAAATTATTCCATTTCAGAAAAAACCATAATCATTCCTGAATGTTTTCCATTTCTTTTTTGTTATTAATTTCATTCATTCTATTCAAACATGCAATTAATTTATGGTTTCAATGAGCTAACGGAAGGACCGATTGAACATATGTAATTATGGCTCAAATGATTTATAATTAAGTTTCGACTTTTCATATATTAATTATAAGCTTAAATGATTTATAATTAAGTTTTGACTTTTCATCTATTAATTATAAACTCATTTAGTCACTAAGTCATTCCACTATAGTGTCGTGGCTGAGCTCTCCCTAACAACATACCATTACGAAAGCAACTATTTAGTGCTCGTCCAATGACCTTGTCAGAAGTGTATTACCCTCATAGGATATCTTGATCTTTTCGGGATAATATTCGCTCTCCCAAAATGATTCTCTTTTATCTCATGGTAACTATTACATATTCCTTCATAAAAAGTCAATTACTATCAAATAGTAATTAATCCATTCATCACAACGACAAAAGAACCATGGCCATGTTTACTTTTCATCGACTTGGGTTGTGATATTATAGCAATAAAGCCTAACTGAATTCATACATGTGTTTTCGACTTAGCGATTGTTCGTTGTTCCCAGTTTTCAAGCAAATGATCTTTTCTGTTATTCTCGTACCATGAACAGCTTCGAGTCTAGGCCTGAACCAATTGAATCGAAACACAAAATTAGAAAAAGTTCTCTCCTTTATGTTGGGTGAAAACAGATATTCTATCTTCTTTAATAGAAATCGGTAAAATTACTATTCTGTAAATATAAATTTAATAGTTCAGAATAAATTCTCTTTATTTTTTAGCATAGTAAAAACTCTCAAAGTTGTATCTAATGCCCTACTAGTGCCATCTATTTATAAGAAGAGAAGGTAGAACCCTTGTTAAGTTGTAATGGTTTATTACAAATAGAAAAACAACTTCTTACTAAGAGTAGGAGTGGGGTGGATGGCACACCTTAGTATTCCTATTAGGGTTGTTGCCCCTTTATGTTATATGAGGGGTTTTGGGCCTCTTTCATATCGGATCCAATGATGACTACTTCCTAGACCTTTTTGACCCAGTATTTTGTAATGTGATCCAACCCGATTCGATTTTTCTATTTCCCAAAATAAACTTTAGTTTTCTATATTAAAATTTTTTTATCTAGTTCTACTAAATAAGCAGTTAAAGAATAAGAATCATAATATAATTAAGCTACAAAAACATCAAAGTTAGGTTACTTAGGAAAACAAAGTTATGTAGTGGTGTGTGACATCCCTGGATGATGTCACGATGTCGAGAGCAGGTTTCAGGATCAAAATTTTGTTTCTTGTTGCGACATTCTGGAGTGGTGTCGTGACATGACGACCAAATTTCTCTTTGTTTTGTAAAATCAATACTTAGGTCACCTTCTTCATTATCATTCCTCATGTTTGTTAGTTTCCCATTGATTCCTTAAAAATCCCAAAAAGTGTTGCATTGCAAGGTTTGTTCATCAACTACAATATTAATAGTTCCTCCAAAATAATGTTTTACTCATTGGCCATTAACAATACCAGGTTGACCCCCTTTTTCGATTAACTCTATTGTCCTATGAGGAGTTACCTAATGTATTTTATATGGACCTATCCATCTTGATTTAAGCTTTCCAGTGAATAATTTTAACCTTGAGTTGAAAGTAGCACTTTCTGTCCTGGTAAAAATTCATGCTTTTTGATCTTTGCATCATGTTAAAGTCTACTTCTCTCCTTGTACATTTTACTATTTTTGTAAGGCATAAATTAGAATTCTTCCAATTATTGGTGTAATAGCCCAGTTTGGACCCTAGTCGGAATAGTGGTTTTAGGACCACATATCTGAGTCAAAAAAA
Organism: Gossypium stocksii; assembly: GCA_020496765.1. Classification (NCBI taxonomy): domain Eukaryota; kingdom Viridiplantae; phylum Streptophyta; class Magnoliopsida; order Malvales; family Malvaceae; genus Gossypium; species Gossypium stocksii. The sequence goes on from CM035630.1 coordinate 35,318,338, forward strand.
TATTTTCTTATTATTTTTTGTGTTTATGACATGTGAATTAGCATGTGTGAAAGTATCGTATGAAAGTTTGGATGATTGGTTGCTTAATTAGAAAAAAGGATTAATTTGCATAATAGATAAAAGTGGCCAATTGATTTAGTAAGTGCTTAAATTAGAGTGGTTGTTTAATATGAGGGTTTTATGTGGCAAATTGACCGTTGAATACATTAAATGACATTAGTGGCCATGATTATTATGATTTTAATGTTTATAAACAAAGGGAAAATTAGTAAAGTAGAAATTATATGTTGATTAATAAAACAAAAACATAAAAATTAGCCATTTTGAGTGTTCATCCACCGAAAACAAATAGAAAAGAAAGAAGGGTTTTGAGCTTTCTTGGCATTCGGCACTCAACTTGACTAGATTGAGTTATGTTTCATTTCAGTTTTTGATGATTTTTGTGTTCTTAGTCTACTATCAAGCCCATGTTGTAATTTGAAGAATTGTTGATAGTTATAAGATATACCATTGATGAAATGGTGGGTTTTGGGATGTTAGTTTTTTATAAATGAAATATATGTGTTTTATTGATACGTTTGTCTTGGATTTTTAATGAATTTAGCTAAATTGGGCTAAATTGAGAAAATAATATTTTGGAAGACTAAAATGTGAAATTGATGAAACATGTGGGCTTGAATAGACTAGAGGAAAATTCGATTAGGCCTTATATAAAGAAATTTGGTATATTTGATGATTTATGAAATAGGGACTAAAATGTCAAAATGTGAAAATCTAAGGGCTAAATTGCAAAATGCTCTAATTGTATGTTTTTGGATTGAATTGATTGAGTGTAAGATTGAAGGAATTAATTTTAATACATATAGATCAAGAAAAGTAGAATCCGGACTTGGATCGCGGGAAACCAAAAGTTGTCGAATAATCGACTAAACCGACAAACACACTCGAGGTAAGTTCATAAGTAGTAATTTCATTATAATGCTATTAATTGCATTGATATTGATTGAATTGAATTGAATGGAACCTCGGAGGAGGTGGAATTTATTGATATTGATGTTGTGGATGAGTTAGTAATAGAAAACGAGATTGAGAAAGCTTGGTTGAACCGTTGGATTAGTTTCAAAAGGTAGTGACATGTCACTAGGGAAAATGTTGGCTTTGGGCCATGATATCAGTTGTAACACCCCAAACTTGGCCTAGAAGTTAGGCCCGAATTTGGCGTGTCACATTGAAGTGTTTTTCGAAAACCTTGTTTTTAGTGAAAACCCTTCTTATTTAAAACTTGTTGCCATTTAAAACTTATGTAAAATCTCGAATTTCATATGCATATTTTTAAAACGTGGTTTATTAAAAGACGTTCTCTTGTAAAATGTTATTACCTTTAAAACCTTAATTGTTACGGAAGCTTAATTTAAAACAGTTGCGAAAACGTGATATTTTGAAAAATAGCTGTTATTTTTGAAAAACCATGTCCTACTTCTAGCAATTATAAAACAATAAATAAAATCCCAAATGTAAAAACCAGAAAGTTTAAAAGGCCTTATTACAAACCAAACCAGAATAAAGTACTTAAAAGTAAATCAAGATAGATCATAAGCAATGTGTGGCCTTCTCCGAGTCCCTCGCAGCACCGATCCTCTTAAAGCTAGGGATTACCTACACAGTTATTAAACGGGGTGAGTTTTATGAAAACTCAGTGTGTAATCCCCTACTATATAAAACGAATAGTCAGTCATACAAAAAAATTCAAAGTCTGGGCCCCAGCCCTACTATAGTTCCAGTATCAATTGGGCCTTACCCTACTATAATAGACAGTACTAGATGGGCCTTTGCCCATTACAGAATCAGAAACATTATCAAAATTATAATCAAAATCAGAATCAGGTGGGCCTAAGCCCAAAACAGAATCAGTAACAGTATAATACAGATATGCAGAACACGCTGGGCCGAAGCCCTATACAGAACAGATCAGTTTGGGCCTTAGCCCTATACAGAATAGTATGGGCCAAGCCCATAGCAAAATCAGAACAATATGCGAATTGAATCACAACCCAATCCAGCCATCACACCACCCGTACCAACCCAACACACCATATGAGGAATAACTTGACCCACCCAGCCCTACACACCAATGACACAGTCATGCTGCTAATAACAGATAACGTGGCAAAGCCACCAGAATCAGAATACGTGGCAAAGCCACTAGTACAAAACTTCCTCCAAATCAATGTCCCAACCCAATATGTCGTGTATGCTATGCTCAATCATCACACATGTATGCAGAATGGCCATGTTCAGTATAAGTCATTTAAACACATATTAAAACATATCAATCACCTAACCACAGTCACGTCAGTCAAATCACTGTCATATGAACACAGTCAAATCTGTCAAACACACAGTCCAAGTCAGTCACTTGCCCACAAGGGCAAAACAGTCATTTAACACCCTTGGGGCAAAATTGTAATTTTACCCCACAGGGTATCTCAGTAATCCTATCCTACAGGGGTATTTCAGTAATCTACCCTACAGGGGTATTTCGGTAATTCTACCCTACAGGGTATTTTGGTAATTCTACCCTACAGAGGGTATTTCGATAATTTTACAACCTAGGGATATTTCGGTAATTTTACAAACCAGGGGTATTTTGATAATTTTGCAACCTAGGGGTATTTCGATAATTTTACAAACAAGGGGTATTTCGGTAATTTTGCAAATCGGGGGTATTTTAGTAATTTTACCCTATAAGGGTATTTCGATAATTTTGCAAATTCGGGGTATTTCTATAATTTGTAAACTGGGGTATTTCTGTAATTTTGTAAACCGAGGGTAAAACGATAATTTTACAATTCAGGGGTAAAACGATAATTTTACAAATCAGGGGTAAAATGGTAACTTTACAAATTATGGGTGAAACGGTAATTTTACAAATCAGGGGTAAAACGGTAACTTTACAAATTAGGGGTAAAATAGTAATTTTACAAATTAGGGGTAAAACGGTAACTTTACAAATTAGGGGTAATATGGTAATTTTACAAATTAGGGGTAAAATAGTACTTTTACAAATCGGGGGTATTTTTTTAATTTTATCAATCCCTCAGAAAGTCTATAGTCGCCTCAGGCAATTCAAGTATTCTAAACAGAAATAACGTTGCGAATGGGCGTAAGGCCCGTTCTTGGCCCAGGTGGGCCTACATGCTCATGTGGCCCTTTAGCCCAAAACTAGCCACAGATATGAGATTCACATAGTTTAGTCCAATATTTACTACACAATCATACAATTTGCTCGATTGGGCACACGGGCCCATTTCGGCATTTCGGCATTTGTTGTTCTACAGCTAGAGTAGGGTGAAGTACACACCTGATAAGTATCTAAAGTTAATCCACGCTTTGAATGCTACTATGCCCAAAAGCCAACAATAATCGCACCCTTGACTCCCCGAGTGGGTGTCGATCAACTACGGTCACCTCCACCGTGACCCAACGACATACAGATCAACGAATGATCTAACGCCTAACCCAAACGAACACGCCACAACGTGAAAGGGATAAGCCAAGAAAGGTATGCTTACTCTCCTCATGGTTTGCTCTATTTCTAGCCAGCTTCTCGCTTATTCTCATATTAGCTTCCCGATGTGGGATTCTCCATTAATCATCCAAAACCAACTTATGAGCAAAATAACCAACCCTTGCGTGCAAAGAGATTCGAGCCAAAGTCCTCTCGATAGCCCTGTCAAGCCACCACCACTCGGACACAAGCTCCTTTGTGTCATAAGTCCAACACATTTATTTAACAGAAAAACCAAAATAAATTGAAAAAGCCAAGATTTGAACCTTAGACCCCTTGCTTCCCTTATGGCATCACTTCCTTGCCACTAGACCACATCTCCTTTTGTGTTATGCTTTCAGCAAAGATACTTTTAAAGTCTACCCACTAACGTCAAGGCCCCCATAAGAGAAAAACATAAATTTTTGCTAAGGTCCAGGTTTGAACCCAGGACTTCTCTAACACCCCTAAACACTCCCAAACCTCTTAGCCAACATACCAACATGCCATTCAGCGTACATGGGCCCAGGGCCCATTATGCAACCCAAGTAGGGCCCACCTGCTCGCATGGCTCGCTAAGCCAGATTTGCCCACAGCCACATGTACGACACAGCCGACCCACTAATTCCCGCAAGTCCAAAGACAACCACCCATGTAGGGTCTACAAGCCTATTGGGCCCACATGGCCCACTCTTCTAGGCCCAATTTCAGGACGTTACATCAGTACTATGGGTGTGATAAACATCTTGATTTGGCTACGGGCCATAGTATAAATGTTTTGGGAGTGACCTTGATTTGGCTACGGGCCATGATATAGGTGCTCCGAGATAAGTTACCTTGATTTGGTTACGAGCCGTGGCATAAGTACTTATCGGATGTTATGTTCAAATGTTCAACTCTTAATCCAGATGGTTCAACGAATGAGCTACGATAATGCTTATAGAAGAAGCAGAATGAAAATGGACAAGTATGTATAATATGTTTAGTTGTTGAGATGAAGTACATATGTGAAATGAGATGAATTGAATCAAAGAAGGATTAATTCAATTGAAAGAGTAACCATGATGTAAGACATGGATAAAGTTTGTATTATTTGTTCATGGTTCAAATTGATGAAATGGTTGTATTATTGATGAGATTATGTGTCAAATTTCTTGCTTATGACTTACTAAGTTTTAAAAGCGTACTTGGTTTGTTTATTCTATTTTATAAATCATCGAAGCTACTGAAGGCTCGGTAATCGTCGAGGATCTTCATCGCACTATCTAAACTTATTTTGGTACCCTTTTGAGTTTGTAAATAGCTAAGTATGACATGTATAGGCTAGGGAGGTTTTGTTATATTTTTTACTTGTAAATAGGCTAAGCCATGTGATTTGGCTAACTAAGTTTGTGCATATGGTTGTTTTGGCATGTAATAAGTGATGCAAATTTTAGCATGCCTTATAGTGTATGTTTGGCCTAGTTAAATATAGTCATTTTGGTATGAGCTGAATGATGAATTTTGGTAAGTTAGGCTCATGAATTAATATAGTATATGAATGATCTTTAAAGTGATTGTTTGACTATGTTTATGTCTTGTGAAACGGTATAAAATGATATGAGTTTTGGTTGTTTTGGTTTTATGGATGTATAGATTGGGTTTGAAATTGGCTAAAATCAGTTTGTATATGTTGTATATTTGCTTGTAGGTAAATGGCAAAAGTATGGAGTGAGAAAATGGCTTAAACCAAGCCTATTTCGTGTCACACGGCTAGAGCACACGGGTGTGTGTCTCAACCGTGTGACCCCTGTATTGTAGTTGATTTGATTAGGATGCCATATGGGCTAGACGCACGGTCGTGTCTTGTACCCGTGGGTGCAATTCAGTAGCTTGATAAGTTTCACATAGCCTAGGCACACGGGCATGTCTTGTGGCCGTATGCACAAGTCAGTATGTATGCCCTGTTTTGCTACGACCTGGACACACGGGGGTGTCTGGTGACCGTGTGAGGCACACGGCCTGGGCACATGGCCGTGTGGCCCTATTTCAAAAATTTTCTTAAGTTTTCTTTTATCTTTTATATGTTTTCAAATTAGTCCCTATATTATTATAGCTTTATATGAATGATTAGAGCATGAATTGATTGTGAATGCCTGAAAATGTTTTAGATTATATTGATAATATATTGTTCCGATTAATGTTACAAGCCCTGTAATGCCTTTACCTATTCCAGTGACGCTTACGGAATAAGGGTGTTACATTTGGTTAGTATAAGAGCTACGGTTTAATCGATTCTAGGACTAACGTAGCGTGTTTGAGTCTAGCTATACATGCCATATTTATGAATTGAGATAGTGTGATGAATCCTGACAATTGAAATGTGTTTTCGTATAGTAAATGGATCTCAAAAGAGCCATAGCTGACAGTGTAGAGAGTAACGCACCGGCATCTGCTCAAGGGGCAGTGCCACCTAAATCTAGAGTTGCTAGAAGTAGCCAGAAGGGAGAAGCTAAGCAAGCCTTCTTCTAGAAGATGAATGAATGGTTTTCAGAATTCGTTCGTATAAATCTGACTACCCGACAACCTCCACCCCCACCTGTTACTCAACAAATTCCCATGGTTCCATAAGTTATTGATCTATTGAGATCGGGAAAGCCACCAGTTAATAAAATTCAAAAATTTGGGGCTGAAGAATTTCGAGCTACAGTTGATGATGATGCAGAGAGGGTTGAGTTTTGGCTTGAAAACACCATGAGGGTATTTAATGAACTATCCTGCAGACCCGATGAGTGTATATAATGTGTAGTATCTCTACTTCGGGATAATGCATACCATTGGTGGAAAACTTTGACATCGGTGGTTCCAAGGGAACAAGTCACCTGGGAATTCTTTCAGACAAAATTTCAGAAAAAGTGTATCAACCAGCGATTTCTTGATCTGAAGCATAAAGAATTTCTGGAACTGAAATAGGGTCGAATGTCAGTAATAGAATATGAGCTAGAATTTGTATGATTGAGCAAGTATGCTCGGGAATATGTTGCTACTGAAGAGATTATGTGTAAACGGTTCGTTGATGGATTAAACAAAGATATAAAGCTTCTAGTTGGAATTCTTGAGTTGAAAAAGTTCGTTGTGCTAGTCGAGAGGGCTTGTAGAGCTAAGGATCTCAGTAACGAAAAGAAAAAAGCATATTCTGAGGCTAATGAGACTAGAAAAAGATCAATAAGTGAACAACACAAATCTTCTTCAAATAAATTCAAAGATTCTTATGCTCATTCAAATGCTTTGACGGGAAGAGATCGTGCAAAACAATATTCTGGTTCTAAAACTCAAGCTACTTCAGTGTCGAGAGTTGGTAGTATTCAAGATAATAAACCCGAGTGTCAGCAGTAGGGGAGACGACATTTCGGTGAATGTTGGAATAAAAGTAATAAAGCTTGCTATAAGTGTGGATCACTAGATCATTTTAAACAAGATTGTCCTGAGATGATTGAACAAGAGACAATACAGAATGTAAAGCTGAGTAATGCTGTGGCTAAAAGAAGACCACCCAGAGGTGCTTGAAATTTGATTGGTAGTCGTGGGGCTACAAAAGATACGACAGTCAAGTCAGAGGCCAGAGCACCTGCCAGAGTATACGCTATCCAAGCTCGAGAGGAAGCCACGTATCCTGATGTTATTATGGGTACATTTACTCTTTATGATACTTTTGTGATTGCATTGATAGATCTTAGATCAACGCATTCTTATATATGTATGAATTTGGTACATAGTAAGACTTTTCCAGTAGAGTCTACTGAATTCGTAATTAGAGTATCAAACCCCTTAGGCAAAATTGTCTTGGTTGATAAAGTATGCAAGAATTACTTGTTAATGATTCGAGATATTTGTTTCCTGGCTAATTTGATGTTATTGACTTTCGATGAATTTGATATAATTCTTAGTATGGATTGGCTGACTTTGCACAATGCTGTTGTAAATTGTAAACGGAAAGTTATAGATTTAAGATGCAAGATTGATGAATTAGTACGAGTCGAATCTAGTGATTTGAGTGGGTTGCCTGCTATTATATCCGCAATGAAAGTTCAGAAATATGTGAATAAAGGTTGTGAAGCTTATTTAGCTTATGTGATAGATTCTAAAGTGACTGATAAGAAAATCGAATCAGTGCCTGTTGTTTGTAAGTTTCCTGATGTATTTCCTAAAGAACTTCCGAGATTACCTCCTATTCGAGAAGTTGAATTTGGCATTGAATTTATGCCTGGAATTACTCCAATTTTGATAGCACCATATAGAATGGCACTGACAGAATTAAAAGAGTTAAAGTCTCAGTTACAAGAATTGACTGATAGAGGATTTGCTAGACCGAGTTTCTCACCTTGGGGTGCTCTGGTTCTATTTGTGAAAAAGAAAGACGAAACGATAAGAATGTGTATAGATTACCGTCAGTTGAACAGGGTTACTATAAAGAACAAATATCCTCTGCCCAGAATTGATAATATGTTTGATCAGTTAAAAGGGGTTGCTATGTTTTCAAAGACAGACTTGAGATCGGGATATTACCAACTATGAGTTAAAGACTCTGATATGCAAAAAACTGCTTTTCAGATGACGTACGGACATTATGAGTTTCTCGTTATGCCTTTCGGACTAACAAATGCACCTGTTGTTTTTATAGATCTGATGAACAGAATTTTCAGATCGTATTTGGACTGATTTGTAGTTGTGTTTATAGATGACATACTAATTTATTCACGTAATGAGATAGATCATGCTGAACATTTGAGAATAGTGCTACAAACTTTGTGAGATAAATAGTTGTATGCAAAGTTTCGGAAATGTGAGTTCTAGTTACGAGAAGTCAATTTTCTAGGACATGTTGTATCAGCATCAGGTATTCGGGTTGATCCGAGCAAGATTTTGGCTATAATTGATTAGAAACCTTTGAGAAATGTTTCTGAAGTCCAAAGCTTTCTAGGACTTGCAAGTTATTATAGACGTTTTTTCAAAGCTTCTCAATGATTGCAACTCCAATGATGAAACTACTACAGAAAGATGTTAAATTCGAATGGTCAGATAAGTGTCAAGAGAGTTTTGATCAACTGAAAGCTTTGTTAACCGACGCTCCGGTGTTAGTCTAGCCAGAATCAGGTAAAGAATATGTTGTTTATAGTGATGCATCTTTAAATGGTTTGGGCTCCATTTTGATGAAGGAAGGTAAAGTTATCACTTATGCTTTGAGACAGTTAAAGCCACATGAAAAGAACTATCTGAATCATGACCTGGAGTTGGCAGCTATCGTGTTTGCATTAAAGATTTGGCGTCACTACTTGTTTGGTGAGAAATGCCATGTTTATTCCGATCATAAAAGCTTAAAGTATTTGATGACCCAGAAAGATCTGAATTTGAGACAGAGATGATGGTTAGAGTTGCTAAAAGATTACGAGCTGGTGATCAATTACCATCCAAGAAAAGCTAACGTAGTTGCCGATGCTTTAATTCGAAAATCATTGTTTGCTCTTCGAGTGATGAATGCACAAATAACTATGTCTGATGATGGCTTGATTGTAGCCGAGTTGAAAGCAAGACCATTATTCATTCAACAGATTTATGAAGCTCAGAAAGTTGATAATGAATTGATAGAAAAATAGGCTCAATGCGATTTGAATAAAGATTCAGAGTTTTAGGTTGATGCCGAGGGTTGTCTGAGATTCAGAAACCGAATATGTATTTTAAAGAATCTTGAATTGATTCAGATGATTTTGAGTGAAGCTCATGATAGTCGGTTATCTGTTCACCCAGGTAGTATGAAAAAGTATAATGATTTGAGACAGCACTATTGGTGGCACGGTATGAAACAAGACATTTCTAACTTTGTTTCGAAATGTTTAGTATGTCAACAAGTTAAAGCTGAACATCAAGTTCCATCTAGGTTGCTTCAGTCGATAATGATTCCTGAGTGGAAATGGGAAACAGTTACAATGGATTTTTGTAACGGGTTTATCGTTAACACCGAGCAAGAAAGATGCAATATGAGTTATTATGGATAGATTGACTAAATCGGCTCATTTTATTCCGATTCACACAGATTACTCACTTGATAAACTAGCAGAATTGTACATATCTTAGATTGTGAGATTACACGAGATGCCTATTTCTATTGTATCGGATAGAGATCCAAGGTTTACATCGCGGTTTTGGAAGAAACTGTAGGATGCTTTAGGTATAAAACTTCATTTTAGTACAGCTTTTCATCTGCAGACAGATGGCCAATCCGAGCGGATTATTCAGATTCTTAAGGATATGTTGAGGTGTTGCATTCTCGAGTTTAAAGGTATGTGTCAGCGATACTTGCCATTTGTTGGATTTACTTATAATAATAGTTTTCAATTGAGTTTGAAAATGGCACCGTACGAGGCTTTTTACAGTAAAAAATGTAGAACACCGTTGTATTGGACTGAGCTCAGTGAGAATAAGATACACGGGGTCGATTTGATCCAAAAAACCGAACAGAAAGTGAAAGTGATTCGAGAAAGTTTGAAAGCAACGTCAGATCGTCAGAAATCCTATGCGGATCTAAAACAGAAAGATATTGAATTTGAAATTGGTGATAAAGTGTTTCTGAAGGTGTCGCCATAGAAGAAAGTATTACGGTTTGGCTGGAAAGGCAAATTAAGTCTGAGGTTCATCGGACCTTATGAGGTTATAGAACGTATCAGGCTTGCTTATAAATTGATGCTACCACCTGAGCTAGAAAGAATTCATAATGTATTTCATGTTTTGATGTTACGAAACTATCGATCAGACCCTTCGCATATGATTTCTCCTACGGAGGTAGAGATTCAACCTGATTTGTCGTATAGTGAAGAACTGATTCAGATTTTAGCTCGTGAGATCAAAGAATTAAGAAATAAGAAAATTACTTTATTAAAGGTGTTGTGGCATAAACACGGGGTTGAAAAGGCTACATAGGAGCCTGAAGATGTCATGAGACGACAGTATCCAAATCTATTTAACGGTAAGATTTTTGGGGACAAAAATCCCTAAGGGGGAGAGTTGTAACAGCACAGGTTGGACCCTGGTTGAAATAGTGGTTTCGGAATCACATATCCGAGTCAAAAAATATTTTATTATTATTTTTCATGTTTATGACATGTGAATTAGCATGTGTGAAAGTATCATATGAAAATTTGGATGTTTGGTTGCTTAATTAGCAAAAAGGATTAATTTGCATAATAGATGAAAGTGGCCAATTGATTTAGTAAGTGCTTAAATTAGAGTGGTTGTTTAATATGAGGATTTTATGTGGCAAATTGACCATTGAATACATTAAATGACATTAGTGGCCATGGTTATTATGATTTTTATGTTTATAAACAAAGGGCAAATTAGTAAAGTAGAAATTATATGTTGATTAATAAAACAAAAACATAAAAATTAGCCATTTTCAGTGTTCATCCACCGAAAACAAATAGAAAAGAAAGAAGGGTTTTGAGCTTTCTTGGCATTCGGCACTCAATTTGACTAGATTGAGGTATGTTTCACTTCAATTTTTGATGATTTTTGTGTTCTTAGTCTACTATCAAGCCCATGTTGTAATTTGAAGAATTATTGATAGTTATGAGATATACCATTGATGAAATGGTGGGTTTTGGGATGTTAGTTTTTGGTAAATGAAAGATATGTGTTTAATTGATATGTTTGTCCTTGGATTTTTAATGAATTTAGCTAAATTGAACTAAACTGAGAAAATAATATTTTTGAGCACTAAAATGTGAAATTTATGAAACATGTGGGCTTGAATAGACTAGAGGAAAATTCGGTTAGACCTTGTTGATATGCGTGATATGAAGTAATAAAATTTATAAAGAACTTGATCACACCAAAACTAACTAATATCACGACGTTGAGGCAAGCACACCTGTCGAACAGTAATATAGCTTAGTGGCAAGACCGAGTTATCGTACCCAAGGGAACCAAAAGTACTAGTACTTACTTCCTTTCTATTATCTAGCCAAAAAATAAAAGAGGGTTGTTTAAACTAATTCTAAAACTAACTAAGAAAGTTTAAAGAGTAAATTGGGAAAACGTTTAGGGAAAAGCTGATTAATATGGGCAATACTCAAGGGAGAATCCACCTAGACTTCACTTGTTATTATTTTCTTGAACTATATGATTTCTTTACTTGTCTTGATCCGTAGAGATCCCTAACCTATGCTAAACCCTCCGTCGAGGTGTAGAGCAACTAGGCCTAAGTGGTTAATTAAAGTTCCCTTATTAATTAACTCCCTAGGTTGCATTAATTCGATCTATGGCTCCCCATATTAGGTTTGACCCAAATCCGGCAGATTTATGTCGCCCTATGTCTAGGGTTACATGCAACTCCGCTTAATTATGGTAGATCTACTCTTATCACAGGGACTTTTACTCCTCTACTCTAAGCACATCTAATTCTTGAAGTAATGCCTAGGATTATTAAATCAAGAATGAAGAACGCATAATTAAGAACAATTCAAGTATTTATCAAATAAATCAAGAATAAATAACAGAAACATCACAGAAGATATAAAATAATAAAACATAAAAGAAACCAAAAACCCCTGAAGGAATTTAGGGAGATCCTCTATGTTGCTGCAGAATTCCAACTTCTGAGATGAATCAATCGGCTTTCTCCTTTGGAGTAATCCCTTACTTCTATTCGTATCTAAAAAGTATATCAAAGTCCCCTTTAGTTGTTGCCCCATGGGGTCTTTATATAGAGCTTTTGGAGGGCCTTTCTTAGCCTCTAAGCATCCCAATTTGAGTGAAATTCCCCTTCCTCACAACTAGAACACACCCGTGTGCCACGCTCGTGTGACTTCGATAGAGGCCGTGTGATTTTCTCGGTAGAGGCACGGCCGTGTGGCCTGGTTGTGCTTGTCGGGGCTTTGACCGTGTGATCTTCATGTGGCACGGCCGTGTGGCATGTCTTGGGCCATGTTGTTCGCACATTTTGGCCCATTTTCACCGTTTTTAGCCTGTTTTCCGTTCTTTTCTCTTCCCTATGCTCTCTTGAGTATAAGATATGAAAAAGAAAGATTAAGAGCATCAATTCGCACAAAATTGATCATAATTCATCCAAAATATAGGCTAAACATGGGGTAAAAATATGTATAATTTAACGTTTATCACTTGTATAAAGAACTTTGGTGTATTTGATGGTTTATGAAATAGGGACTAAAATGTCAAAATCTAAAAATATGAGGGCTAAATTGCAAAATACCCTAATTGTATGTTTTTGGATTGAATTGATTGAGTGTGAGATTGAATGAATTAATTTTAATACTATAGATCAAGAAAAGTAGTGGTCCTGTTGGGTTGTTTCTAGTCATAAACTAAAAATACCTAAAAAGAAAAAGCAAAGAAAAACTCAAACATTTAAAAGAAAATAAATAAATAAAAACTGAAAATAAAAAAATAAAAGAAAAAAAATATATATATATAGTAATGGCTAAAGTAATAGAAATCGAGCTTTCGTAATATTTTAGTTCCCCGGCAACGGCGCCAAAAACTTGATATGCGTGATATGAAGTAATAAAATTTATAAAGAACTTGATCACACCAAAACTAACTAATATCACGACGTTGAGGCAAGCACACCTGTCGAACAATAATATAGCTTAGTGGCAAGACCGAGTTATCGTACCCAAGGGAACCAAAAGTACTAGTACTTACTTCCTTTCTATTATCTAGCCTAAAAATAAAAGAGGGTTGTTTAAACTAATTCTAAAACTAACTAAGAAAGTTTAAAGAGTAAATTGGGAAAACGTTTAGGGAAAAGCTGATTAATATGGGCAATACTCAAGGGAGAATCCACCTAGACTTCACTTGTTATTATTTTCTTGAACTATATGATTTCTTTACTTGTCTTGATCCGTAGAGATCCCTAACCTATGCTAAACCCTCCGTCGAGGCGTAGAGCAACTAGGCCTAAGTGGTTAATTAAAGTTCCCTTAGTAATTAACTCTCTAGGTTGCATTAATTCGATCTATGGCTCCCCATATTAGGTTTGACCCAAATCCGGCAGATTTATGTCGCCCTATGTCTAGGGTTGCATGCAACTCCACTTAATTATGGTAGATCTACTCTTATCACAGGGACTTTTGCTCCTCTGCTCTAAGCACATCTAATTCTTGAAGTAATGCCTAGGATTATTAAATCAAGAATGAAGAATGCATAATTAAGAATAATTCAAGTATTTATCAAATAAATCAAGAATAAATAACAAGATCTGTTTTAGGTTTCATCCCTCTCAAGTATTTGAGAGGTTTAGTTCATGATAGAGAAAAGAAACATCACAAAAGATATAAATTAATAAAACATAGAAGAAACCAAAAACCCCTGAAGGAATTTAGGGAGATCCTCTATGTTGCTACAAAATTCCAACTTTTGAGATGAATCAGTCGACTTTCTCCTTTGGAGTAATCCCTTGCTTCTATTCGTATCTAAAAAGTATATCAAAGTCCCCTTTAGTTGTTGCCTCATGGGGTCTTTATATAGAGCTTTTGGGGGGCCTTTCTTAGCCTCTAAGCATCCCAATTTGAGTGAAATTCCCCTTCCTCACGACTAGAACACGCCCGTGTGCCACGCCCGTGTGACTTCGATAGAGGCTGTGTGATTTTCTCGGTAGAGGCACGGCCGTGTGGCTTGGCCGTGCTTGTCGGGGCTTTGACCGTGTGATATTCATGTGGCACGCCCGTGTGGCATGTCTTGGGCCGTGTTGTTCGTACATTTTGGCCCATTTTCACCGTTTTTAGCCTATTTTCTATTCTTTTCTCTTCCCTATGCTCTCCTGAGTATAAGATATGAAAAAGGAAGATTAAGAGCATCGATTCGCACAAAATTGATCATAATTCATCCAAAATATAGGCTAAACATGGGGTAAAAATATGTATAATTTAACGTTTATCAAATACCCCCACACTTAAGCCTTTGCTTGTCCTCAAGCAAAATCTCAATCCCTAAAAAGAATTATTCTTCTCAACCTACAATTTTTATCAATTTAAACTAATCTACAGGTAATCATACAATGAAACATTCAATCAGAAGAACATTAAAGATTCAATTACTCTAAGTTGAAAATTTTATCATTGGAAACATAAGTCTCTTCTTTCCTTCTAAGTAGTTATCTCTCCATCTTAATTAACAGGAGTTGACATCCTCACTAAAGGTTCACTCTATCCACTCAAAGTGTTTAGGGTTCAAATTTAAGCACTCTCTAGTCAACATGAAAAATTATTACCATAAGCTTGCAAGAAAATCAAATCTCCACCACTATAATTTGATATGATACATCGATCAAAAGGTCTTTTAATGGTTGTAATGGGGCTTGGTTAGGGGTGTTGTCACAGGTTGCAAAAGAGGGTTAGAATCAAGATTGAATTGAACAATTATCTAGCTAGAAAAATCTCTATCACTAGAACATATTTCTCAAGCTAATTCTTATGATAATATCAACTTTGCCTTGATAGCTTGAAATATGCAAAAAACTTAATTAAACTATAGATTACAATTGAATTTCACTGTATATAAACATGTTTGTTTTTTTTTTTTTAGGAACAATTCAAGTAATACAATGAATTGAATAAAGATTTACATACTGGAAAAGAGAATAAAGCTTAGACAATAAATTCAACTCAAATCTCGACAAAAATAGGAATCAAAAGTAATTGAATGGAAAATTCAACAAAAACATGTTAATGGTTAATAATCAGCGGGTAAGTCAAAGAATGGGTTGTTAGGCTCAACGGGGTTCTCTAGAGGTTAATTGATGGAGGTAGGCTTTTTGTGGAGTAAGTGGGTTAAATCCTAGGTGCCTTTATCATTTTGGTATATCAAATCAATGATGTGGTCTCGACATGTATAATGAAAGCAAGTTCTAGAATAACAATTCAATATTGACTCACTCAAAGCAATAATAGAAGTGAGCACGAAAGGATGTAAGCTCAAAAAGGCTCAAATTCTCACTAGAATTATGGCTTTTGATGTCATTCCTGTGAAATTCAAATCTCAAGATAATACTAAAAATTAGGGAAGATAACTTATGCAAAAAATGGGGTTCTCAAAAATTTCAACTTATCATGCTTGATTCCCTAATGTTTTTAAAGTTTGAATAATCAAAGTACAATTTCCTATCTCTTAGTTCTCAACATATTAATAAAAATCATAAATCAATCAAAATTAATTCCTAATAGGAAACTGAGGAAAATGCAGAGAACAATGCATGAAGTACAAATTCAGGGATTTACATGAAAGATATACTGAATTAAAGTATGTTTCCCCCCCACACTTAAGATGTACATTGTGCTCAATGTACAAAGATATAAAAATAGCAATAAAAGTATAATATCATAAGATAGGGAGAGAATCGAAACTCCCTGAATTGTGGATGAATTTTGTGAGGAAGAGTTGGCAATTGTGGCAGGGTGCTCCCTTTTTCATAGAGGTTTGAGCTGTAGAGCTCCTTTGAAACTGCGAAGAGATTTATTAGTCGTGGGAGGTGAAGATGAAGAAGGGTTACTTCATTAGGAGATGGCCGAAGAAAATAAAATAAATAGAATAAAAAATGAAAATTCAAATAAAGAAAAAATTAAAAATAAACCTAAAAAAGGAAAATAAATTTAGAAGAAAAGGTGAAAATAAGGATTAGAGTTTAAGAGTTAAAATAAAGTAATAATAAAATATAAAAGATAAAATAAAAGTAAAACAAAATAAAGATAAAAATAAAGATAAAAGAGGATCTAGTCCTCTGATGGATCTTGTGGTGGTGGGGAAATGCCGAGGTGCTGACATATGTGCGCTAAAGTGGCGTCGATGTAATCGAGACGCTACTCAAATCGGTCCTGGCGCTCGTGTATGTCAGCATGTGGGGCTGCTGTCTGGTTGGCTCGTCTTGGGCGTGGTGGCTCGGCGAGCTCATCCTCCTCAGGTGGTGGCGGTGGGACATCATCAGCAACGTCCTCTGGGTCTTCGCCTTCCTGGATAAGGCGAAAGTGAAAGTGGCCGCCACCTGGCCATCGCTCTACCATCCTCATGTGTAGCATGCTCTAGATGCCTTGGGAGGACATCTGGCTAAGTAGGGTATAAGAGGATGTTTGGGCTACAGTGTTGAATAGGCCGAAGTAGTGGCCTAGTCTCGTGATGTACCGGCCCATGGAAATGACTCCTCTCCGGTGCCTTTTGGTCTGGTGCTACATGGCAAGTGCGATAAAGTTTGCTAAGTCGATGACGTGCCCGTTCGCCATGCACCACAGGAAGTAGACGTCGTGAGTGTTGACGACGCCTGTGCTCTCTTGTCGACCTGTAAGAGTGTGATCAAGAAGAGCATGAATGTACCTCAGAGATGGCACGAATGAGGTTGCCTTGCTGACGCTGGGGTTATAAGTCTGACATCCTGGGGCTATCTCATTCCAGCATTCGATGGGCCGAATGTAGATGCGTCGAGCGAGGGTAGGGAAGTCCTCTTCCGTCATGAACTGCTCAGTGTAGAGCCCAAGTGCTACACCGAACTCTGGCATGCTGAGGTGTCGTACGAGTCCTCCCAAACGGAATTGGACCACCCCTGGATCGTCAAATCTGGTCATTACGGTCTGGAGGTGGAATGTGGAGCAAAATTGGAGGGTGAGCTCTAGGTAAGTGGGCTCTACAATCCTGAAGAACTGGTCCCATGGGTCAGTCACTAACAAGGCTCGGACATCGTCCACCAGGTTTACTTGCGCGAGGGCTTCCCAGTCAATACACTGGCCCATAGAGATAGTGCGTGCCCAGAGTAGCTGATAGCGCTCCTCTTGGGAGTCTTGGGTGAAAGTGATGAACGGGTGGCGTGCCTCAGAGGTGGGTCGCGAAGATGAACTCCCAGGTCTCTTTCGTTTTTTAGAGGCGGGGACAGCAGCTTTTCTGGCACGCGAAGATGACATAGCATTTGAAATAACAAAAGCATTAGTCCTAAATAAAATAAAATTGGATTTAAACTAGATAGGTAATAAAATAACATGACAATGTTCTTAAAATAACAAGTGAGGACTAACCTAAATAGTAGAATCTAATCATGTTAAAATCTTATAACAAAAACTGAGAACTATGGGTATATATAAAGGGAAATTATGGCAAAATGGCATGCAAATAGAAGTTTAAATGGCAAAGAGATGGAAGTCTAAATGGCAAGCAAAAGTGCAATTAAGTGGCATGCAATTCTAATTGATTCTATATTGTTCTAGAGTATTCATCATATGTTTCCTAATTCCATGCATAAATCAACAATTTAGTAAAATGAAATAAAAATGAAATAAAACACTAATAAATGAGAAAAATGAGAAAATAGAACCAATTATGATGTTGCACGGTCGTGGGGGCTGTTACACGGGCGTGAGAAGGATGAAATCGTGTATGGTGGCGTTTGGAGGGCTGTGGTGGCGTTTGTGGTGGCTTAGGGGGAAGTTTGGGTGAGAAATGTTAGGGTTTGAGTAAAAAGGGAAAGTGAAAAATGCCTCATATTTATACATTTTGGGTCACACGGGCATGTCACACGCTTGTGTGAGTTGTATTCAGCCCGTGTTTTTCGAAAATCGGAGGTTTTAGCACGCCATGTTCCGATGAGCATGCCCGTGTGGTTGGTTCACACTGCCGTAGGAGATCAAGTCTTCGTTGCTCACACGATCGTGTGCGATCGTGTTCGTGTTTTACACGATCGTGTGTTATGTGCCACGGGCGTGTGAATTTTGACAGTGTCTACTACGGGCTAAGGACACGGGCGTGGGGATTTGTGCAAGCCTGTGTTGGTACTGCAGGGTTACCACGGCCATGTCACACGGTCGTGGGCTATTGTTGATAGCCCGTGTGGAATTTGTAAGGTCACCACGGCCATATCGCACGGCCGTGGGGATTTATCAATGGCCCGTGTTTTGGGAAAATTTTGCCCTGTTTGTACATGGTCTGGGTGCACGACCGTGCCCCTGTTTTAAGTGTGCGCACGACCTAAGGCACGCCTGTATGCCTGGCCATGTGGTCCTAAATTTCTACATTCAAATAGTTAGTTTATGCATGAAAAAATACTAAAAAATTTTAAAGAAAAGAAAGTTACTAAGTTAGCGCTCGGGTTGCCTCCCGAGAAGCGCTTATTTAGAGTCTAAGCTCGACTCTACCTGGATGTGTCAAGAAGGGGTGTGGTGGAGCCGAAGCTCCTCCCTATTTTCTGCAAAATTCCCACCTCTATAATGTTTAAGCCTACGGTCATTTACCTTGAGCGTACCGTGGTTAGGGTGAGCTACCTCAATGGTGCTGTATGGAAAGACATTTAGAATAGTGAATGGACCTGACCAACTTGACTTGAGTTTTCCAGGGAATAGTTTCAGCCTTGAGTTGTAAAGTAAGACGAAATCACCTGTTTTGAACTGCTTAGGTTGTTTCAGCCTTTTGTCATGACATCGCTTCATGGCTTCCTTATATAGTCGTGAGTTTTGGTAAGCATTGTAGCGCCATTCATCAAGTTCATTCAACTGCATTAATCTCTTCTCTCCTGCACTTTTAAAGTGAAGGTTTAAAAATTTTATAGCCCAGAATACTTTATGTTTAAGTTCAAATGATAGATGGCAGTTTTTTCCATAAACAAGTCTATAGGGAGATGTTCCTATGGGTGTTTTAAAAGCAGTTCTATAAGCCCATAATGCATCATCTAACTTTCTTGACCAGTCTTTCCTATTTGTTTCTATGGTTTTCTCTAGAATGCGTTTTAGCTCCCTATTGGTCACTTCGACTTGACCACTGGTTTGTGGATGATAAGGGGTGGCTGTTCTATGATGTACTCCATACCTTTTCAAGACCTTTTCAAATTGGGTATTGCAAAAATGTGTGCCCCTATCACTAATGATTATCCTAGGTGTTCCAAATCGAGAGAAAAGTTTTTTCAAAAAGCATACAACCACTCTAGCATCATTAGTAGGTAAGGCATGGGCTTCTACTTATTTTGACATGTAATCTACCGTTACTAAAATGTATTTATTCCCAAATGAATTAGGGAATGGACCCATGAAATTGATACCCCATACATCAAATATTTCACATGAAAGTATATAGTTCTGAGGCATTTCATTATGCTGAGAGATATTACCTATTCGTTGGCATTTATCACAAGAGGTCATATACCTGTTGGCATCTCTGAAAAGTGTAGGCCAGTAAAAACTAGATTCGAGTACCTTATGAGCAGTTCTAGTTTCGCTGTGATGTCCTCCTATGGGTCCTAAGTGGCAGTGATTCAAAATTTGATATGCTTCTGTGTCATCAACGTATCTTTGTATAACCTGATCTGCACAAATTCGAAAAAGAAAAGGATCTGCCCAAAAGTAGTTCTTCACATTAGCAAAGAATCGCTTCTTTTGCTGATGGGTTAGCCCTTTTAGGGTTATGCGAGCTGCTAAATAATTTGCCAAATCAGCAAACCAAGGAGTTGTCATACCTGCTAAAGCTAAGAGTTGTTCCTTAGGGAATAGATCGTTTCTCTTGTCGAGGTACTTGGGCTGTCTGTTTTCTAGTCTTGAGAGGTGATCTGCCGCTAAGTTTTCAGCTAATTTCTTGTCCTTTATTTCCAAGTCGAATTCCTGTAACAATAGAATCCATCTTATTAATCGAGGTTTTGCATTAGTTTTAGTTAAGAGGTAGCGAAGAGCCGAATGATCAGTATAAACAATGGCTTTTGACAAAATTAAGTAAGATCTAAATTTGTCAAATGCAAAAATAACAGCTAGCAATTCTTTCTCTGTGGTAGTGTAATTTGCTTGAGCGGCTATCAAGGTTCTGCTAGCATAATAGATCGGTTGGAAGTGCTTGTCCCTTCGCTGTCCTAAAACTGCATCTACTGCAAAAGCACTTACATCACACATTAGTTTAAAAGGTAGATTCCAATCAGGTGAGATCATAATCGGGGCGTTGACTAACTTTTCCTTAAGGGTCTTGAAGGATTCTAGACATTCTTGGTCAAAGTTGAAGGGTACGTCTTTTTCTAGTAATTTAGTTAAAGGCTTAGCTATTTTAGAAAAGTCTTTAATGAATCTACGATAAAAACCGGTATGACCTAAAAAGCTTCTTATAGCCTTAACTAAACTAGGAGAAGGTAGTTTTTCAATAGTTTCTATCTTTGCTTTGTCTACCTCTATTCCTTTACTAGAAATTTTATGTCCTAATACAATACCTTCTTGGACCAAAAAGTGACATTTTTCCCAATTAAGCACTAGATTTGTCTCTTCACATCTCATCAGAACATGCTTTAAATTATTTAGACAGTGTTGGAAAGAATTACCGAAAACGGAGAAATCATCCATAAATACCTCCATGATGTCTTCCACAAATTCATTGAAGATAGCTAGCATGCATCGCTGAAAAGTAGTAGGAGCGTTACATAAACCAAAAGGCATTCTACGATAAGCAAACGTACCGTATGGGCATGTGAACGTTGTTTTCTCTTGATCTTCTGGAGCTATCGGGATTTGGAAGTAACCAGAGAGGCCATCTAGGAAGCAATAATACATGTGACCTGATAGTCTTTCTAACATCTGATCAATAAAGGGTAAAGGAAAATGATCATTTCGAGTGGCATCATTCAGTTTCCCGTAATCAATGCAAACTCTCCATCCTGTGACTATTCTTGTAGGTATTAACTCTTCCTTGTCATTAGACACCACAGTCAATCCACCTTTCTTAGGAACAACCTACACAGGGCTTACCTAAAAACTGTCAGAAATAGGATAAATAATACCTGCATCTAGAAGTTTAATTACCTCGGCTTTGACAACTTCTTTCATGTTGGGATTCAATCGTCTCTGGGCCTGCACTGATGGTTTGAATTCGTCCTCCATTAAAATTTTGTGGGTGCAGAAAGAAGGATTAATTCCCTTGATATCTGAAATTTTCCAAGCTATAGCACGTCTGTATTCTCTTAACACATGGAGTAGTTCTTCTTTCTCTGCAATGCTTAAATCAGATGCGATAATGACTGGTAAAGTTGATCTTTCCCCTAAAAAGGCATATTCTAAATGATCTGGCAATTGTTTTAGTTCTAATTTAGGGGGTTCAGTAATGGAAGGTTTTTGTCTCAATTCATCACTCATCTTTAAATTTTCATAACATGTGTGTCTAGCGATGATTTCATTAGAATCTAATTCTTTCCTTACTTCATCGATTTCGGGGGTGGTTTCATCTTTCCCCCCACCTTGAACAAGACACAGTTCCAACGTGTCTGTGAAAGAAAGTTCCTGAAAATTGTCTTGAACAAAGTGATCAGTCATATCAACAAAATAACAAGAATCATCTTATTCTGTAGAAAATTTCATGGCATCATAGATTTTAAAGATAACTTCTTCCTCGCCAACTCTAAGTACTAATTTGCCATCCCCTACATCAATAACAGCTCTAGCAGTGGCTAAAAATGGGCGTCCTAAAATCAAGGGTACTTCAATGTCCTCATCCATGTCAAGTACAACAAAATCAATAGGGAATATAAATTTATCTACCTTCACTAGCACATCTTCAATGATTCCCCTAGGATATTTAACAGATCTATCGGCTAATTGAATACTCATCCTAGTGGGCTTGGGTTCCCCTAGACCTAGTTGCTTGAACATTTTATAAGGCATGAGATTAATGCTCACACCTAAATCAGCTAATGCTTTATTAATAATTAGGCTAACAATCAAACAACGAATAGTAAAACTCCTTGGATCTTTCAGTTTTGCCTGCAGTTTATTTTGGAGAATAGCTGAACATTCCTCGTTGAGTTCTACTGTGGCTAGTTCTTCCAACTTCTTTTCGTTTGTCAAAAGTTCTTTAAGGAACTTTACGTACTTCGGCATCTGCAAAATTGCTTCAACAAAAGGTAAGTTAATGTATAATTATTTGAAGAGTCCAAGAAACTTACTGAATTGAGCGTCTGTTTTGTCTTTCTTTAACCTTGCCAGATATGGAATGCGTGGCTTGTATTCTTTGAGTGTTGGAGGAGTGTTTTTCTTGGGTTCCTCTATCTTTTCTTCTGAAAGTTCTGGAATAGTCTTCTTTTCTGGCTCAGCTAAGACCTTTCCATCTCTTAAAGTAATCGCTTTGACGTGTTCTCTGGGATTTGACTCAGTGTTACTTGGAAGTCCACCTTGTGGTCTTTCTGATATCAACTTCGCAAGCTGACCGATTTGGTTTTCAAGCCCTTGAATTGATGCTTGTTGATTTTTCAGTGCCATTTCAGAGCTTTGAAAACGGGTTTCTAATGCAGCCATAAATTTGGTAAACATTTCTTCAAGATTCGGCTTCTTCTCTTGTTGCAGTGGTGGCTGCTGAAACCCTGGAGGGGGCTGTTGTCTCTGATTTCCTTGTCCCCCTCATGAAAAATTTGGGTGATATCTCCAACCTGCATTATAAGTATTACTATAAGGGTTATTTTGAGGTCTAGAATTGTTACCCATATAGTTGGCTTGTTCAGTTTCCATGCTGTGTCCATAGGATGCGAAATCTGGATTGAACATGTTCCCTTGAGTCACGTCGCATTGCATCACTGGTTGTGCTTGCGTAGAACTAACAAAATTATCAAACTTTTTATTTAAAAGTTCTACTTGGTTAGTAAGCATGGCGACAGCATCAATATTATAAACTCCTGCAGCTTTTGTTGGCTTTGTCCTCATGACTTGCCATTGATAATTATTCAATGACATCTCTTCAATAAATTCATAAGCTGCTTCAGGTGTTTTATTATTGATCGTCCCTCCTGCGGCTGCATCAATCATTTGTCTGGTTGACAGGTTTAAACCGTTGTGGAAGGTTTGAACTTGTAGCCACAAAGGTAGACCATGATGCGGGCACCTTCTCAAAAGATCTTTGTATCTCTCCCATGCATCGTATAGTGTTTCTAAATCTATCTGCACAAAAGAAGAAATATCATTTCGTAATTTGGCTGTTTTAGCCGGAGGAAAATATTTGAGTAAAAATTTTTAGGTCATCTGCTCCCATGTGGTAATTGAGCCTCGTGGTAAAGAATTTAACCACTGTTTGGCTTTATTTCTCAATGAGAATGGAAATAGCCTCAATCGAATGGCATCATCAGAAACGCCATTTATTTTGAAGGTATCACATAGTTCTAAGAAATTGGCTATATGTGAGTTTGGATCTTCGTCCTGTAAACCATCAAACTGCACCAATTGCTGTATCATCTGAATAGTGTTAGGCTTTAACTCAAAATTATTAGCATCAATAGTAGGTCTAAGAATGCTAGTTTAGGTACCAGCCAAACTAGGTTTAGTATAATCATACATAGTGCGAGGAGCTTCTTCTTGATTTGCTGGTGGCGCGACTATTGCGGGAGGTGGTGGAACGTTTTGATTTGCTTCCATCTCTTCTGTAGGTTCTAGCTCTTGATCAGGTTCTTGTTCAGGATAATGTAGACTGCGTCTAATCTCTCTGCGATTTCTGCGAACTGTCGCTTCTAGATTTTCATCAAAAAGTAGTGGTCCTGTTGGGTTGTTTCCAGTCATAAACTAAAAATACCTCAAAAGAAAAAGCAAAGAAAAACTCAAACATTTAAAAGAAAATAAATAAATAAAAACTGAAAATAAAAAAACATAAAAGAAAAATAAATATATATATATATATAGTAATGGCTAAAGTAATAGAAATCGAGCTTTCATAATATTTTAGATCCCCGGCAACGGTGCCAAAAACTTGATATGCGTGATATGAAGTAATAAAATTTATAAAGAACTTGATCACACCAAAACTAACTAATATCAAGACGTTGAGGCAAGCGCACCTGTCGAACAGTAATATAGCTTAGTGGCAAGACCGAGTTATCGTACCCAAGGGAACCAAAAGTACTAGTACTTACTTCCTTTCTATTATCTAGCCTAAAAATAAAAGAGGGTTGTTTAAACTAATTCTAAAACTAACTAAGAAAGTTTAAAGAGTAAATTGGGAAAACGTTTAGGGAAAAGCTGATTAATATGGGCAATACTCAATGGAGAATCCACCTAGACTTCACTTATTATTATTTTCTTGAACTATATGATTTCTTTACTTGTCTTGATCCGTAGAGATCCCTAACCTATGCTAAACCCTCCGTCGAGGCGTAGAGCAACTAGGCCTAAGTGGTTAATTAAAGTTCCCTTATTAATTAACTCCCTAGGTTGCATTAATTCGATCTATGGCTCCACATATTAGGTTTGACCCTAATCCGGCAGATTTATGTCACCCTATTTCTAGGGTTGCGTGCAACTCCGCTTAATTATGGTAGATCTACTCTTATCACAGGGACTTTTGCTCCTCTACTCTAAGCACATCTAATTCTTGAAGTAATGCCTAGGATTATTAAATCAAGAATGAAGAACGCATAATTAAGAACAATTCAAGTATTTATCAAATAAATCAAGAATAAATAACAAGATCTGTCTTAGGTTTCATTCCCCTCAAGTATTTGAGAGGTTTAGTTCATGATAAAGAAAAGAAACATCACAGAAGATATAAAATAATAAAACATAAAAGAAACCAAAAACCCCTGAAGGAATTTAGGGAGATCCTCTATGTTGCTGCAGAATTCCGACTTCTGAGATGAATCAATCGACTTTTTCCTTTGGAGTAATCCCTTGCTTCTATTCGTATCTAAAAAGTATATCAAAGTCCCCTTTAGTTGTTGCCTCATGGGGTCTTTATATAGAGCTTTTGGGGGGCCTTTCTTAGCCTCTAAGCATCCCAATTTGAGTGAAATTCCCCTTCCTCATGACTAGAACACGCCCGTGTGCCACGCCCGTGTGACTTCGACAGAGGCCGTGTGATTTTCTCGGTAGAAGCACGGCCGTGTGGCCTGACCGTGCCTATCGGGGCTTTGACCGTGTGATCTTCATGTGGCACGCCCATGTGGCACGCCCATGTGGCATGTCTTGGGCCATGTTGTTCGCACATTTTGGCCTATTTTTCATCGTTTTTAGCCTGTTTTCCGTTTTTTTCTCTTCCCTATGCTCTCCTAAGTATAAGATATGAAAAAGAAAGATCAAGAGCATCGATTCGTACAAAATTGATCATAATTCATCCAAAATATAGGCTAAACATGGGGTAAAAATATGTATAATTTAACGTTTATCACTTGTATAAAGAAATTTGGTGTATTTGATGGTTTATGAAATAGGGACTAAAATGTCAAAATCTAAAAATATGAGGGCTAAATTGCAAAATGCCCTAATTGTATGTTTTTGGATTAAATTGATTGAGTGTGTGATTGAATGAATTAATTTTAATACATATAGATCAAGAAAAGTAGAATCTAGACTTGGATCGCGGGAAATCAAAAGTTGTCGAATAATCGACTAAACCGACAAACACACTCGAGGTAAGTTCATAAGTAGTAATTTCATTATAATGCTGTTAATTACATTGATATTGAATGAATTGAATCGAATGGAACCTCGGAGGAGGTGGAATTTATTGATATTGATGTTGTGCATGAGTTAGTAATAGAAAACGAGATTGAGAAAGCTCGGTTGAACCGTAGGATTAGTTTCGAAAGGGAGTGACATGTTACTAGGGAAAAATGTTGGCTTCGGGCCATGATATCAGCACTATGGGTGCGATAAACATCCTGATTTGGCTACGAGCCATGGTATAGATGTTTTGGGAGTTACCTTGATTTGGCTACAGGCCATGGTATAGGTGCTCCGAGATAAGTTACCTTGATTTGGTTACGGGCCGTGGCATAAGTACTTATCGGATGTTATGTTCAAATGTTCAACTCTTAATCCAGATGGTTCAACGAATGAGCTACGATAATGCTTATAAAAGAAGTGGAATGAAAATAGACAGGTATGTATGATGTGTTTAGTTGTTAAGATGAAGTACATATGTGAGATGAGATGAATTGAATCAAAGAAGGATTAATTTAATTGAATGAGTAACCATGTGGTAAGACATGGATAAAGTTTGCATTATTTGTTCATGGTTCAAATTGATGAAATGGTTGTATTATTGATGAGATTATGTGTCAAATTACTTGCTTATGACTTACTAAGTTTTAAAAGCTTACTTGGTTTGTTTATTCTATTTTATAGATCATCGAAGCTACTAAAGGCTCGATAATCATCGAGTATCTTCATCGCGCTATCCAAACTTATTTTGGTACCCTTTTGAGTTTATGAATAGCTAAGTATGACATGTATAGGCTAGGGAGGTTTTGTTATATTTTTTACTTGTAAATAGGCTAAGCCATGTGATTTGGCTAGCTAAGTTTGTGAATATGGTTGTTTTGGCATATGATAAGTGATTCAAATTTTAGCATGCCTTATAGTGTATGTTTGGCCTAGTTAAATATAGTCATTTTGGTATGAGCTAAATGATGAATTTTGGTAAGTTAGGCTCATGAATTAATATGGTATATGAATGATCTTTGAAGTGATTGTTTGACTATGTTTATGTCTTGTGAAATGGTATAAAATGATATGAGTTTTGGTTGTTGATGAATTGGTTTTATGGATGTATAGATTGGGTTTGAAATTGGCTGAAATCGGTTTGTATATGTTGCATATTTGCTGGTAGGTAAATGGAAAAAATATGGAGTGAGAAAATGGCTTAAACCAAGCCTATTTCGTGTCACACGGCCGGAGCACACGGGCATGTGTCTCAACTGTGTGACCCCTGTATTGTAGTTGATTTGGTCAGGATGCCACACGAGCTAGACACCCGACTGTGTCTTGTACCCGTGGGTGCAAGTCAGTAGCTTGATAAGTTTCACACAGCCTAGACACACGGGCTTGTATTGTGGCCGTGCACAAGTCAGTATGTATGCCCTATTTTGCCACGGCCTAGACACACGGGGGTGCCTGGTGACCGTGTGAGGCACATGGCCTGGGCACAGGGCTGTGGGACCCTATTTCAAAAATTTTCTTAAGTTTTCTTTTATCTTTTATATGTTTTCAAATTAGTTCCTATATTATTATTATAACTTTATATGAATGATTAGAGCATGAATTGATTGTGAATGCCTAAAAATGTTTTAGATTTATTGATAATATATTGTTCCGATTAATGTTACAAGCCCGATAATGCCCTTACCTATTCCGGTGACAGTTACGGGATAGGGGTGTTACACTTAGAATTGGAATAGTCTTTCTTTTTTAGCTAATTCTAGATCCAAATTTAACTCTTTGATCACCCAGTATGCCTTCCTATCCATTCAATTGGTAAGTGACAGTTCTTACCATAAACTAACTTATATGAGGACATGCCTAAGGGAGTTTTATATGTTGTTCTGTAGGCCCACAATGCATCGTCTAACTTGAATGCCCAATCTTTTCGACTTGGGTTTACTGATTTCTCCAAAATCTACTTTATTTCCCTATTAGATACTTCTGCTTGCCCATTAGCTTGTGGGTGATATGTTGTTATCATCTTATGTCTTATGATGTACTTAGCCAATGTTGCTTTAAACTGCTTGCTATAGAAATAAGATCCTTCATCACTGGCTAGGGCTCATGGTGTACCAAACTTGGCGAATATGTTTTTCCTTAGGAATCTCACTATTGATTTTGTATCAGTGGTAGGTAGTGCTACAGCTTCAACCCATTTTGAAAAAAAATCTACAGCCATGAGGATATACTGATTCCTGAAAAAACTCAGAAAAGGTCCCATGAAGTCAATCCCCAAACATCAAACACTTTAACCTCGATTATCCCTGTTCACGGCATTTTGTACCTTTTAGATATATTCCTAATTCTCTGACACATATCACATCCTTGTACGAATTCATAAGTTTCTCTATTCATTATTGGCCAATAAAACCTCGATTGTAGTACTTTTTGAGCTGCCCATTTTCCACCAAAATACCCTTCACAAAGAGATGTATGATATCCTTGTAAAATATATTGTATCTTTTCCTCTAGTACACATTGCTGAACTAATTGATCTATGCATTGTCGAAACACATATGGTTCCTCCTAAACGTAATTTTTTTGATTCATGGGCTATTGGAACGACAGAAATATGCAAGTGTACACAATTGCAACAAGTAATAAAGTAACAAGTAAATGTCAAGTTATCGTACCCACAGGGATTGTAAAAGAATTATTTATGAATGCAATTTAAAACACTTTGGTCAGGTAAAAATAATTTGTTGAAAAGGGTGATTAAAAACTATGGTTTAAAACTAAGTAAAATAAATAAATTAAAGAAAATAAAAAATAAAAGTTCTAATGCACGATTTCAAAATATGAATTTAATCAATATGGCTTAATTGTGTTAGATTAATTTCACTTCTTAACTTAGAATTATTAAACTTATGTTCATGTTGTTACTAATAATTTCACAACAACTCAGTAATTTGCTAACTTATGGACATAATCACCTATAGAAATCCATTCATCTCTTGTACATATTTCTATGCCAATTCAATCGATTAAATAGATTTAAAAAGGTAAACATGTTATTGCACATACATACCTATTAAATTAAATAATCTCTTGCATATTTCTATGTCAATTCAAACTATCAATTAAATCTAATAAGCACATAAAAGACTATGTGAGGTAACAAGGTATCCTTACCTTGAAACAGTTTAATCATAATAATCTTGCAAGTTATGCAAGGCATATGTATCGCCAAATACAATGCTAATTTAACCTTCAGCTACCTTAGAAGACTAAACATGCACTGATTAAGTACTGTGTCAATTAATTTGTAACACCCCTATCCCGTAACCGTCGCCGGAATAGATAAGGGGCATTACCGGACTTGTAACATATATCGGAACAGTAAAAAATTTTAAACTTTTTAATCAAGATTCATTACGTATCATCAATCATCAGAGCATGCTTCAATTGATCATAAAAGGATGCATATAACTATTGGAAGTCTAATTGGAAACATGCTAAAAGATAGGAGAAAATTTGCAAAATTTTCAAAGTTAGGGACACACGGCCGTGTCCCTTGCCCGTGTTCTTCACACACGGCCGTGTCCCTCCAGACACGCCCAAACCTTTTAGCCCGTGGTCGAATCTGACTTATCCCACACGGCTGTCCAACATGCCCATGGGGTTAGGCTGTGTGTCGCCCACGACCTAGGCACGCCCGTGCCCTTACCCCGTGGTCGAAACTGTCAAATATCACACGGCTGCCAGACACGCCCGTGTACAAAACAGAGCAGACCGTTTGACTATACTGCCAAATTTCACATGGCTACAAATTACCAGACACGCTCGTGTGTCTAGGCCGTGTACCAAAACTGACCAAAACATCAAGGTGCAGGGGACACACGATCGAAGCGCACGCCCGTGTTCCCTGGCCGTGTGGCACGTTATAGGCTCGGTTTAAGCCAAATTTGCCACCCAATATGGGTCATTTCTACTAGCCATTAACCAACAACATTTCATGCCATTCTACCAACCTAAAACATACCAATTCAAGCACAAAAAGGACCCAAAATCATCTCAATTCATTCACAAATCAAGCACACTAACTCAAAGGCCTAAATGACCATTTCCATGCACACATCCTCACATATATCCATATCAATTATGCAAGCTTATAGTCTCATCAAAATCACATATCTTTCCATAAGCACATATAGCCAAAGAACAACTCTAATACTTGATTATAAACACATATGACCCAAGCCACATCTCATAGCTTGATCATTTACCAAAACATATCATGTTCACAAAACTACTAGCCTATACATGCCATGACCATTTCATTTACAAAAGGTTTAAAAGTACCAAAGTTTGATAGATAGTGTGATGGCAATCTCCGACTCGTCCGATTATCGAGCTAGCTTCCGAATCTATAAGACAGTGAAAGAAATGAACAGAGTAAGCTTCTAAAGCTTAGTAAGTCCGTATAATATAGAAATTAAACCTTACTGAATCAATGCGATAATTACAACAACAATGCCAATTCAATTCATATACTCAAGTTGCCTATTTCACAAGTATACCCTTGTTAGTTCATGTAACATATAAATTCATTCATGTACCAACCACAACATTCATGTATCATATCATTGCTCAAATACTTGTACATGTATTTCATATAACTTATACCATATAATCCATGTAATTCTCATGTCTCATATAACATGTAATACATATATCATTCAATCTTCATGTAACATGTATCGGTAATTGCCTGTTAAACCTTTAAGAACATCGAGGGATACTCGGGTGATACACACACAGTGTATATACATATAACCTGTAATCCGTCAATGCGTCATATATGCTCTTTCGAGCCTGTACGGTAAGCCCGGAGGCTGAACATATAATCCCGAAGCATAATCGGTAAGCTCGTAGGCTGAACATGTAATCCCGAAGGATAAACTTATAGCTCATGAGCACGTGGTGAGTCCACAACAAATGCAGGAGCTCGAACCACCCTGTAGCCCTAGTGACATGTCACTCGTATCCTATCGACTTCTATGGTTCTAACGGGGCTCGGTATTCAATTCTCACTTGTAACAATTCCATTTCAATTTCATATGTATACATCCAAATAGGCTATTCAATCAACTAATATGTCATATATTCCATTAACAACAATTATAAACATAAACACATTAAATTTCATTATACGAACTTACCTCGAAATCCCGTATTTACTCGTCTATTTTTCGTTTTCCCCGATCAAGTTCCGGGATTCGATCGTCTTTATCTAAATTAAATCAAATTCAGCTATTTACTAACTCACATATTCAATTCAATCCAAAAACATATATTTTGACATATTTGAAATTTGGCCCCTATACTTTCAACACTTTGCAATTTAGCCCTTTTAACACAAAATAGCAAATTACACAATTAATCCCTAAATTTCCCTTGGCCAAATATTCAAGGGACTTATACAAGCATATATCTTTTAATTAATCACAAATTTAACCTCAAAAATTTTATCTTTTTGCAAATAAATCCTTAAACTCATTTTCATCAAAATTTACTTTAAAATTCTTGTATTTTCTCACATAATATACAATAATTCATCAAAATCTATCAATATATCAAGGATTCATCAATGGCATTTTTCAAAAACATAATCAAAATAAAAAATTGAGGTACGGGTCGGTTAATATACAAAGCAACAATCTCAAAAACATAAAAATTATCGAAAACAGAATAAAAACGAACCTCAATTTTGAGCTTAAAGTGGCCGAATGCTTGAAAGTGTAAAACCCTTAATTTTTGTTCATATAATCGGTGAAGAAGGTAATGAAAATGAAGACATTTTATGTTTTGTTTTAATTAAAACATATAATAAATCAAATGACCCTTTTACCCTTTGTAAAATTATTATAAAACATTATAAAACATGGACATAATGGTCCATTACCAACCACTCCAATTAAAAACGGCATAATTGCCATGCAAGTACCTCCTTTTATAAAGCCATGCTCAAATAAGCCATTTATAAAATAGAACTCTAATTTATCGCTTTATGCGATTTAATCCTTTTTATCAAATTAACCGATCAGACAGTAAAATTTCAATACGAAACTTTCACACCATATATCTATCATACAGTAAAACATATTAAAGCATTTAAAATAATATTTTGACTCGGTTAAGTGGTCCCGAAACCACTCGTTCCGACTAGGGTATAAAGTGGGCTGTTACATAATTATAATTTCAACATGATTAAATGATTAATTCATTAGCTACCTCACAATTATAATGCAAGAATAACTTTGGCATGATTTTACTTAATCAAGCATTTTACTGAGACCTATAACAGCATAAACACAATTTTAATAATTTAAGCGGACAAAATGAAATCAACCTAACACGAATTAAATTCAAGACAAATTAATTAAATTAACCATTTCAATAGCATAAATATTCATAAACATGTTCGTCAAAACAACAACGAAAATTCAAAAGATAGGGAACAAGAATCAAATCTGGTGTTTCTCCATTGCTTGATTAGCATGCTCTATTCTTTGTTCTCTGTTGTCCTTAACTATCAAGGTGACTTATGAACACCTAATTGCTGCTCCAAAATGGCTGATGAGAGTCTCTTTTCCAAGAGAAGAAATTGGCACAAAAAGCTTGGCTTTTTAGAGAAAAGAGAGAATGGAGAGAAGAGAGGAAATGTGAATGAATGAGAGATTAAGGGATGCCTTGAATGATTAGCGAAGGGGGCCTTTTATAGCTGAATGTGGCAGCTAAAAATAGCAGAAATTATCTACCAAAGAGCCTCCCTTGGCTGGCCACACATGTGGCAAGGTTGATAGTTTCAACTTTGCTATTTTAGGCTTGGGGCAAATCTATAAAGCCATATATTTTGGAGGGGTTTGAATGCAACTTTGAAGGTTCTTTAAGGGCTTCTTTGCAAGCTTATTTAATCAGCTAAAAAGCTGATTTGGGTAAGCATATGGACGGTTCTGGGCTGCCCAATTTGTGGCTGGTTTGGTTCACTTTGTTCGGTTCAACTGGTGCAATTCAACTAGACCACTTTTTCCATAATTAATTAATAATAATTTATTTAGCCCAAATTAAATTAGAAATAAATTAAAATTAATTATATTATAAATTAATACACATAATTGGACCATCTTAGGCTGGAAATTAATTCGCCTTGATACTTCAAATTGCTTCTCGGTTTTGTTCTTCTAGTAGTGTCCGTCGGGCCATTTTTCACCCTTTGTGCAAATCTGTCGAAAATAATCAAAATTGATCAAAATTAACTATAAAATTAATTAAAATTCATCATGTTCATATTTTAAGCACAATTTAATTATTTTATAGAAATTAATTATTTTTCAATAAGAATTTAACTGTATTTGCATGAATTTAAGTAAAAATGGGTATGAAAAAGTATATAAATTTTTATGTTTCCAGCTATCCACTTTTTCTGTTGCCAAGATGCCTATGTTGGGAAAACCCCCCGTTGCAATGTAATTAACATAATTTTCATACCATGGTGTTAGATGCTTACCTGGTCTTGAGTGATTAATGTCTACTCTAAATAATTGTTCATTTGCAAAGGTCTCTTTAATTTTTTTAATATCCTCCTCTTGTAAATTGTTTTCAATTTTGGATAAATGATCTGCAATTTGATTCTTAGTCCCTTTCCTGTCCATTATCCATAAATCAAATTCTTAAAGTAATTAAACCTATCTTATTAGTCTGGCTTTTGTTTCTTTTTTCTTCATAACGTATTTTAATGTAAAGTGATCAATGTACACATATACTCAATTTGCCATTCAGTAGGGTGGACATTTTTCACAAGCGAACACTACTACCAACATCTCTTTCTTCGTTCTACTGTAGTTGCATTGTGCTGAATTTAGTGTTATGCTAGTATAATGAATATCCCCAAATAGATTATTCCACTTTTGTCCCAAAACTACACCTACTGCATATTCACTAGCATCACATATAATAATAAAAGGTTCCAACCAATTCGAGGTGATGATTATAAGAGCAAATACGAGTTTTTCTTTTATTACCTTAAAGGCTTTGATGCAACTTTGGTCAAATATGAAAGGTGTCTCTTTTTGGAGAAGTTAATTCAGAGGTTTAGAAATATAAGCAAAATCTTTTATATATCTCCGACAAAATCTTGCATGTCCTAAAAATTTTGAACACCTTTAACATTTGTCAGATTTTAAAGATGCTTTATAACTTCTATTTTGGCTTTATCTACTTCCAAACCTTTTCCCGATATCTAATACCCTAAGACCAGTCATTCTTTCATCATGAAATGGCATTTTTCCAAGTTGAGCACTAGGTTAGTTTCCTCGTATCTTTTTAACACTTTTTCGAGGTTACCTAGCCATTCTTGAAAAGAGTTCCCATATACAAAAAAGTTGTCCATGAATACATCCAAGCCCTCTTCTAACATATCAGCGAATATTACATCCGTGCATATCATGAAAGTTGATAGAGCATTGCATAGGCCAAAAGGCGTTCTTTTAAAGGCATATATACCAAAAGGACAAGTGAAAGTATTTTTCTCTTGGTCATCGGGATGAATTGGTATAACACCCCTAACCCATATCCGTCGCCAAAACAGGGTTGCGGGGTATTACCGGAGTTTACAGAACAAGTTCCATTACTTTGAGTCATTTACTGTTCAGATTCCAAAATTAATTATAACGTCCCTTAATTGGGCCCTCGAAGCCCAAATCTTGCATTCGGAACGATCCAGGACTAAATTGGAATCATAGGGAATTTTTCACAAAATCCTAAAATTTTTCTCAACTATAGGGGTCACACGCCCGTGTGGTCAGGCCGTGTGGCTTCACATGCCCATGTGACTTACCCTGCTCCAGGCTGTGTGGCTTCAGACGCCCATGTCCCTAAGTCGTGTAACTCTCTAACTTGCATTCATGAACAAATTGATCTCATACAGCCAAGGCACATGCCCGTGCTGCTAGGCCGTGTAGTAAATTTTTATTTTCAAATTTAGGTACAGGGTTCACATAACCGTATCACATGCCCGTGTATCAAGCCGTGTACCTCACACGGGCAAGGCACACGCTTGTGTTCAAGCCCGTGTGCTCAATCCTGGGCATTCTGTTACTCAAATTTTGGATGCAGGGGACACACGACCTTGACACACGCCCATCCACCAGACCGTGTGTCACACACGACCTAGACATATGCCCGTGTAGACAAAAACAAGGCTATATCCAATCCTCGTTCCTCACCCATTTTCATCAAATACCTGCACCAAACCATTTCAAATACGAACCAAGAAATTTCAATACATTTTCAAGCCATTTTAAAGTTATTTCATCACATAATCAAACCTTAAATTACTTGATATATAAACCCAAAAATTGTACTAACTCTAGCCATACAAATAGCGAGGTTACAAACATCCATTTCCATGTAAACATTGGTACTTAGTTTATACATGCCATTCTTTCAAAATAAATCATTTTCATATACCAAAAGATATGGGTTGATAGTGTGATAAGGCTCCAACTTGTAATGCCCCGAATTTTAGGCCTAGAAGAAATGGGCTTCGTGTGTCAGAGAAATTGGATTTTGGTTGGGCAAGAAAAATTTCATAGATTACATGTTTAATGTAGTGGCTAAGTGATTTAGAAAGAGTTGGGGGGTTGGAGAAGTCTTGGGTTCAAACCAGGGCTCTAGCAAAAATTTTAGTTTTTCTCTTAGGTAGACCTTAGCATTAACTTAAAGACTTTATAATTTTTTATAGTTAAAATTTGACGCAAGGAAGCGCTTGGTCTAGTGGCAAGGAGGCGTTAGGAATAGGCAAGGGGTTCTAGGTTCAAGTCGCGGCATGTACAGAAATTTTGGTTGTTTTTTTAAACAAACCTAAAAGTCAGCAGAAAGGCTTAATAAATATTGGGATAAAAAGGGTGACATAAGTTGAGGTGTAGTCTAGTGGCAGAGGCGTGTTAGGACTGCTGGGGAGCATGAGTTCGAATCCCATGGCATGCAAAGTTTTGATTTTTGCTCTTTAGTAAACCATGGCTTTAGCGTGTAAGCCTTATGACTATTTGTAACTGAATTGTAGCACAAGGAGCAGTGCGGCATAGTGGTTATGGCGATATGATGAAATAAGGAGATTCGAGGTTCTAGTCTTGGATGGAGCGTTGGAACAATTATTTTTGTTTTTAGGACTTCCAGTGATTGAATTGGAGTGAAGTTCTATCGAGTAGGTGTGGAATTGGTCCCTAGGAGAAGTTTATGGGATTAAGATAGAGTTTGGTAAGGTGTTGGAGGAGATAAGAAGGAGAAAAATGAGGAATTTGGATTGTTGTGGAATTGGAACCGATTGGGGAATGTAGGAAATACAAATTCGGTCACTTTTGCTTAGTGCCAAAATAGTGTGGGGAATATTGGGTGATATTTCGGATTTGGTAAAAATTTCTTCTCTTTTTGGTTTTGTCAAGTTTTGTATTTTCTTTTCTCTCTTTCAAACTTTCGACTATCTTTCTTACTCTTTGAAACTGAACATCCCTCACACAATCCTTCTCTTCTCTTTTCTCTTCTCTCGTCCCCTCTTGCTACCTTTCTCATAACTTTTGGCTGATTCATCTAAGGCCTTAACCGAATAGGCTTTTCTTTCTCTTGGAACTCTAGTCACTTGAAGTCGAAACTTTGATCATCTCCTCTGAACCTCTGCTAACGCGGTTCTAACCTCTTCTATTGCGGTTCTTCAGCAAGTTATAAATCGGTATGTAGTTGTTCCTTATTATTTCATTTATCAATCACTTATCTTTTGATTGGTTTTCCCTCTTTTATCAATTGGGTATTGTGTACTTGGTTCGTTTCTAGATTTCGATAATCAAATAGGGATTAAGTAAAGGGTCGGTGAAAGTGCTGACTGTGCATAAGCGTGTAGCCGCTACTCCCAAGTTTAAGCGGCGTAAGGTGTCGGCGGTTCGGGGCTATCAAGGCAAGTCGTGGTTGATTTTTTGGTTAGGAGTTTGGGTTAAGTTCTTTTAAGTCTTTAATAAGTGATTAACGGATATTATGTTGGAATAGGTTCCAATGCTCAGGATTTCTTGGTACTCTACATGATCAGGTGTGTACACACACTGCACACACGATAGATCGGTAAATCCTGAAAAGCCAAAAATTTGGCTGCGACGACTCCATGAGTGTGCGAACGCTTGTGTAGAGAGATCGATACAACGACAAGGGCCCTATGAGCGATCTCATAAACTTGGGCCACTTTTTGGTCAATTGGGCCAAATGGCCCGATAGGCTCATGGGCCCAAGACGAGTTAAATTGATGGATTGGCAAGAATTGACGAGCCGGTCACATTGACTGAATGGCCAAGGTTGGATTTGGGCTTAATGGGCCATATGAGAACGTGGGCCCATTTGGGCCACACATTGGGCTTTTGGGGCCTAGTGTATTTGTAATTGCTAAATATGACATAAAACGTGCTAATTGAATTGTGGACTTACTAATGGGCCGCAGTTGTGTATTTAGGCCCATAATGAAAAATGACCGATATGCCCTTAAGGGCGAAATGACTAAAATGCCCCTACATGTTTTAACACTGATTTTGCATGCCATATTGATATATTATGTTGCATTCATGCTTACATATGGGATGGATTTATATTGGAGGAAGTGTTATATGAGGATCGCATAGTCGTTTGACGACCGTGGATCCACCGATGGCTTTTAAGCCCAGTATATGACTGGCAGCTTTGCTGCAATATTGAGTAGTGCCGCAATCAGTGCTACAACGAGAGTGTAGGGATGGGTGGGTTGATATATATATCCCCACAGGAGTGTAGGGCGGGACAGGAGATGGAGTGCAGGGTTGGTATGGGCATTTATGCATTGCATACATTAATTTCGATATTTGAGATGGGCTTAGGCCCGGTAAATGTGCTATGTGTTATTTGATATGGGTTTAAGCCCAACCGAGGCTAATTTGGGCTAAGGTCCAATTGCCACTGTTAATGTCGATGGGCCAAGGCCCTGATCTCATGTGACTTATTTTGTTGATTGATGAGGGTTGTACACACTGAGTTGTCGAAAACTCACCCCATCTTTTTAATTTTTTAGGTAGTCCTCAATAGGCGGTTCGATGTATGGGAGGACTCAGAGGTGGCCATATTATGAGCAGCATTAGACTTAGATTTAAATTTTATATTATTTTTAATTACGTTTTATTAGGTTTGGTTGTAATAAGGCTGTTCTCTGGTTTGATTTGGTCATTGGTTTTTATTTTTATATAACTGCTTAATTTCTAGATTTAAAACCTATTTTTTTTAAATGAGCTTAAATGACGATTTTTTGAACCAAACATAAAAACCTGAATGATTTTCAAAGAATGAGCTTTTGCTTTAACTGAAACTTGGGAAAGTTAATAATGGATATTGAAACTGAGGTTTTCAAATTACAAAGGCTTTGTGCAAACTACGAACGATCAAATATTTTGAGGTTTTTCAACCCACTCGATTTGTATGGGTTACCCTTCAACGTGACATCGCCAGATTCGGCCATAATGTCCTGGTCGAGTTTGGGGGTTACACGACCAATCTCCGACCTTTGAGCTCCCGAGTGCTACAAACACGGAAAAAGAGAATAGGGTAAGCACATGGTGCTTAGTAAGTTCATGCAACAAGAATTGTACTTACCATATTTATACATCCATAATTTAATAATACAAGCACGTATCCATTTCAAATAAACATATACCTATCACCCACAAACTCAACTCATACATTAGTCAAGTAACATCATATAATTTCAATACTAAGATAAATGATTGATGAGCTCATCACTTCCATAATTTCCATGTTTTAACCTTTTCATATTTATCCCGTTGAATTTTTTGAAATTTTGATGGATTTTCAGGGGTACACCTTTTTAGTGTACAAGTCCGGGTCCATCAATTCATATTGATGTGCGCACATATCCATTTCAGAGAGCACACTCCCATGAACCTTATTTCTTACCTCACGATTACCAGTCCAAGCTAAATCCCCTGTATCATATGCTCAAAGAGTATTGTCAGGATTACCAGTCCAGGCTAAATCCCCTGTAATGACAATTACTCTAATGAGCTTAATTTGGATTATCCGTCTGGGCTAAATCTATTTCACACAAATTCTTCGAGAGGGCCAATATTTGGACCACCTGTCCGGGCTAAATCCTTATTATCATCAATTTCTTTTCAGTGATCCATTGAAATCCATTCCATTCAACCGAGATTTATTTTCCTTTTCTATTGAGAATTAGCATTATTTGATCAATTATCATACAATGAACATCCAATTCATATTCACATTAATAAACAAACATTTCAAGCGTTTAAGAATATAGTTCAAGTTACATGAACTTACCTTGTTAATTATTCGTGTTTGTAAAATTTCACTAATTCAAAACTTTTTCTTTTCCTCGATCAAGTCTCATGTTTGAGTCGTCCAAATCTATATAAATAAATTTAATCATCATTTTCATTCAATTCATATTCTAATACATTTAATTTACACCCTAGGCAAAATTACCATTTTGCCCCTAAGCTTTCCATTAATTCTAATTTTGTCCCTAGGCTCGGAAAATGAAATTCATGCAATTTAATCCCCTTACCAAGCCTAGCTGAATTCTATATACAACATTTACAGCACTCATGTTTCACAAAAATCAAATTTTTTCTTTGAATTTTGCAAGTTTTACAATTTAGTCCCTTTTTCACATTTTCATGAAAAATCACTTTGTAAAAGTTGTTTCTCTACCATCAATACTTCATTTTTCACCATAAATTTTCAATTTACAGCATATGCATCCATGCCAAAATTTTTATACTTTGACATCTTTTCAATTCAATCCCAAAAATAGAAAGAACAAGTGATACCGATCTCAAAAATATAAAAATTAATTAAAAACGAGCCATGGAAACTTACCAATTCAAGCTTTGTTAGAAACCTTTCTCTCTCCTAGGGTTTCCATGAAAATATTTAGGGAAGATGATAACTTAATAATATTATTTCCAATTCCATCCTTTATCATCTTTTAATTTTTACTAATTCCAATTTAATTCTTTTCCTTTTCCCAAATTCTATAGATGAATCACCCTTGATATTTTCCATCTTATAATTGATGGTCTAATTACCATATAAGGACCTCTAATTTTCAATTTCATAGCTATTTGATCCTTTTAGCTTCTAGCACCTAACTTTCACATTTTATGCAATTAGGTCCTTTTTCTAATTAACTACCCAATCAGTAAAATTTTCCTATCAGTATTTTCATACAACTTCCCCATCATAATATAAATCATGCAATAATATTAAAATAAATTTTCTTTTAAATCGGATTTATGGTTATGAAACCACTGTTTTGATGACTCTGAATTTTAGGCCATTACAATTGGAATTTGATGATACCCTGAATACCCATCAAGGAAGCAATAATAATATTTTCCTACAAACCAATCAAGTATTTGGTCAATACAGGGCAACGAGAAATGGTCTTTTTTCGTTGCATCACTCAATTTCTTGTAATCAATGCATATTCTCCAACCTGTAACTATT
Source organism: Gossypium stocksii (assembly GCA_020496765.1). Lineage (NCBI taxonomy): Eukaryota > Viridiplantae > Streptophyta > Magnoliopsida > Malvales > Malvaceae > Gossypium > Gossypium stocksii. Next base: position 35,358,877 of record CM035630.1, read on the forward strand.
TGAGTTGGAATTAACTCATTATTATTGTTCTCGACTATAGTTAGACATCCCTTCTTCAGAACACACTGGGTTGGGCTAACCCATTCACTATCAAAAATAGCACAAACAATACTTGCATCTAACCATTTAAGCAATTCCTTTTTTACCACCTCCTTCATAGCTAGATTAAGTCTATGATGAGCATCTACCACAGGTCTATTCCCTTCTTCTAATTTGATCTTGTGCTAACAAAATGTAGGATTGATTCCTTTAATATCAGCCATTGTCCATCTTATCATTTTTTATGCATTTTCAGGACATTTAATAAGGTCTCTTCTTGCTTTGCATCTAAACTTACGGCAATAATTACTGGTAAAGATATTTTCCCTAGATATCCATATTTTAAATGGTTGCGCAATGGCTTTTGTTCTAATTCTGGGAGTTTGACAATAGATGGCACCATATTCACTGAGTTTGGGATAATTTGCTCTGGTTGTTCCTTATTTTATCTGTACCAGTCTAATTGAGTTACTATGTGATAGTTCTATTGTTCCATACTATCCCCTTCTTCTTTCGTTTCGTAACCCATTGATTTTTTTGTATTAAACTACAATTAGTTACATTCTTGCTCCTTATGTCTTACAAATTCAAATTCTTAATTTTGTATTTCAGGACATTCTTCCTAGGTTGATTCATTAATGTTGAATCTTTCCAATATTTCTATTACTTCCTACTGGGTTTTTATCCAACCCGTAGTAAGAATGTTGTCTTTGAACTGTGAAATGCATTCCTCCACCTAATATAGATCTAATAATTACCTTGAACCTTTCCCGTACTTGTCCCAAAGTTTCAGTGATACCCTACTGGAAAGAAAATAACTGCATGTAGCTTTGTACTTTAGTCATAGGCAACATCTGATGAAGGAATAACTGCATGAAGTCGGTCCATGTTGTGATGGTGTCTAGAGGAAGTGTTTCTAGCCACATTTTTCTTTCCCCTCTAATGCAAATAGAATCAATAATAACTTGATACACTCGAATAGAATCCCTGCATAACTAATAGTGCTGCATATAAGGTCAAATTTTCGCAAGAATGCTATGGGATCTTCATTTACATGATTAGTGAATCTGACATTATTAGAGATCCATATTAGTAGATCAGGATTTAATTCAAAAGGTGAACTATGGGTAACAGGTTGGAAATGCTAGACCTTAACAAATTATTATCAAATAATGTCCCCAAGACCTGCATATTGTTAGTAACTTATGTTTGAATCGTATCTATAACTTAAAAATTTTCTAATTATTCTAATTTAAGTGCAAATATTAAAATTAAACTAGTGATGCTACCTCCCCGACAACGGTGCTAACAACTTGACCACCTCTGGACGTACTAATGTCCAGAGAGTATGCAATAAAATATAGAAAGACAAGGCAATATCTGCAAGTATACGAGTCGAGTTGTAATATAGTTTTACAGTGAAGTAGGTAAGTACCTCGAGGATCGTACCCAAGGGAGGCGAGTGCCAGGTCAATTCTAACCTAAACACTTAATAATTTATACTTTAAAATCAGCTATAGTACGAAAAATATGAAATAAATTATTTTTGGGGTTTTATAATAATAATAATAATAACAAAATAACATAAAAAAATAAAATTCAAGAGATTAAAAAGGGAGAATAAATCAAATCTGATTATGGGTGATTAGCTCATTTTAGTAATCTCCATCAATTGTCATTTCGGATTCCTCGTCAATCAATTAGTCGCTACCCTAGTAGGATCTTCTAATCTTCGAATAGCATAATAAGTCAGCAAGAACTACTTATCTTTCGACCTCACAGTTTAGAGTAGTTTGGGGTTAAGGTGTTCATGGATGGGCAATACCAAGTTTGGGTTAATTCCCACCATAATGGCTTCCCAAGGTTGTCAGGCCTAAGGTTTCTTTCACTTTCTTCCTTTCCCAAACAATTGATCCATTAAGAAACCCTACAAAATAGTTAACAGATCATACCTCAACTTGCCAATCCCCTATAGAGGGATTAGTTCCTTATGACTTCCACAAACAATATATGATTGATGTAAAGAGAAAGCATGCTAATTAAATCGACAAGATAGAATAAATGAAAGAGCCTAATTGTATTGAAATTAAGCACGAATCCTTAGATTTTGAATGCTTCCACAATTCAGATATCTTGAAATCAACCAGAACAATTGAAATCAATCTAAAACCCTAAGAAATAAAGAAAGATAATCTAAATTTACAAGAGATAATTTGGGCTAAAGGAATGATGTCCATAACAAGTGACAAATGAGCCTATTTATAGCCTTCATGTTGCCATCATCCTTAACCCTAGGTAAGCTGACGTTCTCAAGCTTTAAAGTTTGATTATGCACACCAAAATGCCCCTACTTCATGTGTTGTTTCCGTCATTGAATCGTGTCGCAACACACAAGGACTTGGATCGCGACATTGCAATTAGTATACTCTTCTGCAGCTATATTGAGGGGTATGTCGCGACACCCTCAGTCTGTGTCACAACATCAAAGGAAGTCTTGAGTTTTCCCCATTATGCTCTCTATGTTGCGACATTGAGTCATCCATGTTCTGACATAGTGATTAGTATCCGTTTATTGCACCTTTTAATGGTCTACTGCACACTCACAAAGTGCGTTAACTCACCCTCAGGCCTCATTCAACCCCTAAGGTAAATAAAAGACTCAATTTTAATATTTTATTTAATGCAACTAAACCTATGAAAACTTAACTAAAACATAACAAAAATGCTTGTTTTCAAGATCCTTAAATGTGAAAACTAGTTTAATCTACTATACCGAATTACGATAGATTGGGAGCCACTTATAGTTACTTGTTTGAATTTTTGGGTTTTGGGATTATATTTGGTGAACATTTTCTTTTTAGGTTTGGAATTTTTTTTACGAAACCCACAGAATATTTGGCTTGTACATAGAAGATCTAAAGAATGTTTTGGGAAAATATTATAATATTAATTATTTTATTTTTCCTTAGAATGGAACTATAGAAATCTTTGGCTGGTCAAAGTCAATTTAATTTTGCAATTTTATAGTATGTTATATGTGATTGTATGAAATTAAATTGATATGTATGTTCATGCATATATAATATAAGCATGTCATATATAATATTAGTTATTATTGTATATTTAAACATTTATGATTGAAACCGAAATAAAAACCTTGCATAGGTTTTTAAAATATTGAGTGGTAGAAGGTCCCTAAACAAGACCTACAACCTTCATCAATGGTCTTTGTGTGATGGCATAATAATATTTCAAGCTAGTTTTACCCTAATCGCATCTCACGGTAGGTATTTTCATGTGAATTTCACTAGGGAGATTTTCTTTAAGAGGACAACTAGTCATGATACTCGTTGAGATTTTCCCATGATGACTCATATAAGAGTACAAATTTATGATTGGTGTAGAGTTGATAGTTATACACTAAGACTGTTCTAGTTAAGTAACTTTCTGCAAAGTTCTACCTAAGTCAGAATAATGGCCAAACATGAAATGATTATTAATATGTCTGAATGCCTAAGGAATTAAGTTTATGTGTTAATTAGATGGAAATTCATGTTCTTACTTGTTGGTTAAGATCACCTTATAGTAACTTACTTCAATAGTTGTAGGAATTATCATTGAAATGACTTACAAATGTTTTCAAGGTTTACTGCAAGACAGATGCATCATTTAAATGCATATCGTATGTTGTAAAACTATTTTTAGATTATTTTCTTAATACAAAGATAATTAATGAATGTCAATTTTTTTAGTTAAAAAAATAACACCAACTCCATTAATTAGCACCCTAAGTGATAATAAGTTGAATGGGAACAACTACAGGAAGAGAAATCTTCACATTGTTCTCAACTGTGAGAAACAAAAAATAGTCATTGATACTTAAGGCCCTCGTGTAAACAAACTCAAGGATAGAACTTGATGGAATGGTTCCAATGAGATAACTTATTGCTACATACTAACAAGTGTGACCAGTACTTTACAAAAGCAATTGGAGAGATATGGAACTGCTAGAGAGATGATGGATAAGATAAAAGATATGTTCGAACGTCACGATGGCTTCGCACGACAATCTACTATTACTAACTTGATGAACTCTCAACAAAAGCTCAGTACTCTAGTTAAAGACCATATGCATTATGGGGTACTTTGTCAAGGCTGAGGACAATGGGGTTGAACTAGATCTGAACAGTCGAATTGAGATAGTGTTCAAAAGTTTCCTAAGGACTTAACTAGCTTTAGGGTCATTTTAAACTTAGGAGACAAGAAATTGTCTCTTACAAAATTCATGAGGGAACTCCAATCTTATGAGTTGAAGTTGAATGGAGGTTAACAAGTCTAAAAAGCAGAAGCCAACTTAGCCATTGCTTTTTCCTCTCGAGGGAGGAAAAATCAAACTAAAAAAAAGGCTAAGACTTCGAAAATGCCATAAGTGAAAAAGAAGAAGCCTAGAAACCCTAAGACTTATCTAAGTCTAAATGTTTCTTCTGTGGAAAGAAAAGGCATTTCAAAGTGAACTCTAAAGAGTAAAAGGACTACAAATCCTCTAAGAGGTAAAGGTTTAGAATTCTTTGTTTTAGAAACTTGTTTAGTGGAAGATTTGGTAGACCATTGGGTCATTGATTCAAGAGCCATTAATCATGTCTATATTTCTTTTTAGGGGTTTAAAGAAAAGAAAAGCCTTTAGGATAAGGAACTCTCCTTGTGAACTAAAGATGGGAGTAGTATGGTGGCTCAAGTATTAGGAGAAGTACATCTATATTTTGATAATTTTAGAAAGATTATTTTGAAAGATGTTTTTTGTGTACCTATTTTCAGGAGAAATTTAATTTTTGTTGCATTTTTATTTCAAGATGGATTTTTTTGTGACTTTTAATAAAAGAATTGCAATTCATGAAAATCATGTTCTTATCTGTAATGGGTGGATGCAAAATAATCTCTATTTTATCAAACTAAAGACGTGCTCACTACTTGAAACCAAAATTGTGAATAAGAAACTCAAAGCTTCTCACTTATGACCTTTAATATTTGGTCATATTAACCAAAAAAAAATCACTAGACATGTGAAAGATAAAACTTTAATTTCACTTAAAGAGGTGCATCTTCACAATATGAATCTTGCTTGGAAGGCAAAATAACCAAGTAATCTTTTAATGCAATAGGCCCAAGGGTCATTTTACCCTTAGAACTCGTGCACACTAATGTATGTAGTGTTGGATTTGGTGCCCTTAATGAAGTATATTCTTTTTTAAACTTGAAATGGAAGCAAATGTTGCTCATTGGTTATCTAATGTTTAACTGATATTAAGTGGTATCACGTGATCAGATCATAATATGAAAAGATCGCTTATTTAGTAGACGAACCTAAACATATCCTTAGTCTAATTGAAAATGAGCAAACTGATTGAAACACTAATATGTTGTATTTGTTAGAGTCTGCCTAAAGACCAATCATGAGATGATTGTAATAACATACTTATTTTACCTCGTTTATTAATATAAGGTATTGCCATTATTTATTCAGTTTCTTTTTTGTGTATATATATAAACTATTTTATAATAATGTCTTGAGAATAATATGATTATTCTTAAAAGGTCCTTAGTCGAGTATTATTGTGGGCTTGGACAACAATAATGCATTAAGACTAACGTGTAGTTTGTTGATGACAAAGTGTTGTCATTGACATGGAATGTCAAAATCAATACATGAGTATGTGTGTTAGAGAAGAAAATATTAGACTGACATGCTATGAGTATGTTTCTTGGATTATTATGTAATAGTCACAACATTACTCATAGTGATTACTATATATATGATCCTTAGACTTGAGATCATCTTTGTCCCAACATTGTGAGTCATATATTTTGATACAATCAAACGTCCACCATAACTAGTTGTTCTATAAAGCCTAATGTTGGATATACCACAATTTATGTAGTGGGATATGGCTGATCAATATAGGATTTGTTCCTTTTACATAATGGAAGCAATATCTTAGGACACTTGATTGAGTGAGACTAGAAATATATAGTCATGCTCAAATAAGTTGATATGAGATATCATACTTATTTGTTTATCATAGTTTACTCAAGATATCAAGAAACATTTGATGGACTATGCAAGTGTGACTATTCCATGACCTGTGTCCATTCTAGATGCAAAGGACAAAAGGATTTAATAATGAAGGGTTAATCACATAGATGTTATGTCAAATCATGACTTCTCCTAACTTAGATAGCAATAATGCATTGCTAGATGCCACTCTTTGTTTGTAATATTAGAATCGTTCTAGTATTACTACTAACGTTACAAGAACCTAGAGGGTCACACTTTATGGTTGAAATGAACAGAATCCAAACATAATTGGTATTATTTTTAGTTGTCACATGAATTAAATTGATTATAGAATTAATTTAATTGGGTAGTTAAATATCAAACGAATTATATGTATAAGTATATTGTACACATAATGAGAACATTTTTAAATTAATATATATGAATTTGATTCATATAAAATTTAACTAAACATAAGTTATCGAAATCCTTGTTATAATTATTGTAATTATAATTTATAATTGAATATTATTATAATTATTGTAATTATATTTTTCAGTCAAACATTATTATCATTATGGTAATTATAATTATTATATTCGATTAATTATTATAATGTATTTTGATTCATATTAAAATATCAACTATTCCTGAATTAGGAAAGATAGGGTTTTTAAAAAAACCTAATATACCTGAAATAAAAACAGTGAGCTCTAGCAGTCGTTATATAGTGAATTCTCTCTGAAAAGTTTAAGAGAGTTCTTGTCGTTCGTTGTCACACTGGATGGATTACGAAGCGACCAAAACTTTTCGTAACGACTTGGAATTGACATACAATTGCGTAAATAGTTTCACAACAGTTATCTTTGGTTTTTTAAACGATTAAAGGTAATCATTCATACCCTTCTCACCTCGATTCATTCCTCGCACATGCTGGGTTTAATTTTTCCGTTGAGCTATAGGGTGTACCGGTGTTCTTATAGTATATCAAGTCCAAATGGGGAGATGTTTTGTCTTGGGCATCAAAGTGAATGAATCCCATAAAATAGACACATAGATGTGATTAACTGGACTGACAGTAAATCAAACTAGACCCATGTAACACCCTCACCCAGTCTGGTTGCCAAACCAAAGCTATAGGATGCTACAATAATTAACCAAGAATAATACATACAATTTTGACCTTAAACATTCAGTTAAGAAGCAAAACATTCCATAATCTGAGCATAACATGATTTATAAACAAATCTGAGTATCAAACGATCTTATGAAAGCTCTCAAACCAATCCGAGAACAAATAGGGACTTAATTGAAAACTTGACAAAAAAAAGTATGGAAAATTCAGCAAAAATGGGTCACACGGTCATGTATGCAGGCCGTATGATAAACTGTGACCATGCAAAAAGAATTCACACAACCGTGTATCCAAGTCGTGTAACTCACTCAAGCCATGTGGACCTATATGCAAAGATTCACCAAAAATCACATAGCCACGTGGTTAGGTTGTGTGACAGATTGAAACCGTGTGCAAACCAAGTGACTATATCAACAGAAACTCACAAGGGCATGGGGCCAACCCTATGACATTCAGAAACCTTGTGGACTATACAATAACTTACCTTAAAGGTCACACGATCGTGTCACTAGCCAATAGGGAGACACACGAATGTGTGTGAGACCATGTGCAACAAAAATGTACCTTTTTAAACAAGTAACCATCTCAATCATGCCAAAACCTATACCAATGCTAATATCCAATATTACACCTATTCAAAACATGCCAAAACACATCTAAACCGTTGTCTTAAGCAACTAAACAATATGTCTCAATGGCACTATTTCACAACAAGATTTAGATCAAATAATTAATCTCATCTCATGCCAATTTAAACTATGACCATATATGTTCACCATAAACAATCAAAACACTAAGTTATGGCCACTTATAAATAATCATGTTACCAAAACAAACCATACATAAGTTTAGTACCAAATTCACACTCAAGACTTATACCAATTCTATATTTAATGTCACCTCAAACGTGCACCTAGGAATCTAGTACAATCTACATACTAAAATGCCATTCAATTCAACCATTTGAACACTAAACAACCATTTATGCATTTCAAGACAAATAGAGACCAAAATGACAAGTCTCAAAACTAACATCAACATTTTATACATTATACATATACTCATATCAAGAACAACCAAACACAAGTTTCAACCTCACGAATACATATATAAACCAATACACCTATTTACGTGCCACTTATAACTGGTCAAAATGTTCAAAAGTCTATTGAAAGGATTGATGGATAGTGTAAGCTTCGAATTTATCCAACCGAGTGCTCGATTTTCGATAATCTACAAGGAAGAAACCAAACAAAGGTAAGCTTACTCAAAGCTTAGTGACTTCGTATAAAAATAAACACAACTTACTAGACATTTCATAACTCAAGAATTGAACATAAAAATTACAAAACATGATACTCCTTGAAACTAATAAAAACCACTTTATAAAATAGTCCTATTCTATAACAAGCTTCAAACTCAACCAATTAAGATCCAAAAAGCTTCAAAATTGATAAGTGCTAAAAGTAACATATTTCAACCTCATTCTTAACGTGCTTTTGGGTGATTATTCATTTTTATTTTTGAATTTTATACTCATAATCCTTTAAATTCATGTTTTAATTCTTAATAGAGCACTTGAGATCGAAAGGAGCGAAAATCGAAAAATTGGAGCAAGCTACAAGAGCCACACGAGCTAACCCATTCCATACAGTCGTGTCAATTTCATGGAATTTCACACTAAACTTTGGACAAACACAATTTTTAGGTTTTTCGGGCATTCTAAGACATACATATGACAAAAATAAGAAGATAGGAGGAAGCCTTCATAGAATATTCAAGAAAACAACTCGAAAAACACCATTGAAGCCGATTATGACGCAGTTCTTCATCAAGATTGAAGATTCTCATTTGATTTATTAGAAGATTATCGTAAGTTTCTTTATTTCTTTTGGTTGAACTGTGTCTTGGATGTTTCTATTTTCAAACATGAACTAATTTTCTAAATACCTAGGGAGATGAACCTTATGATGAATTCTACATTTGATTTTTATTTTACACAATAAGTACTTAGTTTCTTATTTTCAATTATGTATGTTTAATTCTTGGTTTAATATTTCTAGATTATTGATCCATGTTTGATGTGCTTAATTTGGTGGTTGAATAGACATTGTTTAAGAGTAGATTTTGCATAATTGAATGGAGTTACATGCAATCCTAGAAATATGATGACATAAATCTACCATATTAGAGTCAAATCTAATACGGGAATCCTAAGCGCAAGTTAAATGCGATAATAAGGGTTTTAATTAGAAAGAAATTGCAATTAATCAACCTAGAATCACTTGCTCTTATGCTTGAAAGAGATATTAGCATAATTTAGGGATTTCTACGAATCAAGATACTAAGTAAAGAAATTGCATAATTTAGATTGATAATGACAGATGAAATCTAGGCAGATTCTTTCTTGGGTATTGTTTTGCTTCTTGGTTTTTAATGGTTTATTTTCATGATTTGTTCTTTGTCGTGTTCGTTAGTAATCAATTTAGTTAATTTTAGTTTTCAATCAATCACTCAAATTATTTGATTAAATAATAGAAATATGGTAATTACTAATACTTTTAGTCTTCATGGGAATGATACATTTACTCATCGTAATTATGTTATTAATTGATAGGTGCACTTGCCTTAGTCAAATTTTTAGCTAGTTCCATGGACATCAAAAAGCAACAATGGTAACTTTTAAAATCTTAAACAGATTTACAAGTTAGTACTTGGGTTATCTAGATTAAGCTACAACGATCTCAAAAACATAAAATTTACGAAAAATGGGCTTAAAAATCACTCACATGCACAGAGGAGAGCTTGGCCAAATCCTTGTCTTCTTAACAATGGTGAAAATGGGTGCGAGAAGAAAAATGGGAAAGATGACTTGTTTATTTTATGTTTGGACATCTTTTATTATAATTTTAATATTATATTAACCAAATTCCCACTTAAAACCATACACTAACCGTCCCCCCTTTTGAAATGTGGCTAATTGCCACAAAAACCCTTGAACAATTATTAAATAAGCATTTTAGCTAATAAAAATCAATAATGATTAACTTTTACGGTTTTTATGATTTTGTGACAGCCTTAAATCGACCCTAGTCAGAATGTGGTTTCGGGACCACAAAACCGAGGCACAAAAATAATTTAATATTTATTTTGATGCCTATTGTATGTGCGAATTCATGTGTGACATCTTAGATTCTTCAATTTAGTACTATAATTATGAATTGCACCTAAAAGGGCTGAATTATGAACTTTGAAAATATGCTAGACAAATGTGTGATGGCCTATTAATGCATGCATGAGAAAAAAATGGATTTGCATGTCAAATTGCCCACTTTTATGATAGTGGATGGTAATGATGAGGTTTTTGGCATTTTGTGAATTGTAATTTAGTTATATATTAATAATAAAAGTTATATTAGTCTCATGAAATAATAAAGTTAATAAAATAAATGAATAAAATATGTTTGAGGTGAAAATAACAAGGCCATTTCTTCTTCTTGCCGTGAGTTGAGAAAGAAAATAGAAACCTTTGAGCTTAGGGCATTAGGCAAAAGAAGGCTTCAAATAAGGTAAGATTCATGTTATTTTCTTTGAAAAATTGTGAATTTTGGTTGGTTTTGAAGCTTGCAACTAGACCCATGTGAAAATTTTTGTGTTCATGAAGATTGTAGCAATCGGTCATGAGCTTAATGGGGTATATTTTGTATGTTTGATGATTTTGGAAGGATAATTGATTCTAGTTGATTATGAACAAACTAAATGTGCTTGATCGCTCAAATGAGCTTGAAAAGTTGGCCAATGTTGTTTAAGTTCATGAATTAGGGCATAATTTCTTTCGGCAAACTAGGATAAATTGTAAAAATTTTCTTAGCATTAGTAGCATTTGCTTAATTGGTGAATTGAACTTTGAGTGGATGAATTTATGTGTTTGGAGCTTAGTATGAATATTCAGCTATGAGCCATTAAGTTGAAATGTGGAATTTGAGCTTGTTTGGTTCGGTTCTTTGTGGGGCACTTTCGGCTAGGGATATGGAATTTTCCATGACATGATTTTTGATTGTTTTGAGTGGTAAGGAATTATTTGATGAATTGAGTGGATAGAATGAGCCCTTGTGACTATGTTGATTTTGAAAATCGGCAATGTGGGGGGCTTATACAAAAATTAATGTGTATTGATAATAGTTGTATGAGAATTAGTCAAATTAGCACCTAAGTGATAAATTGATTGTGTAATTGGGTTGATTGTTGCATTCGACCATGAATTCAACTTGTCATTTGAATTGGTAGATAGGTGTCGCATATTTGAAATAATTGATAATGAGCATAGGTTAGTTGAGATTTAGTTTGAAGCTTAGTGAATGATGCTAAAGATGAACTCCATAACAATATGAGATGCGGCCATTTCAAGAAATGTGTTTATATGTGTTTGAATGAGAGTTCTTAATTTTGTGTATATGATGTTATGTTTTTAAATATGTGAATAAGAACTTTAAAGAGTGAATTTGTATAAATCTGCTTGGTACAGCAGCAGTAACGTGTTTTGGAAAAATCACCATAAATTGTGGGAGCTGAATTAGAGGCTGAATAAATTATGTAATTAAAGCTTAATGAGTCTAGTTTCTTATAAAATAAACCTTATAAGCAAAGGAATTGCTGATAAAGAGATATTTAAAGTAGTGTGAGACAGTGTCAGATTGACTCCGAAATCCTCTGTTCTATTTTTGGAAAATCATTATAAATTGTAAAAAAAATATCCATAAGATGTAATTTATATGCTTAGAATCCTTAATGGGTCTATTTTCAAGAGAGATATACAATAAAATTTTCCGAGACCTGAACTAAGAGATAATTGAACTTTAGTACAGAAGGGTCGGAACTGTCCGACAGTGAATCAGGGGTAACTTTGAGGATTAAACTGTATTAATTGGTCAATTCAAAAATTCTGGAAATTTTATGGTAGAAAGGTACATGAGTCTAGTTTCAGGGAAAATTTACAGAACTTGATTTGGAGTTTCGTAGCTCCAGTTATGAATAATTTAGTGAATGTTGCTCAGGAAGTCAGCTTGTAGTGACTTGTGATATATATGTGATTGGCCGAATGTGTGTGTTTGCTATGAGAAGTATATGCGTTTCTTATTTGACTATAAGTGAAAATGATCAATTGAGATGTTTGAATAAGGATTAATAAAATTAAATATTTTATTTAGCTCAAGAGCATAGAGGGACAAGTTCGGATAAAGGGAAGGCTAAAGTGGTCGAATAGCTAACTCATAGTTGCTCGGGAAAGTTCAAGGTAAGTTTTGAGTAATTGATTTTGGTATTTAATTTGAATGCCATGATATACATGAATGATAAATGAATGATGTCCCATTGTCCTTACCATAATAAGGTTATTGAGAAAGAAACATTATACATGTTTGTTATATAGCCGAATGGCTATTAGAGAATTAAGCAAAGAACAAGATTGGGGATATATGCCTATGTGCGTTTGCTTATTGAGCTGAAAGTTTAGTAAAAGAAGTATACATGTATTGGATTTGAATGATGTTTACGACACAAAGTCAATGAGCATGTTATATGTCTATATGTGAATGAGTGGACTTGAATTACACATGTGATTTTGCTATGTGAAATGTAGTAAAATGTGAATAGATATGCATGAAACTCTGTGATTTGAATCCGGGATTAAAGACCCGAAGGCTATATGCGGAGACTATGTCCGGGTTAAGACCCGAAGGCTATATGCGGAGACTATGTCCGGGTTAAGACCCGATGGCTATAAGCGATGACCATGTCCGGTAAAGACCCGATGGCTTTGTGTGGAGATTTTATCCGAGTTAAAGGTCTCGATGATGATGCGAGTAAAGTCTAAGACTAAAAGACTTCATAGTAACTATTGCTAATGAATGCGCTTAAAGTGTTAAGTTATACAGGTATGTACCCTAAACTTATATGCAAGCTTGTTTTGGACCAAATCATAAGGTCATTATACGATTGCATATGTGAATATGAAATGAGACTATTAATATGGTTATAGTACAATTGGTCAATGTGAAATGTTATGTGAAATTATGCCATATGTCTAAGTTTACATGAGCTCACTATTAAGAGAAAGTTATCTACCTATTGTATATGATGAGAATGTGTATATTCGGTTAAGGGGTGACATACCCAAAGAAGTGGGAAACGAAAATGCGAACAACTATGTTATAATTTGATTTTTATCCGTTGTCATTGCTTAAAACTTACTAACCATTGTGATGCTTACTCCGTTTACTTTGTTTCCTCTATTTTATAGATCTCATTTTGGAAGCTACGGACTCGGGGATTGAAGCTCTAATCACCTACACTATCGTCGTTATTTGGTACATTCGATAGATATTTTGTGATCAATGGCATGTATAGGCTAATCTCCTTTTGTTAAACCGAATTACATTTTGAGTTGTAATTATTCTAGCCATGCGAAAATGGCTTGCTTAATCTCTAAGTCGAGTGTATGTTTTGTTGGAAATTTTATGTGACTCGTTACTTTGATGCATGAGTTATATGATGTGATGATTGTAAGCTTATTACCTAGAAATTCAATTACACCTATTGGTAGGTAGTCGCTTTGCAACTTCGATAGTACTCCTATAGTAAATATACGTGATAGGGTTGCATTAGCCGAATTACCTCGAAAGTTGGATTGTTCGAATCTAGAAACTAAAGTTGATCACTAATCGTAATTGATGTATAACCGAATCTATGTCTTGTATGCATCTATGAACTTCGACAAGTTGTGTTTGGTTAGGTAATACCTCGAAACCCTATTCCGACGACGGACAGGGGGTGTAAGGTGTTACAGATTTAATCCTTATACCCTAGTTAACCACTTAACCAATCAAATTACAAGACCAAAATCTAATATAATGCTATAATAGACTCATAAATATTAATAAATAATATTTATTGACTCGATCGTTCCAAATGAGGTTTCAAAAACTAACACTTCTGGTACAATGAAAATGGGTTGTTACAACCTAAGAAGAATAGATCCTGAATCCGTTTATGGATTTATTCACTTGTGATATTCATAGTGTGGCATATCTAAATACTGAGTGGATGACAGACTATGTATGTGTACTTGTACACTTTTGATGTAAGTAGAATCCTCAGTTCGAATAGATAAGGAACTGAAAGTTGGCTCGCTGGGTGTATGCCTTTTACAATATGTAGCGTCATTGACAACAGTGGAATTCATAGCTCAAGACATAGGTAAATGATTCCTCTCATTGGCATTATATTGTTGATGACAATAAACGTGGTCACGGTTCATTCATCTTTGTGATAAATGACTTGATTACTATTTGATAGCAATTGACTTTTCATGAAAGAAAATGTAATAGTTACCATGAGATGAAATAGGAATATATTAGTAGAATAGATATTATCCCAAAAAGATTAAGATATCCTATGAGGGTAACACACTTATGACAAGGTCATTAGACGAGCACTATCAAGTTGCTTTCGTAATGGTTTGTTGTTAGAGAGAGCTCAGTAACAATACTATAGTGGAATAACTTCGTGACTAAATGAGTTTATAATTAATAGGTGAAATGCTGGAATTTAATTATAAATCAGTTGAGCCTCAATTGCATATATCCAATTGGTCATTCTGCTAGATTGTTGAAACAAAAAAAAAATGAATTGCAGGATGAATCAAATGAACAGAAATGGATAAAAAAGATAAAGTTAGTGAAAAAGGTTACATTCGGAAATGAATATGGTTTTCTCACTAAGTATGGAAATGACCTAAGAATTAATTTATGTTTTTTCAAATTACAAATTAATTAATTAATTAATTTTCAAAACTAGATTTAAATTAATTGGTCATTGTGAATCCAATTGAATGTAGAAAAATTAAATATACTTTCTCATAGATTTTTTACAATAAAGTTGTCATGATTTTAACGAAATTAGAATTGGGTTGAGAAATTTATTTAATTGATAAATTAATTTATTTAAATTATTTGAGAAAATAATATTTAATCTTGGAAATAGAAAAAACATGATTTGGGTTCAAAAAAATTATAAAGTGTTGGGTTAAAGTCTAAGAAGCATATATAATTGGATCCAGTACAAGATAGGCCCAACTCCCCTCATATGGAATACATGGGATGACAAACCCTAATATTCCTATCTAGGGTTGTCACCTCTCACCCTAAATAATAGGGAGTTAGAGATTTTATAGCACCCGATGCCCGACTTATTCGTCGAGTTCGTGTATTGAATGCCACAATAACCTAAATTACTTATTGAAAATTTATTTACTAAATTAAATCACTTAATCAATTTAAATTGTCAAATGATGAAAATTTTAAAGCTTTTATGGGTGCTCCTTTATATACTAAAACTCTTATGCGATGCCTTTTTATATACTCGATAATTTCCATGCGTCCCCCGCAGTTAGATTCATTTAGCTTGGTCTTTCCACTCGATTCTCATAATGAGGTTTTATCCTACAATATGCAGATAATTTGTAAGTTCAAATGAACTGAGTGAAATCATATGATATAACCTAAAACAAAATATAGAACTTCCAAAATGAAATCTTAAAGAGAGATCTAAACCCTCTGTTCATCATGAATGTTCACAAATTCTAATGACGTGGTCTAGAACTTTCTTTCCTTCCACAGTTTACTGTTTCGCAGACTTATCCTCTATCTAAGACTAACATGTGGGCCTAGCCGTGATGACCCTTAATAGTTTGGACCTAATTTCTACCACACTCCAAATTTCCCTTTTCCCCTCAACCCATTCAGCATTCTCAATTCTGATTACAAGACTAAACCATACATTTGGCTGCCTTTTTATTGAGGCGGATTTTTACTTTACTAATTGGTCTTGTCCAACCAGTCATCTTGCTCCCGGTTATTAAACGATCAATGGTAACAAGTAAATCTCTACTAACCCGCATTCGTTGTTTCCATACAGTGACATTCTACCCTTATGTCTTTGGCGGACTTCCTTATAATATTCTTAGTATTACTTACACTTAATTAAGCTACCTCTCTCTTGGCGAATGTTCAGCATCCTCTACTACTTGACCATTTGGTCAATCAAAATTTTCTGGTGGTCCTCATCAAATTTACTAAGCACTAGGTGCCCCTTCTTATATGCAAAACTTTAGTTTTAGGTTCCACTCAAACATCTCATGGTAATTATCAATCCTAGCTTATTAGCCAAGCTTAAGACCTTGTACTAGGTTCCTAAGTACATCATTTCCATCCACCATGTTACTCTTTGCTTGAATTATACCCGGGTTCTCTTTGTAACACCCTCAACCTGGCCTAAGAGTTTAGACCAAATTTGGAATGTTACATTAGTCACCGAAGTGATCGTGAGCAAATTTTACAAATCAATTTATTCCAGTGAACCAAAATCATTTAAAATCGTTTATTAACAAACCAGTACAAATTTAAAATAAAACTCAATGTAAAACCCATTTAAAATGTACGAGTAAAGACATAATTCAAAAACGATACCACAGCATTATAAACCCTTTACAGTTTAACTTAAATCGGATAAAAAATAAAAACTAATAGAAAAATTATAGTTCAGTTCCTCCAAGCCTGTCCGAGATGTCCACGTACTGAATCCAGCATCTAGAAACCAGAACTGCACCTAAAAGGGGAAACAGAAGAGGGGGTGAGCTACTCGAGCTCAGTGTGAGATCAAAACAGGTATTCTATAGAAGGGAAACCTGAAAACTAGAAGCAATTCAGAGATAGAACATACTTACAGACCGACTAAAACAAATACAGACCATATGTAACTTTACAATCATATGGCTCTGTTAGACACAGTACCGATAATCCTCAATAGTCACAAACTAGGCCTAAGCCCTTTTTCAGAATTAGTATCAGTTTTAGTTAGGGCCTTAGCCTCTCTAAGTAACTATCCAGTCAGACGGTAGCAGTCACATCAATAGAATCTCTTAAGCACAAGTTCCTATCAGTCAATCAGTCATTTGCAAACAGTTAATCAGACATATCAGACAACAATACAATTAATTCAGTCACAGTAACACATCCAGTCAGTCAGATTTAATCAAATGCATATGAGTGCAGATGAGTTATAAAATGCACCCAACCATCCAGCCAATACACCTCTCTGTCCAACGCTGCACTTACTGTAGGGATTTAATCAACCCACTCATCCCTACACTTACAACTAGCACCAGTTGTGGCACTAAACATAAATTTGCAGCTGAGCTATCAGAATATTAGGCTTAAGAGCCTTTTAGTATAGATCCTCAAATATATCAGCCCGGGTTGCCCGGCAACGATGATGATCAGTATTGTCCACAACCCTCAGGGTATTGGGACTATCAGTGTGCAAATAAACTGCCAGTCTCGTATATTACGCAACAATGCTAATGTATAACTTGTACGGTGCAATGCGGAATACCGTAGTACTGACATGCAGTATGAAATGCCATATCAGATATTAGTACGTAGCATAGCTAACGTACATGCGGTACAGTGCAATGCAGTAATCCGCTATACCTTCTATACGATGTCATCCGGGGTTGCCCAGCAATGATGATCATCTATGCAGTTGAACTGCCAGATCAAATTAGTCTTCCTTCTCTTCAACATCCCAACCCAAAATGGTTTATGTAAATAAATGTATGTAGATGTTATGAATGCCAATGCACCAACTCAGAACATAATTACAGATAGTCATTCAGAAATAGTCATCTAGAAATAGTCATTCAATAACAGTCATTCAGAAGCAGTCATTCAGTTTCAAAAACATGCACACTTGTGCACTCAGTTTTGGTACCTATCATTTCACACAACCAATTGCTAGCAGTGCACAAATCAAAGTCAGTACAGAGTCGTGTTTACCCTCAGTAACCTTAGTCGAGGGGTTGGAACACATAGACTCACAAAGGTATTCAATTTGCCCAAAAATCATATTTTGGTGTGTTAGGGCCACACGCCCATGTGCTCCGACCGTGTTGAGCAATCCAGGCCGTGTCGGGATCCAAATGCCCATGTAAAGGGTAGCACACGGCCGTATGGTAAAGGCACACGCCCATGTGGTATAGGGACACGGCCGTGTGAGCAGGCCATATAACTCACTGTCCAATTTCTCTAAATTCAAGTGCAAGTAAGACATGGCCGTGTGAAGGTGTCACACACCTATGTGGCTATCAGACACGGCCGTGTGTCCCATAACACACGCCCATGTGGAATCCCTAGGCCCTAAATTGGTCACATGGCCGTGTGTCCCGAAGCACACGCCCATGTGAAAGCCCTAATTACCCAATTTAGTCACACGCCCATGTGCCTAAGGGACACAGCCGTGTGGTTTTTGACAAAATCCCTAAATCGGCCACATGCCCATGTGGTCAGGCTGTGTGGCATTGGAACGGCAGAAATGTGCAAGTGTACACAATCGTAGCAAGTAATAAAGTGACAAGTAAATGTCGAGTTATCGTACCCACAGGGACTGTAAAAAACAATATTTATGAAATTAATTAAAACACTTTGGTGAGGTAAAAAATAATTTTGGTTTGAAAAGAGTGATTTATAAACTAAGATTTTAAAACTAAGTAAGCAATTTAAATAAAATAAAAGAGTTCTAGTGCACGATTTCAAATAAGATTTAATCAAGATGATATAATTGTGTTGGATTAATTACACCTTTTTAACTTAGAATTATTAAATTCATGCTTATGCTGTTACGAATAAATTCACGGCAACCCAGTAATTTGCTAACTTATGAACACATTTACTAATTAAAAATCCATTCATCTCTTGGAACATATCCCTATGCCAATTCAACCGATTAAATAGATTTAATAAGGTAAACATGCTATCGCACATACATACTTATTGAATTAAATTATCTCTCGCATATTCTTATGTCGATTCAACCGATTAATTCAATTTAATATACATATAAAAGATTATGTGAAGTAACAAAGTAGCCATACCTTGAAACAATTTAATCACAACAATCTTGCAAGTTATGCAAGGCATATGTATCGCCAAATACAATGCTAATTTAATTTTTAGCTACCTTAGAAGAATTAAACATGCACTGATTAAGAACTGAGTCCATTAATTGCAATTTCAATCCGTTTAAAAAATTAATTCTTTAATTATCTAAACAATTATAATGCCAGATAACCTAAGCATGATTTTACTTAATCAAGCATTTTACTGAGGCCTATAACAGCATAAACACTATAATAATTCAAGTAGGCAAAATATAATCAACCCAACACGAATTAAATTCAAGCTAAATTGATTAAAATAACAATTTCACCAACAATAATATTCATAGATATGTTCATCATAAAAACAACAGAAATTAAAAAGATAAGGAACAAGAAGGCAAATCTGGTGTTTCTCCGTGGCTTGACTAATTGCTCCGTTCTTCGGCTCCGTTGTCCTTGCCGGTCAAGGCTTCTATGAACAATTGCTTGCTGCCCAAAATGGCTGGGAAAATACCTCTTTTCCAAGAGGAGAAATCAGCACAAGACTATAGGAAAATAGGATGGAAAATGGAGAGAAAAGAGAGTGGAGAGGAAAGGAACGAATGAGAGAATGAGAGTGAATGAGGGATGAGTAAAATGATCAGCAAGGGGTGGCTTTTATAACTGATTGTAGCTGCTAAAAATAGCAAATCCCATCAGCCAAAGAGCCCCTCTATGGCCGGCCACACACATGGCAAGGTTGAAGCTTTCAACTTTGCTATTTTAGGCATGGGGCAAATCTACAAAGCCTTAAATAAAGGTGGGGTTTGAATGCAAATTGGAGATTTCTCAAGGGCCTTTTTGCAAGCATATTTAATCAGCTAAATTTCTGATTTGGGTCAGCCTATGGACGGTTCTGGTCAGCCTAACTAGTGGCTGGTTCGGCTCACTCCATTTGGTTCAACCAGTGCGGTTCACTATGCCCTTTCTCTATAATTAATTAAAATTAATTTATTTAACCTAAATTAAATAGGAAATAAATTAAAATTAATTTAATTATGAATTAATACACATTTCTGGACCGTCTTGGGCTGGAAATTAGTTCACCTCGATACTCCAAATTGCTTCTCGGTTTTGTTCTTCTCGCAGTGTCCATCGGGCTATTTTTCGCCCTTTGTGCAATTCTGTTAAAAATAACCAAAATTAATCAAAGTTAACTATAAAATTAATTAAAATTCATCATGTTCATATTTTTAACACAATTTAATTATTTCGTAATATTTAATTATTTTTCGACAAGAATTTAATCGGAATAGCATGATTTTAAGTCAAAAAGGGCATGAAAAAGTATATAAATTTTTGTGTTTCCACACCCCCAAACTTAATTCATTGCTCGTCCCGAGTAATGCACAAATTTTGAAAAGAATTTCTCGAAAACACTTTGAAAACCTTCTTCAGAACAACAGTTTTCTCAAAATTATGAATTTGATATACTTATGCTCAAAGAATAAGAAATTTGATCATTTTGCTACTCAAGTGTTCATATTATTCAAATTAATCTCAATAATTATTACAATAGCAAAATTAGACTAAATGTTTCCTAATAAAGACATGCTGATTCCTACCAATTCAATTTTTTAATCCTTTATTCAAGATTAAGTTGCAATCATTAAGCTTAACTTATGTCTTCATATGTTAAACAAAGCAATTTCTCTCCACTAATGTAGGTAACTTTGGAACTTCGAATCAATAGGTCTTTAACAAGGTTGTAACGTGACTAGGCTTAGGGGTAGGTAAAAAAGATAGATAAATTTTGGCTAAAAACCCTAAACTCAGTGTAAATCGAACCTTCAGAAATTTTTACCTTCAATCACCAACTTTCACATGCTCTTTTTCAAATATATGTGCTCTTTCTTTTTTTTTCTTTTTATTGAGCACTTGCTTTTTACATACAATTTTTTTGAGCATTTGATATTTCTTTTCAACTCCCCCAAACTTATTTTCAAACGATATTCTTGAATAGTACTGAGTCTAGTGTTTGGGACAAATTAAAGATAATTAAGACAAACGTGATGGGCTAAATTTGTATAGGTTCCAAAAATTAGGCCATATAGTCTCAAAGTTGGGTTTCAAAGGATAAAATTTACCATGGGTGGCTTGAAAGGCTCAAACAGTCCAAACAATAGCTGCCTAAATCATTTTCAATGTTCCATGCTTCCTAGGATTTCGCCTCAAGAAATTACTAAGTCAATTCTAAAGACTTAAACTTTCATGCATACCTAACTTTCCTAAAGGGATAAAAATTTTATGGCATGAAGTTGCATGTCTTATTAAAATACAATCATGTCATCATTAAGCTACATAATAATTTATTGAAAAAATAGAACTTTATTCATACTCAAGTTTAGCATACTTAACAAAATTCAAATTTATTGAATAGAAATATATCCTAATCATAATTAAAAGAAAATTTTTATTCTGGATGGAAATAATTTCAAATTTCGGTCACCCCAACTTAAAATGAACAATGTCCTCATTGTTTAAAGTGAATAGATACTATACACCAGATAGGAATTCAAAAAAGAGGAGGTGAGTCAATGTGACTGCTTAAGTACCAAGCTCTTTCGAAATCTAATCCTAAACATGTATATATCTATTGCCACACTTTATACTTTATGACTTGTCCATATTTATTCAGGATTTCCTTCTCTTGTTTTATTATGCAGAAATAAAAATTCCTAATTAACCTAATCCTAAAGCAACCTAAAAACAAAACTTAAATAAAGTCAAGATCCCTCCCTTTTATTTATTTGCAGATCCTTCCAACTTGGACTCATCTTTGCTCTATCATTATTGCCTTTGCATGAATCGTTTCGCTCCTTTTTCGAGAATGGAGTCCATGGCTCGAATATAAAATCTGGAAATTCAGGCACAAAAATAAATGGGTCATTGTATATTTTCTTGAAAGCACTTCTCATCGGGTCATCCCTTATTTTTTAGTATCTCCAGTATACTTGTTGCTGCCATTGCATGTGTTGCATTAAGTCCATCAAATTTGACAGCTCATGTCGAAAGTCTGGGCTAGGCGACGGAGCTCTAAACATTGGAGTTCTAGCATCCGATTCATCTTTTGGCTCCACTGGGTCCACATTATCAGGGACTTCAAATGATTGCATCGTGGGATCTTCTTCTTCATCAGGTTCCTCAGGTTCTTCACTTTCTTCAACTCGTTGTTGAAGAACTGAGTCTCCAGCTACTTGGTAGAGGTCCCAATCTGTAATTGTGCCTTGGGTGTACCCTGTCTTCTTGAAATTAGCAAGAATTTCTGCTTTCAAGCACAGAATAGTTATTGTAAAGGGGAAGTAAGTAGGGCCAGAACATTTAGTGGCACAGTTTCGAATTTCCTTTAGGATGATCTTTCCCACATCAATGGTCTTACACGTCAAGATCGAGTATAGTAAGACCATTCGCTCCAATGAAATTGTAGTCCCATATGAGCTAGGCAGAAGGCTAAAACGGATGAAATAAAACCATACCTTCGCAATAGGTGTTAAGTATTCTCTTTGACAAGTGTGGGTTCCTTGTTTTGACACAGTCCAACTGGAACCTTCAACTGTAAGCTCCTCAAGGATTTCTTGCAGAAATTCCGGCTTGATATTGCTCATCAAAGATGAATACTCGTCATTCTCGAAATCAAATAATTCAAAGAACTCATTAATAGCATTCGAATTTATAGGTACCTTGATTCCATGAACAGGGACTTCCGTCATCTCGCTTGAAGTTAAATTCGCATAGAACTCACGAACTAACTCCTCATCCACACTAGGTCTCTTTTCACAAAACAGATCCTAATTGAGAGTTTCAGCAATTTGACGAATACGTGCCATGAAGTCTCTGTAGTTGCTCTCCTTCAGTGTGAAGCCTTTCTCAGGATGCATCTGTTGATTTTTGTAGATACTTTCGTATCTCATTTTAGCTTCAACACAATGGAACCTGCTTTGTGTTTCGTCAATTTGAGCGGAGGCACGAGTTCTCTTGCGAGGCATAATTAACCTAAACATGAGATGGAAAAAACAACATTTATTCTCCCAAAAATTTAAATCATAAAAATTATTAATAATTCAAAGAATTGAAAATTTAAATAATTTAAATAAATTAAAATTTAAAAGAGAAATTAAATCTTACCACCTTTTTGCAAAAATATAAGAACTCCAAAAAATAATTATGAAGGAAATGATGATGAATTAAAAGGAGGGTTGGAGGGTTTGGCTAAGGTTGGGTGAAGGTGGAGGGCCGCACAAGTGCTTGGCAGCAGCAGCTAGGCGCGCAGCTAGAGGGCTGGCTCGGCAAGCAGTGGTGCCCAGCAAGCAGCAGGGGGTCGGCTCGGCAGCAGGTAGCGCGTGGGAGCCTCGTCGAGCAAGCCTAGGCGCTGGTGCGGGACGTGGCCTTGGCAGCAGTGAAGGCGCACAGGTGGTGCACTGGAGTGGCAGATGCGTGCGGCTTGATGCTGCTGGGTGCTTGCTGACTAGGCTACTGGAGCTAGGGGCGTTGAGGCACAAGGTGTTTTGGTGTTTGAGAGGGTTGGTTGATGCATGGACGGGAGGTATAAGATAGTATTTATAGAATGGTCAATAGGAATTAGAGTATAACTCTTAGTATAATTAAAAATAAGAATTTAATTCTAATCCTACTCACGTTTAACAACAATTAATAATTAAATATAAGAATATAAAATTATCAATTGCTATTAATTATTAACATAAACATAAATTAAAATTGAAATTAAAACAATCCTAATTCTAATCTAAGTTTATAAAAATTAATATATAAATTATAATGAATATAATTATATATTAAAGTTTATCATATTATTAATAGTATATAAAAAATAAAAATATTTCTTCTAGATGCCTTAAAAATATATTTACAAAGAAAGGAACCTAATTTTTTTATTATTTACAAAAATAGCAATCAAATTTTTAAAAATAATTCAATTAAGCCCCTAGACTTAGTGACAATTAAAAATTGAGTTGCAATTTAAAAATTGGATCAAATTGACCCTTTTATTTGAAAAATAAAAATTTATTTTGTTGATTAGGGAAGAATTTCTTGGAAAATTATGTTAAAATAAATTCCTAGGAAAGATTGGAAGGGTTACAACGGTCCTGCTTAAATTCCAACCTCCTAGACAGAATTTATTTAAACATACTAAACCTGAAAAATAGACCCCAAATTATTTATTAAACAAAGCACGAAAAATATTAAATATCCGATAAAATGAACGAGATGTTATCCCGTTCGTTTTTATCCCCCCAATAATGTTTTAAACGCTAAGCATTAACTTGGAAATTACCTCCCTTACCTTGGAGTTCAACAACTCCGTATGGATAGACTCTGTGAATTGTAAATGGATCGGACCAACGTGATTTTAGCTTACTTGGAAAGAACTTCAGTCTAGAGTTGAACAACAATACTTGCTGACCTGCTTCAAATTCTCGAACTCGGATGTGTTTGTCATGCCATTTCTTGAGTCTTTCTTTGAGTAATTTGGCATTTTCATATGAGAACATTCGGAATTCTTCTAACTCATTGAGTTGGAACATCCATTTTTCTTTCGCGAGCTTAGGATCCAAATTAAGCTGTTGAAGAGCTCAGTAAGCTTTGTGCCCTAACTCCAGGGGTAGATGACATGCTTTCCAAAGACCAGTCTATAGGGTGACATCCCTAAAGGTGTCTTGTACGCTGTTCTGTAAGCCCATAAAGCATCATCAAGTCTTTTGGACCAATCTCATCGGTTCGGGCAAACTACCATCTCGAGTATGCCTTTGATCTCCTTGTTTGCCAGTTCAGCTTACCCATTCGTTTGCGGATGGTAAGCTGTTGCAACCTTGTGTTTCACTCCATGCTTGTCTAACAACCATTTCAACTGCTTGTTCACAAAATGGGACCCTTCATCACTGATAATGGCTCGTGGGGTTCCAAACCTTGTGAACACGTGTTTCTGCAAAAACTTCATAACGACCTTCGCATCATTTGTCAGATATACCTCTACCTCGACCCACTTGGACACATAGTTTACTGCTACCAATATATACCTGTGACCAAAAGACGAAGGGAAGGGTCCAAGAAAATCATACCCCAAACATCGAATAATTCAACCTCAATGATGTTTGTTCGAGGCATCTCATTTTTGTTGGTGACATTTCCAACTCTTTGACATCGGTCACAACTCTTTACGTACACATATGCATCCTTGAATAGCGTTGGCCAAAAGAATCCGGCTTGCAATACTTTGGCCGCAGTACGAGTACCTCCAAAATGTCCCCTGCTCAGAGCTGAGTGACATTGGTATAAGATCTTCGGTATTTCTTCTTCTGCCACGCATCTCCTGATCATCTGATCTACACACTTTTTAAATAGATATGGCTCTTCCCAAAAATAGTACTTCACATCGTGAAGAAACTTTCTCCTTTGTTGATACGTCTTATCAATTGGCATCAAACCACAAGCTAAAAATTTAGCAATATCAGCAAACCAATGGGTATTATGGACATGATTTACCTTAAGTATATGCTCATCTGGAAAGGTCTCATGAATCGATATAAGTGGAGTATTTCCTTCTTGCGGCTCCAATCTAGACAAGTGATCTGTTACTTGGTTTTCTACTCCTTTACGATCTTGAATTTCCAAATCAAACTTTTGGAGTAGAAGTACCCACCGAATCAACCTTGGCTTAACATCTTTCTTGGCAAGTAAGTACTTGGTTGCTAAATGGCCCGTATAGACAGTCACTTTGGTACCTACAAGGTAAGATCGAAACTTGTCGAAAGCAAGCACGATAGCAAGTAACTCTTTTTCTGTTACCGTATAGTTTAATTGAGCTCCTGTAAGAGTCCGGCTTGCATAGTAGATGGGATGAAAAAATTTGTTCCTCCGCTAGCCCATGATAGCTCCAATTACGAAGTCACTTGCGACACACATCAATTCAAATGGCAAGTCCCAGTCTAGTGTGACGATTATGGGTGCCGTAACTAATCGATTCTTCAAGTCCTTGAAAGCTCTTAAGCATTCATCATCAAATTTGAATGTCATGTCCTTCTCCAACAATTTGAACAAAGGTTTAGTAATTTTGGAGAAGTCCTTAATAAACCTTCGATAGAAACCGGCGTGGCCCAAAAAGCTCCTAACACCCTTTACAGATGTTGGAAGTGGGAGTTTCTCGATAACATCTACTTTCGCTCTGTCTACCTCGATCCTATGTCTCATTACCCGATGCCCTAGAACAATTCCTTCTCGTACCATGAAATGGCACTTTTCCCAGTTAAGTACTAGGTTTGTTTCTTTGCATCGCCTTAGTACCTTAGCGAGATTGGCTAAGCAATCATCGTACGTATCTCCAAACACTGAAAAGTCATCCATGAAAACTTCTAAAAACTTCTCAACCATGTCAGTGAAAATTGACATCATGCATCTTTGAAATGTAGCAGGTGTATTACATAAACAAAATGGCATGCGTCTAAATGCAAATGTACTGTACAGGCAGGTGAATGTGGTCTTGTGTTGATCTTCCAGTACTACCATCATCTGGTTGTACCCCGAGTATCTATCGAGAAAATAGTAGTAATCTTGACCTGCGAGTCTATCCAGCATCTGGTCCAAGAATGGCAACGGAAAGTGGTCCTTCCTAGTTGCCTTATTTAGCTTTCGGTAATCGATGCAAATTCTCTATCCCGTAACTGTTCTAGCCGGTATCAACTCGTTGTTCTCGTTCTCTACGACTGTGATGCCTCCTTTCTTTAGCACGCACTGGACTGGACTTACCCATGAACTGTCTGAGATGGGGTAAATGATACCCGCATCTAACCACTTGATAATCTCCTTTTTCACCACGTCCTTCATAATGGGGTTCAGCCTTCATTGTCCATCGATCATCCCTTTTTCACCATCTTTCAGGATGATCTTGTGCATGCATACGGATGGACTAATACCACAAATATCGGCTATGGTTCATCCGATAGCCTTCTTGAATTGTTTTAGCACTAAGATAAGTTTCTCTTCTTGTTCGATAGTTAATTCTGCTGAAATAATCACAAGTAAAGTAGAAGCGTCACCTAAATAAACATATTTTAAATGAGAAGGTAATACCTTGAGTTCTAATTTAGGTGGCTCCTTGATTGACGCTTTTGGCTGTGTGTAATCTCTCTCCTCTAAATCTAAAGATTCAAAACAGGACTGCGGAGTATATCCCTTTTGATTAGCTTCTAACAAAGCTAAGTCTTCATCCTCCTCTTCATCATTCGGAGGGTCTGATGTCAAAATTCTTTCCAGAGGATCCTCAACAGAGTTGAGTTCCTTCTCCACTATTAAATCCTCTAAGCCAGATACTGCAGAACAATCATCTATTGTGTCAGAAAATAGCATTGACTTGAAAACGTTAAATGTTACCTGGTGGTCCTGAATGTGCATAGTAAGTTTGCCCTTCTGCACATCAATAAGTGTCCTTCTGGTTGCTAAGAACGGACTCCCCAAGATAATTGGTACTTCTTTGTCTGTTTTGAAATCTAAAATTACAAAATCAACAGGAAAGATAAACTTATCTACACGTACCAATACGTCCTCGATTTTTCCTTCTGGATGTGCTAAGGATCGATCTGCTAGTTTAAGTGTAACCGTAGTAGGTCTAACTTCACCTATTCCCAACTTCTTAAATATCGACATAGGCATCAAGTTGATACTTGTGCCCAAGTCACATAATACCTTACCACAATATGTTGCTCTAATATTGCATGGTATGGTAAAACATCCTGGATCCTTCAACTTCGGGGGTAATTTGTCTTGAAGATATGCACTGCATTCCTTCGTCAAGGCTACCGTCTCAAATTCTCCAAGCCTTCGTTTCTTGGACAGGATATCCTTCATGAATTTGACGTAATTCAGCATTTGCTCAAGTGCTTCAACCAATGGGATGTTGATGTGAAGTTGCTTGAGTACGTCAAGGAGCTTTTTGAATTGGACCTCCTGTTTCTGCTTCTGGAGTCTTTGAGGGTAGAGTGGTGGAGGTTTCCTTACTGGAACTGGTACTGGTTGATTTATCTTTGGCGGTAATTCTGCACCTAACGGAATTGTTAGTTAATCAGAATTAACTGGTTCTGAGGTTACCTTATCAGATCTTGCAGGTTTTGGTTCAGGTGGAACTGGAACTTCAACACTTGGTTGAACTTCTTCTGGATCTTGAGCTTCAGTAAGCTCCTTCTCAACTTCGACAGTGTTGGGCTCTACTATTTTTCCACTCCTCAATATTAGTGCTTTGCAATGTTCCTTCCCCGGATTTCTCGAATTCTCCGTATCACTAGGTAGAGCACCTTGTGGACGGTTCCTGAGTTCAGTTACAAGCTGGCCCATCTAGTTCTCCAAGCTCTTCAATGTAGCAGCTTGGCTTTGAATTAAGGCGTCATTCTTTGCCATGTAAGCCTTCAGTAGGTTTTCTAGGCTATTGGAAGATTCAGCTTGAACTGGTTTCTCAACTTGCTGTGAAAAACTAGGCGGCTGGGTCGGTCTAGGTTGGGCGTAGTTGTTACTGCCCCCAGCCCCTTGGTTACTCCAGGAAAGATTGAGGTGACTTCGCCACGATGGGTTGTAAAAGTTGGATTACAGCCCTTGCCTTCCTCAGTTTTGGTTCTGGTTACCCATGTAGTATACAGATTCTAGGTTTGATGGACATTCTTCAAATAAATGTCCTTCTCCACAATAAACACAGGCTATATTCTCATATTGGTTAGGTGGCTGAGCTGCAAAATTGTTAGACCTATTAGTGGTAAGATTCTTTAACATTGAAGATATCGAAGATACCTGAGATGCGAGTGAAGTGAGAGCGTCCACTGCATGGATTCTAGTGACTCGTCTTCTTGACGCTGCTCAATTGGTTGGCCACTGATAGTTGTTACTGGCGATCCTCTCGATGATTTCGTAAGCCTCATTGTAAGACTTAACAAGGAGAGCACCATTAGCGGAGGCATCCACTACCATCCTTGTGTGAGCGTTGAGACCATTATAAAATGTCTCAAGTTGGATGCAATGTGGAATTCCATGATGAGGGCATTTTCGTAATAATTCCTTGTATCTTTTCCATGCCTCATATAAGGACTCGTCATCTATTTGTTGGAAAGTAGTGATCTCATTCCTCAATTTAGCGTTCCTGCTTGGTGGGAAGTACTTCATGAGGAATCTCTCGGCTAACTCTTGCCATGTGGAAATTGAGTTCGGTGGCAGTGAGTTCAACCAGGCTCGAGCTCTGCCCCTTAGTGAATACAGGAATAACTTTAATCGTAGTGCCTCTTCGGGTACTCCGGCGAGTTTGAAAGAGTCACTCACCTCCATAAACAATCTTAAGTGAAGATGAAGATCTTTACTAGGCATTCCACTAAACTGGCCTACTGTCTGAAGCATCTGGTACATGACTGGCTTTAGCTCAAATTGTTGTGCCTCGATTTCGGGTCTTTTAATACCCGGATTAAGGTCATTGAACACTGGCACGGCATATTGTCGCAAGGCTCTATCCCTATCATCAGTAATAAGGATACGATTTTGAGCAAATTTTGCTCCGTTTCCTTGATTGATATTCTCAAAATTCATCTCTTCGGTCCTTCTCTGGTTCGCTTGTCTTCTTCGCTGTCAAAAGGTTCGTTCTATCTCAGGGTCCACAGGGAGTAAGTCGATAATTCGGTCAATACTCATAAACACTTGAAATAATCAAACAAAAATTAAGTAAGTAAAATTGAACAGGAAAATAATGAACCAAAATGTAAAAATAAATTCAAAAATAATGTTTTTCAAGACAGTCCCCGGCAACGGCGCCAAAAACTTGGAACGGCGGAAATGTGCAAATGTACACAATCGTAACAAGTAATAAAGTGACAAGTAAATGTCGAGTTATCGCACCCACAGGGACTGTAAAAAGCAAAATTTATGAAATTAATTAAAACACTTTGGTGAGGTAAAAAATAATTTTGGTTTGGAAAGAGTGATTTATAAACTAAGATTTTAAAACTAAGCAATTTAAATAAAATAAAAGAGTTCTAGTGCACGATTTCAAATAAGATTTAATCAAGATGATATAATTGTGTTGGATTAATTACACCTTTTTAACTTAGAATTATTAAATTCATACTTATGATGCTACGAATAAATTCACGGCAACCCAGTAATTTGCTAACTTATGAACACATTTACTAATTAAAAATCCATTCATCTCTTGGAACATATCCCTATGCCAATTCAACCGATTAAACAGATTTAATAAGGTAAACATGCTATCGCACATACATACTTATTGAATTAAATTATCTCTCGCATATTCTTATGTCGATTCAACCGATTAATTCAATTTAATAAACATATAAAAGATTATGTGAAGTCACAAAGTAGCCATACTTTGAAACAATTTAATCACAACAATCTTGCAAGTTATGCAAGGCATATGTATTGCCAAATACAATGCTAATTTAATTTTCAGCTACCTTAGAAGAATTAAACATGCACTGATTAAGTACTGAGTCCATTAATTGCAATTTCAATCCATTTAAACAATTAATTCTTTAATTATCTAAACAATTATAATGCCAGATAACCTAAGTATGATTTTACTTAATCAAGCATTTTACTGAGGCCTATAACAGCATAAACACTATAATAATTCAAGTAGGCAAAATATAATCAACCCAACATGAATTAAATTCAAGCTAAATTGATTAAATAAACCATTTCAACAACAATAATATTCATAGATATGTTTATCATAAAAACAACAAAAATTAAAAAGTTAAGGAACAAGAAGGCAAATCTGATGTTTCTCCGTGGCTTGACTGATTACTCCGTTCTTCGGCTCCGTTGTCCTTGCCGGTCAAGGCTTCTATGAACAATTGCTTGCTGCCCAAAATGGCTTGGAAAATACCTCTTTTCCAAGAGGAGAAATCGGCACAAGACTATAGGAAAATAGGATGGAAAATGGAGAGAAAGGAGAGTGGAGAGGAAAGGAATGAATGAGAGAATGAGAGTGAATAAGGGATGAGTAAAATGATCAGAAAGGGGTGGCTTTTATAGCTGATTGTGGCTGCTAAAAATAGCAAATCCCATCAGCCAAAGAGCCCCCCTATGGCCGGCCACACACATGGCAAGGTTGAAGCTTTCAACTTTGCTATTTTAGGCATGGGCAAATCTACAAAGCCTTAAATAAAGGTGGGGTTTAAATGCAAATTAGAGATTTCTCAAGGGCCTTTTTGCAAGCATATTTAATCAGCTAAATTGCTGATTTGGGTCAGCCTATGGACGGTTCTGGTCAGCCCAATTAGTGGCTGGTCCGGCTCACTCCATTCGATTCAACCAGTGCGGTTCACTATGCCCTTTCTCCATAATTAATTAACAGTAATTAATTTAACCTAAATTAAATAGGAAATAAATTAAAATTAATTTAATTATGAATTAATACACATTTCTGGACCGTCTTGGGCTAGAAATTAGTTCGCCTCGATTCTCCAAATTGCTTCTCGGTTTTGTTCTTCTCGCAGTGTCCACCTGGCTATTTTTCGCCCTTTGTGCAATTCTGTCAAAAATAACCAAAATTAATCAAAATTAACTATAAAATTAATTAAAATTCATCATGTTCATATTTTAACACAATTTAATTATTTCGTAATATTTAATTATTTTTCAACAAGAATTTAATTGAAATAGCATGATTTTAAGTCAAAAAGGGCATGAAAAAATATATAAATTTTTATGTTTTCAGGCATCCAAAATTGTCCAGAAACCTTAATTCACAAATCCACACGGCCGTGTGCCGAAGCACACACCCGTGTAGCCATCGGAGAGGTCACAACCACCCCGATTCAGTCCCAAAACAGCTGTTTTAGCCACCGCAACAGTCCCAATTCTTCACCCTACCAAAGTATATCAGAAAAGGGGGTTTTCCTTTCACTATCAACAACCAATACCCTGGAACCAATGGGTTAGCATCCAATCAAGATAAATCGAACAAGAATTTGTAGAATCAATAAAAAAATACAGTAACATAGTCACAATTCGTATCCCACACCTGTATGACGATGAAAAGCCGATAGAAACATGCGAATTCCCAAATCCATAACTCAAAACCAATTTTTGAGTAATTCTTTTTTAAGAACCCAAAAAGTTAAGAAACTAGGGAGAGGGGTGAAAAGTGCCAAACGTCCAACAGTAGAAAATAAATATAAAAATCCCAAATAAAAATAAATAAATAAATAAAGCATGTCACACTTGTAAAATATTATTAAAATAAATAATTACCTAATAGAAAGTAGCTCGCACAGGGATTCGAACACCTGACTTCAAACACATTGGCCCTCCATTTAACCACTAGACCAGTAAGCCCATGCTGACACTAAATCACACAACTTAACTTATGTGTGCGACCTCCTCACTAATACAAAGCTCAATAGCCTAAACTTTTACGCCCAAAATTTGGGGCGTTACACTCTTTTTCTCATTTTGCCAATTTCCAGGTTCCTTGTCCTAATGGATCTCTATTCATTGCCATAGCCAAACCTTGACCTTATACTCCCTAGTTCCCATCTTTAACGTTCTAGTGGATGACCTATTTTTATCATTTCAGCGGACTATCCAGTGTTTAACGTCTCGTCGGACTATTTATGATGTCATAGTGTCTTTTAGCTAGGGTCTTACATGGTATCACTCGTGTTTATCGTCTAGGGGGATTACATGGGTTGCCATAGTCCAACTATGGTCTTACACCTTATATTTCTTGTGTTTATTGTCCTAGAACACTATTAGGAAGCCATAGTGTCTTTCAGCTATGGTCTTAGTCCTATTTACCATGATGCCATGGCGTCTTACAGCCATTGTCTCACTCGTTTATATCATGACGTCATAGCACCTTTCAACTATGGTCTTACTTATCTTTAGGCGTCTAGCCTCTGACTAGTCCCATGGCCTAGCCTTGATCTTTCATTTACTCTTCCCATCATATTCCATCTATTCCTCCATTCACCAACCTATACATTGAGGCTCAAACACCAAAGTGTCTCCTCCGCAAGGCTTGGAGCTTCGCTCATCACAATTTTCACTCAGCAAATCCATTTGGCGATATCAAACAAATCTATCCCCTTTTCCCAATGTTAACTTCACCTAAACCTTAGTTAGTTACCCATTTCATATTATGCATTCTCTAATAATATATATAATGCAGAACATCATTAAGCAAAACACTACGCCAGTTATTCATTCAACCATCATCTACTCTTACTATCAACATTAACATGGTAATTTCTCATAATTGCAACTAGCAACCAGAAAAGAAAGTGCAGATACCCACATTATTTTCCCGTCCATGACAACTTAACTAATCCAAACACCAGAGCCTCTTTCATCCAGGGGGCTAAGCATGACAACCACGTTGTGGTTAAACCAATGGTGGTTAATTCTTAGAAAACTAAAATCTTAAATTATACAAAAGCTTTGAAAGCCTTGTTTTACTTCTTCCCTCGGTTCCTAAACATAGAGGAAGATAAAGAAACTTAGTAGTTCCTCAATTTCTCCACCATCAGGCTTAAATTCACGCCTTTATTACGACATGTAGAGCTTTCTTCATCTTTATTCCCTTTTTTTTAGAACGACTTAAAAGGATGATGCTAGGGGTGATGGCCTACAAACAGAATTACAAAAATTTTATCCCCATTCTCGCCTATATATATACTCATTGGGCACTGATAAAAGATAAATTATACATGTTTTTACCTCATGCTTAGCCTAATTTCTAGATGAATTATCATTGAATTTGGGGAAATTGGTGCTCTTAATCCTTCTATTTCATGTTTTATGCCTTGGTGAGCTTAAGGAAGAGAAAAGAGTAAGAAACGGGCCAAAAATAGAGAAAATGGGCCAAAGTATGAAAACAATACGGCTCGAATATTCACCACATGGCCGTGCCACACAACCGTGCCACCTTAAGCTTAAACACGGCCTAACCCTGACGAGCACGGCCAGACCACACGGCCGTGCCACCATTAACAGGCCCGACCATGGCCTGGACCTCAATTCACACGGGTGTGGCACACGGGCGTGTCCCTGTCGTGAGGAAGTTAAATTTCACTCAGAAAAGGCTACTTAGGGGCTAAGAAAGACACTCCAAAGCTCTATATAAAGACCCTAGGGGGCAACTACAAGTGTGCTTTTTCTTCCACAAAAGAGTGCCTCATTTCTGCTGACACAGAGAGTAGAAGCAAGGAATTACTCCAAGGGAAGCCGATTGATCCATCTCAGAAGCTGAATTCTCCTTCAAGACTAAGGATCTCCCTTCAATTACCTTCAGGGGTTTTGGGTTCTTTATGTTTTGTTATTTTATTTCTTATGAGATGTTTTCTTTTATAATTATGAACTAAATCCCCCAAATACTTGAGGGGGATGAAACCTAAGACAGATCTTGTTATTATTTTCTCTTTAATTATATGATAAATATTTGATTTGTTCTTAATTGTGTTTTTAACTCTTAAATTGATATTTTCGGGATATTGATTTAAGTCGAATGTGCTTATGTAGAGGAGCAAAAGTCCCTGCATAGGAGTAGATCCAACACAATTAAGTGGAGTTTATCGCAATCCTAGAGATAGGACGATGAAAATCTGCCGGATTAGGGTCAAACCTAATAAGGGAATCCATAGATCAAGTTAATGTGACTCTAGGGGTTTTAATTAGAAAGAGATTTTAATTAATCAACCTAGGGTTAGTTGTTTTTAGTCTCGAGAGAGATATTAACATAAGTTAGGGATTTCTACAGATCAAGTCAAGTGAATAAATCGTTTAGTTTAAGAGTTGATAACAAGTGAAGTCTAGGTGGATTCTCCCTTGAGTATTGTCCAAATCAATCAGTTTTTCCTAAGAGTTCTTCCCCAATTCACTTTTTGTGCATTCATAGTTTAGTTTAGAATTAGTTTAGTTTAATAAAATCCCCTTTTATTTTTAGGTTAAATAATAGAAAGGAAGTTAGTACTAGTACTTTTGGTTCCCTTGGGTATGATATCTCGGTCTTACCACTAAGCTATACTACTATTCGATAGGTGCGCTTGCCTTAACTCGTGATAATAGTTAGTTTCCGGTGTGATCATTATTATAAATTTTATTGCTTCATATCACGAATATCAAGTTTTTGGCGCCGTTGCTGGGGAACTAAGGTATTAGGAACACTCGATTTTTATTACTTTAGCCATTACTATTTATATTTATATAAATTTTCAATTTCTCTTTTTATTTGTTTATTTATTTATTTTTATTTATTTTTTCCCCTCTAGGTATGTCTGGTTTATGACTAGAAGAAACCTAAGAGGACCGTTACTTTTTGACGAAGATTTAGAAGCTACAGTTCGTCAAACTCGCTGAGAGATAAGAAGAAGTTTACATTATCCAGAACAAGAGTAGGAACAAGAACCAGAACCTACTGAAGAGATGGAAGCAAATCAAGACAATCTACCAACTCACGCAATAGCCGCAGAGCCGGTGAACCAAAATGATGCTCCTCGTACTATGTATGATTATACTAAACCTAATTTGGCCGGTACTCAATCTAGTATTATTAGGCCTGCGATTTCTGCAAATAATTTTGAATTGAAACCTAACACTATTCAGATGATTCAGCAATTTGTTCAGTTTGATGGTTTATAGGATGAGGATCCCAACTCACACTTAGCCAATTTCTTCGAATTTTGTGACACTTTTAAAATCAATGGCGTTTCTGATGATGCCATTCGCCTCCGACTATTTCCTTTTTCCTTAAGGAATAAAGCTAAGCAATGGTTAAATTCTATACGAGGAGGCTCAATCACTACATGAGAACAAAAGACTGAAAAATTTTTACTTAAATATTTTCCTCCAGCTAAAATAGCTAAATTACGGAATGATATCTCTTCTTTTGTGCGGATGGATTTAGAGACACTTTACTATGCCTGGGAGACATACAAAGATCTTTTGAGAAGGTGCCCTCACCATGGATTACCTTTGTGGTTACAAGTTCAAACCTTTCATAATGGTTTGAATCCTTTCACAAGACAAATGATTGATGCAGCCGCCGGAGGAACAATCAATAACAAAACACCCAAAGCAGCCTATAAGTTTATAGAAGAGATGTTACTGAATAACTATCAGTGGCAAGTCATGAGGACAAAGCTGACAAAAGCTGTAGGAGTTTTTAACATTGATGCCATCACCATGCTTTCGAATCAGGTAGAACTTTTAAATAAAATGATTGATAATTTTATTGGTTCTACGTAGGCACATCCAGTGATGCAGTGTGACGTGATTCAGGGAAACATGTATAATCCAAATTACTCCTCCTATGGATATAGCATGAAAACCGAGCAAGCCAACTATATGGGTAACAATTCTAGACCTCAGAATAATCCTTATAGTAACACTTACAATGCAGGTTGGCAGAACCACCCCAATTTTTCATGGGGAGGACAACGAAATCAAAGACAACCACCTCCTCCGGGATTCCAACAGACACCTCCACAATAAGAGAAAAAGCCGAACCTTGAAGAGATATTCACCAAATTTATGGCCGCATCAGAAACCTGCTTCTAAAATACCGAAACGGCACTAAAGAACCAGCAAGCATCCATTCAAGGGCTCGAGAATCAAATTGGTCAACTCACAAAGATGATATCTGATAGACCACAAGGTAGTTTGCCGACTAATACTGAGCAAATCCTAGAGAACATGTAAATGCAATTACTCTAAGGGATGGGAAAGTACTCGCTGAACTGGAAAAGAAGCCTGTTCAAGAATCTATAAAAGAACAAGGTAGAGGAAGATGAACCTAAACAAAACACTCCGCTAGCACTTAAAGAATATAAGCCACCCATACCATATCTAGCAAAGTTAAAGAAAGACCGCACGGATGCTCAATTCGATAAATTTCTTGAACTTTTTAAACAACTACATATTAACTTACCTTTTGTTGAAGCAATTTTGCAGATGCCGAAGTACGCAAAGTTTTTAAAGGAACTTCTCACAAATAAAAGGAAGTTGGAAGAACTGTCCACAGTGGAACTTAAAGAGGAATGCTCTGCCATTCTCCAAAATAAACTGCCAACCAAACTGAAAGACCTAGGAAGTTTTATTATTCCTTGCTTAATTGGTAGTTTAATCATTGAAAAAGCCTTAGCTGATCTAGGTGCTAATATTAATCTCATGCCCTACAAAATTTCAAGTAACTAGGTCTAGGGGAACAAAAACCCACTAGGATGATTATTCAATTAGCTGATAGATCTGTTAAATATCTTAGGGGAATCATTGAAGATGTATTAGTGAAAGTAGATAAATTTATATTCCCTGTTGATTTTGTTGTGCTTGACATGGATGAAGATATTGAGGTACCTTTAATTTTAGGACGCCCATTTTTAGCTACTGCTAGAGCTGTTCTTGATGTAGGGGATGGTAAACTAGTGCTTAGAGTTGTTGAAGAAGAAGTTGTCTTTAAAATCTATGATGCTATGCGATTTTCTAAGGAACAAGATGATTCCTGTTACTTCATTGATGTTATTGATTATTTTGTTCAAGTTAATTTTTAGGAAATCACTCTTAAAGACACGTTGGAACTGTGTCTTGTTCAAGGAGGGAAGGAAGATGAAGCCACCACTGAAGTAAAAGAAGTAATGAAGGAGTTGAACTCTAATGAGCTTGTCACAAGGCACATAAGTTATGAGGGTCTTAAGTTAAATGATGAACTGAGACAAAAACCCTCGATTGATGAACCTCTTAAATTGGAGCTAAAACAATTGCCTGACCACTTAGAATATGAATTTTTGGGAGATGATTCTACATTACCAGTGATTATCGCATCAAACTTGAGCGCTGAAAAGATAAAGGAATTACTTCAAGTATTAAGGGAACACAAAAAGGCTATAGCTTGGAAGATTTCTGATATTAAAGGAATTAGCCCTTCTTTTTGCACCCACAAAATTTTAATGGAATATGAATATAAGTCATCGGTGCAAACTCAGAGATGATTGAATCCCAACATGAAGGAAGTTGTAAAAGCTGAGGTAATTAAACTTCTAGATGCAGGCATTATTTATCCTATTTCTGACAGTTCTTGGGTAAGTCCTGTGCAGGTTGTTCCTAAAAAGGGAGGCATGACTGTTGTGTCTAATGACAAAAAGGAGTCAATACCTACAAGAACAGTCACTGGATGGGGAGTTTGTATTGACCATTTCCCCTTACCCTTCATTGATCAAATGTTAGAAAGATTATCAGGACATCTATATTACTGCTTCTTAGATGGCCTCTCTAGTTACTTCCAAATCCCGATAGCTCCAGAAGATCAAGAAAAGACAACATTCACATGTCTATACGGTACGTTTGCTTATCGTAGAATGCCTTTTGGATTATGTAATGCTCCCACTACTTTTTAGCGATGCATGTTAGCTATCTTTGACGAACTCGTGGAAGACATCATGGAGGTATTTATAGATGACTTTTCAGTTTTTGGTAACTCTTTTCAACTCTGTCTTAATAATTTAAAATGTGTTCTGATAAGATGTGAATAGACGAATCTAGTGCTCAATTGGGAAAAATGTCACTTTATGGTTCAAGAAGGTATTGTATTAGGACATAAAATTTCTAGTAAAGGGATAGAGGTAGATAAAGCAAAAATTAAAACCATTGAAAAATTACCTCCCCCTAACTCAGTTAAGGCTATAAGAAGCTTTTTAGGACATGCTGGTTTTTATCGCAGATTTATTAAAGACTTTTCTAAAATAGCTAAGCCTT
Organism: Gossypium stocksii; assembly: GCA_020496765.1. NCBI lineage: Eukaryota > Viridiplantae > Streptophyta > Magnoliopsida > Malvales > Malvaceae > Gossypium > Gossypium stocksii. Next base: position 35,397,889 of record CM035630.1, read on the forward strand.
TAACAAAATTACTAGAAAAAGATGTACTTTTCAATTTTGACCAAGAATGTTTAGAGTCTTTTAACACTCTCAAAGAAAAGTTAGTTAATGCCCCGATTATGATTTCACCTGATTGGAATCTACCTTTTGAACTAATGTGTGATGCAAGCAATTTTGCAGTAGGTGCAGTTTTGGGACAACAAAAAGACAAGCACTTTCGACCGATTTATTATGCTAGCAAAACTTTGACAGCCGCGCAAGCAAATTATACTACCATAGAAAAAGAATTGCTGCTCGTTATTTTTGTATTTGATAAATTCAGATCATATTTGATATTGTCAAAAGTCATCGTTTATACTGATCATTTCGCTCTTCATTATCTTTTAACTAAAACTGATGCAAAACCTCGATTAAGAAGATGGATTCTATTGTTACAGGAATTCAACTTAGAAATAAAAGACAAGAAAGGAGCTAAAAATTTGGCAGCAGATCACGTTTCAAGATTGGAAAATCCACACCCCGGGGATTTCGATAAAATAAACGACTTGTTTCCTGAAGAACAACTACTAGCCATAGCAGAAGCTGCTGTTTCTTGGTTTGCTGATTTTGCAAATTATTTAGCAGCTAACATAATCCCAAAAGGGTTGACCCATCAGCAAAAGAAGTGATTCTTCGCTGATGTGAAAAATTACTTTTGGGAAGATCATTTCCTTTTTCGTATTTGTGCAAATCAAGTCATTCGAAGATGCGTTACTGAGACAAAAGCATATAAAATTCTGGATCACTGCCATTCTGGACCAACAGGAGGACACCACAGTGGAATTAGAACTGCTCACAAAGTACTCGAATCAGGTTTTTAGTGGCCCACCCTTTTCAAGGATGCCAACAGGTATGTGACCTCTTGTGATAAATGCCAGAGAACAGGTAATATCTCTCAGCATAATGAAATGCCTCAAAACTATATACTCTCATGTGAAATATTTGATGTATGGGATATTGATTTCATGGGTCATTTCCCTACTTCGTTTTGGAATAAATACATACTCGTAGCAGTAGATTACATGTCAAAATGGGTGGGAGCCCAAGCTTTACCTACTAATGATGCTAGAATGGTGGTACGTTTTCTAAAAAAGCTTTTCTCTCGATTTGGAACACCTAGGATAATTATCAGTGATAGGGGTACTCATTTTTGGAATGCTCAATTTGATAAAATTTTAAAAAGATATGGAGTGCACCATAGAACAGCCACCCCTTATCATCCACAAACCAATGGACAAGTTGAAGTAACAAATAGTGAATTAAAATGCATTTTAGAGAAAATAGTAGAAACAAACAGGAAAGATTGGTCAAGCAAAGTAGATGATGCTTTATGGCCTTATAAAACTGTATTTAAAACTCCCATAGGAACATCTCCTTATAGACTTGTTTACGAAAAAAGTTGTCATCTGCCATTTGAACTCGAACATAAAGCATTTTGGGCTATTAAATTCTTAAACCTTGATTTTAAGCTTGCAGGTGAGAAACGTCTAATGCAACTAAATGAGTTGGATGAATGGTGCTGAAATGCCTACGAAAACTCACAATTATAAAAGGAAGCAACAAAGCGACTCCATGACAATCGTTTGAGACAACCTAAGCAGTTCAAAACCGGCGATCTTGTCTTGCTATACAACTCAAGGCTTAAACTATTCCCTGGAAAACTCAAATCAAGATGGTCAGGCCCATTCACTGTTCGAACTGTCTTTCCATACGGCACAGTCGAGGTAACTCATCCAAACCACGGCACTTTCAAGATAAACGGCCATCGGCTCAAACATTATAAAGGTGAGAATTTCAAGAATAATAGGGAGGAGCTTCAGCTCCACAAACCCTCGTGATTTATACAAGTAGAGTTGAGCTTAGACTCTAAATAAGCGCTTCTCAGGAGGCAACCCGAGCACTAACTTAGTAAATCCTTTTATTTCAAATTTCTAATACATCGACTAACCCTTTTTAATGCAGGATTTTCAGACCACACGGCCATGCCCACGGGCGTGCCTAAAGGCCGTATGGACACTACGGGCAGAGACATGGCCGTGCAATTTGGCCGTGTACAAGCAGGGTAAAAATTTTCCTAAGACACGGGCTTCGACAAATAGCCACGGCCTTGCCAGTCCAAGCATAGGCTTCAACAAATTGCCACGGTCGTGCGATGTGGCCGTGGCCGAAACTACCAATTCAAACACAGGTGTGCGACACGCCCTTGCCCTCGAGCTGTGGTCAACACTGTCAAATCAGACACGGGTGTGTGACCCACTACACGGCCGTGGGAGAAGCAAACATCAAAGGACACGGTCGTGCAACACGACCATGTGCCTCAACACGCCCTAGGTACACGGGCGTGTGTCTCGAACCAGGCGCGCCAAAATCCCCAATTTTTGAACCACACGGCTAAAACCCAAGTAACACGGGCGTGTGACATGCCCGTGTGACCCAAAAACCTATATAATCAGGCCACTATTCACCTTCTTCTACAATTAAAACCTTAAAATCCTCCCACCCAAAACCCACATTAAGCCTCCCAAGCGCCGCCGCTGGCCTCAAACGCTCCTCCACGACCGTACCGCCCGTACCACAACCGTGCTCCACCCCATTAGTCACCTATTTGGTTCCTTTTTCTTATTTTCTTCTTTAATTTCTAATGTTTTTATCTATGTTTATGTTAATAACATGTTTTATTTAGTTTTTGCATTATTTTTGGGCATGAAATCTATTGATTCATCATGAACAATCTAGAATACTATAGAGAATTTCATGATGCCATTTAGACTCTCCTTAGGTTGTCACTTTACTTATCTAAAGTATTTAGCACTTAGTATAAAATGATATCTAGGCCATGATTAGCATGAGTAGATTATATTAGTTAGGTTAGTAAAACTTCCATACAATATGTTCATGTTTTTCTTAATTTGTCATTTAATTTTAGTTCAATCTTTATTAGGACTAATGTATATTGTTTTATTTTTTAGGAACTATGTCATCATCACGCGGTAAGAAAGCTACCGTCCCTACCTCAAAGAAGCGAAAGGGACTCAGTGGTTCCTCGTTGAGACCCACTGCTGAGGTTCGACATCCTTTTATTCAGTTCTCGCAGAACTCCTAAGAGGAGTTATTCCAGATTCTAAGAGCTAAACCCCTCGGAGTGGGAAGGTGCATTGATTGGACCTCTTTAGAGCATGTCCATCTAGCAGACGAGGTCCGAGCCTTGTTGATGACAGACCTGTGGGAGCAGTTCTTCCAGATTGTGGAGCCCACATATTTTGAACTCACTCTCGAGTTCTGCTCTACGTTCCATCTACATACGGTGATGAGCCGTCACGACGATCCAGGGACGATCCAGTTCTGTTTAGGAGGCCTCGTACATCAGCTTTGTGTACCGAAGTTTGGTACAGCTCTCGATTTCTACACCGAGCAATTTATGGAGGAAGAGGACCTTTCTACGCTCCACCGCCACATCCACGCCTCTCCAATCAACTGCTGGCGAGCCATCGTCCCTGAGCAGCCCACATACGACCCTAGCAGCTCCAAAGCGACCAACCTCGCCCTATCTCTGAGATACATACGCGCCCTCCTTGCACACACACTGACGGGCAGACACGAGAGCACAGGGGTCATCAACACCCACGATGCCTATTTTTTATGGAGCATGGCGAACGCACATACCATCGACCTTGCCTACTTCATCGCTTCTGCCATCCAGCACCAAACCGAGAGGCATCGCAAGGGCATGATATCTATGGGTCCGTACATCACTCGGTTGGCCCGCTATTTCGGCCTGCTCAACACCGCTGCCCAGACATCCTCCTACACTTTGATCGGACAGATGTCCTCTCAGGGCATCCTAATTATGCTACACATGAGGATGATCCAGCGTCGACATGGGACCCATCCTCCACAATACCACCTACTTCGAGACGCCGAGCAGGAGGATCCCAAGGACATTACTGATGATGTCCCACCACCACCGGAGGAAGCCCCAACTGAGCCACCACCCCCTCGCCGCCCAATTCATACGGCAGCTTCATACACTGACATATCTGAGCGCCTCACACGATTCGAGTAGCGATGTTTCCAACGCCTAGATCATATCGACGCTACTCTTCAGCAGATATGCCAGCACCTTCACATCTCCTCACTACCCCCGCCGCACAAACCTTCTAAGGATTAGGACTTCCGAATCCTCTTATCTTATCCTTTATTTTCCTTTTTATTTTTCCTTTTATTTTATTTCATCTTACCTTTTTCATTATTTGAATTTTAGTACTTTTAGAACTTAATTTATTTTATTCCTTTATTTTTATTATTTCATATCGGCTATCCTCTAACAAACATATTCTGTTAATCTAAATTCCCCAAAACTGATAAATGCTTTCGCAGTTTCAAATGAGCTCTACAGCTCAAATCCAAAATCTAATGAGAACCTTGCCACAACCTCACCCAGTTGACACCGCCAAAGCCTACACTCCTAACATGAAAGCTGTGGACAAACAAACACTACTACCACTGGAGTATCCACCTCTCCACCTTCCTTTGTCCCAGACACTCTATTGACACCACCACCTCAAAAATTCATCCAATTCAGGGAGTTTCATGCCTTTCCCAATCTTATGATCTTATGCTTCTATTGCTACTAATATTTCTTTGCACATTGAGGGCAATGTACATCTTAAGTGTGGGGGGAAACTTACTTTCAGTTATTGCATTTTCTTTGAAACCCCTAAAAATTTTAAAAACTAACTTTTTGCATTGTTCTCAAAATTTTGAATTCTCACTTTCACTCTCTGCATTATCTTTAATCTCCTATTAGGAATTAATTCTGATTGATTTATGATTTTTATTGATATGTTGAGAATTAAGACATAGGTGCTTATGCTTTGATTATTCAAACTCTAAGACATTAAAGAATCAAGCATGATAAGTTGAAATTTTTGAGAATTTAAATTTTTTCTAGATTGTTTTCCCTAATTTTAAGTGTTATCTTGAGATTTGAATTTCGCAGGATTGATATCAAAAGCCATAATTCAGGTGAGATTTTTGAGACTTTTGAGCATACATTATTTCGTGCTCACTTTTATTGTTGCTTTGAGTGAGTTAATACTGATTTGTTATTCTAGAACTTGCTTCGATTATACATGTCGAGACCACATCATTGATTTGATACACTGAGATGATAAAGGCACCTAGGTATAACCCACTTACTCTATAAAAGCCTACCTCCATAATTGACCCCTAGTGAACCTTATTGAGCCTAATAACCCATTCTTTGACTTCCTCTAATATTAAACTATAACCTATTTTTGTTGAATTACATTCAATTATTTTGATCCCTAATTTTGTCGAGATTCGAGTCGATTTATCATCTAGCGTTGTTCTCTTTTTCAGTTTGTAAAGTTTGTAAATATTCAAAGTATTGTATTTGATTTGTTCTTAAAAAAATGTATATATAGTTAATTCAGTTCTAATTCATATCTTAGTTATAGTTTAATATTTTTGCATATTTCTATTATAAGCTATCAAATCCAAAATGATGTCATCACAAGGCTTAACTCTAGGAATATGTTCTAGTGATAGAGATTTTCTAGCTAGATGATTTTTCAATTCAATCTCGATTCTAACCCTCTCTTGTCCAGCTTCTGACAACACCCCTAACCAAAGCCTCATTACAACCATTGAAAGACTTTTTGATCGATGTGTCATATCAATCTATAGTGGTAGAGATTTGATTTTCATGCAAGCCGATGGTAATAACTTTTCAGGTTGACTAAAGAGTGCTTAATTCTTGAACCCTAAACACTTTGAGTGGATAAAGTGAATCTTTAGTGAGGATGTCAACTCTTGTTAATTTCGATTGAAAGGTAATTACTTAGGAGAAGGGAGAAAACCTATGTTTCTGTGATAAAATTCTCAACTTAGAGTGTTTGAACCTTTAATGTTTTTCTGGTTGAATTTTTCATTGTATGATTACTTGTGGATTAGTTTGAAACATTATTGATAAGGGTTATAAGTTGAGAAGAATGATTCTTAACTATGGGTTGAGATTTTGCTTGAGGACAAGCAAAGGCTTAAGTGTGGGGGTATTTGATAAAAGATAAATTATACATGTTTTTACCTCATGCTTAGCCTAATTTCTGGATGAATTATCATTAAATTTGTGGAAATTGGTGCTCTTAATCCTTCTATTTCATGTTTTATGCCCATCTGAGCTTAAGGAAGAGAAAATAGTAAGAAACGGGCCAAAAACAGAGAAAATGGGCCAAAGTATGAAAACAACACGGCTTCGAGATTCACCACACGGCCGTGCCACATGGCCATGCCCCCTTAAGCTCAAACACGGCCCAACCCTGACGAGCACGGCTAGACCACACAGCCGTGCCACCATCAACAGGCCCAACCATGGCCTGGACCTCGACCCACATGGGTGTGGCACACGGGGGTGTCCCTGTCGTGAGGAAGTTAAATTTCACTCAGAAAAGGCTACTTAGGGGCTAAGAAAGACACTCCAAAGCTCTATATAAAGACCCTAGGGGGCAACTACAAATGTGTTTTTTCTCCCACAAAAGAGTGCCTTATTTCTGCCAACGCAAAGAGTAGAAGCAATGAATTAATCCAAAGGAAGCCGATTGATCCATCTCAGAAGCTAAACTCTTCTTTAAGACTAACGATCTCCCTTCAATTACCTTCAGGGTTTTTTGGGTTCTTTATGTTTTTTATTTTATTTCTTCTGAGATGTTTTCTTTTATAATCATGAACTAAATCCCCCAAATACTTAAGGGGGATGAAACCTAAGACAGATCTTATTATTATTTTCTCTTTAATTATATGATAAATATTTGATTTGTTCTTAATTGTGTTTTTAACTCTTAAATTGATATTTTCGGGATATTGATTTAAGCCGAATGTGCTTATGTAGAGAAGCAAAAGTCCCTGCATAGGAGTAGATACAACACAATTAAGCAGAGTTGATCGCAATCCTAGAGATAGGACGACGAAAATCTGCCGGATTAGGGTCAAACCTAATAAGGGAATCCATAGATCAAGTTAATGCGACTCTAGGGGTTTTAATTAGAAAGAGATTTCAATTAATCAACCTAGGGTTAGTTGTTTTTAGTTTCGAGAGAGATATTAACATAAGTTAGGGATTTCTACGGATCAAGTCAAGTGAATAAATCGTTAGTTTAAGAGTTGATAACAAGTGAAGTCTAGGTGGATTCTTCCTAAAGTATTTTCCAAATCAATCACTTTTTCCTAAGAGTTTTTCCCCAATTCACTTTTTGTGCATTCATAGTTTAGCTTTAGAATTAGTTTAGTTTAATAAAATCCCCTTTTATTTTCAGGTTAAATAATAGAAAGGAAGTTAGTACTAGTACTTTTGGTTCCCTTGGGCATGATATCTCGGTCTTGCCACTAAGCTATACTATTGTTCGATAGGTGCGCTTGCCTTTAATCGTGATAATAGTTAGTTTCTGGTGTGATCATTATTATAAATTTTATTACTTCATATTGCGAATATCAGGCACGGTCTTCATCGACCCTTCCCACCATCCATTCTTAATCATTTTGTCTCCCACTTCGAAAATGTAACACCCCCTAACCCCAAACCGCCGCCGGAACAGTGTTACAAAGGGCCACACAGCCTGGGCACACGCCCATGTGGCTAGGCCGTGTGGTAACCTGATTTTTCACCATTTTTAAGCCATTTTCACATGCTTAATACACTTAAAGCATGCCTAAAACATTAACTTATAAATTTGATCAAATAACATTCATCATATCTTCCAAAATGAACTAATATTCATTCATTCATTTCAAATACTTCATAAGGGTTATGTACCACATTTTCATCCAAAACAAAGTCTAGTACATGCCACATTTACTTAAGTTAGATTACATCAACAAAATGGAGTTGAGATCGGGAGTGACTCAGATGCTGGATCGAACTTTATCTTTACTTATCCGGTGCACAGAAAACAACCCTATGCTGAGTATTGGAAATACTCAGTGGTATTACTATAATTCAAATTATAACTTATTAACATTTCATTATGCAATATACTTAATTTTAAACTTTAACCTTATTAGTTAAATAATTTAATTCACATATCCATTTCAACAATTCACATACAACTTAATATGAACTCATAATCCATATTTCATTCACATTTCTCTATATCATTTCTTATATTATCATATGCATAGAATTTATTTATTTCCAATCAAATTAATTAACCAATTATTTATCCCTATTAACATGACTCGGACTTGGCAGATACACGGATCCAACCATAACACACCAAGATGGCGACCAACGCCTCATCGGATAATTCGAAGTAATAAGTGACGACCAACGTCTCATCGGCTAAGCCGAAGTAAAGTGGCGACCAACGCCTCATCGAATCTATCCGAAGCAATATAATGACACACCAAATGTATCATCGACTCAAGGTCGAAGAATCCCAAAACTCTTCCAATCCTATGGCATGCCAACTATATCCGACTAAACCCGACTAGTTAATAGGGTTTCGAAATCACATATTTCAAATTCACTTTAACAATTCAATTTTGATCACAATTCATTCAAATTCATATATACTAACAATTCAATCTCAATTTCAATTTCACATTTGTAATCACATAACTCAATAATAACACTTACCTCGCATATACTTAATGAGCATAAATATCAAATAAATCGCTAAATAATAATTTAACTTGAGTTATAGTAATACAAACCGATATTTTTTTCTCGAGCTATTCCTCGACCACTTTTTCCTTTTCCTTCGTATTCAACGTCTTGGTTTCCTTGTTCACTACGAAAATTACATAATTACAAATCATTAATATCACACACATCTTACATTAAATATTAAATTTCCATATAATTTTCATTATAATTCCAAATTTGTTCTAACTATATTCATCTTCTTCCTTAGTATAGTTCACATCTTTTTCTTGTTCAAATTCCATCAAAACTTCAATTTATCTATCAAATTTTCTTCATATTTCCATAATTTCAAATTTCTATCAATTTAGTCCCTACAACACAAAACTTATGGCTTAGTTTACAATTTAATCCTTTAATCAATTCAAATCAAAATTTCTATCAATTAAACCCCCAATTTCATCATTAGTTCAACATAAACCCTATTAAAAAATCTATCAACTTTTAATATTTCCACACAAATTCAAAAATATTAAACTCTAGGACTTCAAAAACATCAAAATCACATGAAAATGACTTAATTAAACTTATCAATTAACTCCAAGCTTCCAAACTATAATTTTTCCTTTCTTCTTTCTTTCTTTCTTTTCTTTCCCCAATTTCGTTTCTATTCTCTGTAACTTTCTATCTTTTTCTTTTATTTCTTTTATTTCTTTCTTTTATTTACTTTGACTTAATTAATTATTAATTATAAAATATCTAATTAATAACAAATAACTATAACACAAATATAACAATATATATATACACACATGTATCATTTATCAACATACATTTGGCACCATCATATTTATTAAATAAAATAATATATTATTAAATAATAGTAATAATAATAATAATAATAATAGTCTTTTTACTTAAATTTTAAGTAATTCAATTATATTTATGCATTTGTTCACATTTATATAATTACACATGTATATTTTATCACATGACACATGTCACCTTTTTACGATTAATTACTAATTTAGTCCGTTGACCTTCTCTATTCTATAATTAAGCTTGTATACTTAATTCAATTTAGTCCTTTTTACTAATTTCCTCTAATTAAAATAAGTTCACCTAATTAAAATCCAATTCAACTCATAACTAACTTCGTAAAAAATTTTTAATAAATATTTACGAACTCATTTTCCAAAGACGGAGGCCCTAAATTCGCTTTTCCTGGTGCCCACGAAATTTGGGTTATTATATTTCTCCCCCTTAATAAACTTCGTCCTCGAAATTTACCTGAAAATAGATGAGGTACTGAGCTTTCATAGTTTCTTCCGGTTCCCAAGTTGCTTCTTAGACACTATGCCTTTTCCATAATACTTTTACTAGAGGAACTCTTTTATTTCTTAAATTTTTTATTTCCCCTGCTAAAATCTAAATTGGTTCTTCTTCATACAACAAATCCGGTCGAATTTCAATATCTTCAGTGAAAATAACATGAGAAGGATCTGGTCTATATCTCCGTAACATTGGAACATGAAAAACATCGTGAATCTTCTATAATTTTGGAGGTAAAGCCAACCGATAAGTGACTGGCCCAATTCTTTCTATGATCTCATATAGCCCAATAAAACGAGGACTCAATTTACCTTTCCAACCAAATCTCAACACTTTCTTCCATGGATAAACTTTAAGGAATACTTTATCCCCGACTGAATACTTAATATCTCATCGTTTCAAATCGGCATAAGACTTTTGTCTATCAAATACTATTTTCAATCTGTCTTTGATCTTCTTAACTGTTTCTTCAGTCTCTTGAATAAATTCCAGTCCAATTACTTTTCTTTCATTCAATTATGTCCAACACACAGGCGATCTACACCGTCGACCATAGAGTGCTTCATACGGGGCTATTTGAATACTGGATTGGAAACTATTATTATAAACAAATTCTACTAATGGTAAATAATGTTCCCAACCTGATTCAAAATAATAATACAAGCCCGAAGCATATTTTCTAATATCTGAATTACCCGTTCGGACTGTCCATCTGTTTGTAGATGAAATGCAGTGCTAAAATTGATACGTGTACCAAATGACTCATGTAACTATCTCCAAAATCTAGATGTAAACCGAGGATCTCGATTTGAAATTATCAATGCTGGAATAACATGTAATCTAAAAATTTCCTAAATGTATACCTCAGCAAGTTTTTGCAATGACCAATCAGTTCTGACTGCTATAAAGTGAGCTGACTTGGTAAGCTTTCAACTATTACCCAAATAGCATTCTTTTTACTTGCTGATAATGGTAATCCCGAAACAAAATCCATCGTGATGCGATCCCATTTCCATTCAAGAATACTAATAGGCTGTAACAATCTAGTAGGTACCTGATGATCTACTTTTACCCTTTGGCAAGTCAAACATTTGCCCACATATTCAACTACGTCCTTTTTCATCCCAGGCCACCAATATAACTCTCGTAAATTTCGATACATTTTTGTGCCTCCAGGGTGCAATGCAAATGTGCTGTCGTGAGCTTCTCGGAGAATTAACTTTTTAAGCTCAAAATTACTTGGAACACAAATCTGACCTCGGTACCTTAAGCAATCATGTGCATCAATACTAAAATTTTTCTATCATGTTATTCTATACCATCACTCTTTTCTTCAACAATTTATCATCTTCCAACTGTGCTAATTTAATTTGATCAAACATTACTGATTTTACTCTTAACTTGGCCAATAGACACCCATCATCACTGATACTAAGCCATGCAAACATTGCTCTCAACTCGATTGTAGCTTTTCTACTCAATGCATCAGCTACAATAGTAGCTTTTCTCAGATGATAGTCTATCACACAATCATAGTCTTTCAGAAGCTCGATCCACTGTCTCTATCTTAAATTCAATTCTTTTTAGGAGAGGAGATATTTTAAACTCTTATGATCGATGTATATATAACATTTCTCATCGTATAAGTAGTGTCTCCAAATCTTCAAGGCAAAAATCACAGCTGCTAGCTTCAAGTCATGAGTTGGATAGTTACGCTCGTGTGGTTTCAACTGACGAGATGCATAGGCTATTACTTTCTCATTTTGCATCAATACACAGCCCAGACCACTCAATAAAGCATCACTATACACTATAAAATCCTTTCTCGACTCTGGTAATGTCAAAACTAGTGCCTCTGTCAACATTTGCTTCAACATCTCAAAGCTTTTCTGACATTGTTCATCCCAAATAAAAGGAACATTCTTTTATAGTAGCTTGGTCATAGGTAAAGCTATCTTCAAAAATCCATTTACGAATCTTCTATAATACCCGGCCAAACCAAGGAAACTACGTACCTTAGATACATTCTTCAGGGCTTTCCACTGAACAATGGCTTCTACTTTCTTCGGATCAACTTTAATTCCATCTGCCGATACCACATGTCCTAGAAATACAACCTCTGGCAACCAAAACTCACATTTACTGAGCTTTCCATACAATCACTTCTCTCGTAACGTCTGTAATACAATTCTGAGATGTTGATCATGCTCTAATTCTGACTTTGAATAAACTAATATATCATCAATAAAAACTACTACAAACTAATTTAAATATGGTTGGAAAGTACGATTCATAAGATCTATGAAAGCAGTTGGGGCGTTAGTCAACCCAAATGGCATTACCAAAATTTTATAATGGCCATACCTCGTACGAAAAGTTATCTTCGGCACATCACCCTCTTTCTGACAATATCCCGACCTCAAATCAATCTTCGAAAATACTAAAGCCCCTTTTCAATTGATCAAATAAATCATCAATACGAGGAAGTGGATACTTATTCTTGATGGTTACTTTATTCAACTGCCTATAGTCAATACAGAGTCGTATCGAACCATCTTTCTTTTTAACAAATAATACTGGAGCTTCCCACGGTGAAATACTCGACCGAATAAAACTACAGTCTAACAAATCTTGCAACTGTACTATTAACTCCTTCAATTCTGTAGGCAACATACGATACGGAGGTATAGATATTGGAGCTCTACCCAAATACACCTCAATAGCAAATTCAACTTCTCTATCTGGCAGCAAACCTGGTAATTCTTCCGGGAATACATCTGAGAACTCGGACTTTGCTGCATTGGCTACCAACTAAATCTGGATTAATAACATAAGCCAGGTATGCTGAGCAACCTTGTTGAAGCAATTTATTAGCCTTTATCGATGAAACAATACGTGCTGGACCACTATTCTGAATACCCTTTACCTCAATACTGCTTCCATTTCCAATCTAAATACTAAACTTCTTTTTGCAACAATCCAAAATTACTCCATGTTCAGATAGCCAATCTATCCCCAAAGTAATATCGAAGTCCCTAAAAGGCATAATCAGCAAATCAACTGGAAAAATTTTATTCTGAATTTTCAACGGACATCTAGGACAAACTTGATTTACTAACATCGTCTGTCTCAACGGACTCGACACCTCTATAGTTACCCTAGACATCTTAGACTCTAATTTTCCTGACTCAACTAGTTTTGAATTAATATATAAGAATGAAGATCTAGGATCAATTAAAGTATAAACAGGCTCAGAATGTAGTAAAAATATACCTGTCACAACATTATGTGCATCTCATTCTTCGCGAGTTCTGACCACATATACTCTAGCTAGTACTCGAACCTCAGATTGCTGAGTAACAACATCACTCCCTTTTTTAGCCCCTCCTCCTCTAGAAATAGATCCACCTCTTCCCGATCTCTACCTCTAGTAGTAGATATCGATCTCTATGACATTACAGGTGTAGCACTATCATTTTTCAGACAATCTTTCATATAACGATCCGTAGATCCACATTTAAAACACCCTCTAGTCAATATCCGATATTCACCTCTGTGCTATTTCCTGTAATATTCACAATCTGGAATATTAACATCTCGGGACGGACCTCTTACACTACTGGTGGATACTGTAGTTTGTTTTTCCCGACTTTTATCTTCCCTATCTGACCTGATACTAGGTCTCCATCCACCTCGAGAATCTTTGGACCTTTTCGGTAAAGGATTCGAACTTGTAGTCCTGTACGTTTCCCAACTAATTGAAGGATTTCAGGCTTTTTGTCAAGCCCCAGGACTTGCTCTACCATATTGGCCCGCTCAATCAAATCAACAAATTCAGTGATTTGCTGAGATACTAACTGCACTTTTATTTCGTCTCTTAATCACCATAAAAATCTTTTATAGCTATCAGCTTCAGTCGGTACGAACTCTGATGCATATCTATCAAGTCTTGAGAACTCCAGTTCATAATCCACTACTGATATTTCGCCTTATTTCAACATTAGAAATTCTTGTTTCTTATCTTCTATATACATTTCCCCAATATACTTCTTTTGAAATTCCTTTTGGAATAAATCACATGTTACCTGATCAATCGGTAAATGTCGGATCACAGATTCCCACCATAGGTATGCCTCACCTTGTAACAATGATACAGTACATAACAGACTTTCTCGTGGAGTACATTCCAACAGCTGTAAAATTCTCTTTGTTGACTCCATCCAGTTTTTAACTAATGATGGATCAACTCCTTTCAGACCCGAGAATTCCGTGGCACCATATTTTCTTAGTTCCTTAATAGGGGCCCGTCTACGAACAGGTACAGACGTGGTAGTAGGTACAATTCCCGCTACTCGCTAAAGAGTATCAGCTAAAACTCTTAATAATTCAGAATCATTTCTACCTTTTTCTTCTCTCTCCATAATATTTTCTCTTTCTATATTAGAAGGCTGATTTCTAACTGGATTTACACTGGGAGTAGCTGACTCTATTTCATCTAAATTATAAGACTCTTTGTCTACGGTATACATCTCTTTATTTATATCATCTAAATGTTCATCTGTCATCTTTAATCTATAAAACAGAACAATTAAATAGGTCAGCATCCAGAAATCTCGACTCAGTTTTGACTGGACTATGGCATGTACTTTTAGACTCACTTACGAGCTCGATTTAGTTCGAGAATCGGCTAAACCTGATAGCTCTGATACCAATAAAATGTAACACCCTCTAACCACAAATCGTCGCCAGAATAGGGTTACAAAGTATTACTGGACTTAAACACTATCAATAGCATAAAACCGAATCAAAATTTTGTGTTTCAATTTAAAACTTTTCAAATTTCATCATAAAGTCCTTAATATGGACCTACGAGGCCAAAAATATATTTACAAAGTAGGTTGGGACTAAATCGGAAGCTTTAGGAAACTCTAAAAAATTTTCCTTGAAGATAAGGGGCACACACCCGTGTGGATTGGGACATGGCCGTTTGGCCAGCTCGTGGGGCTCCCATGGCTGCGTGGCCAGCCCGTGTGGCATTCTGACTTGTAATTTCTTAAGAAACAGAGGGTCACACGGCCTAGGCACAAGCCCATGTGGCTAGGCTGTGTGGTAACCTGATTTTTCACCATTTTTAAGCCATTTTCACATACTTAATACACCTAAAGCATGCCTAAAACATTGTGTAACACCCCTTACCCGGGTTTATCGCCTTACCCAAGCACGAGGCATTACCAGAAAATATCACCATCATTTATACACAATCGAACCACAAATTTTCAATCCAATTTAAAACTTATTCATAAAATACCATACGACCCTTAAGATGAGCCTACGAGGCCCAAAACATAATTTGGGAATGGTCCGAGACCAAACCGAGATCTTAAAAAAATTTTAGAAAATTTACGCCCGTGTGAAATAAGGGCATGCCAGTGTGGGCAGGTCGTATGGTCACACACGCCCGTGTCCCTTACCCGTGTTGAATTATTGGAAAATTATTTTTCATTTCGAACCAACAGGGGTTTTCACACGGTCGAGCACACGCCCATGTCCTTGGCCCGTGTCCTTCACACGGCCTCGACACGCCTGTGTGGCCTCCTCATGTGAAAAATTGGGACATTCTATTTATGACATCAGCATGCCATTTTGGTTATACAGCCACAGGACACGCCCGTGTGACTAGGCCGTGTGACGTCCTTAAACTCCGAAAATCCCATGCAAAGTTCATACGCCCTACACACATTGCCGTGGGGACTGGTCATGTGACCCTAAGTTAGGCTATTTTCCAAGCCATACTTTGCCCCAAAACACATTCAATCACTACCACTTTTAACACCACATATCAACCACATCTTTAGTCATCAAAATGACTCCATTTACCCATCCACCACCCAATTCAATTTAAACACACACAAACACACTAAATATTTCGTGAACTTCCTCATAAGGATAGATAACAAAATATCATCATCAATGGCTAAATCACTTAGCCTTGGTTTCAAAATAACTCATCCCATGACATTTATCACAACATAACCAAACCAACTTACACCTACAACATCACTAAGTCCCTATACATGCCATAGTCTAAGAGTTTGTTTCACTATACCAAAAGATAATGTCGATAGTGTGGGTGATCCTCTGACTCGATCCGATCCCAAGCTGGCTTAACTGAATCTATAAAACAAAGGAAAAGAGAAAGGAGTTAGCTTCAAAAGCTTAGTAAGTCTATATGTAAATAATTAACATTAAGATAGCATTTAGCCACACTAATGATATCTCTCATATACCAACTTACCACCCAAAACTTACCAACTTCCCATACAATTCATACACATTATTTTCACCTATTTAAGTCTACATGCACCCTCACAACCACATGCATTTTTCCATAATTTCACTTGCCCAAAGAATACACCTGCACATACATATCGAACTACTACACCAAATCTCTTTAGTGAGCATTCCCGTTGAACTTTTTGGATTAACATTTGATACTCGGTGGATTCTCCACTCATGATTCCACCAACACATAAGCTTGGCTCTTAGGTACACATGGCGAAGATCACTTTATCACCCATGTGACCTAGCCATTTAATCCCGTAATCCTCATTTGCACATGGTGAAGGTCACTTTATCACCCATGTGACTTAGCTACATAGGATATTGCTCTCATGTACACAAGGTGAAGTTCACTTTATCACCCATATGATGTAGCCATTAAGTCCCATAATCCTCATTTACACATGGTGAACGTCACTTTATCACACATGTGGCTTAGCCATTGAGCTCCATAGCCGTCGAGTCTACATGGTGAAGATCATTTTATCACACATGCGACTAAACCATATTTTATCTGTATCACCCATTATTTCGAAGGTTCAACCGAGAATTCTCATTTCCAACACATCCAACATCATAGAAGATTTTCAATATCAACATTTCATCATAACCATTAGAATTATTAATGTACAAATAAAACGGACACATTACTTACATATAAACTTACCTCGACAACAAAAAGCGATAATTTGCAACTTAATCCGGGACCTTGCCCTTGCCTTGGTCAAGGCTGATTCCTTGATCTCCCTGATCTATAATGACACATTTAACTCGTTTAATGCACACATTACTCAATTGGACACAAAATCATCCTATGGAAATTTTTACCATTTTACCCCTGACTTTGTAAATTTTTACAACTAAGTCCCTAGGCTCGTAAATTGAAATATATCAATTCATTTGGTTACCCAAGCCTAGCCGAATATCCATGGCACCCAAAACAGCCCACATTTCTCACAAATTCATACTTTTACCCTTCAATTTATTAACTTTGCAATTTGGTCCTTTTCAGGGACTTTCATGAAAAATCACCTAGTAATCATAGTTTACCACACCTTAAACCTTCATATTCCACCATTAGACATCAAAATACTTACATGTCATACATGGGTAAAATTTTTGACATCAACCCTAGCTTAAAATAATGGTAGAAATAGCTAGAGCAAGCTACGAGGATTCCAAAAATACAAAGAAAATTAAAAATGGGGCTCGATTGCACTTACTATGAGCTTGAGAAGTTGTCAAAACCCTAGCTATGGTTTCCCACCATGTTCGGCCAAGGAGAAGAGATTATGGACACATTTTGGCCTTATTTTTCCCTTTTTGTTCTTTTATTAACCAAATGACCAAAATGCCCTTCATTAAAAACCTTTAGTATTCCACATTTCCTTGAGCATTTTTGTCCAAACTAAGTTAAAATGGTTTGTTTACCATATAAAGACCTCTAATTTCAAAACCTAATTCAATCAAGTACCTTATGAAATAAAACCCATTTTTTTCACCTATTGCAATTTAGTCCAACATACCAAATTGGACATGCAACCAATAAAATTCACACACCAAAATTTCACATATTTATCCAAACACCCAATAAACATCAAAACTAAATTGAAATAATATTTTAAACCTCGGATTCATGGTTTCGAAACTACTTTCCCGTTTAGCCCCTAATTCGGGCTGTTACACATTGACTTATAAATTTGATCAAATAACATTCATCATATCTTCCAAACTTAACTAATATTCATTCATTCATTTCAAATACTTCATAAGGGTTAGGTACCATATTTTCATCCAAAACATAAAACATATACAAGTGACTAAAACAAAGTCTAGTACATGCCACATTTACTTAAGTTAGATTACATCACCAAAATGGAGTTGAGATCGAGAGTGACTCGGATGCTAGATCGAACTTTATCTTTACCTAGCCTGTGCACGGAAAACAACCGTACGCTAAGTATTGGAAATACTCAATGGTATTACTATAATTCAAATTATAACTTATTAACATTTCATTATGCAACATGCTCAATTTTAAACTTTAACCTTATTAGTTAAATAATTTAATTCACATATCCATTTCAACAATTCACATACAACTTAATATGAACTCATAATCCATATTTCACACATTTCTCTATATCATTTCTTATATTATCATATGCATAGAATTTATTCATTTCCAATCAAATTAATCAACCAGTTATTTATCCCTATTAACATGACTAAGACTTGGTGGATACACGGATCCAACCATAACACACCAAGATGGCGACCAACGCCTCATCGGATAGTTCGAAACAATAAGTGACGACCAACGTCTCATCGGCTAAGCCGAAGTAAAGTGGCGACCAACGCCTCATCAAATCTATCCGAAGCAATATAATGACACACCAAGTGTCTCATCAACTCAAGTCGAAGAATCCCAAAACTCTTCCAATCCTATGGCATGCCAACTATATCTGACTAAGCCTGACTAGTTAATAGGGTTTCGAAATCACATATTTCAAATTCACTTTCACAATTCAATTTTGATCACAATTCATTCAAATTCAGATATACTAACAATTCAATCTCAATTTCAATTCCACATTTGTAATCACATAACTCAATAATAACACTTACCTCACATATACTTAATGAGCATAAATATCAAATAAATCACTAAATAATAATTTAACTTGAGTTACAGTAATACAAACCGATATTTTTTTCTCGAGCTATTCCTCGACCACTTTTTCCTTTCCCTTCATATTCAACGTCTCAGTTTCCTTGTTTGCTATGAAAATTACATAATTACAAATCATTAATATCACATACATCTTACATTAAATATTAAATTTCCATACAACTTTTATCATAATTCCAAATTTGTCCTAACTATATTCATCTTCTTCCTTAGTATAATTCACATCTTTTTCTTGTTCAAATTCCATCAAAACTTCAATTTATCTATCAAATTTTCTTCATATTTCCATAATTTCAAATTTCTATAAATTTAGTTCCTAAAACTCAAAACTTATGGCCTAGTTTACAATTTAATCCTTTAATCAAATCAAATCAAAACTTCTATCAATTAAACCCCCAATTTCATCATTAGTTCAACATAAACCCTACTAAAAAATCCATCAACTTTTAATATTTCCACACAAATTCAAAAATATTAAACTCTAGGACTTCAAAAGCATCAAAATCACATGAAAAATACTTAATTAAACTTACCAATTAACTCTAAGCTTCCAAACCCTAATTTTTCCTTTCTTCTTTCTTTCTTTCTTTTCTTTCCCCAATTTTGTTTCTATTCTCTATAACTTTCTATCTTTTTCTTTCTTTAATTTTATTTTATTTCTTTTATTTACTTTGGCTTAATTAATTATTAATTATAAAATATCTAATTAATAACAAATAACTATAACACAAATGTAACAATATATATATATATACATGTATCATTTATCAACATACATTTGGCACCATCATATTTATTAAATAAAATAATATATTATTACGTAATAATAATAATAATCTTTTTACTTAAATTTTAAGTAATTCAATTATATTTATACATTTGTTCACATTTATATAATTACACATGTATATTTTTATCACATGACACATGTCACCTTTTTATGATTAATTACTAGTTTAGTCCTTTGACCTTCTCTATTCTATAATTAAGCTTGTATACTTAAATCAATTTAGTCCTCTTTACTAATTTCCTCTAATTAAAATAAATTTACCTAATTAAAATCTAATTCAACTCATAACTAACTTCATAAAATATTTTTAATAAATATTTACGAACTCATTTTCCTAAGACGGAGGCCCTAAATTTACTTCTTTTGGTGCCCACAGAATTTGGGTCATTACAGAATCAGTCGTTTCCATCCTAACCAAACCAAAATTAAAATCCAACTATTCATAGTTTAGTCTCTAAACTTTGTAATCTTCTACCAGAGCCCAGAAATTTCTCAGTCCATTCTATTGAATCCTAGTTTTTTCTAAAAGCCCGAGGCAATTTAGGTAACCGAGCGTTATAGATTTTTGTATAAAAATAATATTATTTGTATTCTACCACTTCAAATAGGATTCTACCAACTCTTCCTATAGATAGATGGCTCTGGTAAGCCTCAAATCACACCAACAGAAAGAGAAAAACACAAGTTTCTCTAAAGTTTTCAGTATTGCCATTCTGGCAGAATGTAGTGGAAATTTATTTTAAGAATAAATTATATTTTCTGGTAATTGTAATTCTACCATTTTCTATTTAAGAGAGATTTACTTTCTCACTAAAAGTAAAGAAATTATTTATGGTTTTGTGTTTGATTCAATTTGTTCTAGTCACACTCGAAGCAGTTTGTGGTACAAGTATAGTAGAGAAGATCGTTTGGTTGAAAGCTAAGAATGACAAGGATCTGCCTATCTGAAAACATAAGTACGAATTCGGTCCAGGGTTTATTGTTATAAATATCACAAACTAGATCAATTTTCAAAATTTTTATTTTTCGTTGTGCAAGAAAGTCATTTTCAAACTGGATTTTTTCCAACATGATGTCCCATAAACGTTAGTGCGAGAGATGGTTATGACTATTACATAACCTTTATACATGATTATTCTAGATAGAGCATGTGTACCTAATACATCACAAGAGTGAAACCGTTGATAAATTTCAAGATTTCGTGCGGAAGTAAAAAAATAATTAGGCATAAAGACACTTCAGTCTGGCAGAGGTGGGGAATAGTTGTTGAATGAGTTCTTATGATACCTCATAGAGAATGAGATATTGTACTATTTAACCGCACCAAGTACTCCACAACAAAATAGCTTGGTTGAGAGAAGGAATAGAATTTTGCTTGCCATGGGTCATTTGATGTTAAGTTATTCACAACTACTAATATCCTTTTGGGGATATATGTTACCAACAACTTGTTATATTTTGAATAATGTACCAATTAATGTCATGCCTAAGGCTCCATAAGAATTGTAACATGGCAAGATGCCAAGTCTAAATCACTTTAGAATTTGGGATACCCAACCCACGTACTAGATAAAGATGCAAATAAGTTGGATTCACTGATAAAATTGTGAATTTTTGTTGGTTATCCAAAAGGCACAAAAGGAGATTTATTTTATAACTTGAAATACTAAATGATTAAGGTGTCAACTCATGCTACTTTCATTAAGGAAAGTTACATGAATGATTTTAAACCTCGTAATAGATTGTGACTTGCAAAACTTTCAAGAAATAATGGAAACCGTTCAATTATGATTCTAGATTCTATTTCGAATGGTAGACTAGCCAAGGATAAGCAGCATAGTTAGACACATTATAGTGGGAGGATCTCTAGAAGGCGTGATTTCTTCATAAGTGGTAGTAATGTTTTTAACATGATCTTTTGTTTTTTAGACCGCTACTATAAAAGATTAAAATTTATAACATGAGCAAAAATTAAATTTATAAGATTTTTTGTCCATGATTTATTAAAGTAAAATAATGAGACTATAATTTTAAATCAAATAAATAAAAATAAATGTATATGTAAACAAAATTGAGTTTCTACTTAACAATAAAATAAAGAAATGATGAGAAACATAATTTAATCATTTTTTTTCTCATGTTCACCATTATATCTTTAACGATAAAAATGAATATTACTTACAAATAGTATTAATTAGTCATTCATCCCAAACAAACCACCCGTGATCATGTTCTATTTTCATAATCCATATAATGTCATTGTTAGGATATCATTTGTTTTAATTAAGCTATGATTTTACTATTATAAATGAAGCAATGTCATGCCCAAGTCATGTAGCCAACTATAAAAGCACATGTTTTCAATATATCAAAGCACATGAGTTATGCATACATGGTCATTCATTTGCTTAAAATTTAAGTAAGTCACACCATAAACGTTATAAGTTAAAGAATCCATAAATGGCTTTAAAATAAATTCAACTTGGATCAACTTCAATGTATTGTCACCCCAAACAATCAAATATATGTCTTTATTTCTAAAGTCAATTCTACTCCGGCAATCAAGATAAGTTATCTCCCCAATTAGACTTATAAACGACATAATAATCCTTTAAATGAATTGTTTTCTCTAATAGTTAAGAAAATTTATCAAACAATTGTAAGATTAGGGAAATTAGGATGCATCAATTAATTAAAATATAATTAACACTTGCCGATTGAGCCTTAACTCAATTGACACTATAGTTATTGTAACAATTAAGAGGATATGAGTTTGAATACACTAAATCGAATAGTTTCGTTCAATTTAAGGTTAAAAATGTAATATTTAAAATGTAAAACAAGAGATAAAATTATCATTTTTAATGTTTTTAAAATAATTTTCACATAAAATAGATGTGATACTAAAAACTAGTATATATAAATATCAAATTAAAGAACCTTTTGGATTTATCAAAGTATTCATTATTATTCATTATATTACTAATTTTATCATTAAAACTTTTTATTGTTATTTATTATATTTTCATTTTAATATTTAATTCTTAATAAATTTATCACAATTATATATATGAATTTTAATTTAAATAGTTTTGTCAATTGAATTTATTAATAATTCTATTAAAATGTCGGTTAAATACATTTATGTATAATCTATCTATAATATATATAAAAGCACAAACTTGAAAAAACTTTTGAATTGACTAATATAACTTTTTTTTTTTTACTGACTTTACCATTTATTATTTTACTAACGTAATTGGTTAAATACAAATACAAAAATTTAAATTTATCACACTTATAAATAAAAAATTCTGATTTATTAAATGAATTTATATAATAAATAATCCAATTTATATAAAATTATTTATATTTATGTTTCCATTAAAAAGTAAAAAGGGAAAATGTTTAAATATTAAATTTTAATTACTTATATAATAACTAACTTTATATTTTTTATATAAAATTTTATAAATAACATTTTTATAATATAATATAATATAATATAATATATTTATATTAATTATATATTATCGTCATTTTATTGACTGTAAGAAAAAATAAAAATTGAATAGTAAAAAAGTTTAAATGTAACATTATAATTTTTATAGTTTTTTCAACATTTTAATAATGATTAGAAACTTTTTTATTTGCACTTATTTAAATTATCAAAATAATCCATATATGTTGATTAACTATTATTTGAATAATTTTTTTATATTAATTACATGAAGTAGAATTACATTATATATTGAAATATGATACAAATATTTTAATTATGATTTGAGAATTTTTTATTATAATTTTGAATTGTTGGATAAATTAATATATTTTAATTATTGTCAATAATTTGAATAAGGAATATTATTTTATACTAAATACAGTAATTAAACATATAATATTTTTTAAAAACTAATTAAAAAGATTATGTGCAGCATGGGCCATGAGGATTAGTAATTATTGTAAAATATGAGTAATAAATTTTTTAGGGTTTATTTGGACAATACAAAGTAACTGGATTAAAGTGTAATTATTAGTTTAATAATTATACTCTTTTGTAATTATAAAAAAATGTAATTCCCTAACGTTAACAAATTGTACTTATATTGTAATTCTCTATCATATTTGGTAGTACAAATTATAATTATATAGTTATATAATTTGTATTTTTTTTTAAATATTGGTTGCTATAAAAAAATGTTAATACGACAAAAAAAATTAGAAACAAGTAACAACATTGAAATCAAATCATCATATGTCACATGTTAGTCCAAGAAGCTAGTCGATAATACGAGTATTAATAAAAATAACAAGAAATATAAACATTATATTAGTTTTATTTAATTGCTCTAGACTTTATATTTGTTGTGTTATTCTCTCTTTAACATTTAACATATAGTCCTTATCATCATCTGAATATGAATTTGTAACCATTAATATTATCAAGATCACTTTCTTTCATGTACTTTTTAAAGTATGAATTATCTCATTTAATTTCCACCAAAGAATGAAGTTATGAATTATGCATTATGTTAGTATGATCCAATCTTATTTTTTATGCTATAATGAGGTAATGTTATTAATATGAGAGATCTTTTTCTAGAATAACAAATGTCCTCTCAATTACAATTCAAAACTTTGAATGTCTCAAACTGAAGAGTTTGCAAGTTGTCTTTGATGCTTTCTTCTGCTTCCATTCTCTCAAATAGTATCATATCCCACGACATGGTGTAAGAAAACCTTTTGTATTTGCTTAACTAACATCTACACATTATATTTGAGTTCACAATGTAAATAATCTGTAGCTTTGATTATAAAAACTTATATAAACTTAATTTAGAAATAGATTTATGCTAGTTTAACCACTTTTTAAAGCAAATTAGCCGATTTAGTTTAGCATGTGGGCTCGAGCGCATTGAAGTGGATTTATCATTTATTTAAGGGTTGGAGAAGGTTTCTGTATAGTTCTAAGCATTGTATAAAAAAAATAAATTAAGTTTAAAATAATATAAAATTATAATATATATTTTGTAAAGTTTTAATAACTTTCAAAATACTTTTTATAAATAATAGAATTTTTTGCCATAACTTTTTTATAAATAAATTATGGTAAAAAATTATAATACTTTTTTATAAATAAATATATTATTATTTTTATAATATATAGTATGAACACGTAAATAAGTTATATCCATACTTTCTTACCATAACTTGTGGAATATACCTCACATTTCGGTCAAATTAAGACACAATTATAGAGTGACTTCACAACAAGGAGAAACTCGTCGTCTCGATGAGTTTCTGACATTACAATGAGAAGAAGAACTGTTGTCCCGACGACGCAACACCACCTCATCTCGACGACGCGAATTCCACGTTACGACGTGGCGACATGTCATGCAATTTTCTAGGTTTTCTTCTCCCAATTAAACTCTGATTATTTGTTTTAGTCGAACTTTGATTAGAGTAGATTATTTTAATATTATTTGACCCACAAAATTAGCCTATAAATAGGCTTTTTACAACCCTAGAAAGCTTTTAGAGAATTTTGTATTTACGTTTTAAGGGTTCTTATTTTGTGAGTTTCGAGGTTTAGTTTTATCTCCATATTTGTATTACTCATTTTTGCTATTATAGTAAACCCATAATTTTTATCCTCTTTAGAGGGGGTTTTTCTATGTAAAATATTTGTGTTCAATCTTTTTAATTTCTTTGTTACTTTACTTATTCATTCCTTAATCGAATTTATCCCTAACATAACCTTTTCATAAATAGGTATTTTTTAGTAAATTTTTAAAAATAAGTATATTATAACACTTTTATAACACAAAGTATATTTTATAATATACTTATTTTATGGTAAATTTAGAACATTTTTAGAATTTAAATAATACAAAGTTATAACAAATTATTTTTATAATATATATTTTTAAAATTTATTGTATAATTTTAGAAAATTTTGCCTATAACAATCCCAAATACTAATACATATTATATGTTTATAACTCAAATATGTATAAAAATAATTTTTAAAATTAAATCATTTTTAAGTGTTTGGAAAGTTATAGCATAATTACATTTAATTATAATTATTTATATTATTACTTCAATTCTTACACTTCTTTAATAATTAGAATATGTAATTAGTGTATTTCAATTAAGATTAATTGAGTGATACCTACAAATTATCATGTTACTAAATATCTCACTCCCTAAATCTAATTTTAAAGTCACTTTCTAAATAATATATTAATGTTTTTAAATAAAAAATTTAATTTCAAACATTTATTTTTTGAATGCAATTTCAAACATTTATAAAAATTATGGATTTTGATTAAAAAACTACTAGTATATTTGGTTAGTACATATAAAAGAATACTGGAAATATAAAGAAAGAAAAAGAAGGAAAGAGTACGCAAAAATTAAATATACACCAATGCACGCACAAACACTGGAATGCATAGACAAAATCCTTATTTGAGAGAGTTGAGTTGAAGCCCCCCCCTTCCTTTCTTTCTCTCTCTCTTTCCATTTTTTCTTTAATTTATTTTTCTTGTGCCGCCAGTGTTGTATGCGCCACCACCATCGTCGCTGCCGTAACCTAGGGTTTGTTCTAGGGTTTGAGATCCCTTTTCGCTTATCTTTTCTTCGCACAACTTTCCGAGCTGGATTCTCTCTCTTTCCTCAGGCGAATCTCCATGCGCCGCTGGTTCAGCGGCTTTGTTGATTAAATCACTTCCTCTTCTTCCTCCTCCTCCTCCTCCTCCTCCTCTTCTTCTTCTTCTCTCGTTTTTTCTCGCTTTCATTCCTCGATCAGTTTCGAGAAGTGAGGCTAGGGTTTTCTTGTGGGGGAATTTTTCTTTGTTTCTTATTAATTAAATTTTCATCCGAGGGCTTTGTTTGTTTCTTGCTTCATTTTGTTGGGGGATTTGGATGGCATTGGGCGATTGATGACGTCACGGTTTTCGCAATTGTCGTTGGCAGTATCCAATCATTTCATGGACGGCAACGGCAGCAATGGCGACTACCTTGAGGATGCTGTTTCTGCCGACATGGCCTCTCAAAGGAGGGATTTTGATACTGCATCCACCAGTAGTTATGCCAATGCCGTTGCATCCACCGCCACAGTGCCTACAACTATGGCTTACTTGCCTCAAACTATTGTCTTATGCGAGCTTCGGCATGCTGCCTTTGAAGCTTCCACTCCTACTGGACCCTCTGATAGTGGCCTTGTCTCCAAATGGCGACCCAAGGATCGAGTAAGTCCTTTCCTTTCAACCTTGTTTGTTTCTTAATTATTCCATTGATCAGATTGGTTATATCTAATCACAGGCCAGGGAAGAAAAATTGTAACTTATTTAGATGCTGTGTCAGATATGTGTATTGTGCACATAAATAGAATTTTCTATTGCTATTGGAGAGTATGGAAAATTTGACTTCAAGTTTAGATTACGAGGAATGATATTTGCATCACATTTCTATTGCTAATATCAATCCATCCATGCCACTTCGTCTATGAAGGTAACATGTGATTATGGCTTTATTGCGTTGAATAGTAATTAGAAGGGAGGAGATTTCTCAGACGTGCTAGCCTAGCATTATGGAATTATTAGGTTCAGTGAAATTCTTGAAGTATGAGCTGGGGGAAATGACAGGCATTTTATTCCTGATTTAGTTCTAAATAAAGCTTCAGAGTAATAGGGAGTTTGATACTTTGTACAATAAGTACTGTGCTTTAGGTTTTTCCCATTCCATTCTATCCTTTGTAAACATTAAGCAATTTTCTTTTATGTGACTGAATATGATTCTTAGATATTAGGATGTTTGTTCTTGATATATATTACAAGTAATCCATAAAATTTCCCTTTTAACTTGTCATGATATGGGATGCTTGACCATATTCACTTGACTTTCAACATTATATGCAGATGAAGACAGGATGTGTAGCACTAGTTTTATGTTTAAATATTAGTGTTGATCCACCTGATGTAATAAAGATATCTCCTTGTGCAAGAATGGAGTGTTGGATTGGTATGTTTTCTGAGTCAAATATCTCCTCTTGTTTTTGCATGTTTGTATTTAATGGTTCTTAATGCTTTGATCCTCATGATTATTGTTATTCAATAAAGTCCCCGCCTCCTCCAAACATGCAAAGGAGCTAAATTCTTGTGGCCTTCTTTGAGCATGCATGAATTTTCTAAGATTGGCTATTTGGTTTTCCCTTGGCTGTTACCCTTTTTTGCCCCATAAAGTTGTCATTATTTCTGTAGTGGGATGTCAGAAGAGAACTAATAAAATTCTCTTCCAAGATTCCTAATTAAGATATACTTCCAACTACATCTTCTATGCATAATCTTGTATCAGCTGTGAACAAAAGGAGTACCTCCGGTCATCCTAGGGTGAATATCGGAATACTATCTAACTATTAGTAGTTTGATTCATTTGACATTTGTAAAAGCTTCGAGGTTTTCTCAAAAAAAAAAAAAAAAAAATCATAAAGGAAAACATATTTGGAGCAGCAGGAGTACCTTCTTTAAGCAAGTATAGCAGTTCCAAACAACCAGCAGAAAATTGGATAGGAGTTGAAATAAGAACAATTGAGTATAGGGATTAAAAAATTGGGATTATTGCTGCATTAAAATGGTATTTAGCTTGCGGTTACAATAATGCTAATGCATGTATTAGCATCGCTTTACTTGGTTGCCATGAAGGAAGAACAGGAATTTGGTATCCTAGTATTTCAATTACATAAATAATTTTCCTATTATATTTTATCTTCCAATATCCTTTCCCTGTTGACCAAATTATGTACAATTAAGAAAAAAGCTTTAATTCAATTTATTTTGTTTAATTGGGGAAGTCAGTTTTCCACTTTTTTATTTCTTTGATTTGGCAGATCCTTTTTCTATGGCACCACAAAAAGCTCTTGAAACCATTGGGAAAAACTTGAGAGATCAATATGAGAGGTGGCAGCCCAAGGTGTGGAAACCTTCTCATACCTTTCTTTCAGGTTATTCTATCAAGTTTATAATCTAATTCTCCTTAATGAATGTAACCAGGCACGGTGCAAGGTTGAGCTTGATCCTACAGTGGATGAAGTGAAGAAACTTTGTAATACATGTCGTAGATATGCCAAGTCAGAGAGAGTTCTATTTCATTATAATGGACATGGTGTTCCAAAGCCAACTGCAAATGGTGAAATCTGGCTTTTCAATAAGGTGTTATTTTGTTTGACTGTTATGAAACAGTGCCTGTTGCTTTTTGTTTGCACTATTATGTTCCTGCTTAGCCTGGTCATTTTCTTTTGCAGAGTTATACACAGTATATTCC
This sequence comes from Gossypium stocksii, assembly GCA_020496765.1. Lineage (NCBI taxonomy): Eukaryota > Viridiplantae > Streptophyta > Magnoliopsida > Malvales > Malvaceae > Gossypium > Gossypium stocksii. Next base: position 35,427,049 of record CM035630.1, read on the forward strand.
CTTGCCTATCAGTGACCTTGATTCATGGTTAAGAACACCTTCTATTTATGTTTTTGATTGCTCTGCGGCTGGAATGATTGTTAATGCCTTCATTGAGGTATTTGCTTGTCTTCTGTTTTGTGCTATATCAAAATTGATATTATTCTCCTCTTTTTTAGCTGAATTTGATTTTTGAATTGAATTTGGTTTATAGCTTCTTGACTCTGGCACTTCTAGTTACCCCGGATCTGCACGAGATTGCATTCTGCTGGCTGCATGTGAAGCACATGAGACTCTTCCTCAAAGTGCTGAATTTCCTGCTGATGTGTTTACTTCTTGTCTTACTACACCTATCAAAATGGCATTGAGATGGTAAAACTTTTAGCCATATATTTAGGATGAAGTGTATTATTCATTTGGGAAATGTTCTCCTTTTTGGTATCCATGCTGTATATAAATCATGACATGACTTGTCTTACTAACCTATCAAGATGACATCAAGGTAGTAAAACTCCAAGCCTTGTATTTAGGATCATGTGTAGTTTTCATTTGGGAGATATTGGCCTTCTTGGTATCCACACTCTAGATAAATCATGAGAATGCATCTTTGAGGCTCATGAAAGTTGTTTCTCTCCCACTTTTTCTTTTTCTTTTTGCTTGTTTCTCACATTTATAATATTTCATGAACTGTATCACATCACATCAAATCATTTCGTTCTGTTTCCTTTTGAAATTTAAAATTCAATGAGTAGTTACTGTCACTAGAAGATGGTATTTATGTAGATTAGAAATTGTGTGAGATGCTATGTATAAAACGTTATGTCGACTGTTGTTTTGGTCTCTATTAGCTATACATTGGACTGTTGTCTATGTCTTTGATCTATACAGTTTCCAAGAGCTGCTTAATAGCTCTTGTAAGGTGAAAGTAGTATTTCACCAATGTCTAGCAGATGGAATTAATCAAATGCCTGTCTGTTTGAGGGTGCAATATTTAATAAAGTAACTAGGCTAGAGATATTTCTTTCTGTTTTCTTTTTGAGTTAGCTTTACCATGGTTCTTTATTTAATTTTTGCTGTATCTGGATTTGTTTTAACAGTGATATTCACCTTACACCTTTATAATTTTGATATTTTTGGTTATTTTGTGTAAAATGGGGTTACTAATCTTCTGATGGTTGACATCTCTTCCAGGTTCTGCACACGTTCGTTGCTTCACGAGTCTCTTGACTGTTCGCTTATAGATAAAATTCCTGGCCGCCAAAACGATCGTAAAACACTTTTAGGGGAGTTGAATTGGATTTTTACGGCAGTAACAGACACAATTGCTTGGAACGTTCTCCCTCATGGTAGTTCTTTTGAGTGTATCGATAAGCAGTGTGCTTTCTTACATATAGTGATTTTTGTCTTCTGATCTATTCTATCAACTCTGCTTTTTGTGACCCAGAGCTTTTCCGGAGATTGTTTAGGCAGGATCTACTAGTTGCCAGTTTGTTCAGAAATTTTTTGCTTGCTGAGAGGATTATGCGCTCTGCAAATTGTTCTCCAGTTTCTTACCCAATGTTGCCGCCAACTCATCAGCACCATATGTGGTACTACAGGGGATTCCAATAACTTTACAATTTGTTTCTCAGTTGTTTTCTTAAAATTTTCTTCTATGCACTCTAGGGATGCATGGGACATGGCTGCTGAAATTTGCCTTTCTCAGCTTCCAGCATTGGTCGAGGATCCTAATGCGGAGTTCCAGGTGTGTGTTTTTCTCTCAAAGTCCTTTGCTTAATGTGAATTTATTACCCTGAATTTTCCTGATGGCTCCTGGAGCCTGAAGAATATTATAGTAGCAGGATGAGAAGGTGCTTATTTTCAGTTCCTTGTGTTCCCTTACTCGGTGTGTTTTTTCTTTTGTTTTCAGCCAAGTCCCTTTTTTACTGAACAGCTGACAGCTTTTGAGGTATGGCTTGACCATGGATCTGAGCATAAAAAGCCACCGGAGCAATTGCCTATCGTTCTTCAGGTGCTATATTTTGGTGGTCTTTTAGCTGTGGGGTGCAGTTTTTTGTTGCCTTTCTTTATTTATGTTGATTGTTAAATTTAATTGGGTATATGCTAAAACAAATTTACCCTGTTATGTAAGTTTTTATTTTAATGACTGACCAGTTCATAATTGATATTTCAGGTTTTACTTAGTCAATGCCATAGATTCCGTGCACTGGTTCTTCTTGGAAGGTTCCTTGATATGGGACCGTGGGCTGTAGATCTGGTAGTTGTTCTTGGATGTACTCTTTGTTATGTGCACTTTGTTGTTTCTCCTTACATGCTGTTGTGTACTCACATAGTAGTTTCCCTTCTTTTAGGCCCTTTCTGTTGGAATATTCCCTTATGTGCTGAAGCTCTTGCAAACAACCACACCAGAACTGCGTCAAATCCTTGTCTTCATATGGACTAAAATTTTGGCCCTTGATAAGGTGTGACCACAGATGATTCTTAATTTTGGGATAAGTATTTGATTGCTTTTTCTGTATAGCTACTTATGCATACAGTATAACTTATATACTTGTGCTAGTACTTAAGTAGCAGTTATGTGCCTGACTTCGAAACTGACATTTAGGTGTCATTAAGTGCGTTGTAGTGAAAAATTCTAGTTTTCACTTCTTGTAGGTAGCCAAATAAGTGTGTGTTTGATAGTCTGTCGTTTGTGTTTGCTGATGCTTAAGAGATTGGTCTAGTTCATGAATTCCACTTGATGTCTTATATTAGCAGTATATGATGGCATATTCCTTCCGCTTTATACTATAGTAATTTTGAAATTCTATCATCTTGTATTGCAGTCGTGTCAGGTTGATCTGGTAAAAGATGGCGGTCATGTTTATTTCATTAGGTTTCTTAATAGCGTGGAAGCATATCCTGAACAGCGAGCAATGGCTGCATTTGTTCTAGCTGTCATTGTGGATGGGCATAGACGGGGCCAGGAAGCCTGTATTGAGGCAGGGTTGATCCATGTGTGCTTGAAGCACCTTCACGGTTCCATGCAAAATGATGTGCAAACTGAACCCTTGTTCCTTCAATGGCTCTGCTTGTGTCTTGGAAAGCTCTGGGAGGATTTTGCTGAGGCTCAAATAATAGGTTTGCAGGCAGATGCACCTGCAATATGCGCTCCTCTTCTTTCTGAGCCGCAGCCTGAAGTATATCTGCTCGCTAATTATATATTTTGGTTCTAAATGGGTAGTTTCTATTTTGCGTATAACGGACATTTATAACATTAAATGGTTTTGATTTCAGGTTAGGGCTTCTGCAGTTTTTGCATTGGCTACCTTGCTTGACATTGGGTTTGATTCATTCAGAGATGGTGTTGGAGGGGATGAAGAATGTGATGATGATGAAAAGACTAGAGCCGAGATTATTGTTATTATTAAAAGCCTTCTGAATATTGTTTCTGATGGTAGCCCTCTTGTCAGAGCAGAAGTAGCTGTAGGTATGTGGTTGTTATCTCATTCATGTTTCTTGTGTTGAGATTGAGAGTTGCTTATAGTGTTTACCCCACGACTTAGTTGAATGAATATGCAGAAACTTAGCTCTTGTAAATGCCTGAGTTATCTGTAATATTTTTCCAAACTCCGCATCATTTCTGTGATAGTATATGCAAAGCATTAGAGCAACTTGCAATTGTATTCCTAGTAATCTCTTATTATACAAATTGTTCTATCAGTTTCTGATACCATTATTAGAACCTAATGTTTTGCATGTTATTATGCAAACACATTCATCTTTGAATTGCTTTCTTTCCTGGTTGGGGGTTGTGAGCGTGCGTTCTACAGATTGCCATGTTTGTTAACTATGCTGGTGACTAAGTGTTGATGCCTTTCTTTGTCTTGGCAGCTCTAGCAAGGTTTGCCTTTGGACATAAGCAGCATCTCAAGTCAATTGCTGCTGCATATTGGAAACCTCAATCTAATTCCTTGTTGAGTTCATGGCCTTCACTGGCTAATATAAATGGCACAGGAAGTGGGAATATAGTTTCATCCCAGATAGGCCCTTTAATTCGTGTGGGAAATGACAACTCATCTGTAGTTCGGGATGGAAGGGTTTCCACCAGTAGTCCTCTTGCTACTGCTGGAGTCATGCATGGATCTCCTTTATCTGATGATTCATCTCAACATTCTGATTCTGGGATTTTGAATGATGGTATTAGTAATGGAGTCATTCGTCATTCAAGGTCAAAACCTTTGGACAATGCAATGTATTCACAGTGTGTACCGGCTATGTGTACTTTAGCTAAGGACCCATCTCCACGCATAGCAACTCTAGGCAGGCGGGTTCTTTCAATTATTGGGATTGAACAAGTAACAAAATCTGTGAAGTCTGCTGGTAGCAGCAGTGCGAGGCCTGGTGAGCCTACAACTTCCTCAGCGACTCCTAGTTTTGCTGGGTTAGCTCGTTCTTCTTCATGGTTTGACATGAATGGAGGTAACTGTTATGTTCTCTGTTAGTCCTAATAATGAGTATCTGAATCATTGTGTTCTCTTCTTTTCCTGCTTGACATGATGCTAGTTTTGTTCTATTTGTTCATGCAAGTTACAAGATTTAATTTGGACAATGTTGACAGGTCATCTGCCTTTAACGTTCAGAACTCCTCCCGTTAGCCCCCCTCGGCAAAATTTTTTGACAGGAATGCGTAGAGTTTGCTCTTTAGAATTCAGGCCTCATCTGATGAATTCTCCGGACTCCGGATTGGCTGACCCACTTCTAGGGTCTTCTTCTGGGGTTTCTGAGCGCAGTTTACTTCCACAATCAACTATCTATAATTTTAGTTGTGGCCACTTCTCAAAGCCACTTCTTACTGCATCAGATGATAGTGAAGAACTATTGGCTATAAGAGAAGAGCGGGAGAGATTTGCACTGGAGCGTATTGCTAAATGTCAGCACTCCTGTATGTGTTTTAACTAATTTGTTTTTGTTCTTTCCATGCCATTCTCATGCCTGTTTTAGCTTTGTAACTAATAGGTATCTCATTTTCTTTTCTAGCTGTTAGCAAACTTAACAATAATAGTGAAATTGCGAGTTGGGATACAAGATTCGAGACAGGTACAAGAACAGCATTGCTGCAACCTTTCTCTCCTATTGTTATCGCAGCAGATGAGAGTGAACGGATCAGGTATGTCATTTCTGCTTTAATGGATCTTAAAGCAAGCTGTTCCAGTTTTGAATGTTAACTGATTTGAGATGACACACTACTAAGAATAAATATTCTTTTGTAGTATTAAATGGCTATGATCTGTCTTATTGGTGAGCTGTAATCGATGATGGGGTCTTAAGTTATACTCCTGAAATGCATATATTTGAACCTTTTTAATATAGTTTTTTCTCCCCCCACTCCCACCCCCACCCCTTCTATTTTTATTTTTAATTTTAAAATTAATGAGGTGGCTAGTTGTGATTCACGTTGCCGTTATGTGCATCAGATATAAACTGTAAAGAAGATAATAGTTTCTGTTTTTTAAGAACTGATGCTTGCCTGCAAATATGCTGTCAAAAACTAGTTTTTTTCCACTTTGTCAAAGGTTATTATAAATTGTTTCCACAAGTGTCTTTTCTTTTGTTACTAAAAACAGGACAATGTTGCTGAAATGGGTTAAGATGAGTTTGGCACTGTCTGCTATATTTTGTTTTAAATGATACTTTTACAATTTATTTCTGAAAATTATTTGCCGCCATATTGATTGTTTGGTTTTTCTTTCCAGGGTATGGAATTATGAGGAAGCCACCCTTCTCAATGGTTTTGATAATCATGATTTTCCAGAGAAGGGAATTTCTAGACTTTGTCTTTTGAATGAGCTTGATGAAAGCTTGTTGCTTGTTGCTTCAGGTAATATATTTTTCAATGTTCCATGGTGGTGGGTTTTTTTTTTTTTTTGTAAAGTTGATTTAGGGCTGTTCTGATGCAGGTGATGGAAATATACGGATTTGGAAAGATTATACGGTCAGGGGCAAACAGAAACTCATTACTGCATTTTCTTCTATTCAAGGTCACAAACCTGGTGTGCGGAGTTTGAGTACTGTTGTGGACTGGCAGCAGCAGTCTGGATATCTTGTACGTATTTGTCTAAAATGTCACCACTAAAAGGTTTTCCTTCTTATAATTTGATGCCTAATTTTAATATTTTTCACTATGATGTCATATACTAGTATGCATCTGGAGAGATATCATCTGTCATGCTCTGGGACCTGGATAAGGAGCAGCTTATTAATTCAATACCGTCCTCCTCAGATTGCGGTGTCTCAGCATTGGTGAGTCGTCAGTCGCTGCATTTTTGTTAAGTTTTTGCTGAAGCGATCAGATTGATCATGCTTGTATGTATTCCGTTGGCAATAGGTACTTAAAGAATTAATCTTGTAGGGTACAACTTAGGGAATTTTACCGCATATCATCATTGAGCTGGCAAATAAGAAACATGCTGTAATTGGATGCGTTGTATCTATGTTGGGAAATATTTTCAAGTTTTATTATTATGGATGCTTTCCTGAATATTGAATTAAGTTTGATGCGTAAAGAAGGTTCTGTTCTGTTTCTTTTTTTTTTTTGTTTGTTTGTTTATATTTCATTTTAGTTTGTCCATGACATGCTTTTTAATAAGGAATGGGTGATTGTATCCCATTCTTGCTGCACAATTAAAGCAGTTTGTGATTTTCGTTAAAGAATCTAGCTCTTCTCTTATCATCTCAGCCATATGGAGTGTTAACTGTCGCTGTTCTTTCAGTTATTTATTTCATTCTTTTGGCAGTTTATCTCAAGTTATCTATTTTCCTTGTTGATTTGTTTTCTCCATGGTCACAGGCTTCTTCTCAAGTGCATGCTGGTCAATTTGCAGCCGGTTTTGTGGATGGTTCTGTCAGACTGTATGATGTCCGGACACCTGACATGTAAGCACTCTATAATAAATTACTCTTTTAGAAAATAATGAGCAGCATTTTTCTGAGTTTTTATCTGTTTGTGATATCATTTTGAGCTTTGAATTGCTATGTGGATCGCCCTATAGTTAAATTCAACTTTCCTCGTTATTAAATTGATTCCAGTGACCTTACCTTTTTAAACCTGCCATAGTTTCCCTTCCCATGATTGCCTTTGTCAACTGATAGATGTAAAATACTTTTCAATTAGTTTATCTATACAGTCATCCATCAGTCGGCACTATTCAATTGATATTTCTCGTAATCTTTTGGGAGTTGGGACACTTGATCCCGTTCATGGTGCTTAACTCCCATCTCAATTCTATTATTTTCTGCCCTCTCATGATCTCATCCATGTTTTCCATCTGACTTGAGATTGTTATTTTAATGTTAGGCTGGTTTGTGCAACTAGACCACATACCCAGCAAGTTGAAAGAGTTGTGGGTATTGGCTTTCAGCCTGGACTTGATCAAGGAAAGGTAAGCTCGGGATATGCTCAAATGTCATCATCATCATCATCCTTTTTCCTCGTTGAACATTTCATCAATGTTTTGATCAAGGCAACAAAAACTTGATATTTTCACTTTGTTTTTCAGATTGTTAGTGCTTCCCAGGCAGGTGATATTCAGTTTCTTGATATTAGAAACCAAAGAGATACTTATCTTACAATCGATGCGCACAGAGGCTCACTTACAGCTCTAGCTGTTCATAGACATGCCCCGATAATTGCCAGTGGGTCAGCAAAACAGCTAATCAAAGTCTTCAGTCTGGAAGGCGAACAACTAGGCATCATTCGGTACCAACATACCTTCATGGCCCAGAAGATTGGTTCTGTGAGCTGCCTTACCTTCCATCCCTACCAAGTATTGCTTGCTGCTGGTGCTGCAGATGCGTGTGTTTCTATCTACGCTGATGACAATTCTCAGACAAGATGAATATCAATTCTTTCCCAATTTCATGAATTCGGGAGGTACTGCACGGTAGAACTGGCATCGGCACAAATTGCACGGAGTCAGGATCGAAGATAACCTGTAAATGTTGCTGCCACATTTACCATTTCACTGTGGGTATTCCAGGAAATTCAAGGGGGGGGGTGGATCTGCTGATTGTAATGCTATATATATATATAGAGGGATATATATTCATTAGCCTCCGGTGTAGATGGTCTTACACATGTTTGGAAAAAGGAATCCTATCCTGCAGATATTTCACGGATAGGGGGGCTTGGGCAAATAATTTGTTCTTATAGGCGCATGTAAATAGTTTTCCCATTATTATTTCATCCTTTTCAGTGTGTTCATTGTTCTTTCTTCTCCCGTTTTCCTTTTTATCTTTTCAAATTTATAAAAGCAACAAACTTTGCATTATAATAATTTATGTATCACAAAGATTAGATTTGGGTCCAACGAGATTTGCTCGAGTGTCTTCCATATCATACCATCGATTCGGATGAAGTTTTGCTTCAAACAAAATTGATAGATTGGAAACTTAAATAATGGAAATACTTATAGTAATGTGTTCGGTGAGAATATGAAATGGATCGAAAGTTCTATAAGATGATGGAAAAAACCGTCGAAAAATGAAAGAATTTTTTTTTTTCAATTTATATACATCTTTTTTAAGGTTAATTAGAGAAAAATGTTTTTAAAACTTAATTAGCAAATTAGGTTGGTTTTTTTTAAATTTAGGGAAATAGGTCAATTTTCGAGAGAAACAGAAAATGCCTCTTGAAAACATCAGCAATTGCTTTTGCTTTGAGTCGTGTTTCAATTTTTCTTCACCGTTGTAGGAACCCGTCTTGAAAATCTTCTTGCTCTCACCTTTGAAACATGTTTTGAACAATGAGACTAATGATACTACTTTGATGGAGAAAAAGAATAAGTTATGTTGGTGAGCCCTTTTTTGTCTCCTATAATTATGATCTTAAACTTATATATAGGGTTTATAAAGGATCCTCTTTTGGTGGAATAAAACTTGGACCCGTGAATGCATAACTATTGCTAATTAGGAGTCATTGTTAATACTTCAACCCGTGACCATATTACCACTGTCAACTAGGAGCCTAAGTTGCAATGCTCCTTCTTCTAAGGTGATGGTGCACTCCTTACACAGTAAATGCAATGTGTGGGTATTCGAACACCACCACATCACCGTGAACTTAAACATGCTTTAAAATTATCACAATTTCTTCCTAAAACTCCAACATAAATAAACTTTCACTCCTAAAATTTCAACAATTAACAAAAAAAATAATTAAAAAATATTTTTTTTCTAAGGAACGGTGGGTGAGAGAGCTGATGGAGTAGAGGGAGCAAACCCCCTTTATATAGGCAACTAGGGGAAAAATTAAAAAAAATATATTATGTGGGAGCCTATGACTGTTTGAGATTCCTAGGATGGGATGTTTGAAAATTATCTCGGGATTCTCGAGTTTTGAAATTTTATCACTGGATTCCTTATTAGGGTTAGGGTTGAAAATGTGTGAGAAGAAAATACCTCCTACAGATAAGTAAATGTTTCAGGAAAACGCTTCTTGTTAAAAACGTTTTTTAGACTTGTCGTGTCCAATCTTTTTCAACATTTTGAATTTATATTTGATATTCGAGAGTAATATTTCCTATAAAATGAAGACATTCTATGTAGAGGTTCCATACTAAAATTTCAAGCATATTGCTTTCATAAGGAGATTTGCATAAGGAAAAGATTGTTGATGTTAAAAATTTGATTTTCAAAAATCAACCCAATAGAGTAAATTAGTTAAAGTGTCATTGTTTGAATTTGGATAATGTGTACTTATTTTTCTATATAATGTTTTGGTTTTAAATATGTGAAACATGTTATTTGGTTGAAGATGAGTAGATGAATTAAAGCCATTATTTATTACGACGGTCAAATTTGTGACACTGAAATTGGGGCCATTTTTATATCAATCCAATCTACAGAATTGACTTTCAACCGGAGCATAAAATTGCACAAGCTTTGGTTAAGAATTAGAAGGAAAGTGTCAACTTCAAGCTGGAGAAGAATTTCGAGCTTGAAATAGATATATCTAACGTCATTGAATCCTGTTAGATATGATATATTTGAACTCAAAGGCAACATAGAGGTCGAGGCGATGCTTGATTCACATTGCTCTAGTGGAAATGCTATATTAGAGTTATATGCCCACCTTGTTATGGCGAGGAAGGTGTTCTGAGTTCGACAATAGTTCTAATAAATTTGTATCGGGAACAAGAAACAGATAGTCCAACCATACAGTTGTTCAGTGGGGGTACAATATTGTTACAAAGCTCCTATCAGGAATTGCTAGAATCATCAATGGGAAGACATTCATTGGTTTCAACCCTCGATTTTAACTTTGGCATACAATTTGGCCAACAGTCAGGGTTAGTTAAGAACCCAAACTTGGACACCCCGACATAGAATTCTGTGAGTGCTTTTGATTTCAACTTCCGAACGCCGATGTTCTATGCTAGAAACACTTATACGAGTATGCCATCAAGTTATATTGGTGGGTAATCCACAAGTAGTTTTGGTTTTAATTCAAGGTTTACAAGAACAAATGATGTACTCCCTACAACTTGCACTGGTGAAGGGACATCCAACCCTAGACATGCAAATGGGGTTGATAACAAAGAGGAAGCTGAGAACGAAGAGGGATTTAAACCAATAATGATGGTTTGGATGGTTTGGAAATTGTATTATTTTTTGAACTAGGGGCCGTTCCTACTGAAATAGAAGAGTGGTTTACAAGTTTGGAAATGTTGCAGGAACCCATCCGGATTTCATGGCATATGCACCTCCACCTCACATGCTTAATGTTGATGTAACACCCCTAACTTGTATCCATTGCCGGATCAGGGTTACCGAGCATTACCAGACTTATCTCAAAATTTAGAACCCATTACACCTACATTCCTACATTTTTCCATTCATAGATATATTTCATTCATATACATTCATAAAGTCCCTAATATGAGCTTTCGGGGCGCAAAATATACATTAGAAGTGGTTCGGGACTAAACTGATAACTCAAGAAAATTTCAAGATATTTAGAAAATTTCTCAAAACAGGGGACACAGGCCTTTGTGGCCAGGCCGTGTTCCTTACATGGCTACTAGACACGCCCGTGTGTCAAGGCCGTGTAACTCACTGACTTAATTCTATTTAATGCTACAGGGGACACACGACCGTGTAATAGCCCGGTTTAGACCCTAATCGGAATGGTGGTTTCGGGACCATGAATCCGAGTCCAAAAAATATTTTTAAATTTATTTTCTGTGTTTATTATGTGTGAATTTATATCTGTGAAATTTTCGTGATTTAATTTTGTCGTTTAAGTGTCCGATTTAATAAAAGGATTTAATTGCATAAATTGAAAATTTGATAGTTTTAATTGTAAAGACTGAGTTGGTAATGGCTTTTTAAATGGAAGCCCTTAAGTTGTAAACAACCCATGTCCTTATAAGTGGTATGGTGGTAGGTAGCAATTGTATAGTTTTTATATTATGTTATTTAAGTTATACATACAGGTAAAATTAAGTTTTATTTTTTTATATAACAAGATATTATGTATATATTATAGTGCATGAAATTGAAGTCAACTCATGTCCATTAGATTATTAAGAGATGAAAAAGGACTTAAAACATAAAGCTTGGTTAAAATTTTAAAGGGGTAATATAGGAAACCAAGTTAAAAACTATATAATATATGTGATATTATGATATAAGCCTAAGTGTCCATAAACTCCACCATAGCGAGACTTAAACAAGGAAGAAAAGAAAAGAAAGCTAGGGTTTGTTCACTTCCAAGCTTAATCCAAGGTAAGTCCTAGCTCGGTTTTTGATAATTTTTACGTTTTTGAGATCGTTGCTTCGAATACTACAAAACCCATGTTAAAATTTTGAATTTTGATGAATATTTTGAGTTATGCCATTGATATTTTTATTGTTTGATGATGAAATATGAAAGATAGGTGTTGGATTAACATATTTTGTATTGGGGTTTTTGGATGATTTTGAGTAAATAGGACTTAATTGCAAAAATAAAAATTTGAGGTAATAAAATGTGGAATTGATGAAAAATATGGACTTGTATGATTATATGGAGCATTCGGCCTAACTAGGGTGTTGCCAAATTTTGCTTATTTTCTATTTTGTGCAATAGGGACTAAATTGTAAAAAGTGTAAATGTCAGGGGTAAAATAGTAATTTTCCCATTTATGTGTTTTTGGGCAAAATTGAATGAAAATATGTTTGAATGAGCTTAATTTGAATGTGTTTAGATCAAGAACCACAGAAATCATATTTGGATCAGGGGAAAACGAAAGCGGTCGACTAGCTGTGCCGTTCCGTTTTATTATTGTTCGAGGTAAGTTATAAGCATAATTGCGTTGTTATATATAATTAAACATGGAATTTATACGCTGATTTTGTAATAAGTAAACTTTATGTGTATAATTGATTGCATGAAATAGGGCACTAAGTGTGCGAGAGGTATAGTGACGGCACTGAGTGTGTGATACGTCACAAGACTTTAGCACTAAGTGTGCGAGATGTTAATGTAACGGCACTAAGTGTGTGATACGTTACAAAGATTTAGCACTGAATGTGCGAGTTGGCTAATCTCTTAAAAGAACTGAATTGTAATTGTTAAATCGAATTAAATGGTTAGGCATGAATTATCTTGATATTTACTTGAATAAAGGTAAGTCAAGCCTTTGAATATTTGTGGTGAATCATGTACAAACTAAATGAAGAATATATGGGTATAAGGTGTGTACATTCGGCTTATAAATGAACAATTGAAGTGTCATCGAAATGCTTGTTAAATAGGTACATATGTAAGTTGGTCTATTTAGCCAGGTAGTGATATTTATATGTATGATGTTAATCTATAATGCTTGAATGTGCGGGTAGGAGTAGATGGATGTATAGCTAATTATGAGTACTTGAATTAAAAGTGGATAAATGATATGTTAAAAGACTATGTGGGTACACGGCCTAGGTGGGCAACCGCTTATGGAAATGTATTTATTTATGGTAAATGATTGATAGAATGAAGCTTGAAATTTATATTTGTATCAAAGGTTTTTATGCGTTTGGCTGTTAGTATTTAAATGTGAATATAGGTACAGTGAAATGAGAATTATAAGTATGTTTGTGTAAGAGGCTATCTTCGGCCATGAATATGATAATGATATTATAAGGTAAAAGTACAAATAATATTGTTAGCTTGTGTACTTGGTCAAAGGAAATTTGATATGTAGTCACGTGTTTATAAATACTTTTAATAAGATTAATTAATTATTTGAGTATAATGTTGTATTTCGAATCTTTCCTATTGATGATTAAATGTGATTGAGTTGAATATTTGCTTATGACTTACTAAGTTGAGAGTTAGCTTACTCTGTGTGTTTATTTATTCTGTTGTATAGATTTTGAGGTCAAGCTACGAGCTCGGGGATTATTAGCAAAGCTCATCACACTATCTACTGATTTGGTATTTTAAAAGTTACACTCAAACATATGGCATGTATAGGCTATACTATCTTTTGGACATGTTTGATTCTGCTGTGTATATATTTTATCAGCCATGCGAAAATGGCTTCTTCACTCACTAAGTAGAGTTTCATGGTTCGGTTAATTGAGGTGCTAGATATATTACGTGTGGTTGACATATTCGGTTATGACATATACTTAGAAGTGGATTAGGCTTGAAATGCTTTGATGAAAAGTGAATGATTTAATGATTTTTAATTATGAGACATAAGTTAAAAGTTGCTATGTTGATGATATTTGAGATTGAATAATTATTATTGATGAATATATAGGTTCGGCTTGGGTATGTTTACGCAAGTAAATGATTGAGTATTGGTGCACTTGTCATTAGTTAAAGCATAAGCTTTAGGCATAAATTTGTTCGGCTAAAGCTTAGAAAATTTACTGTATGAATGGACCTCTAGTTATTTGAAGAATAAATACTTATATACGAATATGATAAACAACTTTGAGCATTTTTTTAATACTATGAAGGTAGGGGTGAGTAAAATTCGATTCGACTCGAAAAAATCGAAAAAAATTCGAATTTCGAGTTAAACGATCGAGTTGTTCCAGTTAATCGAGTTATTTGAGTCAATTCGATTTTTTTTTTGAATTTCGAGTTCGAATCGAGTTGAGTTTTCGAATTCGAATAACTCGAATAATTCGAATAATTTGAATATCAAACTATAATATTTTACATTTTTACCCCAAACTCCCAAATCTTTTTACTCTTCCCCCAAAACTTTTATTCTTTCCCACTTTTTCCCCAAAACTTTTACTCCCTCCCATCCAAACCCCCCAATCTACTCAAAATCTATTTCCCACCAAAATTTTACTCTCTCATTTACTTTTTCTCAAAATTTTACTTCCCAAAACCCTCAAAACTTTTTATTTTCCCCCAAAATTTTTATTTCCTCCCATTTTCTTCCTAAAACTTTTACTCCCTTCCCATCCCACCTCCCATCTACCCCAAGCCCACCCCCTCAATTTTTTTAATATTTTCCCTCCAAAATTTTACTCTCCCTATTTACTTTCCCTCAAACTTTTATTCCCCTAAACTTTTACTTTTCACCCTAAACTTTTACTTTTCACCCTTTACTCCCAAATAAAAAATCAAAATTATCCAAAAAAAAATCAATAAACATAAATAGTAATAATTTTATTTATATATACTATTTATATTATTAAATTAAATTTCACATTTATATTATTTATATTATTGAATTGTTTAGTCATATTGAATATTTATATTAAAATTGAATTATTAATTATGCCATAAAATATTCGTGTTAAAATTTTATATTGGTATCAATTCCACATTTTATCTTTAAAATAAATTTTATTAAAAAATCTCATTTTTACATTTAGTATATTTTTTAATTTCAAAATATATAGTGACAAGAATTTGAATATAATTGAAACAACCAAGCAAGCAAAGAAGCTAACTCGTATATAAAAGATTAATAAATAAATTATAAAGTGATGAAAGTTAATAAAAAATTTGATTAAGGTGGACCCAAAATTATTTTTTTAAATTTAACTCGAACAAACATATTCGATTCGACTCGATTCGAATTCCATCTCACTCGATTTGATTCAAGAAAATTTCAAATCAAATTAGGATGATAAAGTATGATTCGTCAACTCGATTAACTCGAAATTTTTCATTCGATTCGATTCGATTCGATTCGATCGAATGCTCACCCCTATATGAAGGTATATAAGTGCTTATGGCACATTCGGCCTTACAATATATATAATTGTTTATATTTATAAATGTTCTTTGTGTATATATGTTATAACATATTGGTTATTTGCAAAATAGGTAAATTTTTAAATGTGAGATATATATGTACATGATTATCATTGCTATTTATAGTGGGTTGATAACTGAGAAGGCAACATGTCATATTGCCGAAAGGGGTGTTTGAATTAGTTATAAATATTTAATTATATGCTAAAATGATATTTTTGATATTTTTACTTATGAACTATGTGATTACAAATATGTCTGTTATATGATACGAAATGACTCGTAATAAGTTTATATTAATTTTTGATTTAAAATATGGATGGTTAAGAGTTTGAACATATGTATATTTATGACTGCTCAAATTTGAGTTTCGTTCGGTAATACCTTGTAACCCCTTTTCGACGACGGATACGAGCTAGGGGTGTTACAGACCGTGTTGTCTGGCCATGTGTCACATACGGTTGAGTCACACGCCCATGTGCTCTACCTGTGTGGACATAATTAAGTCATTTACAAACCATTTCGCCACCCTATTTGGTACACACCTACAAGACCTCAAATGCTACCATTTCACTACATATTAGGCATCCAAATATCATCAACCAAAAGCATGATTCATGCCATTTTTTTTATTCCATCCATTTCTATACCACTTACCTAATCAAATACATACCAAAACTACATAATTCATTAACCATAAACTCACATACGTCCTATACTTCAAATTCGAACTATATAACCAACCAATTTAGCATTTCAAATATAACCAATTTGGTTAGGCACGAGGAAGATTAGCACCCTCGTAATGCCCAAAATTGATACCTAATTGATTAATTAATGTCTTAATGTCGAAAATTTAAAAATCCACAAAGAATTTAAAAATGTGACCCTCCTTTTTTATTAACGTGATTTTACAAAAAAAAAAAAATGCTTAGATAAATCAAAGCGTTTGCTAAGGACCCTCTTGTCCCGAGGTAATAAAATGTCACATCCACTACGTTAAGACGCGATATTTCAAACCCTCGAGAATAAGCTTGTCTTTTGATTCTCAAAACTCATGCATTTTAATTTTAAAAGGGTATTCCACTATTTAGGTCAAACGACAAAAAATCGAAATCCAGTAAGTTAGGAAACGATCTCCCGAGTTTCTAAATACGGAATATTACATTTATTTAAAAAAAAATCCCTTTTTCATAAATTTAGGTAGAAACTAATGAAATGTTAGAAATGATGTATGAGTAAAAGCTACGTTGATGAATAACGACAACATAAAAATGTGAATAAACAGTTTACAAAACACACAATAGCAATAATCACATAATATGTTGTAATAGGCCCAATTTGCCCGGGCTATACAATAAACCAAATTAAACCAAAAAAATAATAAAAGTCCATTTACAACCCAAAACTATTACCTTAATAACCCATTACACCAGTGACCTAATTACTAAAAACCTGATTAGCCCAATCCTAATCTAATCCATACCCAAGATAAACCAAGAAGCCCAAACCCGAAATGGCCCAAAACCTAAATCTTTCCAGCAAGGGTTAGAAACCCTAGCCCTCTTCACATGCGCCGCAACCCTCAGCCCCGCCGTCAAGCATTACGCCTTCATCAGCGCAAATATGGCCTTATCATCGCCGAAGATCTCGTCTTTCACCTGCAAAAGGAAAGAAACACATCAGAACAACAAACATAGCAACAAATAGAGCAAATCAAGATTGTAAATATTTATTGTTTTCGATTTTGTTAGCTATAAAAACAAGAAGCAAAAAACAGTGTAGGGGACTTACGATTTTTACGATTACGAATACAATACACAAAAATAAAGACAGAGGAGGTGATTTTCATTTTTGATATTCTGTTTGGTCTTTGCTTTAATAATTTTCTTTTATCTATTGTTCTATAAACGCAAAACCCAATATACATGCAAAAATAGATTTTAAAGAACGAGGGAAAACAGTTTATATTTGGTTTTTTATTTGTTTTTGTGCAAAATATTACTAAAAAGTAAAAAGAAAGAAAACTTACCCTTGAAATCGCCGAAAAATTCATGACTTTTGGAGTTCCAGCCACCGTGCACTATGGCCGGCGGCGGTGGCCGATGCGGTGGTCCGACGCCTGAGTAATGGTCGGAAATCGCATGGAGAGGGGAGGTTGAGAGCATTATTCTGGTTTTTTTTTTAGGAGTTAAGAAAATGAGTTTTTTTTGAAAAATTTTAATTTAAATACATGAAGCAAAACGTCATCGTTTTGCTTTAGCCACTTAAGAGTCAAAACGGTGCCGTTTCACATGACCCACGCGCAAACCGACCCGACCCAGGGAGGACCTACATATTTTTGTTAAAAGGGATATTTGCTGTATAGGCCCTTCCGCATTTTTTTATTTTTGTAATTATGTCCAATCGCATCTTTCTTTATTTTCAATTTGGCCCTAAATTATGGCCTTTGTTCCAATTTGGTCCTTAAGGTCATTTTGAGGCAGATGTTGGAACGGCGCCGTTTAGGAGATAGGGCATAATTGCCCAATAAGTCCCTATAGTGTGGCACGCGTTCCAATCTGATCCTTTTACACTTCTATTTCAAATTCTATTTTTATTTTAATTTGATCCTTGTTTCCTTTTATTTATATTTCTAATTATTTTAATATTATATATAATAAACTATTATTTACTATTTATATTCGGCTATTTTATTAAATTATATTATTTTAAAATTAGTATATTATTATATATTGTATATTATTTTAAAATTTGTATTTAAATTGTTTTATCATTAACACAGATTTTTCATATATTACCTGTTTTAAATATGTATATTTTTCTTTATATGTATATATTAGATTATTATTATATTATATATGTTTTTTCCTTTATATTTATACATATTTCTTTATAATTAAAGTTTTATAAACCTTTTTTATCAAAAGCCTATATATTACTTATTTTTTATGTATATATATTATTCATATTAGTTTTTTGGCCATATCACTTTTTATAAAAAAAAATTTTTATAGTATTTAATCATTTCGTTTAAATTACTCACCTTATCTTTCTGTATCCATTTTATTTATGTTTAAATTCTCATATTTATTTCTTTTTTTCCATAAAATTTTAAATCGTTATTATCTACTCCATTTTTTTATTTTATTTATTTTTGATTATTCATATTCTTGAAATTAAAATCTATTATTTTATTTGTTTTAACATTATTATTATTTCTTATATTATCTGATATGTTATTCTTTTATTTGGTTGATTATGTTAGTGTGCTTTATATTTTCTTGAAAAATCGTTCTTTGGTATTAATGTAACATTTTATTCAAATCATGGTTTTAAAAAATATACTTTATTTAATTGCTACATTTCATCCAAAAGTTTTTCCTAAATAAGGCAATGTTTGGTGTTTATAAATTCGGAAAATAGTGCCCTAACGTGCTGTGTTTCGATTTTCCGTTCGGTTAAGCAACTAAATATCCTTTTAATGAATTTTGTAAATCATGGGATGATTTTGGTTACGAGGGTTTAAAACATCATGTCCTAACGTGCTGGATATGATGTTTGTATTCCTTCGGAACAAAGGAATCTCAAGTTTCAAACTCAAAATTGTTCAAGTTTAAAAAAAAGGATCATGTTTTAAAATCTTTCCGAATTTTTGACATTAGAAAAAACAATCAATTCGGTACCAATTTTGGGCGTTACGAGAGTGCTAATCCTTCCTTGTATGTAACCGACTCCCGAATCCATTTTCTTGAATTTTGTAGCCCAAAATCAATGTTTTGAAATAAAACGTTTTATAAGGTGATCCAATCACACCTAAGCAAAAGAGATTGGTGACGACTCCATTTTTCGTTTTAAAAAGTCGACCCCATTTTTTTAAAATTTAAAAATGGTTTCGACAGCTTAGCGACTTCACTGGGGACAATAAGAGAGTCAAGCCGTAAAATTGATCATTTTTGTCCTAATGTCAAAATTTAGAAAAATTTGATTTGAAATCATGTTTTTTTATTGCATTTGGTTGGTTTTGTAAATATTGTCGCATTACATTGCATGACCGTTGTGGTCACACCCTCTAAGTGGGAGTGAGAAGCTACGCCTTCGTGGGATTTTCACCTCCGCATGGGCTAGTAGATTTCTTCCAGGATACATCCGTACCTATGTCTCTATGAGGTTTTCATCTCCGCATGGCCATAGGGAAATGTGTCCCCCTAAAATGAACTTGGTCCATATGAGCCTATAATGGGTGAGGATCGAGGAATCTGCTGGTTCAGGTACCCTTTCCTTAGAACCAAAAACGCATATAGTGAACCCTAAAAGCTCGCCCTAAGTAGTACGATGATAATCCATAGTAGCTACTTATATAGGTGCTTGTTTATTCCCTGCTTTCTTTGAATTATATTTTTATACATGACATTGACCAATTTTATTTTGTTATCATTGCATGTCATTTAAAAAGGTGTCGATTCACGATTCGATTTCTAAATTAGAGAGTTTTGTTATGGAGAATGAATTTCTTGATAAAATGGAGGACAACGCTACCGTCCATACATGGTTCAAGAAAACCCAATTGGAAAAAGGAGATAGTATCGTTGAGGGATATACATTGGAATTGTGGGACTTTACTCACATCAGTGCGGCGTAGAATGAGCTCCAGGAATTGAAAGATATATGGGTCCAATGGGATGACGAGACTAAGCAGCTGTTCTATCATAATTATGATGATCTACCCTACTTGCTTAACGTTAAGGTGGACAAGCATTTTTTACGGGCTATGGCTCAGTTTTGGAACCTTGCCTATAATTGTTTCACTTTTGGGAAGGTGGATTTAGTACCTACTATGGAGGAGTATACGACCTTGCTTCGCTGTCCAAGGATTCGAGGTAACAAAGCTTACTTTAGGGCTGCTAATATCCCAACTTTTGTGAAGAAATTAATGAATATTACGGGGATGAGTGAACAGTGGGTCACAGCTCGAATCCAACAAAAGGGTGATGGTAAATGCATTCCTTGGGCGAGTTTGAGGGATCTGATATTAGCGCACCCAGATGTAAAGAGGAAAGTTGATGTTTGGGCCTTAAGTATTTATGGTCTAGTGATTTTTCCAAAAGCGCTAAGGCATATAGATGACGCAGTCACTCACTTATTTGATCGACTTAGAAAACAGGTCACACCTATACCGATAATTCTAGCTGAGACGTTCAGATCCTTGAGTACATGTCGGAAGGCGGGTGAAGGTAGATTCATTAGATGTGCACAGTTATTGATGGTTTGGTTCCATAGTGATTTTTGAAGAGTTAACAAGGTTACTTACCGAGTGTTCTTCGAGAATTATTCCCCTTTAAAGGAAGCAGCAGCTACACCAAGGAAGGATGATATATCGGAGGAAAGGTGGATGGCAATTCTTCAAAACCTTCGAGAGGAAGATGATGAGTGGAAAGCCCCTTGGATGGTTCTCGACGAAGTCCTCTATCGGTATGGAAATTTGGATTGGGTACCTCTGCCCGGAATCTAGGGAGCTGTTGATTATGCACCGTTGCTTGTACTAAGGCAATACAAAGCCAAGCAGTTCATATCGGCAACACACGGGTTAGCTCAATGTGAATTCTCATATAAGGGGGATAATTATAAGAAGAAGATTCGAGAGATTTCTGAGGCTTGGAAGCGGACTTGTTCTATGAAAATTTTGACTGCAGGTCCGATGGCAACCCTTGAGTACAAGGAGTGGTTGAGCAAAAGGATCAATGATAACATCCCTGGACCAGGTTTGGAGGGTGCTCAATCGATGGAGGAATACTTACGAGTGGTCCCATCAGAGTTGGAGATTATAAAACAAGATTTTGAAAAGAAGAGTCTCGAGCTCGAAAAGAGGATAGAGAAGCTGGAAGAAGAAAAAATGTACCTGAGGTTAGACGTGGATGTTCAAAAACTAGAGACTGAAAGAGTAAGAAAAGAGAAGAGGAAGGTTGAGGAAGATCGAGATGATTTAAAGACAGAATATAAGAAGATACAGCTGGCGATGAAAAGAGCCGGATTGGGGAAGACTTCGGAATAATGGAAACAAGAGATTCGAGAGGAAAAAGCCAAAGCTGATCGATGGGAGAGGAAGTTCCAAGAAATTTAGGTGAAAAATGAGGCCCTAGAAAGGAGTTTAGCAGAGAGTCAGAAGGAGAAATGTGGATTAAAGGCTAAAGTGGCTGAACTTGGACGGTCTCTTCATCACCATCAAAGTCGTAATTCTGCAATCGAGTTAAAGTTGAGATTGAACAAGATCGAGGAAATGAAGGGCAAGATCAAAAAATTAGAATCAGCATTACAAAACTGTGAACTCTGGATCGAGCATCTTGAAGCAAGAGAAGGGCATTGGAAGGAGGAGCTTCACCATTCTCAGGATCAAGTTAGAAATGGGGATTACCTCATGGGTGAAGCCATAGTCCAAATTCGAGAAGTAGCTGATCATTTACAAGCTTTGGCAGCGTAGGCTAATATGTTAAGCGTAAAGTATGAGCTAAAGTCAGATAGGGGTCGAGAGTTAGCTTCGTTGTTAGGAAGGGTTAAAACTTTGGGACTTAGGGCGAAAATGTATTTGTAATCCATTTTGTGTAAAGAATTTTATTTTCTAAATAAAGTTTTCTAAATGAAACTGAATTTGAATCGATATCTTTTTTGCATTGATGCATTTGCATTACATCCATCATATGCATTTAAATCCATAAAATGACCCTAATTAGTTGTAGTTCTTTCAGAGAGAGAAGAGAGAGAGAGTGAAAAAAGGAAAAGTTAATTTGGAAATGAAACACCATTACGGAACACGTGCTAAGACGAAAGACAAGGATCAAAGACTTGAACAGGTCCAGAGAGACATGCAAGACTAGATGCAAGAGCAATTGGTAAAACTCCAACAAGAGATGAGAGACCAAATGTTGGAAGCCCAAAGAAATATGATGGCCCAAATGGCCCAGCTGCTGAACAGGGCGATAGACAAAGGAAAATGCCCCATGACTAATACTGGAGAAGATAATGAGGACTATCCTCTGGGTTTTACCCCACCACATGCACAAACACAACCTGAGGTGTATCCCCAAGGACCATCTGTCACGATTAGGCCTCAACAAGGTCAAGATGATACTGGGGTACCCATAAATCTCCAAGTTGGCTCTGGATCTAACCCAGGGGATAATCCTGCTAATCCTGTTATGCTTGATTTTGACATAGCAGAGAGGGAGGGGATGAGAATTGAATCCTCAGGGCAGTTAGAGGACCGTTGTAGATGGTTGGAGGAGAAGTTCAAAGCCTTGGAAAATACTGATAATTACCATGGAATTGATGCTAAAGACTAGAGTTTGGTTCCTGATTTGGTGCTTCCTCACATGTTCAAAATGCCAGTATTTGAAAAGTACAATGGGGCTAGTTGTCCTGAAGTCCACATTACCATGTTTTGTAGACAGATGACTGGGTATGTTAATAACGATCAATTGTTGATCCATGCTTCCAAGATAGTTTGGTGGGGGCAGCGGCCAGGTGGTACAATCAATTGAGCCGTGTGAGGATTAGCACATGGAGAGACCTAGCGCAAGCTTTTATGAAGTAATACAATCACGTGACAGACATGACACTTGATAGAATCACCTTGCAAAATATGGATAAGAAGTCAAATGAAAGTTTCAGATAGTATGCGCAAAGATGGAGGGAGGTTGCCATGCAAGTTCAGCCACTGCTCTTAGAAAAGGAGACTACGATGCTCTTTATCAATACCTTGAAGGCTCCATTCATTACTCATATGATAGGAAGTACCACCAAGAGCTTTACAGATATAGTAATGGCAGGTGAACTGATTGAAAATGCCATAAGAGGTGGCAAGATTGAAGGGGAAACTCCTAAAAGGTTAGCTCTAAGGAAAAGGGAGAATGAAGTGAATAATACGAGCACGTACAACAAAGGGTACTCAAAGTCAATAACTGTCAGTCAACCAAACATAGCTGGGCAACAGGGTTCGCTAAGGTAGGAATCTGGCTCGAGGCAAAACTCTAAAAAGCTCCAATTTACGCCAATCCCAATGTCGTATAAGGAGATCTATCGAAGTTTATTTGACGCACACGTAGTGTCTCCATTTTATTTAAAATCATTACAGCCTCCATACCCCAAATGGTATGATTCAAACGCTCAATGTGACTACCATGCGAGAATACCGGGGCATTCAACAGAAAACTGCACTGCTTTCAAGAAGACAGTTGAAAGACTCATTAAGATGGGGATTGTGAAGTTTGATGATACCCCTGGTACAGAGAACCCATTACCTAACCATGGTAATAAGGGGGTAAATGCAATTGATGAAAATATTGCGAGAAGGATCAAGGGGATACTGTAGAAATAAAAACCCCATTGGGAATGGTTTTGAGAGAAATGATAAGAAGATGATTGATAGTATCAGATTCTGAGGAAGGGTACGAAGGAATAAGGAACTACTATGAGTTCCACAAAGTAGAAGGGCATGAGATCTAGGAATGCGCTGAGTTTAGGGTCTTGGTGCAAAGCCTTATGGACAATAAGGAAATGGTATTTTATGAGGAAGGCTCAGGTGAAGGGGTAATTCACCTTGAGAGAAGATTGCGGAAAAATGAAATAATGAGGAAATGTTGGAGAATCTCCACATCAATGTCGAGGAATTGAGCAAAGAAACATGTTGGGCATTCGTCCTTACGAACCTGGAAGTGTTTTGAACAACTGGACTGCAGAGGAACTTCCTATAGTTTTTAGAGATTATACAGAGTTATGAGAACATACTTGTTGTTTTAAAGCCTAGAAACAATAAGATTTCATTTGTGAAATAGGCTCATGTTCAGACATCTTTGATCAATTCGAGCAAATGTTCCCTCATTCTTTATTCTTTTGATTTTCTAATTTCCATCCAAAAAATTTTCTTTTGTTATTCTCAGTCATACCATGTAAATAGTTGTTCTTGAATTCATTTGTTCTTTGTACATTCTTTTGTGCCTGCCATAGGTCCCTAGATATCAATGACGTGAGCAATGATACTACAGATTCAGAGTTCTTTTTTGAGCGTGACATGTGTTTAGAGGAATCTCAGGATTTTGAAGGTGACAGAGATTGTAACTTGTTTTTGAATTTGTTAAGAATGGTAAAGTAAGAAGAGAAACAAATTTTACCCCATGAAGAGGTGGTAGAGAATATAGCTTTAGAGGAAGGAAAGGTTGTGAAATTGGAATGCACATAGCCGGAGAGACAAAACAAGCCCTTGTTGAGCTATTGCGGGAGTTCAAAGACATTTTTGCATGATCATATCAAAATATGCCTGGGCTACTAAGACTTGTGGAGGTTGTTAAGGCTAAAAGAGGTCCATAAGAATTTTAGAAGGACGCATGCAGGTGGTTTTACAATAGCCAGACTAAACATGAAGTTTGGGTACTACTGGTTCACCATGGAAGGGGATTGCATCAGTTATGCCATAAATGCCGAATTTAGGGAGTCAAGACTTATGTGCCTCTTTCTTTTCTTCACAAACTTTCTATATATGGGGCATAGATGTTATGGGGCCGAGCTAGTCAAAAGTTTCTAGATGACATTGATTTATCTTGGTGGTCGTCGATTACTCCATCAAGAGGGTGAAAGTAGCTTCATATGCCAATATTACAAAGTCAACAGTCATCAATTTTCCAACAAAAAAAAAGGGCCCAAAAAAGATCATATCTAATTGCACAATGTCAAAAGATTGCAGTTTGTTCAAAGATTAGGCGCCATATCACAGTGCAGCAAAGGCAACCAAAAAGAGAGAAACAAAAGTACAAAAAAAGGCGGAAAGGAAAAAGCAAAAAGCAACAAAAACAATGAAGGATGACCGAGACTTGTAAAGATTGGCATAAGAAGCTACCATTTACTCTCTATGCTTACGTCGACTAGGACTTTTGTTGGGGCAACATCTTTCCCATTGGTTTATGGAATAGAGGTTGTTCTGCCCATGGAAATCGAGATTTTATTTCCAAGCTTTGATTGAGTCAATAATTGGATGAAGTAGAATGTCTCTAGTGAACTTGGCTGAAGAAAAGGGTTTGAAAGTATTCATCATAGTCAAATGTGCCAAAAATGGATGATGCTGATTTATGACGGAAAAGGTTTACCCAAAGGAATTTCATGATGGGAACTTGGTATTGAAGAAGATCCTTTCTATACAATGATTTCAAAGGGAAATGAATGCCAAACGGTGAAGGATTTTATGTGGTAAAGAAGGTTTTCCCTGGAGGAGCACTGATTTTGATTGAGATAAACTTATCTAATCTTGTAAATTCGGATTTAGTCCAAAGATACCTAAAAGAGGAGAGGCTAAGGTGAAAACCCGCAAAAGGCGTTTTGAGACCAAAAAAAAAAAGAGAAAAAGAAAAATGGAGAGGCCAAGGTGAAAACCCGCAAAGGGCGCCTTGAGACCAAAGGGTTTTGAGTTGAAACCCCAAAAAGGGCGACTCAAATTTTGATAAAGATGGGGCATACGGTAGCCTTGCTATGCTTGAATTAACAATGAAAAAGTATGCTATGTCTTGGGGCATCAACAAAGTACTTTGGATCTTCTAAACACATGTTGAGTTCAAGGCAGTCTTCATGGAATTTGTATATGGAAGCCCAAGCTGCGATATCTAGGGCACCTAGTCTTTGTCCTATTCATATTAAATTTATTATCTTTGGGTTCTTTTTCTTCTCAAAATATGTTCCTAGTTAATTTCTTTTGTATTTTTGATAATTTATTCAATTCTGACTATCTTTGAGATAAGTTTATTTGTTACCCGTTATTCATAAGCATGTTGCATTGAAATAATGATTAAATTTTCACAAAAGAAGTTCTATAGATTACTCTGGAGATTTCTAGATAATACAAGAAACTGAAATAGGACAATTGTTTAAGAATTTCTATGTGTAAGGATTGGAAGTACTTGAGAAAGTCTAGATTGAGACTATTTCTTTTTTTGGTCTAAATGGTGATTGGACAAAATAATGAACTATTGCGACAAAAAGGCGCAATATTAATCCTAAGAGAAGATCATTTTACAAGCATTCTCATTGGGTCATAGCCTTCAGGGAACGGTATGACAGACCAAGTCGATGTGAAAAGATTCAAAACCATTAAATTACGGTAGAATGGATTGAAGTTAGAATAGATCCTTTACCCTTAAATTGCAGTAGGGAAGGGTTGTAAAGTTCGGATCCTAAATCATGGTGGGATGGTTTGAAGACGGTATAAGCCTTGTATCCCTAGGGTTCAAGTGGAGTGAGCCTTAAAATTTCCATGGGGCAAATTATTTGAACAGAATATGATACTTCAAGAAGAACGAAGATGAAACCTTGATGAATAAATCAGCGATGACACCTGAAATAGGAATCATTCTCATAACATTTTTGCATTCATATATCATAGCACGTCTAAATAGGAGTATTTGACTCATTTCGATCAGGGCATCCTAATTATTAGGCATAAGCATATACCCGTTCTACAGGTTATGTTCCTTAGAGGACAATGTAGTAGGGTAGATTGAAGATATTAGTCTGGCATCCCTGAGGTTGCAGGGAGCAGACTAAAAATGGCAGATCTGGCATTCCTGAAGTTGCAATGAAGCAGATCAAAGATATCAGTCTGGCATCCCTGAGGTTGCAGGGGGCAGACTGAAGATAGCAAATCTCGCCTTCTTGAGTTTGTAGTGAAGCGGATCAAAGATATCAGTCTGGCATCCTTGAGGTTGCAGGGAGCAGACTAAAGATGGCAGATCTAGCCTTCCTGAAATTGTTGTGAAGCAGATCGAAGATACCAGTCTGGCATCCCTGAGGTTGCAGGGAACAGACTGAAGATAGCAGATCTGGCCTTCTTGAAGTTGCAGTGAAACATATCGAAGATACTAGTCTGGCATCCTTGAGGTTGCAGGGAGCAGACTAAAGATAGCAGATCTGGCCTTCCTGAAGTAGTAGTGAAGCAGATCGAAGATTCCAATCTGGCATCCCTGAGGTTGCAGGGAGCAGACTAAAGATAGCAGATCTAGCCTTCCTAAAGTTGTAGTAAAGTAAATCGAAGATACCAGTCCGGCATCCCTGAGGTTGTAGGGAGCAGACTGAAGATAGCAGATCTGACCTTCCTGAAGTTACAGTGAAGCAGATCAAAGATACCAGCCTTATCTCCTTGAAGTTGCAGTGGAGTAGACTGAAGATTAAGAACCTTATCTCCCTAAAGTTGCAGTGGACCAAGATGAAGTTGCACGTCTTGCCTCCTTGAGCTTAAAGTGGAGTAGACTAAAAAATAGCAGATCTTGCCTTCCTGAGTTTGCAGTGAAGCAGATCGAAGATACCGGTCTGGCATCTCTGAGGTTGCAGGGAGCAGACTAAAGATAGTAGATATTGCCTTTTTGAAAGTTGCAGTGAAGTAGATTGAAGCTGTCAAACTTACAGTCCAATTACAGAGAAGTAAAGTTGAAGTTCCAATTCCCCTGAAATTGCAGTTGGATGGAAGCCATTTGAAGAAGATGAGGACCAAGAAGTCAAGACTTGGCAAGACCGGGTAAAATTGGTCCTTTTATAGTCTTTGCTCTATTCCCGTTACACGACAATGAGCAAAGAGGGGCAGTTGTAATAGGCCCAATTTTCCCGGGCTATACAATAAACCAAATTAAACCAAAAAAATAATAAAAGTCCCTTTATAGTCCATTTACAGCCCAAAACTATTACCTTAATAACCCATTACACCCGTGACCTAATTACTAAAAACCTGATTAGCCCAATCCTAATCTAATCCATACCCAAGATAAACCAAGAAGCCCAAACCTGAAATGGCCCAAAACCTAAATCTTTCCAGCAAGGGTCAGAAACCCTAGCCCTCTTCACATACGTCGCAACCCTCAACCCCGCTGTCGAGCATTACACCTTCATCAGCGTAAATCTGGCCTTATCATTTTCGAAGATCTCGTCTTTCACCTGCAAAAGGAAAGAAACACAGCAGAAACAGCAAACATAGCAACAAATAGAGCAAATCAAGATTGTAAATATTTATTGTTTTCGATTTTGTTAGCTATAAAAACAAGAAGCAAAAAAACAGTGTAGGTGACTTACGATTTTTACGATTACGAATACAATACACAAAAATAAAGACAGAGGAGGTGATTTTCATTTTTGATATTCTGTTTGGTCTTTGCTTTAACAATTTTCTTTTATCTATCGTTCTATAAACGCAAAACCCAATATACATGCAAAAATAGATTTTAAAGAACGAGGGAAAATAGTTTATATTTGGTTTTTTATTTGTTTTTGTGCAAAATATTACTAAAAAGTAAAAAGAAAGAAAACTTACCCTTGAAACCGCTGGAAAATTCGCGACTTTTGGAGTTCCAGCCACCGTGCACGATGGCCGACGGCGGTGGCCGATGTGGTGGTCTGACGCCTGAGCAATGGTTGGAAATCGCATGGAGAGGGGAGGTTGAGAGCATTATTCTGTTTTTTTTTTTAGGAGTTAAGAAAATAAGTTTTTTTTGAAAATTTTTAATTTAAATACATGAAGCAAAACGGTGTCGTTTTGCTTTAGGCACTTAAGAGTCAAAACGGCGCCGTTTCACATGACCCTCGTGCAAACCGACCCGACTCGGGGAGGATCCGCGTGTTTTTGTTAAAAGGGATATTTGCTCTATAGGCCCTTCCGCATGTTCGTATTTTTGTAATTACGTCCAATCGCATCTTTCTTTATTTTCAATTTGGCCCTAAATTATGGCCTTTGTTCCAATTTGGTCCTTAAGGCCATTTTAAGGCAGATGTTGGAACGCCTTCCAATCTGATCCTTTTACACTTCTATTTCAAATTCTATTTTTATTTTAATTTGATCCTTGTTTCCCTTTATTTATATTTCTAATTATTTTAATATTATATATAATAAACTATTATTTACTATTTATATTCGGCTATTTTATCAAATTATATTATTTTAAAATTTGTATATTATTATATACTGTATATTATTTTAAAATTTGTATTTAAATTGTTTTATCATTAACACAGATTTTTCATATATTACCTATTTTAAATATGTATATTTTTTTATATGTATATATTAGATTATTATTATATTATATATGTTTTTTCCTTTATATTTATACATATTTCTTTATAATTAAAGTTTTATAACCCTTTTTTTTATCAAAAGCCTATATATTACTTATTTTTTATGTATTTATATTATTCATATTAGTTTTTTGGCCATATCACTTTTTATAAAAAAAATTTTTGTTATAGTATTTAATCATTTCGTTTAAATTACTCACCTTATCTTTCTGTATACATTTTATTTATGTTTAAATTCTCATATTTATTTCTTTTTTTCCATAAATTTTTAAATCGTTATTATCTACTCTATTTTTTATTTTATTTATTTTTTTGATTATTCATATTCTTGAAATTAAAATCTATTATTTTATTTGTTTTAACATTATTATTATTTCTTATATTATCTGCTATGTTATTCTTTTATTTGGTCGATTATGTTAGTGTGCTTTATATTTTCTTGAAAAATCGTTCTTTGGTATTAATGTAACATTTTATTCAAATCATGGTTTTAAAAAATATACTTTATTTAATTACTACGTTTCATCCAAAAGTTTTTCCTAAATAAGGCAATGTTTGGTGTTTATAAATTCGGAAAATAGTCCCCTAACGTGCTGGGTTTCGATTTTCCGTTCGGTTAAGCAACTAAATATCCTTTTAATAAATTTTGTAAATCATGGGATGATTTTGGTTATGAGGGTTTAAAACATCGTGTCCTAACGTGCTGGATGTGATATTTGTATTTTTTCGAAGCAAATGAATCTCAAGTTTCAAACTCAAAATTGTTCAAGTTTACAAAAAAGGATCATGTTTTAAAATCTTTTCGAATTTTTGACATTAGAAAAAAATAATCAATTTGGTACCAATTTTGGGCGTTACGAGGGTGCTAATCCTTCCTCGTACGTAACCGACTCCCGAATCCGTTTTCTCGAATTTTGTAAGCCAAAATCAATGTTTTGAAATAAAACGTTTTATAAGGTGATCCAATCACACCTAAGCAAAAGAGATTGGTGACGACTCCATTTTTCGTTTTAAAAAGTCGACCCTGTTTTTTCAAAATTTAAAAATGGTTTCGACATATGCATCATTTAAATATTCGCATTAATGATAAAAAGTGAAATAAATAATATAAAAAATTTAAAATAATTAATGTACAAAACAATTTGAAAATAAAGCAACTTAAAATAAATAATATATAACAACTTAAAATAACATACAAAAAGTCTAAAATAAATAATATGTAAAAAGAAATTTAAAAATAAATAATGTACATAAATGGAGTTTTAAAATAAATAGTATATAAAAATTTGAAAATAAATAATATGTATAAAAAGAAGTTTAAGAATAAACAGTATGCATAAATCTATAATAATAAAAGAATTCCAAAATAATATATAAAAATATTTTAAAATAAACAAATAAAGCAATGTGAAAATCAATAATATATACAAAAAAATTTAAAAAATATATATTAAAACAGTTTAAAAATGAATAATGAATTCTATATAAAATAATTTAAAATGAATAATAGTTCAAAAAAGTTGAAATTAAATAAAAGAGGACTCAATTGAAATCAGAACAAAATCAAGAGGATGATTTGTAAATAAATAAATCATTAAAATGAAATTTGGGACTAAAATAAGTTGCACGCAAACGAGTAGGGGTCAAATATGCAATTATTCCAAACTCCCTAAACGCGTCGTTTGAATTCTAATCTGTTAAAAGACTTGAGGATTAAATTGGAACTCAAAAAAAAAAAATGCAGGGCCAAATTGAAAAGAATAAGAAAAAGTAATAAACGGACTAAATCAAAAAAAATCAAAAAGGCAAAAGGGCTAAAAGCGCAAATTGCCCATCAGAGTGAAAACACGCGGATCCTTTAGGCAGGTCCGGTGGCGCGTGCGGGTCAGGGCATGAAACGGCATCGTTTTGGCACTAGTGCTAAGGCACAAAACGGTGCCATTTTCCAAGCTATACAAATCACCCCTTTTTTTCAAAATTTTCATTTTAACCCACCTTAAAAAAACAAACAAAAATTCTCTCAACTCCTTTCTCCCCTCCGAACTCTAGCCAGGGATTTGGCACCGGCTACCGCACCGGCCACCGGTCACCAGCTACGGAGCCACCATCCACGGTGGCAAGGGAATGCCAAAAGCCTCCCTTTTGAAGCCCACAACCTGTGGAGCACGGATTTGAGGCCCAAAGTCTAAAAAAACAAAAAAACACCTCAAAAACCACAAGACCTTTCAGTTTTCGACCACTGGTCCACGGCAATGGCTTCCTCAACCGTTCACGGTGTTGGAAAGCCGGACAGTTGGTAAGTTTCTTTCTCCTTTTCCTTTATTATTATTATCGTATGTAAAAAAATAAAATAAACCAAATGAAAATGAAAACAGAAACTTTAAAACGAAAAATAAATGGTCACCTTCTAAAA
Source organism: Gossypium stocksii (assembly GCA_020496765.1). Lineage (NCBI taxonomy): Eukaryota > Viridiplantae > Streptophyta > Magnoliopsida > Malvales > Malvaceae > Gossypium > Gossypium stocksii. The sequence goes on from CM035630.1 coordinate 35,458,773, forward strand.
AAGGTGTTCTGCTTTTCTTGATTCACAATTTTTTTGTTCGTATTCGATTGATATTCGTAGAAAAAAAAGAAAAATATTCAAAGAGTAAAAGCCTGAAAATTTGAATAAATCACCTTTCAAATTTTTTTTTTTTGCTTCTATTTTTTTTATCGATCCCCTTTTACATTGGTGTTTTGTGGCCTTTATAGCCAAACGAGTACATTGTTTTTACATTTTTGCTACTGTCTTGCTTTTGCTTCTGTCTCTTTTTTTTTGTGTGTGTTTGCAAGCATTGACGGAGGCGGATTTGTGCTGACAGGGGCAACGACAGGCTATGGATAAGGTGTGGTGCTAGGCTAAGGATTTTAGGGTTTTTTGTTTGTGGGCTAGGGTTAAGTTGGGCTTTATTTTGGGTTTTAATTTGGGTCTCAGGTTTTGGGCCTATTTATTGTAATAGGACTTGGGACAATTTTAACTTGGTTTATTATTTCTATTTTTCATTATTTTTTGTATGGTTTATGGGCTCGGGCAAAATAGGCCTATTACAGCTGCCCCTCTTTGCTCATTATTGTGTAACAGGAATGGAGTAAAGATCTAAAAATGGCCAATTTTGGCCGGTTTGGTTGAATCCTGACTTCTTGGCACTCCTCTTCTTTAAGTTAACCTCATTCCCTCCCACTGCAATCTTTAGGGGTATAGGAATTAGTGCTTCAATCCACTCCAATGTAATTTCAGAGGGAAAAGATTTGTAGCTTCGATCTACTCCGCTGAAACTTTAAGGAGATAAGAATCATAGTCTTTAGTCCTCTCCGCTGCGCTTTAGGGTGATAAGGCTGGTGTATTTTCTTGCTCTACTACAACTTTAAAGGGATAAGGCGTGGCTTCAATTTGCTTCTCTACAACTTCAGGAAGATAAGATTTGCCATAATTTGTAGCTTCAATCTATTCCACTACAACTTTAGGGAAATAAGATTCGCTATCTTCGACCTGCTCCGTTGTAACTTCAGGGAGATAAGGTTAGTGTCTTCAATCTACTTCACTGCAACTTCAAGAAGATAAGATCCGCCATAATTTGTAACTTCAATCTATTCCACTACGACTCCAGGGCAATGAGATTTGCTTTCTTCAGTCTACTCCACTGTAACTTTAGGGAGATAAGGCTTGTGGCTTAAATCTGCTCCGCTACTTCTTCAGGAAGATAAGATTCGCCATCTTGGATCTGCTCCATTGTAATTTCAGGGAAAAGAGATTTGTAGCTTCAATATACTCCATTGGACTTTAAGGAGATAAGAATTTGTAATTTCAACCTACTCCACTGCAACTTCAGGGAGACAAGGTTTGTTTATTTTCTTGCTCCATTGCAACTCCAGGGAAACAAGATTTGCTATCTTCAGTCTACTTCGCTGCAACTTCAAGGAGATAAGGCTGGTGGCTTCAATCTACTTCACTGCAACTTTAGGGAAATAAGATTCTCCATCTTTGATCTACTCCACTTGCTACTTCCGGGAGATAAGACCTACTACTTCAATCTGCTCCACTGCTACTTCAGAGAGATGAGATTTTTGGATTCACCAATATTGCTACACTGTCCTCTGGGGGACATGACTTGTAGAATCAGTTTCATGGGCATATGCTTGTACCTAATGATTAGGATGCTATGATTAGAATGAATCAAATACACCTAACTAGATGTGTTATGAATGATATATGAATACATAAATGTCATGAGAATGATCCCTTTTTAATGCTCAGGGTGTAATCACTCGTTGTTCATCAGGGCTTTATGTAACACCCTACGACCTTCATCCGTCGTCGGACTAGGGTCACTAGGTACTAATTTAACAAAAGGCAATTTACAGAACACAACATTACTTAACCTTAGCCGAAAGTGAGTATGCAATTCCTTTCTGAAATGAACCTTACAGCTAATCAAATTTTAATCTTCCTATGTTATACATATTATAGCCTAATAGAGTTCCATATAATCGAAGTTGATAAGATTCAATTCACTATGTGCCGATTTCAAACATACATAATCTATACCATTCAAATAATCAATTCTTCAATCCAAAGTCGTGCACAAGATCATTCTAGACTATGAAATTCACCATTAAAACTTGAGACAACTATCAAGATAATCACAGTGAACATTTATCAAAAGCAACCATACAATTTCATCAATACACACATTTATGCTTATTGAATTGATAAGCCATCTTCGCATGGCTTAATATATATACATCATTGAATATTACTAGTTCAAACTCAAAAGTCAAACCTATACATGCCATTATCGAAATTAAGTTGCTAAGGTTACCAAAATCAGCTTGGATAGTATGGATGAATTCGACTTTGAATTTCCCGAGACCGTAGCTAGCGAACGAGGTCTATAAAACAGAAAGTCAAAGGCAAACAGAGTAAGCATTTCTACGCTTAGTAAGTTTTAAGCAATGCGACCATTTAAACTCAATTGAATATCAATCAATCAAATTCTCAAATAACATTCCTTTGGTCTAATACCCGTTTTGGCTGAACATAACATACTAGCATTGAACAAGCATTGAACATTTTAACTTCTCCTGAATCTGAATTCATATCACATATACAATTTTATTTTATCCACACGGTTTCATCCCTTGACCGAATGTATCCAAATCATTTACAATTTAAACTAGCACTTATACACATATTCACACATTTCATGCTATTCCCCATTTTGGTCGATTATGCATATATACACAAGGTAAAGTTTAACATAATTTCACTTGAATCGAAATTCGTATATCGCGAATAAATCATAGACTCTCATATAACCTTATACAATGGTCGGAGTAACATCGTCTCAATGAATACTTATAATTTAATCCGAATTTAATTCACAAACGAGTATATAATACATACCTGACCGACTTAGGGCATTAAGCATATTTGTTGGGATTATTACCGCGAAATCATATAATTCCAGCATGAATGCCTGCGAGACTTTAGCTCGGATATAATTCCAGCACGAATGCATGCGGGACTTTAGCTCGGATATAATTCCAGCATGAATGCCTGCGGGACTTTAGCCCGGATATAATTCACTGAGTTTTATTCATATTTATCCACATGCTAATACATTTCACAAGGCCTATCACATTTGCAATTCACTTGCTATATTCAAAAATAAACACATTTTATACACTTTGACCGCATATCACAAATATCATTCGACCTTAAAACATGTGTACACCTTTCACTAACCCTTCGGTTCAACAAACAAACACACAAAGATCACATGTTCAATTCAATGTCTTAGCTTGTTCCCTAATAGCCATTCGGCTATATACCATATATATAAATTATTTCACAAACAACCTTGTTCAAGTACGGTCAATAGGCCATAATTCATCTAACATGCATATATCATGTTATCTTTAGTTATATGCTAGGTTTGATTACTCAAAACTTACCTCAAAGGTTGTTGGATGATTGAAAACAGCTATTCGAGTACTTTGGCTTTCCCCCTATCCGAATTTGGTCCTTGATGCTCTTGAGCTTAATATAAACAAAATTCCATTTATCAAAATCCTATAATGCTAGCTTACAGCCGAATGTTCCTTAAGGTAACCAAGGTATATATATATAAAAATAAATTACCACATAAATAAAAGAAATCACACTTTCCTTTAAACACAAGCATCACTCCACTCATTCTCAAAATACCATTCGGCCAAATGTTCATGCATAGACTAATATTCACATCATATTCGATTAGCATATAAGCAAAAGCTAACAATTTAAACATCCTTAATAAGAGTCATGCTAAGGCCGAATTTCAATTACCAAGCAAATCACACACACATATATATATATCTCTACTCATTATACATATACATCAACCATCCAAAAACTTCATACACCCTAGTCATGGCCGAATGCTCATATAAATCTTGAATCACCTTTAACACATTGCCGAAGTACATTAAACTATAATGACCGAATTCACAAGGTTACAATGGCTCTAAGTAGTTTCAACTCAACCTTATAATTATCAAACTACTCCATGTTCAACTTGTAAATTCATTCAACCATTACTTAAGCAATTAATTTAACATTAAACCTTGAACACATACAAAACATATTACAAATTTATCATCAAGCTCACATTCGGCATTAATGCCACATCCTTTAACAATCTAACATTTTAATCTAAACTAAAACGTAGTTTCTTCCCAATTTACAATCCTTCAAGCACATATATTAACTTCCAAACACAACTATACTTGTAAAAACATCAATTAAACATTTAACCAAATCATTTGTTTTCCAAAAGACATAGCCGAAAGTTCCCTTGAGCTAATTTAGTCAGACCAAGCAATAATTGCATTATTTAAGCATATTAACACATATTCCTTTAAAAAAACTAACCACATAACATCTCTCCAACACTCCACAATGAAATTTTATCAACAAAGGTCAAAAGCGTCAAATATTTCAATAATGGCAGAATGAGGCATTCACAATCAAACCAAAAATTTATTCATGGGCTATGTCACAAGCCTAACTATCAACCAAAATTCATAAAACTTAAGGAAAATAACTTGATTCCTCACCTTAATTAGATGCCACAATGACCGAATGTTGGCTTTCTTCCCCAATTCTTTTTTTTTCTTTAAGTTTCGGCTATGAAGAACAAATGAAACAACTTTGTTCTTTTCACTCCACTTTTATTATTTTATTATACTTTAATATAATATACAGCCAATTAGCTTAAAATTTCTAATATAAAAACATATATTTGTATCAAATAAATCACCATGGCCGGCCACTAAAGAATTAAATGGAAAATTGACATGCAAGTCCTATTATTTTAAAACCATAGATTAATCGGTCCTCTAATTATAACCTATTACACTTTCAAAGTTTCACACATAAGTCCCTTTTAATTAATTTCACATCCAATAACAAAAATCAAAGTATCAAAACTTCACATATGCATTTTTCACATACAATAGGCACGAAATTTAACATTCAATTATTTATATGACTCGGTTTAGTGGTTCCGAAACCACTTTCCGACTAGGGTCAAATTAGGGCTATCACACTTTATCACTGACATATTATGTTGCCTTCTTGCTCGGCTGGTACCTTCGACAGAAAACCTGAGGAAACAATTTCATTTTGCTCAATTATTTTGCCCCACTACAACTCAGAGGAGATAAAACTTGGTTTCTTCTATCCATCCCACTGAAACTCAGGGGTATAGGATTTATAATTTCTTCAATCCACCCCACTGCAACTCAGGGGTATAGGATTCGTATCCTCTTCAATCCATCCCCATTGCAACTCCGGGGTATAGGATTTGTGGTTTGTTCAATTTACTAATCTGTTACCATTCTCTGGGTGACACGACCAGATATGTATGCATTGTAATATCCCGAATTAGGGCCTAACCAGATTAGTGGTTTCGTGACCACAAATCTGAGATAGAAATAATTATTTTATAATTATTTTGAGGTTTGTGATACGATTCATGATTGTGTGAAAATTTCGTGAGAAATTCTGTGCATAAAGTGCTTAATTTGAAATTAGGGACTGAATCGAATAAGTTGCAAAACTTGCATTTTAGAAGCTTTTAGTATGAAATTGCTTTGGAATATTAATTAGGAGGTCTTAAATAGCAATTTGACCAATTTCTAAAATTTTGGACAAAAATGGGCTTGTACATGAAATTTTCAAAGAAAGGCATTAAAGGTATTTTGGTCATTTGGTAATTAAAAGATTAAAAAAGGGAAAAAGATGGCAAAATATGTCCATCTTCTTCATTAGCACAAAATTTCAAGGGTTCTCCATAGCTAGGGTTTCTTTCAAGCTTCCAAGCTCCATAGTAAGTGATTCCAAGCCTCGTTTTTAATGTTCTTTACGTTTTCGAAGTCCCGGTAACTTATTTAACTTATGCTAGCAATAATTCAACCTAAGGTTCATATTTGGAAAAATACCCATAGGTGAAATTTGTTTATTTTGGTGTTTTATGATAGAAAATGAGGTTTTAAATTATGCTAGACAACTTGTGCTACTTGGTTTTAAGTGAAAATGAGAAACGGCTTAATTAGTAGAAATACCTATTGTTCATAAGTAAATGTTATAGTGGGAATTTGAGGTTGCTGTTAGTAAATAAATGATCAGCATGTCCTAAAACATAAGAATTTGGGATAAAGTTTAATTTTCGAGCTTTGGGAAAAAAGTGTAAATATGCAAAAGTTTAGGGGCAAATGCATAATTTTGACAAAGTTAGGGTCAAGGATCGTTTTGATAAATGTGAGTATTAAATAAGCTGAATGTGTTATTTTAGATCAAGAGAAACGAGATTCGAGTCGTGATCGAGGGAAAAACAAAGTTTACGAGGAATAGGCTCGATTCTTAACATTTTGTATCGAGGTAAGTTCATGTGTAAATAAGGTAACATAATAGTTATTTTAAATGATTTAATGTTATTTATATGATATGATACTTATTATCATGAAATATTATGCTTTGTGAATTATTATTTAGTAATATACAAATTATGTGAGCTACTTGATAAATATGAAATGTTACCAAATATCGGTTCCGACATTTCGAGGAAGACGACCAAGAGGTGCGATTGAAGAGAATCCCATTTGAACCTTGGGAATAGATTAGGATACAAGTGACATGTCACTAGGATGATTGAGTTCCGAACTCGTTGAGTTGAGTCCGAGTTCGTGAAATGTAACTAGGCATCCGAGCTCGTTGAGTTGAGTTTGAGTTCACTTATGGATGCGAACGCCCGAGCTCGTTGAGTTGAGTCCGAGTTCGCTTATGGGAGGGTTACATGGTAGCTTGGCTATATAAATTCCGTAGGCTATTGATTTGTCTAGCTACGGATATGACACTTATGTATGTGAAATCCATGTATCCGAGTTATATTCTGATGAGTTCAACGGGTAGATTTTTAAATGAATAATGAGAAAGCCTAAACGAAAGAGGTATGTTGGAAAGTATGGTGAAAGAGGAAGTTGGACAGGTATGAGCCTAAATCTCGAGTTGAGAACTTGGTAAGACAAGAATGTGGTAAAATATCAAGTATTCTTGTGTCATGAATGTTTTAATGATATTATGTAATTGGTGGTTATGTTGATTTGCATAGTTATGTTACCTGTTATTTACATGTGAATTTACTAAGCATTTATGCTTACTCCCTCCTTTTCATTCATTGTAGTTTTGACAAGCCAGCTTGGAAATCGGGAAGGGTCGAAGGAACGTGCACACTATCCGGGACAAATTGGTATAATGGCTTGTATATTGAATATGGCATGTATAGCATTATAATCATTTTGTGTAAATAATCTTATGACATGGTGATGGCATGGCAAGGAAATGCTTGGAAATGATTAGCCATTGGAATGGCCAATCTAGATTATATTTGGTGTCATGTATGTTTAATGTGTTACTTAGTCCATGAAAAGCCATAGAAAGATGAATTTTGTTATAAAACAGAATTTTGCAACAACAATGACGTGAGTTTGAAAAATTACTAAAAATAGTAGAGACAAGATTAGATGGTGAATAAAATATGAAATTGAATCTTATTTTGTATATTTTTATATGGAAGAAACGAAACAGGTAACAGAGTTGTATTTTATGAGATATTTGGGTTTTGGTGGAACAAGGTCAGAGCAATTTCTGAATCCCTTGTTATGATTTTAGAAATTCGCTAAAAAATGTAAAAAAACTAATTAAGATTCATACTATATATGTATAGATTCCTTATTGAGTCTAGTTTTATAAGAAATAAACGGCATAGTCATTTCAATTTTGTACAGGAAGAAAAGTAATTCGTAGTGAACAGAGGTAAGAGCAGTCGAACGCTAAAATAGGGGAAACTTTAACTAATAAACTGTACTAATTGGCCTATCCAAAAATTCTAGAAAACTATTAGTAGATAGATATATGAATCTAGTTTCAAAGGAAATTTACAGAGCTTAATTTCGAGTTTCATAACTCGAGATATGATTTTTTTAGCGACTTTGATGCAGATAGATAGCTTATTACAAATGTTAAAATAAATGGTTTAAATTCGTTTAAGTGATAAATTAAGTTTAGTAACACCTCAAGCTCGACTCCGGCGATGGTCTCGGGTAAAAGGGTGTTACATTTGGTGATATCAGAGTAGGTTTAGTCGATTCTCGGACTAATGTGTTGAATGTACGAGTTTTGCTATACATGCCATATATATATATTGTGATAGTGTGACGACTTCTGAACTTTTAAGTGATTTTTTTATAGTAAATCCAGCTGTGGCTGATGATGTAGAGAGTAATGCACCAGCTCTGGCTGAAGGGGCGGTGCTGACTGAAAACCCACCTCCTACTGTTGGTCAAAAAGGAGGAGAAGAGGCCCGGGAAGCCTTTCTCCAGATGATGAGTGCTGGGTATAATGAGTTCGTTCGTATGAACCCGAATGCACAACCTCCCTCGATTCCTCAACATGTACCCCCGATGCCTCAAGGTTTGGATCTGATGAATTACATAGAACTCTAGTTGACAGAATTTGCAAGTAAGGGGTTCAAGAATTCAGGGCAAATGTTGATGACGATGCTGAGAAAGCAGAGTTTTGGCTTGAGAATTCTATTTGGGTATTTGAAGAATTGTCTTGCACACCTGAAGAATGCTTGAAATGTGCTATATCTTTGTTGAGGGATTCAACCTATTATTGGTGGAAGACATTGGTTTCTGTGGCACCGAAAGAGAAGGTGACTTGGGAGTTCTTTCAAGAAGAATTTCGGAAGAAGTACATCAGTGAAAGATTTATTGATCAGAAGTGTAAGGAGTTTCTTGAATTGAAACAAGGCAACATGACAGTTACTGAATACGAAAGGGAGTTCGTTCGGTTGAGTAAGTACGCTAGAGAATGTGTTCCTTCAGAGGCTAAAATGTGTAGATGATTTGAAGATGGACTTAATGAAGACATAAAAGTATTTGTTGGAATTCTTGAATTAAAAGAAATGGTAGTACTTGTTGACCGGGCTTGTAAGGCTGAAGAACTACTTAAAGAGAAGAAAAAGATAGAGGCTGAGACTCGAAATTGGAAGAAAAGGCCGATGAGTAGTTCATTCTCACAGCAGTCTGGAAAATCTAGAAACATGAATCCTCGTTCTCAAGTTTCGGTTGGACAATCATATGGAAATTCTAAGAAGCAAAATGTGAGTTCTAAGTCTCAAACTACTTCTGTGGCTAGTGTGGGAAACTCGAGATTTGTTAAGCCCGAGTGCCAGTGGTGTGGTAGAAATCATTTTGGTCCATGTAGAGTAAATGAATGTTTTTGATGTGGTTCTTCGGATCATTTTATTAGAGACTGCCCAGAGAAAATTGAAAAAGAAAAATTTCAGAGTGTAAAAACTAGTGGTGCAGACTCGAGAGGAAGGTATTCGAGAAAAGCTGGGAATGAAGCAAGCAGCAAGAATATAGTAAGAGATTCAGCAGGTAAACCTGAAGCAAGAGCTCCAGCTAGAACTTATGCTATAAAAGCACGTGAAGATGCTTCCTCACCCGACGTGATTACTGGTATATTTCTCTTTATGATGTTAATATTATTTCTTTGACTGATCCCGATTCTACTCATTCATATGTGTGCATGAAATTGGTGTCTAGTATGAATATACCTGTTGAGAACACAAAATTTATGATTAAAGTGTCAAACCCGTTAGGCAAATGTGTCATAGTTGATAAAGTATGCAAGAAATGTCCTTTAATGATTCGGGGTTATTATTTTCCGGCCGACTTGATGTTGTTGCTGTTTGTTGAATTTGATGTTATCTTGGGTATGGATTGGTTGACATTGCATGATGCTATAGTAAATTGTAAACAAAAAGTTATTGAATTAAAGTGTGAAAATGGTGAAATTCTGCGGGTTGAATCAAACAAATCAGAGGCATTATCTAGTGTGATTTCTTCGATGTCGGCTCAGAGATATTTGAGAAAGGGTTATGAAGCTTATTTAGCGTATGTGCTGAATACAAAAGAAATTGAAAAGAAAGTTGAATTAGTGTCGATTGTGTGTGAGTTTGCGGATGTATTCCAGAGGAGTTGCCGGGTTTGCCTCCAGTCAGAGAAGTAGAATTTGGTATTGAGTTGATACGAGGAACAGCTCCGATCTCGATTGCTCCGTATAGATTGGCACCTGTAGAGTTGAAAGAATTAAAGTCGCAGTTGCAAGAGTTGACTGACAAAGGCTTTGCGAGACCGAGTTTTTCGCCTTGGGGTGTTCCTGTATTATTTGTGAAAAAGAATGATGGTTCTATGATATTGTGTATAGACTATTGACAATAAAATAAGGTGACAATCAAGAACAGGTATCCGTTACCGAGAATTGATGATTTGTTTGATCAGTTAAAAGGAGCGACATGGTTTTCAAAGAATGACTTGAGGTCTGGATACTACCAACTGCGAGTAAAAGAGTCAGATGTGCCTAAAACTGCTTTTAGAACAAGGTATGGTCACTATGAATTTTTAGTTATGCCATTCGGATTAACAAATGCTCCTGCTGTGTTTATAGATTTGATGAATCGCATATTTCGACCATACTTGGACAAATTTGTTGTAGTATTTATAGATGATATCCTGATTTATTCGAAAGATGAGACAGAGGATGCCGAGCACTTGAGGATAGTTTTGCAAACTTTGAGAGATAAGCAGTTGTATGCCAAGTTTAGTAAGAGTGAATTCTGGCTTCGAGAAGTGGGATTTTTAGGTCATATTGTTTCAGGTGATGGTATACGGGTTGATCCTAGTAAAATTTCGGCTATTGTTGATTGGAAACCACCGAAGAATGTAACTGAAGTTAGCAGTTTCTTGGGGCTAGTGAGATATTATCGGTGATTTGTGAATGGATTTTCTATAATTGCTGCTCCTATGACCATACTACTCCGAAAGGATGTCAAATTTGAGTGGACAGAAGAGTGTCAACAGAGTTTTGAGAAATTGAAAAAGTTATTGACTGAAGCACCAATGTTGGTACAACCTGAATCAGGTAAATAATTTGTGGTGTATAGTGATGCTTCCCGAAATGGTTTGGGATGTGTACTTATGCAAGAAGGAAAGGTTGTGGCTTATGCTTCGAGGCAGTTAAAATCTCACGAAAGGAATTATCCGACTCATGACCTGGAACTGGCTGCTATAGTGTTTGCTTTGAAGATTTGGTGACATTATCTGTATGGGGAAAAGTGCCAAGTATATAATGACACAAAAGTCTTAAATACTTGATGTCACAGAAAGACTTGAATTTGAGACAACGGAGATGGTTAGAATTGTTGAAAGATTACGAGCTTGTGATTGATTACCATCCGAGAAAAGCGAATCTGGTTGCCGATGCCTTGAGTAGAAAATTGTTGTTTGCTTTGGAAGCTATGAATACTCAGTTGATGGTGTTGGATGATGGTTCGATTTTAGCGGAGTTGAGAGCAAGACCGATGTTTTTAGAAGAGATTTGTAAAGTTCAGAAAAACGACAAAGAACTGCAAGCTAAAAGGAAGGAATGTGAGATTGATACAGGATCAGATTTCAAAATCGATTCGGATGGTTGCTTGATGTTTAAAAATTAGGTTTGTGTACCGAAAAATGATGAGCTAATTCAAAAGATCTTGCAGGAAGCACATAATGGCTGTTTGTCGATTCATCCAGGCCGTACGAAAATGTATAATGACTTGAAGAAAATGTATTGGTGGAATGGAATGAAAAGAGATATATCGGAGTTTGTATCGAAATGCCTAATTTGTCAACAAGTGAAAGCTGAACACCAAGTGCCTTCGGGACTACTTCAGCCTATCATGGTTTCCGAATGGAAATGGGATCAAATTACTATGGATTTTGTATCGGGGTTGCCATTGACTCTGGGAAAGAGAGATGCCATCTGGGTAATAGTTGATAGACTGACTAAATCAGCTCATTTTATTCCGGTACGTACCGATTATTCTCTTAATAAGTTGGCTGAATTGTATATCAGTGAGATTGTTAGACTTCACGGGGTACCTTTGTCAATCATTTCGGATAGAGATCTGAGATTTACCTCGCGGTTTTGGCAAAAGTTACAAGAGGCATTAGGTACGAAGTTAAATTTCAGCACTGCTTTCGATCCACAAACTGATGGACAATCAGAGAGAGTAATTCAGATTCTTGAAGACATGCTCAGATGTTGTGTATTGGAATTTCAAGGAAGTTGGGAAAGATACTTACCGTTGGTGGAATTTGCTTACAATAACAGTTATCAGACGAGCTTGAAGATGGCACCTTATGAAGCATTGTACGGTCGCAAGTGTCAGACACCGTTGTATTGGACTGAACTCAAAGAGAATCATATTTATGGAGTTTATCTAATAAAAAAAACTGAAGACAAAGTGAAGGTGATTCGAGATTGTTTGAAAGCTGTTTCGGATAGACAGAAATCTTATGCGGATTTGAAACGAAAGGAAATCGAGTTTCAAGTCAGTGATAAGGTATTTTTAAAAGTGTCTCCATGGAAGAAAGTTCTTAGATTTGGACGGAAAGGCAAGTTGAGTCCGCGTTTTATCGGACCGTGTGAAATAATTGAAAGAATTGGACCGGTAGCCTATTGGTTAGCATTGCCATCTGAATTAGAGAAGATTCATGATGTGTTTCACGTATCTATGTTACGTCGGTATCGTTCAGATCCTTCACATGTAATTTCACCGACAGAAATTGAGCTACGACCGGATATGACTTATGAAAAAGAATCGATTAAGATTTTAGCTCGGGAAGTCAAGCAACTAAAAAATAAAAGTATCGCTCTTGTGAAAGTATTGTGGAAAAAGCACGGGGTAGAAGAGACTACATGGGAACCGAGGAAACTATGAGGAATCAATACCCACATCTGTTTACCGGTAAGATTTTCGAGGATGAAAATCCCTAAAGGGGGGAGAGTTGTAATATCCCGAATTAGGGCCTAACCGGAATAGTGGTTTCATGACCACAAATCCGAGATAGAAATAATTATTTTATAATTATTTTGAGGTTTATGATAGAATTGCATGATTGTGTAAAAATTTCATAAAGAAATTCTGTGCATAAAGTGCTTAATTTGAAATTAGGGACTAAATCGAATAAGTTGCAAAACTTGCATTCTAGAAGCTTTTAGTATGAAATTGCTTTGGAATATTAATTAGGAGGTCTTAAATAGCAATTTGACCAATTTCTAAAATTTTGGACAAAAATGGGCTTGTACATGAAATTTTCAAAGAAAGGCATTAAGGGTATTTTGGTCATTTGGTAATTAAAAGATTAAAAAAGGGAAAAAGATGGAAAAATATGTCCATCTTCTTCATTAGCACGAAATTTCAAGTGTTCTCCATAGCTAGGGTTTGTTTCAAGCTTCCAAGCTCTATAGTAAGTGATTCCAAGCCTCGTTTTTAATGTTCTTTACGTTTTCGGAGTCCCGGTAACTTGATTTAGCTTATGCTAGCAATAATTCAACCTAGGGTTCATATTTGGAAAAATACCCATAGGTGAAATTTGTTTATTTTGGTGTTTTATGATAGAATATGAGATTTTAAATTATGCTAGACAACTTGTGCTACTCGGTTTTAAGTGAAAATGAGAAATGGCTTAATCGGTAAAAATACCTATTGTTCATAAGTACATGTTATAGTGGGAATTTGAGGTTGCTGTTAGTAAATAAATGATCAGAATGTCCTGAAACATAAGAATTTGGGATAAAGTTTAATTTTCGAGCTTTGGGACAAAAGTGTAAATATGCAAAAGTTTAGGGGCAAATTTGTAATTTTGACAAAGTTAGGGTCAAGGACCGTTTTGATAAATGTGAGTATTAAATAAGCTAAATGTGTTATTTTAGATAAAGAGAAACAAGATTCGAGTCATGATCGAGGGAAAAATAAAGTTTACGAGGAATAGGCTCGATTCCTAACATTTTGTACCGAGGTAAGTTCATGTGTAAATAAGGTAACATAATTGTTATTTTAAATGATTTAATGTTATTTATATGATATGATACTTATTTTCATGAAGTATTATGCTTTGTGAATTATTATTTAGTAATATACAAATTATGTGAGCTACTTGATAAATATGAAATGTTACCAAATATCGGTTCCGACATTTCGAGGAAGATGACCAAGAGGTGTGATTGAAGAGAATCCCATTTGAACCTTGGGAGTAGATTAGGATACAAGTGACATGTCACTAAGATGATTGAGTTCCGAACTCGTTGAGTTGAGTCCGAGTTCGTGAGATGTAACTAGGCATCCGAGCTCGTTGAGTTGAGTACGAGTTCACTTATGGATGTGAACGCCTGAGCTCGTTGAGTTGAGTCCGAGTTCGCTTATGGGCGGGTTACATGGTAGCTTGGCTACATAAATTCCGTAGGCTATTGAGTTGTCTAGCTACGGATATGACACTTATGTATGTGAAATCTGTGTATCCGAGTTATATTCTGATGAGTTCAATAGGTAGATTTTTAAATGAATAATGAGAAAGCCTAAATGAAAGAGGTATGTTGGAAAGTATGGTGAAAGAGGAAGTTGGACAGGTATGAGCCTAAATCTCGAGTTGAGCACTTGGTAAGACAAGAATGTGGTAAAATAGCAAGTATTCTTGTGTCATGAATGTTTTAATGATATTATGTAATTGGTGGTTATGTTGATTTGCATAGTTATGTTACTTGTTATTTACATGTGAATTTACTAAGCATTTATGCTTACTCCCTCCTTTTCATTCATTGTAGTTTTGACAAGCCAGCTTGGAAATCGAGAAGGGTCGAAGGAACGTTCACACTATCCGGGACAAATTGGTATAATGGCTTGTATTTTGAATATGGCATGTATAGCATTATAATCATTTTGTGTAAATAATCTTATGACATGGTGATGGCATGATAAGGAAATGCTTGGAAATGATTAGCCATTGGAATGACCAATCTAGATTATATTTGGTGTCATGTATGTTTAGTGTGTTACTTAGTCCATGAAAAGCCATAGAAAGATGAATTTTGTTATAAAACAGAATTTTGCAGCAACAATGATGTGAGTTTGAAAAATCACTAAAAATAGTAGAGATAAGATTAGGTGGTGAATAAAATATGAAATTGAAGATTATTGTGTCTATTATCATATGGAAGAAACGAAATAGGTAAAAGAGTTGTATTTTATGAGATATTTGGGTTTTGGTGGAACAGGGTCAGAGCAATTTTTGAATCCCCTATTATGACATTAGAAATTCACTAAAAATTGTAAAAAAACTAATTAGTATTCATAATACAGATGTATAGATTCCTTATTGAGTCTAGTTTTATAAGAAATAAACAGCATAGTCATTTGAATTTTGTACATGGAGAAAAGTGATTCGTAGTGAACAGAGGTCAAAGCAGTCGAACAATGAAATAGGGGAAAATTTAACTAATAAACTGTACTAATTGGCCCATCCAAAAATTCTAGAAAAAAATTAGTAGATAGATATATGAATCCAGTTTCAAGAAAAATTTACGGATCTTAATTTTGAGTTTCGTAACTCGAGATATGAATTTTTTATCGACTGTGACGCAGATGGACAACTTATTACAAATGCTGAAATAAATGGTTTAAATTCGTTTAAGTGATAAATTAAGTTTATTAACACCTCAAGCTCGACTCCGACGACAGTCTCGGATAAAAGGGCATTACATGCATGATTGTGGAATGTCATCCCTTTTGGACATTACTCATTGTTCATCGAGATTGTATCACCGACGCAATATCTTGTTTTCTCATTCAACTAATATCTTTAACAGAAAATCTGAAGAGGTAGTCACAATTTAGACTCCTCTTTCTCAAATATTTTCAACCCTTAGGTTTGGTGAGTTCTAAACAATAGTCTTGTTTCAGGCTCCTATATTATTTAGAAGTTTCCAGAGTAACATGCGAAACTCCTTTTATGAAAGTATTATTAGTCCATCAACTGTTATTTCAATGAAAAATATTTGAAAAAGATCATAACAATGGACAAAAGGAAATTAATTAAGAGCATAGCTAAAAATAATTAAATTAATCAAAGATAGCCAAGGTAATGAAAGGAAATTGATTTGGGGTGTATCTTGAAAAGAATAAGGTAATCAAAGATAGCATTCAAAATGGGTAAGATGGAAAACTAGGTGCCCCAGATATCGCAGCCTGAGCTCCTCTGTACAAACTTCTTGAGTACTATTTTGAGTTCGATATGGGTTTAGGGAATCTAGAGTACTTTATCGATGCCCCAAGATGTAGGATACCTTTCCTTTGTTAATTCAGGTATAACAAGATCAGCACATGCCCCATCTTCGATCAAAATTTGAGCCGCCCTTTTTGGGTTTTCGACTCAAAACCCCTTTGGTCTCAAGGTGCCCTTTGGAGGTTTTCACCTTGGCCTCTTCGTTTTTTTAGGCCTCAAAGAGCCCTTTGCGGGTTTTCACCTTGGCCTCTCCCCTTTTTTTGAGTACCTCTGGACTGAATCTGAATTTACAGGATTGGGTAAGTTTTTCCCTCCATCTCGGTCAAAATCAGCCCTCCTCTGAAGAAAGCCTTCTTTACCACATAAGGTCCTTCCCAGTTTGGCATCTATTTCCCTCTAAAATCCTTTTGTATGAGAAGGATTTTTTTCAATACCAAGTCCCCATCATGAAATTCTCTTAGGCAAACTTTTTTGTCATAAGCCCGCATCATCCATTTTGGTACATCAAACTCTTTTCTTCAACTAGGTTCATTAGAGACATTCTGCTTCATCCAATTTTTGACTCAATCCAAGCTTGAAGAAAAGGAATCTCAATTTCCATGGGCAAAACCGCTTCCATTCCATAAACAAATATGAAAGGTGTTGCCCCGACGTAGGTCCTAGCTAACGTTCGATAAGCATAGAAAGTAAATGGTAACTTCCTATGCCAATATTTACAAGTCTCGGTCATCTTCCACAATTTTTCTCTTTTCTCTTTTTTCTTTTTGGTTGCCTTTGCTGCACTGAGATATCGCGTTTGATCTTTGAACAGATTGTAAACTTTTGAGATTTTGCAGTTATGCATTGTTAGACATGATCTTTTCTGGCATTCTTTGTCGGCACGTGATCTTTTTTTGGGGAAATTTGATGACTGTCGACTTTGTAACATTGGCATATGAAGCTACTTCCACCCTCTTAGTGAAGTAATCGATAACCACAAAAATGAATCAATATCAGCTAGAAGCTTTTGACAAGATCAGCTTAATAACATCTATGCCCCACATAGAGAAAATTTTTGAAAAAATGAAGGAAGCACATAAGTCTTGACTCCCTAAATTCGACATTTATGGCATAACTAATGCAATCCCTTTCCATGGTAGACCAACAGTACCCGAACCTCAAGATTAGCTTGGCCATCGTGAAACTATTAGCATGTGCTTTTCAAACACCCTACAACATCTTCACATCTTAGTAGCCTAGGCGTATCTTGATATGATCATGCGAAGACATCTTTGAATTCTTGGAATAGCTCAATGACGTCTCATTTTGTCTTTGTAGTGATGCAAGCTCCGATCTTTGCCCCTTTTCCTCTCCCAGGCTTATTGTCCACTGACTTTTTGTAAGGTAGGATCTGTTTTCATCTTGTTCTACCATCCTTAACAAATCAGGAAATAGGTTACAATCTCTATTATCTTCAAAGTCCTGAGATCCCTCTAGATACATATCTCACTCAAAAGGAGACTCTTGGGTCAGTAACAATGTCGCTCATGTTGTCAATATCTGGGGACATGTTGTAGGTACGAAGGCATATTTCAAAGAATAAATGAACCTAAGAATGATTATTTGTATGATGTGATCATGAATGAAGAATAAAAGAATCTTTAAAAGAGAATCTAAAGAATTAAAGAATCTATAAATGGAAAGAATAAAAGAATATTTGCTCAAAAAGATGCATTTTATTAAAATAAAGATTTTGTACACAAGCCTATTTCACAAAGGATTCTTATTGCCTCTAAGCTTAAAGCAACAAGCGTGTTTTGAATATTACTCTAGATTAGCTCTAGAAGATACACGGATCTCTTCCACAGTTCCATTGTTCAAAATACTCCCAAGTTTGCAAGGGCTTGGAAACTTTTATTCCCCGGTTCCCTCTTCGGATACGTTGTTAATGTTCAGATTTCTCAATATTCCTTTCGGGCTTTTGACTTCTTTAAGGAATTGCAACTCTCTTGTACCTCCTTCAATGATCGTATTTACTGCTTCATCAGAGTGATAAGATTCTGAAGAATCGTCAAACTTTACAATTCCCATTTTAATGAACCTTTCAACCAACTTTTTAAATGTAGTGCAGTTTTCAATTGAATGCCCAATGATCCCTGCATGGTACTCGCATTGGGCATTCGCATTATATCATTTTAAGAACGGAGGTTACATGGGTTCTGAGTAGAACAGAGACACCACATGCGTATCAAACTGATTTTGATACAGCTCCCTATATGTCATTGGGATGGGCGTGAATTGGAGCCTTTCTGTATTTGGCCTCAAGTCAGATTCTTGCCTTGAAGAGCCTTGATAGCTAGTGGTTACAGCCTTCGGCTGGCCTATAGTGGCCGATTTAAAATACATGCTCAGGATATTTAATTCATTTTCCTTGTTTCTAGGGGTTGTTCTTCTGACACTTTCTCTCGTATCTATCCTCCCACTTCTTATTGCGTTTTCAATCATCTCGCCGAACATTACTATATCTGACAAGCTCATGGTAGTGTTTCCCAACATATGTTTAATGAACGGGGCTTTCAGAGTATTGATGAAAAGCATTGTGGTTTCCTTTTCCAGAAGAGCTGGCTGGACTTGTGTGGCGACCTCTCTCCATCTTTGGGCATACTGTTTGAAGCTCTCACTTTGTTTCTTTTCCATATTCTGTAGGGTAATTCTGTTGGGTGTCATGTTTGTTACATGTGTCGAAACTATTTTTTTTAAATTTGAAAAATGGGATCGACTTTAAAATATGGAGTCGCCACCAACCCTTTTTGTTTAGGTGTGATTGGATTACCTCGTAAAATGTTTTATCCTTAAAAGTCAATTTTGGTCCACAAAATAGAAAAACAGGTTCGGGAGTCGGTTATGTACGAGGAAGGGTTAGCACCCTCGACGCCCAAAACTGGCACCAGATTGATTAACTAATGTCTTAATGTTGAAAATTTGAAAAGATTTTAAAAATACGATCCTTTTAAAAGAACACTTGGAAAAATCAAATTGGATGCGAAGACCCTCTTATCTTGAAGAAATAAAATGTCACACCCAGTGAGTTAGGATACGACATTTCAAATCCTCGAAACTGAGCTTGTCTTTTGATTTTTAAAATTCATGCATTGAAGATTAAAAAGGATATTCAATTATTTGGGTCAAATGAGAAATAGGAACCCAGTAAGTTAGGGCACAGATTCTCAAAATTCCAAATATAGAATATTGCTTTCATTTTTTTAAAAATTCTTATCTCGAGATACAAAATGTCATATCCAGTGAGTTAGGACACAACACCTTGAATCTCGAGAATAGGCTTTTATTTGAAACTTATGTTTTGGTTGAAAAAGGGTACTCGGTTGCTTAGATTCAACGAGGAAAATCGGAATCCAGTAAGTTAGGGCACAATCTTCTTGAAGATACCAAATACCGAGTATTGCCTTATTTTGGAAAAAGCTTTTGAATAAAATGTAACAATGCTTTTTATTTGAAATGATGATTTGTAAATGAAATTATTACGCAAACAAGATTGAATGTATTAATAGAACAATTCATGATGATCACATGAGATACATTATTTACAAACTAACACGATAAACAAAAACAAGTGAGTAACAATTTAAAGAGAAATAATATAAGCAAATTGAAGTCAAACATAAAACAATTTGAAATAATAACAAATAAATTCAAAATAAATGATGAAAGAAAAACCTAAAAATCAAATAAGATATCAAAATGATTCTAAAAAATGATAAATGAAAAAAATTGAAATAAATAATATATACAAGTTTAAAAGAAACAATATGTAAAAAAAACTTAAAACTAATAATAGATGAAATAATTTACAATAAAATAATTTAAAAATGTTATAGTAGACAATTTAAAATAAATAATATATATAAAATATTTGAAGATAAAAAATAATCATAACAACGCAAAAATAATAAAACAAAAATAAATAATCATTATATAAAAACATTTAAAATAAACAACACAAAAATAATAAAACCCAATAGTTTGAAAAGAATACTACATATAAACTTGAAATAAATAAATAAAATACGAATTTGCAAGAAAATGATGAAAATAAAATAAATCTATATATAAAAAATGATAATTAAAATGGGTGCAAATAAATCAATTTAATAATATGAAAATAATAATAGTTGGTGATAAAAATGATAAAAATATTAAATGTAACAAATATAACAATAATAATAGTAATAAAAACATTAGTAAATATATTAATAATAATAATGTTAATGTAACCAATATAATAATAATATTACAATTAATTAATTAATTTGAAAAAAAACAACAAAAATAACGAAAAAGGACTAAAACGAAGCCTAAAATCAAATTTCGGGGCAAATCAAGTATAAATAAATAAGAAAAGGACTAAATCACATGTGCGAATAAAGAGAAGGGACTACTCGTGCAACTATCCCTTCCCCTCCAAAATGCACAACTTAAGGGAGGATCAAAATGCAATTAAAATAAAAAGCGGGATCAAAATTTAAAAAGAAACGAGCCTCAATTAAATAGCACTATGAACATAAGGGACCATTTGTGCAAATATCCCAAAATTCCAAAATGAACAGCTCATCCCTTTCTTAAACGACGGCGTTTCAAATTTGGTTTAAACTATCATTCATTTTTCTTCAAAAACGTTACAGACCCCATTTTCCTTTTTTTCTTCTTTAAAAAAAAAAACAAAGATTCTTCCTCTTCTTAAAAAGAAAGAACCAAATCCCTAACACCCCTATTTTTTATCCCCTTGGCTAGGGTTTTGTACCCTCGTATCAAGCCATCGCCAGACCACCACCATGCGGTGGCCGACAACACGCAAGAGGGTTTCTTAGCCCCGTTTTCGGTGAACCTAAAGCCTAGACGATAGAGCTCGAAAAACAGAGGTAAGTCCCCTTTCCTTCTTAGTTTTGTGTAAAAGTATGAAAAGTGTAAAAAAAGAAGAGAAAAAAAAAAGTAGAAATAGATTAAAAATTTAGAGGAATCCCGAAAAATGAAATCACCTTTATTTAAACTTTCTGTTTTCAATTTTTCTTTTAAATTCTTTGCTATTGTATTCGTAAAAAAGATCAGCCCCCCTTTTACATTGCTTTAGGCTTTTTATGGCCAAAGATAAGGAAATAAATAAAAATAAAAATAAAAATATAATTTTCTGTTGTTGCCTTTCTGGAATTTGTTTTGCAGGTATCGAAGCCAGCTGGCGTGGTCGTTGTGTACGGAGGAAGGAGGCGCACGAGGCTAAAATTTCAGCTAAGAATATTTGTTTTTAGGCCATTGGAATTGGGCTTATGTAATTGGGCTTATTGTAACAGGTTTGGGTTTAATTTAGTTGGGCTGTGTATTTGGGCCCTAGTCTAGGTCATATGTAAATGGATTTATTGGATTTTTACTTTTTTTGTTTATTTTGTTTTATATTTTTTGGTTTTATTTTGGTTTGTATGGGCCCGAGCAAATTGGGCCGATTACAACAAGGTTATATTGCTCCATGAAAACCTATGCCAAGTCCTTCCACGAGTGGAATTTGGCACAGTTAACTAGTTGTACCATTTGGCGGCCGACCCAATTAGACTGTCTTGGAAGTAGTGGATTAATAGTTGGTCATTATTAACATATCATGTTATCCTTCAACAGAACATCGTGATGTGAGCTTCAGGACAACTAGTCTCATTGTACTTTTCAAATTCTAGAGTCTTAAATTTTGGCGGTAGTACTAGATTTGTGACCAAACTTAAATCTTTGGTGTCAACCCCACAATGGTAGTCAGCATTCTCTATTGCTCTAAATTTTTCCTCCAACTACTTGTACCTATCTTCAAATTGTTTTGGCAGTTCCACCCTTACTTTTTCTATTTTTGCCATTTCATCTAGATCAAGAACTACAAGAATGGTTGGATTGCCCCTCGAATGGGAAACTAAGCCTATCGGGTAGTCCAATGGTACTAAGGTATCGACTTGATATTGTTGGGATCTGATAGCGATGGATACCCCTTGCGGATGCGTTTGAGCATTTGTCGTGGTAAAACCCGGCGGATAGATAGGATCTTCATTATCATCCCCACTGTTGACCACTAGGCCTTTCCTTTTTTCAAGCCCTCCGGCGAGCAATTGGGTCAACTGACTTATCATATTCTTTTGGGACTCTAACATTTGGTCCCTCATATCTTACTGGATTTTGGCCAGTTGCTCTTGCATTTGCATTTGTAGCTGGTCTTGCATCTCTCATTGAAGTTGTTCTAGTCTTTTCAACCTTTGGTTCATATATTTTGTTTTGGCGTGAGTACCGTAACGATGTTTAGTTGGTAGGCTTTTAACAGTTTCCAGATTAACTGAAATAATTTTACCTAATTAGGGTTTTTTTGTGAAAATCTAATGCATATGATGAAATGCAATGCAAATGCATGAAATGAATGCAAGAAGAAAGAGATGTGTTGATTCTGAATTCAATTCCATTAGAACAACTTTTCTAGAAAATAAATTTCTTTACATAAAACGGATATTTATATTACCTTGTCCTCATATTCCAGGTGAAGCCATCGATCCCTTTCTTCGTATCTGGATGTTAAGGTCAAATCTCGCGAACTTTCCAATAGATGCCTCTACTAGCTATTTTTGCTTATCTGGGCCGCGACTCATTGCTCCTCCCCGCGATACTCGTTAGCTACTTCAAGAAAGTCGAGACGTGACGGCCCTCGAATAATATTTTACGGCTTGAATCATCGGGCAGCAAAGCAAAGCCGTGTATTCCTCCATGGACTATCGCTGTGTTTACTTGGACCATATTCGGACGACTGTATTATATTCCACTTTATCAAGAAATCTATTTTCCATGAAAAACTCTTTATTTAGCTATCGAATGTGAATTAACACCTCCTTTCTATGATGAAAATGCAATGCAATCAAAACAAAAGAAAACATGTTAGCATAAGAGAAATAAATAACGAAATAAAGCACCTATCTAGGTGACCACTAGGGTTTGGCGTGGCTCTACCTAAGGTAGGCTCTTAGGGTTCACTATAGAAGGTTCGATTCTAAAGTAAGGGTATCTGAACCAACAAATTCATCGATCCTCACCCATTATAGGCTCATATGGACCGAATTTAGTTCAGGGGGATACATTTCCCTCAGGCTACATAGAGATGAAAATCTCACAAAGACATAGGTACAAATGTATCCCAAAAGCGATCCACTATCCTGCACAGAGGTGAAAACCTCACGAAGGAGTAGCTTCTCACTCTCACTTAAAAGGGATAAAACCAAGCGGTTATTATGCAATATGATGCGAGGGTATACTAAGAGACTCAAACCACAACAAACATATGAAATGACACAAACAAATGCAATAAAAGTATCATAGATTTTTAAATCAGATTTTCAATTTTTGACAAAAGGATAGAAAATAATCAATTTACGGCTTGACTCTCTTATTGATCCCCAGTAGAGCTACCTTGCTGTCGAAATTATTTTTATTTTGAAAACAGGGATCAACTTTTAGAAAACGAAAATGGAGTCGCCACCAATCTTTTTCAGTGTGTGATTGGGTCACCTTGAGATTGATCATTTTAATAAAATATTTTGATTTACTAAAACATTGATTTTGGTCTACGAAATTCGAGAAAAAGGGTTCGGGATTCGGTTATGCATGAGGAAGGATTAGCACTCTCGTAATGCCCAAAATTGATACCTAATTGATTAATTAATGTCTTAATGTCGAAAATTTAAAAATCAGTAAAGAATTTAAAAATGCGATCCTCCTTTTTTATTAATGTGATTTTACAAAAAAATGCTTAGATAAGTCAAAGCGTTTGCCAATGACCCTCTTGTCCCGAGGTAATTAAATGTCACATCCAGTACGTTAGGACACGATATTTCAAACCCTCGAGAATAAGCTTGTCTTTTGATTCTCAAAACTCATGCATTTTAAGTTTAAAAGGTTATTCCATTATTTAGGTCAAACGAGAAAAAATCGGAATTAGTAAGTTAGGACACGATCTCCCAAGTTTCTAAATACGGAATATTACCTTTATTTAAAAAAAAAACCCCTTTTTCATGAATTTAGGTAGAAACTAATGAAATGTTAAAAATGATGTACGAGTAAAACCTACGTTGATGAATAACGACAATATAAAAATGCGAATAAACAGTTTACAGAACACACAATAGCAATAATCACATAATATGCATCATTTAAATATTCGCATTAATAATAAAAAGTGAAATAAATAATATAAAACAATTTAAAATAATTAATATACAAAACAATTTAAAAATAAAGCAACTTAAAATAAATAATATATAACAACTTAAAATAACAAACAAAAAGTCTAAAATAAATAATATTTAAAAAGAAATTTAAAAATAAATAATATACATAAAATAAAAAATAGTTTAATATAAATAATATATATATAAAATATATATAAAATAATGTATAAAAGAGTTTAAAATAAAAAGTATATAAAAATTTAAAAATAAATAATCCACATAAATAGAGTTTTAAAATAAACAGTATATAAATATTTGAAAAAAAATTATATGTATAAAAAGAAGTTTAAGAATAAACAGTATGCATAAATCTATAATAATA
The DNA here is from genome assembly GCA_020496765.1 of Gossypium stocksii. NCBI lineage: Eukaryota > Viridiplantae > Streptophyta > Magnoliopsida > Malvales > Malvaceae > Gossypium > Gossypium stocksii. The sequence continues at coordinate 35,483,576 of CM035630.1, forward strand.
AAAAAATTCCAAAATAATATATAAAAAAAGTTTAAAATAAACAAATAAAGCAATGTGAAAATTAATAATATATACAAAACAATTTAAAATAAAATATATTAAAACAGTTTAAAAATGAATAATGAATTTTATATAAATTAATTTAAAATGAATAATAGTTTATAAAAGCTGAAATTAAATAGAAGAGGACTCAATTAAAATCAGAAAAAAATCAAGAGGATGATTTGTAAATAAATAAATCATTAAAATTAAATTTGGGACTAAAATAAGGTGTGCGCAAACAAGTAGGGGTCAAATATGCAATTATTCCAAACTCCCTAAACGCGTCGTTTGAATACTAATCTGTTAAAAGACTTGAGGATTAAATTGGAACACAAAAAAATGCAGGGCCAAATTGAAAAGAATAAGAAAAAGTAATAAAGGGACTAAATCAAAACAAATCAAAAAGGCAGAAGGGCTAAAAGCGCAAATTGCCCATTAGAGTGAAAACACGCTGATCCTTCAAGCGAGTCGGGTGGTGCGCGCGGGTCAGGGCATGAAACGACATCATTTTGGCATTGGTGCTAAGGCACAAAACGGTGCCGTTTTACAAGCTATACAAATCACCCCTTTTTTTTTTCAAAATTTTCATCTTAACCCACCTTAAAAAAAACAAACAAAAATCCTCTCAACTCTTTTCTCCCCTCTGACCTCTGGCCAGGGATCCAGTACCGACCGCCGCGCCAGCCACCGATCACCGGCTACAGAGTAGCCGTCCACGGTGGCCGGGGAAAGCCAAAAGCCTCCCTTTCGAAGCCCACAAACTGCGGAGCACAAATCTGAGGCCCAAAGTCCAAACCAAAAAAAACGAGAAAACACCACAAAAACACGAAACCTTTCTGTTTCCGACCACCGGTCCACGGCGGTGGCTTCCTCAACTGTTCACGTCGTTGAAAAGCCGGACAATGGGTAAGTTTTTTTTCCCCTTTTCCTTTTTTATTATTATTGTATGTAAAAAAAATATAAAATAAACCAAATGAAAATGAAAACAGAAACTTTAAAACAAAAAATAAATGATCACCTTCTAAAAAAGGTGTTTTGCTTTTCTTGATTCACAATTTTTTATTCGTATTCGATTGATATTCATAGAAAAAAAAAAAGAAAAAGATTCAAAGAGTAAAAGCCTGAAATTTTGAATAAATCACCTTTAAAAAATTTTTTTTGCTTCTATTTTTTTTTATCGATCCCTTTTTACTTGGTGGTTTGTGGCCTTTATAGCCAAACGAGTACATTATTTTTACGTTTTTGCTACTGTCTTGCTTCTACTTCTCTCTCTCTTTTTTTTTGCGTGTTTGCAGGCGTTGACGAAGGCGAGATTTGCACTGACAACAGCGATGATAGGCTATGAATAGGGTCTGATGCCAGACTAAAGATTTTAAGGTTTTTTGTTTGTGGGCTAGAGCTAAGTTAGGCTTTATTTTAGGTTTTAATTTGGGTCTCAAGGTTTGGAACTATTTACTGTAAGAGGACTTCGGACAATTTTAATTTGATTTATTATTTTTATTTTGCTTTATTTTTTGTATGGTTAATGGGCTCAGGTGAAATAGGCCTAATACTACTACTATTGCCGAAAATTGAAATATCTTTACTTCTTTCCACCAATCATGCTTTCGGGAGAAGTAGTGTTCTCCACCTTAAGCCTTCCATCGCTATCTCCGAGTACATTCAAATCCTCAAACAATTTGTAGGGCGGAATATAAGGTTTCTGTGCCAGCATAGGCGTCGCCCAAGAATTAGAGTGCTGCAAGGGTCCGCTTCCTTCCACGGGATTTGTTGAGGCAGCGTTGGGTTTTTGGGTTGAATGCATGTTATTCGCAGAGGAAAGGTGACTTCGGCCGGTGAAATAACCGGGTGTAGCGGCCCATTGCGGAAGGGGATACCCAGATGAGTATTGAGGTTGCAACAATGATTGGCGCTGTTGTTGGCCCAGAAACAGTGAATTTGACTGGTTTTGAGTTAGAGATTCTGCCTGAAACTGGCTTCGGAATTGAGGCTGAGGCTGGGCCCAAGGAACAATATAACTATCATATGGCAGAGATCCCTTATTTTCAGGGTAGGGATATGCCTCGAAAAAAGGTGCCTGAACTTGATGGTGCATATTTGCAGACGGTGAAGAATAAGGGGCATGGGATGGGGAAGCTGATGATGATGTTGACAAAGTGAGGCTTAGAAGATCAGTCAAGTCTTGCTCTTGTGTGTTATTAACTTGTGCATCTAAATCTGATGGCAATGCTAATGCATTGCAAAGTTCATCAGTGGCTGAGAGAGTTGGGTCGTAGGAAGTTGTCAGTACGGTATCCTTGATTGGCAAAAGAGATTTAATTGTTCCAGCAGATGTGCTTTGAGAAGACCTCGACTCTGCTCTCGAATGCCTGAAACTCGTATCAAAATGTTTACCACTCAACAACTGTACATATTTGAAACTAAGACACCTATTCTATTGGATGGAATAGAGATTATAAGAATATGAAACCTTCTAGTTAGCTGTGCAAAATCTTCTTCCTCTTCTTCGTCTTCATCAATCAGGTTTCTTGTCACGATAGCAGCAGTTGCCGGTGGACTGATATTAGATACCGGGCTTGAACTCTTCACTTCTTTTGATTTCTCAACCGTACTTGCTTCACTTGGCTTGGAGCTCACACTAGTAGTAACTTGCATTGTCAACGGCGAACCTGAACATATGGCATCATGTTTTGCAAGTAAGCTTTGCACAACATCATTTAGCTCAAGCCCCCGAGCTAAAAGTTCCTCATCCCTGCCGCATATATCCAGGAAAATTACATACAAATAACAGACATGATTTAAATCATAAAATATCATTCAAAACTAACCCAGTAGTTGTAAGCATATGCATCAGCTCTTTTTGGTTGGAACGACATTGGTTGACAAGATCAACTATCACTTCATCTTTCACTGCCTGCAAATACAAAACGAAAAATAATAAAAAAGGTTGATGTTTTTTTAAAAAATATATATATTTTGTTCTTACCGTAGGGTCTGTAGGGTTTACAGCATGCAGCATGTCAGCTAAGAGATCCATAACATCCTTTAAGGAGTCCAAGCTAGAGAAATTAAAGTAAGAAAGGAAAATTTCAGACAAAAAAACACCTATAGAATAACACTGAAGCTACATAAACAAAGAACTAGTGGTTTAAATGACTTGGCCATATAGTCACTTTTATAGAGATTTGAATTCTAGTATCCCTTTCCTCTATCAGTAGACCAGGGTTTTTGGTGTAAAAAATAAAGAAACTATATGAGCAAAAATAAAGTGAAAGCAAGCATATATACGCTTACCTTAAGCATTCGGTGTCTGTAGGTTCGTCAAACCTTCTAGAAGAATTGCTTGGCATTCCGTGACGAGGATGATGCTTAGGCGGTGGTGTAAGGATAGGGACTGCATTTGGTGAACGGTCGGGAAATGATATGCCTGAACGCTGTCATTTGTACACATAATTTTAGACAATTGTGGATATAATAAATACTATAAGGTTTATGTATGTATAACATGGTTATATAGTTTTTGGTGTTATGCTTACCCTGAGCTCTTGATATGCCCAATGGTACTGAGGATGTTCACCCTTACGACCACCAAATGCCTCCTGCCATGAGTCCAACAACCCCAAGATTTTTTCCCTCACTGCTATATCTGCCTGCACAAACTTATTTTTCGGATTCCCATTCAGTTTAGAATTGATTATATCGTATATAATATCTTTGATATAAATATAACATTCAAATTATATAAGTTCTATACGAATATGATTGTGACCCCTTAAACCCTAACGGGTCTCAATTATATTTTGCCTACTAATTAAATAGGTAAAAGGATACGATTTTACCTTCCTTTTCACAATTTTGACCATCTCCCCCAATATATTTCTCTCATCAATATGATAATGTACATGGTCACCACAATTCTTCACCATGGTCTCCAAAAGCTGGTAGTCCACAAATATTCCAGAGTCAGACCTCTTTATAATAACATCGTTACAGCAACATTTTGCTATAACAATTAAATTTATAATAGAACCGAGTTTTTATGTTTTATTTTAACTGTTTATAAAAATGACATTTGTAGTTATTGAACACATTTTTTATTAAATTATCTCTCTATAATAGCATATTGTATAAAATTTTAAATAAAATTATAGCTATTTTATATAAGAAAGCATATTAATTATAATTTATTAAATAAAAATGATCTTGATTAAAATATTATTTCAATAAATATTTAAATTTCACATAAAAAATCTATTAACCATATATTATTAAATGAAAATAATCTTCCATGAATAGAATTAAATATATCAATTCAATAAACTGTTAAGTTACTTATTCTACTATGAATTTGGAACATCATATACTTATAAATTAATTACTTGAATTTAATGACTCATGATAAATCAATTAATTAATTAATTTAATTTGACAACTCATATTTTTTTGAAAGGTAGATAATTTGTACTAATTAATTGAACTTGTTAGATTTATGAATTTCATAATTAGTCATGTGAAAGAATGTAAAATAAAATATGCATAAAAACAATAATGCATAGACCTCAATACATATTTGAAATTTTTTTTTTGATTCTCACTTTATTTATTTTTTAAAACATAATTCTCACTTTTTTATTTGATAGATATTCATAATATGAATTCTATGGTAAATTTACAACAATTGTCCCTTTATAACAACATAATGTTATAAGTGTATAACAACTATCTCTTTGTAAGAATAAAAAACTTGGCAAATAAATGTAACTGTTATAGAGAGAACTGATTGTATTACACATGAAATGCCCTTCCCAAAAATAATTTTTTATGTTATTTAGGCTCTATTTGGTTTCTGAGAAAATTTATATTTTCATTTTGAAAAAAAATAATTTTCATTTTCTAGTTTTTTGAAAATTGAAAAACGTGTTTGTTATATAGAAATAAAAATTGTTTTTAATAATAAAAATATGTTTAGTAACTATTTTTCTATAATAAAAACATCATACATAAAATAAAAAAAAGTCTATATTTATATAGATTTGAATCAAAGTACTAGATTTGATATATGAAAAAACGAGAATATTTGTCTTTACATAAGTTTGAACCAAAATCAATTCATTTAAAATATGTTGTTTCTATTTTCTAGTTTTCATGTATTTTCATTTTTGTTTTCTCAAATCATATTTAAAATCTTCAACTATACACGTTTTTATTCAATGTTTTCTAGTTTCCAATAAAAATGACAGAAACCGAACAAAACCTTAATTTCCATTAATTACCGTCAAAGCAAGTAATTGCACTCTAGAATTCTTGTGTTGCAACCTTCTTTTCACTGCCTTTAGAATATCCTTTCTTTGCCTGCAAATTCACATCCACATCCGCATCCAACCCATTTTAGTAAGCTTGCAAAATGTTATATTAGTACCTTTTAAACCTTAAAAAATAATAAAGCAAATAAAAATATTACTCGAGGTAAAATGATGGTAAAAAATATAATTAATGAATTCAGTAAAAACATTTTTTAAAAATAATAATGAAATAATACTTAATACCAATTAACGGAATCCATAAAACAAATAAACGAAACCACAAATTAAAGATTTTTGTGCCTATCATTAACATTTTCCTCGTAATACTAGATGGTAATGATTGAGAAAATTACATATATCATCATTTCTTCAATTACCTTTATCTAATTTAACCCAAAAAAAAATAAAAAATAGAATACTTTTTGCGTGAATCTTTTTTATTCTTTACATGAGATCCAAAAAGAATAGAAAAATCAATCAACTTCATATGGGAATAAAAAAAACCTCATGATTCAATCCTATTAAATACATAAAAGAAATTACAAAAATAGTAGATTCTAAAATATATAAAAATTAAAGTTTCTATGTAGTACTCTCCAGATACAAATTTATACCTAATCACACAATAGTTACTCATTAACAACCTAATTAAAAAATCTTTAAAATATTGCAAATAACAAAGTTTTTAATATATGGTTTTATGTAATTAATGTATAAATTTAAACGCACAAAAAAAAATCAAAGCCAAAACATTTTAAAAAAAAAATCAACAAAGATTAAAACATTTTACCAGTGATTAGAATTAAGAGAATCACAAATATAAATGTTAAGAGTCCAATCAGGAGCGTTTAAAAGTTCACTCGTTGCCTTATCAACTGCCACTGTTGCTGCTGACGATGAAATTTGTGGCATTATTAACATCTTTCCTCTTTTCTCTATAAGAATTTTGTTTACTTCTCTAGAAAAGTTCCACAAAAAGGAACAACCACCTCAAATTTTTCCCCAGAAAAAAAGCGCGCCCACACACACACCCCACACCTTGTACTTACCTTCTGTTTGAAAGCCTAGGGAAAAAAAAAAAAAGGCCCTAAAGGAAAATATATAAAGTGAATTTCTTTCTTCGTCTTCTTTGCTTTCTTTGTAATTAATTATCAATGAAACAATTTATTTCCTTTTTTATTAAATTTTTTATTCGTATATGGTGAACAATTTAGCAAATTAGAAAGGCGAGTGCTTGAATTAATATAATGCCCGTCCTGACATGACACCAATTTTACTTTACTAAAAAAAGAAACTCATTTTCCCCACTTTTCTATCAACTTTTGGCTATAAATTTATTAAGAAATGAAATTATTTTTCCTCATTTTTCTATAACTTTTGGTTGAAAAGTTATCCTCGTGTTATATATTAACACTTTATAAATGTATAGAAAAAAGTCAAATATTTTTATTTTATTTTGGTTAACTTCGTATTTTAGATTAAGAATAATAAAATTTCTTTTGAATTTTTACTATTACAAAACAGAATAGATTCACAAGTAAAATATAAGTATAAATACATGTTCGAGCAATTATAACATAAAATCTGTCGAAATTATTTTTTATTTTTAAAAAAAAATGGAGATTAACTTTTAAAAGAAATATGGAGTCACCACTAATACTTTTTGTTTAGGTGTGATTGGATCACCTTGTAAAATATTTTATTAAAACCCCGATTTTGGTCTTTGGGATCCAAGAAAAATAGGCTCGGGAGTCGGTTACGTGCGAGGAAGGGTTAACACCCTCGTAACGCCCAAAATTGGTACCAGATTGGTTAACTAGTGTCCTAACGTTGAAAATTTGAAAAAGTTTTGAAAACACAATTCCTTTTAAAGAATGTTTGAATAACTCAAGTTGGAATTCAAGATTTTCTCGTCCTGAGAAAGTAAAATACGATATCCAGTATGTTAGGATATGACATTTTAAATCCACAAAAACGAGATCATCTCATGACTTTCCAAAACCCATGCATTGAGATTTTAAAAGGATATTTGGTTATTTGATTAAACGAAAAATCGAAACCCAGCACGTTAGCGCACGATTTCTGGAATTCTCAAAGCACAAACATTGCCTTGTTTGAGAAAATTTTAAATAAAAGTGTTTATAAAAGCCGACTTGAAATACGTTTATTTGGTTTGTTTGAAGTGACCAATTTTGGATAAATAAGTTGGAAACCTCAATTACAAAGTAATACCTGAAAATGAAAAGCAAAATTACAAACATGGACAATATACATGGATAAAGTAATATACAAATGAATGACAATAATATAAAAGGTACAAATATATAAATCAAAATACACTTGATGTCAACAATCTCATAACATGCTCTATTCAAATACCAACATTCATAATTTAAGATTAATGAAAAAAAATTAAGAATAAAGCAAATAAAAAAATGTATCAAGTTTTCAAATGAATATGAAGAATGTTAAAAAACTAATGTAGAAGAAAAGGAATTTGAAATTGACTATATAAAAAACATTAAAAGATAAATTATATGTATACGAATTTTAAAGTAATTAATACATATAAAAATTTGAAATAAATCATAAAAATAAGAATAATAAAAAATCATATGTAAAATAATAATATATAAATTAATTTTCAAAATAAACATTATGCAAGCAAAGAATTGAGGTAGGTAATATACAAAACAATATATATCTAAATAAATAATATACATAAATTAAAAACAAGTTTAATATAAGTAATATATATAAATAATAATGTATAAGATTATTTTTAAAAAAATATCATACAAATCTCTAAAACATAAAAATATATAAAGAGAATTTTAAAATAAATAAATTATAAAATAAAACAATTAAAAATATACAAAAGAAAATATAAAAATAACAATAAGTACAACACAAAATCAATGACATATACAAAATAATTCAAATAAATATACTAATTTTTTTTTAAAAATGGGTAATATAAAATAATTTAAAAATGGATAATATGAATAATGAATTCTATGTAAAATAATTAAAAAATAATATATAAAATAGTTTAAAAAACTGAAATTAAATAGAAAATGGTTCGATTAAAATCAAAACAAAAATCAAAAGATAATTTACAAACAAATAAAATTATTAAAACAACATTGAGGACTAAAGTGTGACGCCCGAAAACCAATATGGATAAAAAAACACAATTATCCCAAGCCTCTAAACGCAGTGTTTAAATGCGGACTAAATTGAAGTGGTGCATAAAATTCAGGGCAAAATTAAAATTAAAAAAATTGAAATAGGGTACAATTAAATGGTGGCGCAAAGAGGGAGGACCAACCGTGCAATTTACCCATTTGAGGTAAAAATGCCCGAATTTGCCCCCGAATCGGGTCATCTCGCTGGGCTCCCGAATTTTAAACAGCGCCATTTGTTTTATAGATTAAAACCACAAAAAAAATATTTGTGAAACCCATTTTACTGCTGCTATTTCAAACAGAAACAAAAAAAAAAAAAAGAAGGGTTTCCCTTCCCTTCCCTTTGGCTAGGGATTTGAACCCCCAAATGCCACTGTTGCCGAACCACCACAAGTCCGGTGGCCGGTAACGCGCTAGAGGGGACCGTTCAACGACGAAGGTGAATTCTGATGACATGACCGCAGCCTGGTAAGTTTCTTCCCTCTCATTCTTTTCTTTGTTTTCATATTCAACAAAAATAAAAGAAAATAGAAAAATGAAAGAACTCGATGAAATCATAAAAAAAAAAATCACCTTATAAAACTTATTCTCTTTTTTTGATTCAAATTCTTTTTGCCAAAAGTTTGCTCTCCTTTTTATTGATATCATGTGTAGAGAAATACACTGCGTTGTTGGTCTTTTATAGTCAAAAGAAATAAAATACAAAATTCTTTATTTTTCCACTATTTTTCTCCTGCCTTCTGTTTGTTTGTTATTCTGTTGCAGGTATAGCTGGAAGAACAATGCCAGTGATGTGCTGGAGGTCATTCCTGGGGAGGTTGCAACACTCGGCCAAAGCAGTTAGGGGCTAGGGTTGCCTGATAGTGGATTCAGTTTTGGGCCTACGGGATTGGGTTTGATATTGGGCCTATTATGGGTTTGTAATAGGGGTTTAATTTTTGGGCTGTAATGTATTAGACTTTTTTTATTTTTTTTATTTTTTGGTTTTATTGGATTTTGTTTTTTAATTTTTGGTTTAATTTAATTTCTAATGGGCCGGGCCAAATTGGCCTATTACAAAATCAAATCATTATAAAGCATAACATACAAAGAATAGGAAAAAAAATTAGATAAAACTAGAAAAATTCTAAACAAAACACATACATAACAAACACACATAATAGTAAGTATGAACCTAAGTAAATTTGAAGCTATCTTCTCATAGTCTATACCAAAATCCATTCACGAGATCAAAAGCTTTCTTTGTTTAGCCTTGTTGTCTAGACAATTCATCAAAGGATTTTACTTATAATAAAGAACTTTTTGAAATTGTGAGGGCTCTTAACCATTGAAGCTAGCTAGTATTGTTGACGAACCTTTTTGTTTTGCATTCTAACCATGAAGCTTTAAGATACTTTCATGTTCAATAGAAGCTTAGTCATAAGCATGCTCCTTGGATTGGGTTCATACAAACCTTTCATATCATGATAAAGTATAAATTTGAAGCAACTAACATGGTGGGTAGTGTTTTAAGTCGAAGGTATGCACTACTTAGAGCTTTACAAGCTTAATATTTGGTTTTGAGGAGATTGTTAGCCTCTATACAAATGGTGAGAACTTCGAATAATATTTGGTTTTAAGGATATTATTATCTCTACACAAATGATAAGGACATAGAAGAAATAAAGAAAGTCTATCAAAGTGGAACTTTAAATGGGTGTTTCATACATAATGGTTACCTCTTTATAGGTAACTTGTGTTGCATGCCTAAATTCTCATTAAGGAATGCAATCTTGATAGAAGCTCAAACAAAAAATTCATTTTAATTTCTTAAAAGAGTTGGATAAAATTCTTGCAAGATCAAATTGTTGGAATATTATCCTATTTCATCCACCTTCAATGTTTTGTACTTATCTCCTTATCATGGTGGTCATCCAAAGGATGAAGATCAATTCTCCTTAACTAGAGGGGAATGATAGAGCATTTGACAAGTTGTTAACAATTACAATTGAAAAGTGAAAAAAACTTTATCGATAGCTTCAATTCAATTCCCCAACTGATGTTCCAACATAGATTTGAATAAGCCAGATTAACATATAGATTATAAGAGGAAAGTAAAGTAAGAAGAGTAATCAACACACAATATTTGTTAATGTAGTTTGGATTCACCAATCCTTCTCTATGAAACATTGCTCAGTAAATGATTTTATTTAATAATTGATCCAAAACATCTATTGGCTAAAGCTCAACCTACCCTTACAACAATGGTAATTGTAGTCCTAATAATGAACCTAATTGTTACAATCATTCACCCAATATCCTCACTTACAATCAAAGTTTACTCTCCAAAAAAATACCTAAAAAAAGAGTAAAAAATTTCAAATAAAAAAATAACAACTACTCGAATGAAAGCTTGCACCAAAGCACTCAAGGTGCACCCTGACATGTGCAGCAAAGTAGCCTATTCATAGGTGAAAAATTGGCAAATTCAAATAAGCTTAACCACCAAGTGAAAACCAAGTCAAAGGATAAGAATAAGGATAAAGTTTATTTGAAAATCCAATTCTAGCAATATTAAAATTAATCCAAGCAAAAATAAAAGGTAATTTGTTGGTAGTAAGCCAATCAAAATTATTCAAATAAAAAATAGCAACAAACTCACTGCACTTTAACTATTCTAACTTGTCCCAAGCGCAATTTGAACAAGGAATGAAACATTAGCATTCGAGACAATTAAAGTCCCAACATAAAGAATTAGAGCTAAGGATATTTTGGATTTTAAAAGTCTAATGGGCATAAAGATCCAAATTTGGGGTCGAGGATGGAAATACTTTTGTAGGAAAATTAAATGTTGGTAAAGAATCAAAGGTACAAAAATCCAGAATTCATACATCAACTTGAAATTAAAACTTTGTAGTGATTCACATGTTCAAAATTTATGAATTGTATGTAGATGGAAAGATCTAGAACTCTATTTTTTTGTGCATTAAACGATGTGTATTTTGGAGTTTTTTTATTATTATAAAGAATTATGATTGTTTTAATGAAAATTGTTCAAAGGATAAATCTAGACAAGCTAATAAATGCACTCTTTTATCCAATGTTTTGTTTATGTGTTGAGAATTTATGCAAATTTATTTCATGGGTTTAATGTATTGGTAATTAATGTACTAGGATTGAATGTATTAGGAACTAGTGCACGTATTTAATGTTTGAAATTTCTTATGCTTAGGGATAACCCAGGTTAGTTCATATAAAGGCTAGCATTATTAATGTGAAAAATAAATGAGAATTTGAATCAAAATTTGCTTGAAGTTATTTTTATTGTCTTTAGTGGATTCCAAAAATAATCAAACACCCTCAACGTTTACCTTTTATGTGAGAAAAGTGGTGATGATCTATATCTCTTAACTTTTAAATGCATATATTAGTATTAACTTTATCACTCTAAAAGAAATGAATATGGAAAATTCTCTGAGTGGTGAAAAGGCTTTCGAGTCCCGTTCGGCTGATGAACGGGATATGAAAAAGGTCTGGTTCAAAAAGGGTGAGGGGGTTGCTGGTGATGATATGATTATGGAATCAGATTTGAGGTTGAAGGTGTCTTGGAAATAGATGCTGATTGACGAAGGGGTCACTGATCAGTGGGAGGAGAATATAAGTGATGGGAGTGGTTGTGCTGATGAGATAGATCTTATGGAAGGAGATGTCAAAAAGTCAATAATAAATGGAATCCTAACTATAGAGTTTTCTAACTGAATTTAGTAGATCTTCTTTAAGGAAATAGAGATAATAGTAGTATTGAAGCTACTAAGGCGAAACATTAGATATGCCACCCTTCACAATTGAATCAGTAGCTTGTGGAGACCATCAAAATCGTTCATTAAATGGATATTGAGAATGGGTATTTTCTAGCGAAGTTCCTTTGAAGTGAAGATTTCAATAAGGTTATTTCACAAGGTCCACAGATTATTTATGGTCAATATCTTTACTATTTAGCCATGGACCAAATTTTTTAATACCAATAAACATTACCTGAGTATGGTTTTTGCATAGATTAGATTTTCAAGACTTCTAGGATTTATATACAAAATAAGCATTTTGGAAACTGTTGGGAATTTAGTAAGCAAAGTGGCAAAACTAGACCTTAATACGAATAGCAAGACCATATGTCATTTTGCTAAAATTGTCGTCTTTGTGGACCTCGACAGGCCGCTAGTATCTTAAGTTTTGATGAATGAAGAGTTGCAACTGGTGGAGTATGAAACTTTGCCTACAATTTGTTTTTTTTTTTTATGAAAAATATGACCATATGAAGGAGATGTGCTCTTTATTGGCGGTGACAACAAACAGTGAGAAGGTACAACAAAATGGGGAATCTAAGTCATCTGAACTAACTAATAGTGGACAGGGGTTAACATACGACCTGTGGATGGTGCTTAAATGCAAATCTTGGCAGGGCCAAAAAGATTTGTGAAATCATAGAGAAGGGGGTTCAAAAAAGGCAAGTTTGGGGTTAAGATTTAAGGTATTAAATGCTTCTAAAAATTGGATGAAGGTGTCCAATCTATGGATATGGAGGTTTTAGGGGAAGCTGTTGCAAAATTAAAGAGACATTTTAATTCCAAATTGAAGAGTTTAAGAAAAGAATATTTAGGATTTAAAGAAAGAGATATTGGGGGTTTGGTGGAGTCTAATAGGAGTTTGGGCCATAGTTTTTTTGTTAAGGATTATAATTCTATTGAGAATGGTGGTGAAGGAAAGAAATACATAGGCCAGTTTATGAGTGGGGATGGGTCTGGTTTAGTTAATGTTAACACAAGTCAATCCACTAAGGTGTTTAGTGGTTCTCAGATGAGGCCTGCAAGTGGAAATAGACTACTCAACGAGGGAGACACAAACCTAGGCTTAAGGGTTGTTAAAAACACTGCAAAGGATTCGTTAAAAGGCTTGGTTAAATCTGGTGGGTTTAATGATAAGGAAACGAACTTGAATCTGCAGGTCAAATAATGCTTAAAAGACTATTGTACAATCTGTTGCACGAGATAATTACCCAGTGCGTTTCAAACATCCCTAGAATCAATCCTGATAGTTTTAGACAAAAATAAGTAGTTGGGTAATTGTTTCAAGGATACTTCTAATTTTTCTTCTTTTACAAACGAGTCCCCCATGACTACTACACATATTAATCTTACCAATAAAGAATCGAAGTTGTAACACCCCTAACCTGTATCCGTTGCCGAAATAGGGTTACGGAGCATTACCGAACTATTCACATCATTTTACAAACCTTTTGCATGCATTGATCATTTGAAATCAAATAACATTCATTCATAACCACAATATCCCTTATGAAGGTCTACAAGACCTCAAAACATGCTTAAAAGTAGTTCGGAGCTAAACTGATCACATACAAAAATTTCTAGACCTTTTGCATACATTAATCATTTGAAATCAAATAACATTCATTCATAACCACAATATCCCTTATGAAGGTCTACAAGACCTCAAAACATGCTTAGAAGTAGTTCGGAGCTAAATCGATCACATACAAAAATTTCCAGACTTAGAAAAATTTTCCTATCTTACAGACGTCACACGTCCGTGTGAACAGGCTGTGTGCCTTGTAACACCCAAAACCCAGCCCAGACGTTATGGCCAGATCTGGTGTGTCACATGGACAGTTAACTACGGCTCGTTCCTCTATTAATAAGTTTAGGGTGACTTAGCAAAACCATTTTATGTTTTGAGAAAAAGAAGGTTACTTAATTTACAAAAACCTATCCACTATCAGTTTGAAGTTCACCTTTTTAAGAGATCTAGTTAGTGTGTCGTTATTATTAATTTATCTAATTGTCACGTAAGGAATGTTTTGAAAACGATTGTTAATTTTGAAATAAAAAACCGCGCAGCCTTAGTCTATCAATTTTTAGACAAGTATAAATATATAATTAAAAACCAAATAAAAATAAAATAATTATTGAGCGGCCTTATTACAGATTAAAAAAAATAAAAAACTACGGAATACTAAAATAAGTAACTTAAGAAATAATAAAACCTAAAAACAGTCCACGTGGCCACTCCGAATCCCTCCAGCTCCAAGTCCTCTAAGGTTGGGGTTCACCTGCATGGATGAAAAGGAAAGAGTGTGAGTTTGTGAAAACTCAGTGTGTAAGCTCACCCTACCAGAGTCCAGATCAGTTCAAGCTCAAGCTGGGCCAAGGCCTTATTCAGGTACAGTGTTAACTGGGCCTTAACCCTATTTCAGAAAACAGTGATAACTGGGCCTTAGCCCTATTCAGAAAATAGTGTGGGCCTTAGGCCCATTACAGTAATAGTTCAGTATATTATGCATGTATGCAAAGCCCAAGCCCAATCCAGCCCTACACACCACCGGTACCAACCCTACACACCATGTGGGGAATAAATCAACCCACCTAGCCCTACACACCACAGTTGCAGCTTAGCTGATTAATCAGATAACGTGGCCAAGCCACTAGAACAGTAATACGAGGCAGAGCCTCTAACAGTATACGTGGCATTGCCACTTAGTACTTCCTCCATCAAAACCCAATCCCATGCAACAGAGTATATTATGACATGGCATATAGAGAACATATATAATTTAGCATGCAAATCAATCAACTTAACCCTAGGGGTAAAATGGTCATTTAGCACGTAGGGGTAAAACAGTAATTTCCACCCTTAAGGGGTACTTTAGTAAATTATCTAGATTGTAGGGTTTCATACTCTTTATAGTATACTAACAGCCCTATTGTTGTCCATTTAGTTATTAAGCCCATTTAATTATTATCGAGCCATCGAGCCCTAAAACCCTTAATGGGCCCGACGGAGTCCACTAGCTATTATGGCCCACTAAGCTTAAATTTTACACTCGTTTCAATAGATTTAACAATTAGACTACCAGAATATACTTACCGCCCAATTTCACCTATATGGGCCCGTAAGCCCATTGGGCCCAGATTCGGCCCTCCGAGGCCCAAAACCACCAACGTGCACGAAATCGCACACACAATCGTCTTACCATTCGCGATTACCAAATTTACCCTTACAAGTGACCCACAAGCACTCGCACGCTCGCAAGTCCTCGAAATGCTTGAATTTTGACTTTTCGGCTTTTCGGCTTTTGCCGATCTAGTCTACTAGAGGGTGTCGATTACACACCTGTTTGCGTACTATGTCGAGATCCGCACCAAATTAACCTACAATCGTTTTAACCGCATTGTTAAATTATAAACCAACAAAAACAACGAAATCAACATCCTACCATATTCAGCCAACACCATCCAAAGCCCTTATTCACTTACTTTTGCCGAATCTACCACTAGATCTAGATCTATATTGCCTCAGTACCCCAAGTCTCAAACTGCTCCTCGCTAGATCGCCCTTTCCACACCAACATACGAGATCCAAAAGAAAAGGCTCAATTAAGTTTTAATCCCGAAAAAGAGTCAAAACCGATAACCACCATGGGTAATAGGTTTTCGGCTTTTCTTAATTCGTAAGAAAGAATAGGGTAGGAAGGCTACTTACCCAACAGTCTGCTTGACAGCCTCGCTACACGAAATAACCACCAATCACTAGCTTAATCTAGATCTATTGTCGGTCTAATCAAAATCGAAAAAAGAAAAGAGGTCTAAAGGGATTCGGCTTTCAATACCAAACTAGAAGGTGGTTTCGGTTTCTGAGTGAAAGGTGGAAGTAAAAGAGAAGCGATTGTCAGGTGGTTTTGATTTTTCAAAACAAGGGTGAGTGAGGTTCGGTTTAAGAAGAAAACAGCAAGGGGAATTCAAGGTTTTAGGATTTCAGCTTTTATGGTAATCGGCTAGGTGAGGTTTCAAATGATTCTAGACAGGCTTTGAAGTGAAGAAGAGAGGGGAGAAAGAAGAGATGAATTCAACTTGAGAAAAAAAAAAGAAAAGAGAAGAGTTTGGCCAAGAGAAAGAAAACGGCAGAGGATAAGATGTGCACAAGGTTTTCGGCTTTTCTGAACAGAGAGAAGAGGAGAAAAAGATGGAATGAAGGAGCCCAAAAGAACCTATACCTATGCGGCAACCAAAAGAATGACCCCAAAATCAAATCCCGAAGAGTAGGCAACAAGCAATTGGCACACACTTAAAGCCAAAAATGTCGAAAATTCTACTCTAAGATCCCCTAGCCGAATATGCAACTCCACACTCCCCTAATCAGACAACTCTCCTCCCTTCCTCAATCCCTAAATTTTCTCCCCTTATCACTCCCAAATCCAATCCCTTGAACACTTCAAACTCCTCCCAACAGAGTTTCACTTGGAGTCCACCACATGCCTTGCACATGCATTAAAAATAAAACAACACCTCTACCACATGCCTTGCACATGCATTAAAAATAAAACAACACCTTGCTTACCACGGGAATTGAACCTTAGCTCTTACATAGCCCCTACACGCCTCCTCCTTAGGCCCTAAGTGGCGCTACATTGCCATCTTACCACAAGTCATCTTGTGTCTTAAATTACCAACATTTATTTAAAAGCCTACCTAGTCAAAGCCCCTTCTCCCTTAGGTCTAAAATTTTAAAATTCTACTGGGTTTTAACTTAAGCTTAGGCCTTCTAAAGGCCCACTAATACACTCAAAGCATAATTTAGTACATCCAGACAAGCAAAAAAATTAAATTCAAGCGAAAACCCTAAATCACGAAAATTAGGGCATTACATGCCTTACACGGCCACCAGCCACGCCCGTGTCACAAGCCGTGTAGAAACAGGGCATACATACTGACTTGGCCATACGACCGACCACACGCCCGTGTGTTTAGGCCGTGTAACTCACTGACTAGGTTTCTTAATTAAGCTTCAAGGGACACATGGCCGTGTACTAAGGCCATGTGTCACACACAGTCGAGCCACACGCCCATGTGCTCAGCCGTGTGGATAAAAAATAGGCTTGTTTAAGCCACATTTTCTCACCCAAATCCATTCACCTACAACAAGTCAAAAGACATCAATTTTCATACACCAATAGGCAGCCAAACCATACCAATTTCATGCACAAATTATGCCATTACAATCCAGTCAATTTATCTATATAATTTGACTTATAAATTCAACTATCTCCACCTCTTAACTAACCTTAACACATACATATAATACTTATCATAATCAAATCATGTAGCCACCAAATTGGCATTCAAATATCAAAACTAACCAAGCATATACATATCACTTACTGAATGACTATTGAGTTATTTGAACTATAATCAAACATATCAATATTTTCTATTTTACAAGGCAATATACTCACCAAACTAACAGGAACATAGCTTAAACACATTGAATCTTACATCATTATAAAGCCAATCTCAAATGACCAAGTACATTTCCAACCAATATATCAAATACCCTAGCCTATACATGCCATATAACCAAGTCACAAAGGGTATAAATACCGAAATCAATAGCTGGATAGTATGATGCAATCTTTGCCGACTCCCAACCCAAGCAAACTTCCGAAACACTATAAAACATAGAAAAATAACACAAAGTAAGCAAAAAAGCTTAGTAAGCTTGTGTAATATCAAACTTATCTTATAGAATAAACATATTTAAGCATTTACATATACTATAATGTAACTCATTTGTTTTCACCTTTATACCATAAATCCATTCACATAATTAACTAAAGTTTCACAAGTTTGTTCAATTCCATGCTCATATGGATCAAATACATTCTTATAAATTCATTCACACTTACATACGTATAAATGATTATCTATATAACTTATTCGATTCAATATTCATCACATTTTCTTTAGCCGAATGAACCACATGCAATATCATCAAATAATAATAGTTTGCACTCTATGTGCCTTACATGTTAATAGTTAAAACATTTATAACTTACGTCTCATATATCATTCAGATCATACCTTATTATAGCCAAATAAATATATTTTTGCATGAAACATACTTATACACAAATATTTCTCATTTTATATACATGATACACTATAAGCTCACCAATTTACCTTTATTCGATTCTCACATAAGTTCTGTACGTGCCTGTTTTACTTAATTCAATCTTACTTTCATTCTCGTCTTAACTTTACCTGTTGAACCATTCAGAATCATTAAGGATACTCGGAAGTCTCGTTCATCACATACAATGCCATATCCTGATATGGTCTTACATGTTAATACATATTGATGCCAATAGCCCAACTATGGTCTTACATGAAATCTCATATCGATGCCAATGTCCCAGACATGGTCTTACACGAAATCTCATAACAATGCCAATGTCCCAAACATGGTTTTACACGTAATCACATATCGATGCTGATGTCCCAGACATGGTCTTACACGAAGTCTCATATATATCGATGCCATAGCCCAGCTATGGTCTTATACGATATCATATACTGCCACGGTCTAACCATGGTCTTTTCCACTAGTTCATCTTTCACCATGAAACAATTATGGTCGATCCTGCATTTTAACTTGTCTCAAACATTTAACTTAAATTCCACATTTAATTCAATCATATGAATACATTCATACTGTTATTCATAAATTACATAGATATACATTGAAGTTTGATTATACGAACTTACCTCGATTGCTAAAACGACGAAACGGATTGATTGGTCCGATACTTTATCTTTTCCCCGATCTAGACTCGTATTTCACTTTTCTCGATATAAGTATAATCAAAACTAGCTTATTTAATTATCTCTCTATTCAATTTAAACCAAAATTTACTTTAAAGCATGTTCACACTTTTGCCCCCATAATTTCACATTTTTTACAATTTAGTCCTTATCACATAAAATCAAAATTTCATGAAATTTCAAGTTACCCATGCTTAGTCAAATTACAACCATACCTCTGGCAACCCATATTTTCCAAATAATCACACTTTTAACCATAAAGTTTTCCCATTTTACAATTTAATCCAAAATTGACATTTTTATCGAAAATTTCTTTACAAATGTTGTTTATCTAACAAAAATAATGCATTTTCCATCATCAAACATCAAAATACACATATATTCATCAATGGAAAAATTCACAAACTTTAATAGTTTTGAAAAAGAAGGTACGGGATAGCTAGATTAAGTTGCCACGACTTCGAAAACATAAAAATCATTAAAAACGGGGCAAAACTATACCTAAATGAACAAGGAAAGCTTGGCCGAATGTTCAACTCCCATGGCTGCCAGTTTTCTTCATATTGAAGAAACAACAAATAAAGATGATAACTTTTAATTTTTGTTTGATTATACCTTTATTAACCTAATTACAAATTTACCCTTTTATTTTCAAACTAATTTCAAAAATACCAAAAAAATATCTTCCACTAACTTATTAATAGGCTAATTATCACATAAGGACTTCACATTAAATTTTTTTAGCTATTTAACACAATTGGCTATTAGAACACAACTTTCGCACTTTATGCGAATTAGTTCTTTTTCATAAATTGAGTATATAAACGATAAAATTTCTTAATGATATTTTATGCAATCATACAAACATTCTGTAGACCTCCAAATAATAAAATAATTATTTTGGCCTCGAATTTTGTGATCTTGAAATCACTATTTCGATTATACCGAAAATGAGCTGTTATAGAAGGAGACGATGATGGTCTTAGATAGAATGATTCTTGATCCAAGAAGGCATTCAATAGTCGTCTTTAAGGAAACTTCTAATCCTAATAAAAATAAAGGCTCGGGTGGGGGTGGTACCTCTGGTTCTAGAAAAAGAAGATTTTAATTCCAATGTTTAAATTTTAGGTGATAAAAGCATTTCAAGTCATATTAGCAGAAGGCTCAACTATACCATTCGTAACCATGGAGATATATTCAAATTAGTTGGTTCTACTCGTGTTCCTTTATCGTACTTTATGAATTCTATGGTTAAGTTGATTTTCACAGAACTGGGCACGGATATTGGTAATGGTCCAATGGTTTCAGAAGGAATGCAAAAACCAGAGTTTAGAAGCTTGATATAGTAAGGTTGGTTGTTTTCCTTTTTTTATTTTTTTTATGGATTTGATTGTATTTTCTTGGAATTGTCAAGGATGTGCTAGTTTAAATTTTCCCCACATTTTTCGTGAATACAATAGAGAGCATAAGCCAAGCATTATTAGTTTTTTGAAGACAAAGGTAACTTGATCCAAAACAGATAAGATTATTGCTAGATTAGGTTTTCAATTTTTTCATCGGGTGGAAGCTATTGGATTTTCTGGAGGCATTTGGGTAGGTTGGAAAGATTCTATTTCTATTAAGATTCTTTGAAGCCATTCTCAATTCATTTGTATTCAAGTTATTAGGGGGAGCAATTCTAAGCATGTGTAACATCCCGGTTTGGACTCTAGTCGGAATAGTGGTTTCGAGACCACATATCTGAGTCAGAAAAATATTTTAATATTATTTTCTGTGTCTGTGGTATATGATTTAGCATCTGTGAAATTTCTGTGATTTAATTTATCTGTCTCTCAGCTTAATTGTGAAAAAAGATTGAATTGTATATGTGATAAAATTAGTATGCTATATGTTCAGGTGCTAAATTGGCATGCCTTTTTAAAGGAAAAGTCCTTGCATGTCAAATAGACCATTTTTGTTAGTGGTGGACAAGTTTAGACATGGTTAGGTGAAAACATATGTTTATAATACATGGGTATTTTAGCAAATGGCTTATTATTATATGTTAAAATAAAAAAATCATAAAATGGCTCATATGTTCATGTTCTTCAACAGAAAATCACAAAATAAAAGAAGGAAATAAAGCTTCCTAGGTTTCAGCACTCTTCTAGCTCAATCAATGTATGTTTTGAGCTTGATTTTTGATAATTTCTACGTTTTTGTTGCTTCAAAATCTTTCATGCCCATGTCTCAATTTCTGTTTTTGATGAAGTTGATGAATAGTGCCATTGTTGATAATTGAAGCTTTATAGTGAAATTGAATGAATTATGATAGTTAGATATTGAATAAACATGTTTTGCCATGAGATTTTGATGAATTTGAACTATATGGGCTAGTTTGTGAAAATATGATTTTGGGAGGATTAAATTGTGAAATAAAAGTGTTAATTGGGCTTATATGAAAGCCATGAACAATCGGTCAAGCCATAGTCTTAGTGAATTTGGTATATTTGTGATTTTGGGAAAAATGGACTAAATTGTGAAAATGTGCAAATGTGAGGGCTAAAATGCAAAATGCCCTAAATTTGTATGCATGGATGGAATTTAATGAAATGAATGATTGAGTGGTTGTTATTGAATTGATTTAGATCAAGAACAAAGAAAAACGGACTTAGATCGAGGGAAATCCAAAATCGTTGAATAGTCAGCTCGAATATGTTTAAATCCGTACGAGGTAAGTCAATATACAAATATGCGTTATATTAATGTTCGATATAAATGCTTGAATTATAAACTGCGTTGGACGACCATGAGAGCCTGATATAGTAATTCTAAATCGCCTTTGATTGAGTAATGGTAAAACGATATCATGTAAGACCTCGTCCGGGATGTAGGCATTGATTTAAGAATTATGTGTAAGACTGTGTCCGGGACACTGGCATCATATATGTTTCGTGTAAGACCCTGTCCGGGATAGTGGCATCGATATTGAATAACATGTAAGACCACGTTAGGGACGTCGGCATTGTATAAGGCCTATCTGAATTCTGTAACATTTCTGAATGATTTGAGGAGAAATTCTACTAAATGAATAAATACATACCTCATGTGTTTAACTCAGGTATGTCTGTTTTGTACTAAATTTCAGAGTATGAAAGGTATGCAAATTGTGTGAACTAGAAGTCTGAGTAAAATGAATGAATCTGAATGGTGAAATATCTGTGGGAAATGGTTATCGTATTCTGATTATGGATTACATAATTTTGTATTTGACTTACTAAGATCATTATAGCTTACTCTGTTATTCTTTCAACTATTTTACAGATATCGTAGCTACTATAAGCTCGGGAATAGTCAAGGATCATCACCACACTATCGAGCTTGTTTCTGGTACCTTTTTGAATATACAAAGTTTAAGTATGGCATGTATAGGCTAGAGTGTCTATGTATTAAGCTTGGATATGTTTATTTGTAAGGCCATGAGAGTTGGCTATTAAATGATATGTTGTGTTTGTTTTTGGTATATGACTTGTGATACCAATTTGAGTAACTTATAATGGCTATATGAATTTGTATGTTTTGATCTTCATGAATCATGTCAACGTGATGAATGGTAAGAATTGGATATGGTATGAATGAGCTAGATGAATCAAGTGTTTAAATCTTAATCTTTGGTTAAGTTATGGAATTGCTTTGTATGAGATCTGAAATTAAGTATGTATGTGAATGGTTTGACCATGTTGAGGTAAGTTTTAGGTATTGAATATAGTTGAAATTGTGGTAAATTTGTGGCATGTATTTGGCTTGTAGGTATGACCCTTAGTGGGTGGAAAGCATGACTTGAACCAAGTCTACTTAATGCCACATGGTTAGGGCACACGGGCGTGCCTTATGCCTGTGTTGATTTTCCAGTATTGACATAAACATTCACACGGCCAAGACCCACGGGCATGTCTCGTGGCTGTGGCAAAAAGTCAGTATGCTTGTTCTGTTTTGGCACGGCTTGGGTGCACGGGCGTGCCTGAGTCTCATGTGAGGCACACGGCCTAGCCACACGGGCATGTGACTTCCTTAAGTTGGAAAATTTTATATGTGTTCTGAAGTTTACGATTGCATTCGGTTTAGTCCCGACCTTTTCTCAATGCATGTTTGAGGTCTAGTGGACTTTCAAAAAGGGACTTTATGTTTGAATTTTGTTATGATCTCTGAATATTCTGTTCTGATCTGTTCTGAATCTCCGGTAACGCCCCTTCCTATTCCGATGACAGTTACGAGATAGGGGTGTTACATCATGTCTATATTGTTTTTGTTTATGGAAGCCCTAATAGGCAGAAGATGAGAGTGTTATGGCAAGGTCTTAAGTCTGTTATCCCAACTGGTAATGCTTCTTATGTTGCTATGTTATCCCAACTGGTAATGCTTCTTATGTTGCTATTAGCGATTTCAATGCGTTACTATCTTTTAGTGATAAGAAAGGTAGTCTTACTACAAGGAAGGGTTGTCTGCCTTTTAATGATTTTTAGAGGTGTCCAAGTTGCAGGATTTGGGTTTTAGAGGGCTTACTTTCACGTGGTAACGGGGTGTGCTTCTTGAAAGATTAGATAGGGCAATTGGCAATGACGCTTAGATGAGAGCTTTTCCAAATTATGTTGTGACCCATCTTCTGAGGATTAAGTTAGATCATAGGCCGTTGCTTCTTTCTCTCAAGCTGAATGTTAATAATCCGAAGGGACTCCCCTTTATATTTGTGGTAGGTTAGGTGGGGCATCCTAGCTTCTCGACTTTTTTTAAGAAAAATTGTTGTTTTCAGGGTAACATGGTTGATTCCTTGAATCATCTTACATATAACATTAAAAAGTGAAATAATTTAGTTTATGGTCGCATAGGGATCCGTAAAAGGAAGTTGATGCAGAAATTGGTAGGTATTCAAAGAGCCTTAGAAGATTCTAATTTTGCTTATTTAAGTATTATAGAATTACAATTTAGAGAGGAATTGGAAGAGAAGCTTCACCACAAAGAGCTGCTTTGGAAGCAAAAAATGAGATGTAACTTGCTATATTTTGGGGATCGAATACTATGTCTTTCCATTCTCTTACGTTTTAGAGAATGAAGGACAACAAAATTTCAACCTTAAAGAATGATAATGGGGACTAGCTGTATAAGGATGAAGATCTCCAAATTGAGGTAGTTAAGTTCTTCCAAACGTTGTATAGTGAGTTTCCGGATAGTATTACTACTTTGCCTTCTTGTTCTTTTCCTAAACTTGGCCCTAATGATGAAATTCTATTGGGAAGAGGTATTTCCAATGAAGGGATTAAGATTACATTGTTTGATATGGCTTTGTTGAAAGCTTCAGGTAGTGATGGTTACCATGCTCTCTTTTTTCAAAGTTAGTGGGATCTGATTAGTAGTGCTATCCACAAGTGGGTTAAGAAAATTTTTTTATGGCCAGCCAATTGATAAGGATCTGAATAACACATTGCTTGTCCTCAATCCTAAGGTTAAAAATCTTGTGAACTTTGCACAGTTTCACCTAATAAGCTTATGTTTAATCCTCTATCAATTGGTTATGAAGATAATTGTGAACAAGTTCAAGGTGGTTTCTTTTCCCAGAATCATCACTTCAGAACAAACAAGTTTTATTACTGGAAGGAACATCACCAACAATATCATAGTTGCCCAAGAAGTTATTCATTCCATGAGGAGTAAACATAAACGGTGGATGACCATCAAGATAGATTTGGAGAAGGCCTATGCCAGGGTGCAATGGGAATTTTTAGATGCCTTCCTTTAAGTGACAAGTGTTTTAGATTTCCTTTGAAATGTTATAATGTTGGCTATCATGAGTTCAACTTTGTAGATTCTGTGGAATAGGTACCTACTCAAAAATTCAGTCCAGTTAGGGGCATCAGGCAAAGGTTTCCATTGTCACCTTATCTATTTGTTCTATACATGGTTGGGACAGAGCATTTATTATCCATTAATTCAGCTCAACGGTCTCCAATTCGTTTATTCTGGTCAGGTCCTAAGCTTTCTCATTTGTTTTTTTGTTGATGATCTGGTTATATTTGGGAAAGTTGACTTGATTCAGGCTTGAGTAATGAAAGATATATTGGATGATTTCTATAGTTTTTCTAGTCATCAGATGAATGCTCATAAAACAAATATTTTCTTTTCCAAATGGGTGGAAGAAACTTTGACAATACATATTTGTGATTTGTTTGGCTTTCGCAAAGTCTATAACCTTGGTACTTACTTGGGAGTTCTACTATTCCATGAAAGGGTTCCTACCAGCTCTTTGATATTTGTGGTGGAAAATGTTAAATCTTGGTTACAAAGATAGGATACGAGACAATTATCTTTAGCTGGATGTGCCATTTTAGCATAGTTGGTTCTTCTCTCTATTCCCAACTATTTTATGCAGTCAATAATGATACTGCAAGGAATATGTGATGAAATTGAAAGTATTATTAGACAATTTATATAGGGATTGATTGGAGGTAGCAAAAAGCTGACTCTTATTAGTTGGAACTCATTATGTCAACCAAAAGCTTGTGGAAGTCTTGGGATTTGGAATCTAAAGGATCAGAACACATCATTCCTATTAAAGTTGGGTTTTAACATTTTAACAAATTCGAAGACTTTGTAGGTCAGGGTCTTGAGATTGAAGTATAAAATAGAGGATGGCCTGCCCCAAAGTATCACTCGTAGGCACTATTCTTTTCTCTAGAGATCTCTATCTAAGGTATGGCTTTTTCTTCGAGAAATGTCTTTTGGTTAGTTGGGGATGGTAACATCACTAGATGTTGGAGGGATAGTTGGACTTCAAATATTTGCCCTTAATCAATCCTGTTCCAGCTACTGTAAATTTTTATTCTGATTGTCCTCTCATTGAGATGGTTACAGAAGAAGGAATATGGAATTTAGAGCTTTTTCAAGTTTGGGTGTTAAAAGAAATTACTGGACATATGACTAGTATTCCATCTCCATAACCCTTGGCAAATCCCGACCAAATTGCTTGGGTTGACACCTTTTTAGGTTAGTTCTCTGTTAAAAGTGCCTATTGTATAATTAAGAAAAGTACGTGGAATTCAAAGGAGGATGTTTAGAATCTGCCTTGGAAGTTTGAAGGTCCTCAAAGGGTTTGGGTCTTTTTTTGGTTAGATCTCAAACAACAACTACTTACTTAGAAGGATCAGTTAAGGCGTGCAATTGGTAGTGATGCAATATGTTTGTTTTGTGGACACGAAGTGAAGGATGTTATTTATGATATTAGAGATTGTGGTGCAACGAGAGATATTTAGTCTCAGATTATCTCATCCTAAAAGTAGGCCCTTTTCATTTTAGGTAATTTACAGGATTAGCTTGTTTCTAATTTAAAAAATGGTCATGATTTCTTTATGGGGAATGTTGATTGGTCTTGTTTCTTTGGTATTGTTGCTTGGCATATTTCGAAGAATAAGAGTATCTCTATTTTTTAGGGTGTGTTGTGGAGTGCTGAGGAAATTGTCAAAAATACATATAGTTAGGCAAAACAATACCTTGTTGATTGCACTGGGGGTTCGGTGAGACAAGTCTCAATGGTGGCAATAGTGGAAGCAGAAAAATGGATTCGATTAAAATCAGATGGAGCTGTTAAGTTGAACATAGGATGTGCCGTCGCAGGAGGTATAGTGAGGGACCACAATGGGTATTGGATAATTGGTTTTAATCATCGTTTGGGAAATTGTTCAGTTTTTGAAGCTGAGTTATAGGGAATTTTTGATGGTGTGTTATTAATGCAAGATTTTCTTCATGCTAAAGTATATGTGTAGACAGACAACATGGAAGTTATTAGAGCTATTAAAGATTTATTGTCAAAGAGTTCGAATTCCGCTATAATCAGACGCATAGTTTAGCTTTTATAGAAAATGAAAAGTTGGTTTATTGAATATATCCTTAGGGAAGATAACAAGGAAGCTGATTGTATTGCCAAAATGGCATTTGGTAAAGGGGAAGGTTTACAAATATTTACAACCTCTCATTTTAAATATTTATAGTTTTTGTAAAGTTTCTTAATTCATTCACCAAAAAAAAAAAAAAACTTTATTGATAGGGGCAATGAACTAAGATCATATTCAAGTTGTTCAAACGATGAAAGAATTGAAACAAAATGGATTTAAACCCTACCTGGGATATAAATAACCTAAAACAAATTAAAGTACCAAGTGAGTAAAAGAGAACTAAGGTAGGAAATAAAAATATATTTAAGAATGGATTTAAGACAATGAATATCCAATGGAATTTTGATGATTATAAGTTGGATCTAGAAGGAGAAAAGGATTTTGATCCGTTCTTGAAAGGAACAAAGCTACCAAAAATCAATCAACAAGTCAACAATGAGATTTGGTCTAAGCAAAATAGAAAACAAAAGAAAATAAGAGAAAAGTAGATAAGAGAGTTTGGTTTGAGAGAAGAGATGAGAAACGATTGAAATCAGGGTTTCTTGATGCAAAAGAAACTTTATTGAACAAAAAGCAAAGATAAACCAAAGCTTGGAAAAACAAAACCAAAACAAAATATTATTTAATTAAGATTAAAGCAAAACAAATCAATAAAACACATAAAAGCAATCGATTGAGAGAAAAATGGTAAATTTCATCTTTTGGATATGGTATTCATGGAAAACAAGAAAGAACCAAGCTTCTTGAAGGGATCTTGATCTGAAAACTAAACTACTAAGGTAGTTTTTAGCTCGTACCTGAGCCAATGGCAACTACGTATAACACTGATTACTTTGGAAAACTATCAAGTTTGGATTGACAAATATTGGTAACAAATATGTCTGGGTTGTGATCTACTTGATTGATTGAGATACTTGTTAGCCTATCCTTTGTATCCAATCAACTCATGTATGGTATCTTGAAGATTTTTTAGGATTAAATTGATGCCGTTTATATTCCTAAAACTAACGAGAAAAATTGAATCAAGTCTATTGGAAAAAAGATATCCTTAGCTAATGGAAGACTTATCTTTGATATTTATGTTATGTGTATCTTACTTATTTCAAGGGATAATTGACTGTATAGAAGATGATATGTCAGCAAGTCCATACTTATATAAAGTATGCAAACTTGTATAGGTTTTGTACATGAGTTGAGAGCATTTATTTTGTTTAGTGAGGAGCTTGATTTAGGAGTGCTTTTTTTTTTTTGTAATAATCAAGTGTGTAACTTGATTAAGAGTCCTAAGTTTTCAAGGGTAAAAATTAAAAGAGAGATGCTTATATCTTAGATATAAAAGTGAGAAGTCTAAACTATTGAGTGTTAGAGCTTTAGCTCACTTGTTGTTTGAGGAGCTAATATAGTGAATATTCTCTCTAGGCAAGTCCCCTAAGATATAGGGGAACCAAACTATGTAAACATATTTTGTCTTATTTAGTTTTCTGCACTTTGTATTTCTTGTGCATTAAACAATTGGAACGATCTTGGCACCACATTTGACACTTCTTGTTTTTGTTAACAAATACCAATTTTGACCCAACACGAAAAAAAAACAAAGAATTAGAAGGAAAAGAGAAAAATTGAACAAATTTAAAAGAAAGATATAAAAACTCCAAATAGTTTGAGAAATATCGATTTCTTGATGTTTAAATTGCGTTTCTTGTAGGAAAATTCTAAGATTTTGAAACTTCACAAGAATATGGAGTATTAGAAAAAGGATTAAAATAAAAGAAATCAATATTTTAAAAGATATTGAGAAGATGGATAAATTTTGAAAGGAAGAGATGATCTCTGACAAGCTTGACATTTAGTTCTAACCAACCTCCTAGGTTAATCACCTAGTTAATTGGAGGACGAAAAGATTCCCATGGCTTCAAGAAAAACTAAGAATAAAACACTTCTAAAAATCAAAAGAAAGTTATATTGCAAAGATAAAACTCAAAGAGTTGAAAAAAACACTTTATTCAATGAATGTGTGTATAACAATGGGCGAGATATGTTATATATAAGGAAAAACTAAGGTAAATTTTAAGTCCTAATGCATCTAGGATTACTTGCTTAGTAGGTAGCAAGTAAAGCCCTAAGTTTAAAACATGAAAAATAACTAAGTATAAAACTAATGCCTAATAAAACATGTTCGACCAGCTTTAAAATAACTACGGAATGGACAGAATTTGACATGATAAATTTTCTTATTAGGCTTAAATAAAATTATCCATAAACCCAGTTAACACTTAAAGCTTTAAAAGAAATTAACTAAGTCTTAAAAGTTACAAATTGCTCCTATTGAGATAAAATTCATGGGCTCGGCATGTAGCTTATTTGGGTTCCTTGTAATGTCACGCCTATGCATACTAGCATCTTCCACATGGGCTTATTATCTTGGTTTGAGTCTTTAAGTCCTTGAACAAGCTTGTATCCTTTGAATTCATCCCAGATATCAACTAAACTCTAAAATCTATGGTTTTAAAGCTTCAACTCTTTTTTTTGAAATTTCTTGGTAACCAAGTCTTGAATGATTAGGTTAAGTTTCGATTTCAGTTGCTTAGATTTGGATCACGTGATTGGGCCTTAAGGAAAACTAAGCTCACCTCCATCATGGGCTTGAATTTGGGTCAGGTTACTCGTATCACATGCTAATTGAGTCTTTTATTGAATTCTATTAATATACACATTTTATTCCCCTATCACATATATTTAGGTGTTTAGTAAAAAAAATTTAGATTAAATCTTTATAATCACTAAATTTGTAACAGACTTGAAAATAAAACAAAAAGATAAAAAAAATTATTTCCTTACGTGTTTGTCCAAATAATTAAAAAGTTACTATATCATCCTCCATATCAACATAAAATGCCAACAAAATTAAGAAAGTAAAAAAAAAAAAAAAAAAAAAATTGTAAAAATCATAAATGAGAGCTTATTTAACTAAAAACATGTAATAGCTTTAAGTACTTGTATGGTATCTTCAAAAAAGTAATTATATTAAGCATTCTTTTATTATTAAATACTAGTATGGTTCCCATGCTTCGCTTTGGGTTGATTAATTGTTTAAATCAGTAAAAATTTGAACGTTAAAATATGATCTAGGTTCCTT
Source organism: Gossypium stocksii (assembly GCA_020496765.1). NCBI lineage: Eukaryota > Viridiplantae > Streptophyta > Magnoliopsida > Malvales > Malvaceae > Gossypium > Gossypium stocksii. The sequence continues at coordinate 35,513,816 of CM035630.1, forward strand.
TATGCTTCATACCTTTGAAATTTAGTTTCCTTATTTTATTTTCAGGAATTTAGTTATTTTACTTTTCAAATTTTAAAATTTAGATTTAGTTGTTACCACCATTAAAATTCTTCAACTAAATTCAATGACGTGATATTTAAAATAAAAACAATCACATTGTAGTGATGTAATAAAAAATTATGTGGAAAGTGTGTAGAAACCGATTTCTTGAATTTTGAAAAATGGGGATTGATTTAAAAATCCAAAAATGGAGCCGCCACCGACCCTTTTCGAGGTGTGATTGGATCACCTTGAGATTTGAACAAAACATCTTGATTTATTAAAATAATGATTTTGGTCTACGAAATTTGAGAAACGGGTTCGGGAGTCGGTTACGCACGAGTAAGGGTTAGCACCCCCGTAACGCCCAAAATTGGTACCTAATTGATTAATTTATGTCCTAACATTTAACATTTGAAAAGATTTTAAAATACGATCCTTTTATTGAAAAGAATGTTTGAACGAATCAAAGTATATACCGAGACCCACTTATTTCAAAGAAATAAGATGCCGTACCCAGTAAGTCTTCAATTCTCTGAAATTAAGCTTGTCCTTTTTTGTCTTGAAAAACTCGTGAGTTTAAGTTCAAAACGGATACTTAATTATTTTGGGTCAAATGAAAAAAACGGAACCCAATGAGTTAGGGCTCGATTTTTTCGAAATTCCAAACGTAAAATATTACCTTCATTTTAAAAATTCTTACCTCGAGATGATAAAACATCCCATCCAGTGAGTTAGGACGCAATGTCTCGAACCCTCGAGAATAAGCTTTTATTAAAAATTTACGCATTTTGATTTTAAAAGAATACTCAATGATCTTGGTTTAACGAGAAGAATCGGAACCTAGTGAGTAAAGGCACGATCTTCGCGAAATTCCTAAACACGAGTGTTGCTTTATTTTAAAAATCCTTTGAATAGAATGATTTAAAAACTTTGACGGTATTAAAACGTGATTTTTTTTTTACAAAAAAATGCAATAAAATGATAGTGTACACGACAACACGGCAATATATACACGAAATGTCACACTAGTACACCTCAACAACCAACAAGTACAAATTAAGAATTATAACGCACACGATAATAGCAATAATTACAAACATTGCAATTTCATAATCAATTATCAGGGAAGAAGGCAACAAATTACTATGTCTAGAACAATAGGGACCTTAAGCAACAAAAAAAAAAAAAAGTTTGTAAGGCAATTATTGGAAATGAAAAGCAAATGAATAATATATAGCAAAACAATTTTAAAACAAATACTATAAATGGAAATTATGTAAAATAATTTAAAACAAATATTATGCAAATTTGCTTTAAGATAAAAAATGCAAGATAACTTAAAACAAATAATTTCGCAACAATTAAAAACTAAAAAAAAATTAACGTAAAATGAAGTTTTAAATGAACAATATATATAAGAAAAATGAAACAATTTAGTAATAAATAAAAATACAATCTCAAAATAAAATCACGTTTAAAATATCTGATTCATCAAAGATTAGCATAACTACTATAAAAATAAATTAAGCTAATTGATAGATGTATGCAAATATTTATAAGGAATAACCTTTAAAATTAATATAAGTAATATATATAAAAGAGATTTAGATAAAAAGTTGAAATAAATAATTTACAAAGGTATTCAAAGTAAATGACAATAAACGGTCCCTTTTTTAAAAGAAATAAAGTAAATCGAGAGATTAAGGACAAAGTTGAAAACAAATTAAAATTTGAGGTATAATTTATAAAATACAGAAACTGGTGAATTAGGAATAGAGATCCAAATAAACACGCGCCAAGAGGATAAGGACTAACTGGGTGAATATCCCAAGTCCCCGAAATGACGCCGTTGCGGTATGGATCCAAACGAAATCGAAATGAAATTATGGGGGCAGAATTTAAAAAAACAAAAGACCACTGGACCACATTGAAGATGGCATCAAAAGCGGAGGGACTCAATGCATAAATATCCCATAAGCTACAAAACCTGCGGATCCTTCCCGAGTTGAGTCACGCACACGGGTTGAACCTCTAAACGACGCCGTTTTGGTAATTATTAAGGCATACCCAAACGACGTCGTACCATGGGGTTATAAATACTAAAAATTAGTTTAAAAAATCATTTTAACACTTTCTTAAAAAAATAAAGAGAATCCTCTGAAAATTAAGCCCTAGCCCTTCGAGCTTCGGCCCTAGGTTCGGCCGAGCTCCGCTCATCGGGCCGCCGTGCTCCACCACTCCCACTGTCATTCACGATGGTCGGCGCATACTAAAAGGGCTATTTTCCAGCCTAAAATGCTCCCTAAACCCGGATCTAAACCCTAAACGCTTAAATCCCCTCAAAACCTAAAAGAAAACGACGAAAACTATTCACGTCCGAATGTTGGCTCTTGCGAAGAAGGTAAAACCTTTTTCAACTTTTAGTATTTTAATATATATGTATAATAGATATGTGTGTAGGATAGATATTTGGAAATGAAAATACCTTTGTTTTATGATTGATTTTTTTTGTATTCCAAATCGTGTAAACTTACAGTGGTTCATTCGGCTCTTTATATAGCCGAGAAACAAAAATCAAAATACAAACTATTTTTTTCTTTTTGTTACTATTTCTGCTGTTGCTTTTTTTTCTCTGTTCTTGCGTGCTCTATTGTTTTTGCTCCCTTTTTTGGTCTGTTTGCAGGTTGAGGAAAGGTCAACGAGAGGGAGTTTCTATTTTGGTGCAACAAGCGGGCAGAGCCGGCCCTCGAGCAAAGTTTGCACCAAGGACACACGTGGCTCGTAGGAGGGAAGCAGGACGCTAAGGCTAGCTAGGGTTTAGGCTCAACCGAGATTTGGTTTAGGCAGTGGGCCTGTCGGGCCAATAGAAGTTGGGTTTGGGTTCATGTTTGGGCCAAAGGGTAGTTAGGCCTATTAGGTTGTATTTTGGACTGTTAATGATAGACATTTTTATTTATTTTTTTATTTGCTTTTTGGTTTTTTGAAATGGGCCCGGGCAGATTGGGCTTACTACAGCTGCCCCTCTTTGCTCGTTGTCGTGTAACGGGAATAGAGCAAAGACTCATAAGAAGGGTCAATCTTGCCCGGTCTTGTTGAATCTCGACTTCTTGGTGCTTCTCTTCCTCAAGTAGCTTCATTCCAATCTACTGCATCTTCAAGGGCATAGGAATTGTTGCTTCGCCCTAACAAAATTTTAAAGAGAAGAGATTTGTAACTTCGATCTATCCCACTAGAGCTTTGAAGAGATAAGAATTCAGAGAGAAGAGATTTGTAACCTTAATCTTCTCTACTGAAACTTCGAGGAGATAAGATTTTAGAGAAAAGAGATTTGTAGCTTCAATCTTCTCTGCTGAAACTCAAAAGAAATGTTGATCCTCAATGTAAACTCAGGGAGAAGGGATTTGTAACCTCAACCTACTCTACTGGGACTTCAAGGAGATAAGGATTGATAATTGATCCTAATCCACTGTAATTCCACTGGGATTTCAAGGAGATAAGGATTGGTAATTGATCCTGATCCAGTGTAATTTCACTAGGACTTCAAGGAGATAAGGATTAGTAATTGATCCTGATCCACTGTAATTTCACTGGGACTTCAAGGAGATAAGGATTGGTAGTCTTCGATCTGCTTCACTACTGCTTAGTGAGATAGGATCTACAATCTTTAACCTACTCCACTATTGCTTAGGGAGATAGGACTAACGGCCAAAATCTACTCTACTACTGCTTAGGGATACAAGATTTGCCATCTTTAGCCTGCCCCACTACTATCTCGAGGGGATAAGATCTGCAATCTTTAACCTACTCCACTATTGCTTAGGGAGATAGGACTGGTCATCCTTGATCTGCTCCACTACTACTTCGGGAGATAAGATTTGTCGTCTTCGATCTGCTCCACTACTGCTTAGGGAGACAAGATCTATGAATTAACTAATGTTGCTACACCATCCTCTGGGGGACATATCCTGTAGACTCGATTTCATATGCCTATATTTATTCCAAATGATTAGGATGCTATGATTAGAATGAGTCAAATGCTCCTAACTAGATGGTATATGAATGCAGAAATGTTATGAGAATGATCCCTTTTATGCCTAGGATTATCATTCCTCATTGTTCATTAAGGTTCTATCAATGATGTGTTATCCTGCCTTCTTCTTCAGCTGGCATCCCTGACGAAAAACTTGAAGAATGATAACCATTTGCTCAACTGGTTTGTCCCATTATAACTTCAAGGTCCATTCCATGGTACCTTTAGGACTTTAAGGTTTGTACCATCTTCAAACCTTCTCACTACAACTCAAAGGGTGTAGGATCTATGTCATCTTCAATCCATCCCACCGCGACTCAGGGGTATAGAATTTGTATCATCTTCAATCCATCCCACTGCGACTCAAGGGTATAGAATTTGTACCTTGTTCAATCAATTTGGTCTGCTACACCTTCCATTCCCTAGGTGTCATGACCAGATGTATATTAATGTCGAATTTCCTTAAAAGTAATCATATTTTAATGCTTGGGTTACTCATTATTTGTCGAGGCTATATCGCTGATGTAATATCTTGTCTTTTTATTCAATTGATATTTTTGACAAAAAATCTTAAGAGGATTTAGACTCTTTTGCAACCCTTAGGTTTGGTGAGTTCTAAACAATAGTCTTGTTTCAAGTTCTCGTACTATTTAAAACTTCCAGAGTAATACGCAAAACTCCTTTTATGAAAGTATTATTAGTCCATCGATCATTATTTTAATGCAACATGCTTGCAAAAGGTAATAACAATAGACGAGAATAAAATTGGTGTGAAGCAAAGCTCAAGATGAATTATCCAAGAAAGAAGAAAAATAGAAATAGAAGAGATTAATTGAAAATGCATATCTTGAAAGGAACAAAGTATTCAAAGATAGCCAATACAATACGAATAAGGACAAACACTAGATGCCTTAGATATCACAGCCCGAGTTTCTCTGTACGAGCTTCCAAGAGACTGCTTTGAGTTGGACATATGTTTAGGAGATCTTGAGTACTTTGTTGATGCCCCAAGACGCAACATATCCCTTCCTTGTTAATTCAAGCATAATAGGATCACCACATATCACCATTTGAGACGCCCTTTTCAGGTTTTCCACTCAAATCCCCTTTGGCCTCAAGGCTCCCTTTGCGGGTTTTCGCCTTGGCCTCTTTGTATCTTTTTTTTTTGAAGGTCTCAAAGCGCCCTTTACGGGTTTTCACCTCGGCCTATTTCTTCATTACGTGTAGTATTTCTTAACTGAATCTGAATTACAGGATTGGGTAAGCTTTTCCCATCCATTTCAGCCAAAATCAGTGCTCTTCCGGAGAAAGCCTTCTTTACCACGTAAGGTCCTTCCTAGTTAGGCATTCATTTCCCTCTAAAATCCTTTTGTATAGAGAGGATCTTTTTCAGTACCAAGTCCCCCTCATAAAATTCCCTTCGGCAAACCTTTTTATCATAAGCTCGCATCATTTACTTTTGATACATCTGACCATGCTGGATAGCCCTTAGCCTATTTTCCTCAATCAAGTTTAGTTGATCATATCGAGATTGGATCCATTCTGCTTCGTCTAACTTTAATTCTAACAAAACCTGAAGAGAAGGTATCTCTACTTCAATGGGTAGAACTACCTTCATTCCGTAGACCAATGAGAAAGGTGTTGCCCCAGTAGAAGTTCTGACAAATATCCGGTAAGCATAGAGAGCAAAAGACAACTTCTCATGCCAATCTCTATAAGTTTCTGTCATCTTCCCCACAATCTTCTTAATGTTTTTATTAGCTGCTTCCACTGCACCATTCATTTTTGGGCGATATGGTGACGAGTTGTGGTGTCTGATCTTAGACTGACTACAAACTTTCGCTATCGTGCTGTTGTTCAAATTGAGCGCATTGTCTGATATGATCTTCTCCGACATCCCATATCGGCATATGATTTCCTTTTTTAAGAATCTACTAACTGTCGATTTAGTTACATTGGCATATGAAGCAGCCTCTACCCATTTAGTGAAGTAATCGATGACTACGAAGATGAATCAATGCCCATTTGAAGTTTTTGGTGAGATCGGTCCAATGAAATCCATGCCCCACATAGAGAAAGGCCATGAGGAAGTCATAACATGCAAGGGCGAAGGAGGCACATGAATCTTGTCCCCATAAATCTAGCATTTGTGACATCTCTTAGCATAGTTGATACAGTCTCCTTCCATGGTGGACCAATAGTACCCGAATCTCATAATTTATTTGGCCATTGTAAAGCTGTTGGCATGGGTTCCGCAAACGTCCTCATGGACTTCTTCTAGAATTTTCTTAGCTTCAACAACATCCACACATCTCAATAAAATCTGATCCTTTCTTCTTTTGTACAGGATCTCCCCCTCTAAGACATAATCACAGGCTAGTCTTCTCAATGTCCTTTTGTCGTTCTTATTCGCCTGATCAGGATATTCACGATTTCTCACATATCTCAATATATCCTAATACCAAGGGTGATCATCTCTTTCTTCTTCATCCACATTGCAACAATGGGCTGGGGCTTCATAGATACTCATTTGAATAGGCTTTACATCCTCTTGTCTACTTACTTTAGTCATGGAGGCCAAAGTGGCCAAAGCATCTACCATCTGGTTTTCCTCTCGTAGGAGATAACTAAAGGTGATGTCATCAAACTCCTCAATTAACCCCGTAACTATCCTTCGATAATTGATCAATTTGGGATCTCTTGTCTCCCATTCACCCTTTAGTTGGTAGATCACTAGCGCAGAATCTCCATATACTTCTAGCACTCTGATTTTGTACTCTATGTCTGCTCGGAGTCCCATGATACATGCTTCATACTCTGCCATATTATTTGTGCAATCAAAATCCAATTTGCAAGTGAATGGATAATGATCTCCATTTGGGGATACTAAGACTGCCCTGATTCCATTGCCGACAGCATTTGATGCTCCGTCGAAATTTAACCTCCAAAGATGATCCTTTAAAGTGTATTCCTTCACAGCCGCTACATACATTAGATCCTCGTTGGGGAAGTTGAAATTCAATAACTCATAATCCTCTAAAGCTCTGCTAGCTAGAAAATCTACTATTGCACTCCCTTTCACAACTTTTTGACTCATATAAACGATGTCGAATTCAGAAAGCAGAATTTGCCATCTGGCCATCCTTCCATTTAAAGCAGTTGACTCCATCATATACTTTAGTGGGTCCAACTTTGATATCAACCAAGTCGTGTGGTACAATATGTATTGTCTCAACCTCCGAGTTGTCCAAATCAAAGCGCAACACAACTTCTCAACTGGCGAGTATCTCATCTCACACTCAGTGAATTTTTTACTGAGGTAATATATTGCTTTTTCTTTCCGTCCTAACTCGTCATGTTGACCCAGCACACATACCATGGAGTTATTGAACACTGTCAAATACAAAATTAATGGCCTATCTGGGCGTGGGGGTGATAACACTGGGGGACTTGACAAATATTGCTTAACCTTGTCAAAATCTCTTTGGCATTCATCATCCCACACGCCTGGATTGTGTTTCTTCAGAAGACGAAATATAGGGTCACATTTCTCAGTTAATTGAGAGATGAACCGAGCAATGTAATTTAGCCTTCCGAGGAAACCTTAAACTTCTTTTTGGGTGCATGGCGGAGGCAATTCTTGTATAGCCCTGACTTTATCTGAGTCAATGTTAATTCCCCTTTTACTGACGAAGAAGCCCAGCAATTTTCCAGATTTAGCTTCGAAAGTACATTTCGCTGGATTGAGTTTTAACTGGAATTTCTTTAGTCTCAGGAACAGCTTTCTCAAAACTTGGATGTGTTCCTCTTCTATTTTAGACTTTGCAATCATATCATCCACATAAACTTCAATTTCCTTATGCATCAAATCATGGAACAAAGCCACCATAGCCCTTTAGTATGTAGCCCCCGCATTTTTCAACCCAAACGACATCACTTTATAACAGAATGTACCCCACAATGTTATGAAAGTTGTCTTTCCCATGTCCTAATGATGCATCTTTATCTAATTGTACCCTGAGAATCCGTCCATGAATGAAAACAACGAGTAGCCTGCAGTATTATCCACCAGAGTATCAATGTAGGGTAAGGGAAAATTATCCTTTGGCTAGCCTTATTTAAATCTCTATAATCTACACACATTCGCACTTTCCCATCTTTCTTAGGGACAGGTACAATGTTGGCTACCCATTCTGAATATTTGATCTCTTGCAAGAATCCTGCATCAAACTACTTTTTGACTTCCTCCTTTATTTTTAACACGATATCTGGCCTCATCCTTCGGAGCTTTTGCTGAACCGGCCTTCAATCCTCTTTTATGGGAAGGCGGTGTACTACAACATCGGTGCTTAAACCAAGCATATCTTGATATGACCATGCAAAGACGTTTTTGAATTCCTGTAGCAATTCAACAAGGTCCTGCTTCGTTTCCTTAGTTATGCACGCTCCAATATTTACCACTTTTCCTTCTTCCAGCATCACAGTTTCCACTGTCTCCTTATGAGGTAGAATTTGTTTCTCCTCTTGCTCTACCATCATCAACAATTCTGGTGATAAGTCGCAGTCTATGTCATCTCCAAAATCCTCAGATCCTTCTAAACACGTATCCTGTTCAAGAGGGGATTCTAAGCTCATACCAGCATCACTCATGTCGTTGATATCTAGAGACCTATTGTAATTTCAAAAGAATATACAAAGAATGAATGAATTCGGGAGTAATTATTTGTATAGCATGATTATGAATAATTATGAAAGAAAATTTTGAAGAGAATCAAAGAATCTAAAAGAATGAAAGAATATTCACTTTGAATAATAGGAAAGATGTACTTCATTAAAATAACGATGTTTGAACATGAGCCTATTTTACAAAAGGAATCTTATTGCTTCTAGGCTTAAAGCAACAAGTGTGTTTCAAACATTACTCTGAATAAGCTCTAAATACTACAGGAATTTCTTCCGCAGTCCAATTGTCCAAAACGCTTCTGGGTTCGTAAGGTCGGATATCTAATAAGGTCCCTTCTTCAATTGCCTCTTCGGATATGGTGTTAATGTAGACACTACCTAACATTGCTATAATGTCTTCTCCTTTTGGCACATCATGAATGACCCCTCCCGACACAAAGGTTTTGGATATGTGTGGGATTATCATGGGTTCCCACTTGATTTCTTCGCCACTCAAACGAACCCTTCTTTTTTATTGCCTCCTTTTCAAATCTTTCTTCTTTTGCCTGGGATCTGGCTTGAACCCTAAGCCAAAATGATCTTGCTTTTCTTTCAGTACTGGGGCTACGATCCTACTCTGAAGCTGTTTTCCAAGCCCTCTTCCTGGCACAGCTCCTTTTCCTACCATCATACGTAATCTCATTCTCGTGGTTTTAGAGATTTTTAGTACTGGGATTCTATTTCCTTTCGTGATGAAGGTTGCATTCATGAATTCCAAGGACCGAAAAGAACATTCAATTGCCTCGTCACTCGTCTCTAGATACGGTGCATTACTAGTCACAGCCGCGATAATGTCCTCCTCGGCTTTTATTGTCACTAGCCGCCCTTCTGATACTAGCTTCAACTTTTGATGCAGGGATGAGGGTACTGCTCTTGCCGAGTGTATCCATGGTCTTCCTAGTAAGCAGTTATAGGAAGACTTGATATCCATGACCAAGAAATCCAGCTCATAAGTAGTTGGGCCAATTAATAAGGGTATCTCAATTCTGCCCGTGACTCTTCTTTGCGTGCCATCAAACACCTTCACTATGTTCTGGCACTCCTTCATGTGTGAGCTATCCATAGGTAATCTGTTCAATGTGGATAAAGGCAATACATTTAGCGCCGGCCCATTGTCTATCAAGACCCCTAGTAGTGTGTATCCTTTGCATCTAGTGGTAATATGCAAAGCTTTAGTGGATCCTCTGCCCCCTGGCAGAATTTCATCATCATTGAAGTAGACAAAGTTATCAGCGCTTATATTGTTGACTGGCCAGTTTAGCTTACTAACTGAGATGTCATTGGCCACATATGTCTTATTCAAAACCTTCATTAGTGCATTTCTGTACACCTCCGAACTTTGAAGCAAAGCTAATACCGATATGCGTGCTGGCTATTTGTGCAGCTGCTCTACAACGCTATACTCACTGTGTTTCAAAAATTTTAGGAACTCCTTAGCTTCTTCTTCTTTCACTGGTTCCTTGACAGGTGACTCAGGCTCGACTGATTTTTCTTTTTCTTGTTTTACCATTGGAGCCTTCCCCTTCACCAAATCATAGCGTCTCCCACTACGGTTGTTAGAACCTATATATTGATCCTCCTTTGAAACAACAGCTGAATTCTCCTTTCCCAAGATTGCCACATTACATTCGTAGTTACGGGTGACCCTCTTACTATCTCGATAAGAAAAGGTCGCGGGCTTCTGTATTATCACCTTAGGTACCATTTGTACCCCAGATTCATTACTTTTGGGCCGGGAAATGATGACCACAGGATAATTGATTTTTGGAGCTTTTGTTGACTCGGACGCACATATGCTTCGTTCATCTTCAACTTCTTCATAAAACTCTATCTCATTGTTGTTCATCAAACCTAGCACTAAGGTTTTGAATTCTACACAATCTTGAATTTCATGTTTCTCCTCATTATGAAACTCATAGTATCCCTTTTGTTTTTTCAAAACTTCCTTCCAAATCTGAGACGATCAGCTTCCTTTTCACCATCTCCTCCCAAACACACCTTAGAGGAGTTTTTACCTTCGCAACATTTGTCTTGACTCTTCTTTCCATACTCTCTTCTACCGCGTTTACCCTATTATCAGTATGATTGGGTAGCGGGTTTTCTATATTAGGTGTATCGTCTAACTTCACAATGCCCATGCCAATGAACCTGTCCACCAACTTCTTGAAGGTGAGGCAATTTTCTAGTGAATGCCCAATGATCCTCACATGGTACTCACACTGGGCGTTTGAGTCATACCATTTAGGGTATGGAGGCTGCATTGGTTTCAGGTGGTGAGGGGACACAACGTGTGTATCAAATAGGTTTTGATACAACTCTTTGTACTTTATTGGGATTGGCGTAAATTAGAGCTTCTCAGTATTTTATCTTGTGCCAGTCTCTTTCCTTGATGATACTTGATGCCCTATAGCCACTACTTTTGGTTGATTAACAGTAATCGACTTTGAGTACCCCATACTTGTATTACCTCGTTTTCCTTCCTCCTCGGGGCTGGCCTTTTGTTACTCTCTTCCGCATCTATCATGCTATTTCTTATAGCATTCTCGATCATTTCACCTGTCATTATCATGTCTGAAAAGCTTTTCATAGCGTTTCCTAACATATGGGTGAGGTACGGGGCCTTTAGTGTATTAATGAAGAGCATTGTAGTCTCTTTTTCTAAGAGTGGTGGTTGGACCTGTATAGACAGCTCCCTCTACCTTTGTGCATACTGCCTGAAACTCTCATTCGGCTTCTTTTCCATATTCTGCAAGGTGATTTGATCAGGGGTCATGTCTATTACATGACTGTACTGCTTCATGAATGCTTGAGCTAAATCCCTCCATGAACCGATCTTAGCCAGACTCAACTGATTATACCCCTTGGCTGCAGCTCCCACCAAACTATCTTGGAAACAGTGGATCAACAGTTGATCGTTATTGATGTACCTAGTCATCCTCCTACAGAACATAGTAATTTGAGCTTTAGGGCAGCTCGTTCCGTTATATTTCTCAAATTCAAGCATCTTAAACTTGTATGGAAGCACCAAATCTGAGACCAGGCTTAAATCTTTGGCATCGATTCCATAACAACTATCAGCATTTTCTATCGCCTTAAACTTCTCTTCCAGCCACTTGCATCATCCTCTAGCTATTTCGGTAATTCTGTCTTCGATTTGTCTCCCTCTACCACTTCATAGGACAGCAGGATGAGCTGGGTTATCCCCGAGGTTATAGCCTGACCCGGTTTGGAAGTTATAGGTCCTAAGACACCCGCTTGGAATTGTTGGGGCCTGATCATGATAGATGGCCTTTGTAAATTTGCTTCAGGCTGTGTGTGTACATGTGGTAGAGTAAAACCAGAGGGATATTAAGGGCTCTCAGTATTTTCCTCCTCATTAACCATCAGGCTCTTTCCTTTATCTGCAAGCTCGCTCAACAGTTGAGTCATCTATGTCATTTGAGTCATCATGTTTCTTTGAGACTCCATCATTTTGTCCATCATGTCTTGTTGGATTTTAGCTAGCTGCTCTTGCATTTGTGCTTGCATCTGTTCCTGCATCTCCTCCTGCATTTGTTCCAACCTTTCTAGTCTTTTATCCATTGCTTTAGTCTTTCTTCGCATATTGTAAGAATACGTACTTGGGAGATTTTTTTCAGTTTCTAGGTTACTAAAATAATTTTTTATTTATTACAGTCTTTTCATGAAATTTAATGCACATGACATGAATGCGATGCAAAGGCATGAAATGAATGCAAAAAGGCGTCGATTCTAATTCAGTTCCATTTAGAAAACTTCACTAGAAAGCAAATATCTTTACATAAAACAGATTATAAATACGGCTTTGCCCTAATGCTCAAATTTTTAACTTTCCTAAGCAACGAAGCTAACTCCTGGCGCCTATCTGATTCCAACTCGTACTTCACACTTAGCACGTCTGCCTGAACTGCCAACATTTGTAGGTGATCAGCTACCTCCCGAATCTGTGCCACGGCCTCGCCCATAAGGTAATCTCGACTACTGACTTGGCTCTGAGAGTGATAAAGCTGATCCTTCCAGTACTCCTCATTTGCTTCTAGAAGCTTTACCCGAAGCTTACAATTTTGTAAAGCAGACTCTAGCTCCTCTATTCTTCCCTTCATTTCTTCAATCTTACTCAAACTGGCTCTCAACTCAATCGTCGAATTACGGTTTCGATACTGATGAAGTACTTTTTCCAGCTCTGCCAATCAGGTCTTTAATTCCCCTTTGTCATTTTGGGTTTCTAATAGACTCTTTTCCAGAGCTTTTTTCTGATCTTGTGCCTCCTGAAACTTCCTCTCCTATCGGTTAGCTTTGGTCTTTTCTTCTTGAATTTCCTGCCGCCATTGCTCAGACGTCTTTCCTAATCCAGCAATTTTTGTTGATCGACATAATCTCTTGTAAACCGTCTTCAAATCCTTCAAGTCCTCTTTGGTCTTGTTTTTCCCTTCCTTAGTTTTTTAGCCTCTAGCTTTTAAACATCCGCGTCCCATCTTAAATGCATCTTTTCTTCCTCCAATTGTCCTATTTTCTTCTCCAGCTCCAAGTTCCTCTTTTTAAAATCTTGCTTTATTATCTCTAGTTCTGATGGAACTACCAGCAGATATTCTTCTATTGGTCAGACACCTTCTAAATTCAGCCTCGAGACGTTATCATTAGCCCTCCTATTGAACCAACCACTGTACTCGGGAGTCATGGATCTTGTATTCATATTCTTCATCCGACAAGCCTGATTCCAAGTAGTGGAAATCTCTTTGACCCTTTTCTTGTAATTATCTCCTTTATATGGGAACTCACATTGCGCCAAACCATGCGTTACTGGTATAAATTGCTTCGATCCATATTGCTTTAATACCATCAAAGGAGCGTAACCAACAGCTCTCCAAACTCCAAGCAAGGAGACTCAATCAAAATTCCCACATTGGCACAGAATTTCACCGGGCACAAACCAATGAGCTCTCCATTCAATGTCCTCCTCTTGAAGATTTTGGAGAGGTGCTATCCAATTTTCTTCTGACACGTCGTCTCTTCTTGATGTTGCTACAATTTCCTTTAATAGGGAATAACTATTTAAGAAAACTCGGTAAGAAACCTTATCCACCTTCCAAAAGTGGCCATGAAACCAAACTAACAACAACTGTGCACACCCTATAAACCTGCCCTATCCGGATCTTCTACATGCATTCAATGACCTAAAAGTCTTGGCCAAAATCGTCGGGACTGGCGTGATCCCTTTGTCGAGCCGGTCGAAAAGATTTGTGATCGCTTCATCTATGTACCCCAAAGCCCTAGGGAATAGCATCAACCCATAAATGCTTAGTGCGAAGACATCAACTCTCTTTGTCGTATCGGGGTGAGCTAGAATCAGATCTCTCAAATTTTTCCACGGGATGCACTTACACTCACCCTTTTGCTTAATCCTGGCCATAATCCATTGCTCACTCATTCCCGTAATGTTCATCAACTTCTTCCAAAAGGCTGGGACATAGGCAGCTCTCGAATAGATTTTATCCACTTGAACCCAAGACAATTCAATAGAGCTACTCTCCCAAAGGTAAATCAACTACAAACCGGGTTCCAATACTGGGTGAGGGCTCCAAATAAATGCTCATCTATCTTGACGTTTAGCAAGTACGGTAAATCCCCATAACTATGGTAGAACAACCTCTTAGTCTCATCATTCCACTGACCCTAAATTTCCTTTAACTCTCGAAGGCTGTTTTGCGTAACGCTAATACGAGTGTAGTCCCATAACTCTGACACATGGTGCAACTAAGCTATCCCCTTTTTCAAATTGCGTTGTCTCTGACCACTTTTGGACCACCGCGTTGCCTTCCACTTTATCAAGAAATTCATTTTCCATGATCGAGCTTTCTAATTTAGTAATCGAACCCGAATCGACACCTCTTAAATATGAAACTACATGCAAAATATAACAAAGACAAAACACAATAAGTCAGTACAATGTACAAAAACAAAATTCAGAGCATGTAAAAAGAAAAAGGAAAAGTAATCAAGCACATATCAGGGTAACCGCTAGGGTTTGGCGTAGCTCTACCTAGGGTGGGCTCTTAGGGTTTTCTATATGTGGTTTGGTTCTAAAGTTGAGCTACTTGAACCAGCGGATTCCTTGATCCTCACCCATTATAGACTCATACGGACCGAGTTCAATTCAGGGGAATACATTTCCCTATGGCTGCACGGAGATGAAAATCTCACGAAGACATAGGTACGGATGTATCTAAGAAGCGATTCACTATCCTGCACGGAGGTGAAAACCTCACGAAGGAGTAGCTTCTCACTCTCACTTAAGAGGGTGTGACCCAACGGTCATGCAATATGATGCAAAAGTATTCTACAAGGCTCAAACCATAGCAATCAAATGAAATGACACAAACAAATGCGATAAAAGGATTGTAATTTTTTCAAATCAAATTTCAATTTTCGGCGAAAGGACAACAAATAATCAATTTTACGGCCTAACTCTCTTAGTACTCCCTAGTGGAGTCGTCAAGCTATCGAAACCAATTTTTTGAATTTTGAAAAATGGGGATTGATTTAAAAATCCAAAAATGGAACCGCCATCGACCCTTTTCGAGGTGTGATCGGATCACCTTAAGATTTTAACAAAACATCTTGATTTATTAAAATAATGATTTTGGTCTACGAAATTAGATAAATGGGTTTGGGAGTCGGTTACGCATGAGGAAGGGTTAGCACCCTCGAAATGCCCAAAATTGGTACCTAATTGATTAATTTACGTCCTAACGTTTAACATTTGAAAAGATTTTAAAATACGATCCTTTTACTGAAAAGAACATTTGAACGAATCAAAGTATATACCGAGACCCGCTTATTTCAAAGAAATAAGATACCGTACCTAGTAAGTTAGGATGTGACACTTCAATTCTCTAAAATTAAGCTTGTCCTTTTTTGTCTTGAAAAACTCGTGAGTTTAAGTTCAAAAAGGATACTTAATTATTTTGAGTCAAATGAAAAAACAGAACCCAGTGAGTTAGGGCTCGATTTTTTCAAAATTCCAAACGTAAAATATTGCCTTCATTTTAAAAATTCTTACCTCGAGATGATAAAACATCCCATCCAGTGAGTTAAGACGCAATGTCTCGAACCCTTGAGAATAAGCTTTTATTAAATATTTATGCATTTTGATTTTAAAAGAATACTCGATGATCTTGGTTTAATGAGAAGAATCGGAACCTAGTGAGTTAAGGCACAATCTTCGCGAAATTCCCAAACACGAGTGTTGCTTTATTTTTAAAATCCTTTGAATAGAATGATTTAAAAACTTTGACGGTATTAAAACGCGATTTTTTTTACAAATAAAATGCAATAAAATTATAGTGTACACGGCAACCCGGCAATATATACACGAAATGTCACACTAGTATACCTCAACAACCAACAAGTACAAATTAAGAATTATAACGCACACAATAATAGCAATAATTACAAACATTGCAATTTCATAATCAATTATCAGGGAAGAAGGCAACAAATTACTATGTCTAGAACAATAGGGACCTTAAACAACAAAAAAAAAAATAAAGTTTGTAAGGCAACTATTGGAAATGAAAAGCAAATGAATAATATATAGCAAAACAATTTTAAAACAAATACTATAAATGGAAATTATGTAAAATAATTTAAAACAAATATTATGCAAATTTGCTTTAAGATAAAAAAATGCAAGATGACTTAAAACAAATAATTTCGCAACAATTAAAAACTAAAAAAATTAATGTAAAAAAGAAGTTTTAAATGGACAATATATATAAGAAAAATGAAACAATTTAGTAATAAATAAAAATACAATCTCGAAATAAAATGACGTTTAAAATATTTGATTCATAAAAGATTAGCATAACTACTATAAAAATAAATTAAACTAATTGATATATGTATACAAATACTTATAAGGAATAACCTTTAAAATTAATATAAGTAATATATATAAAAGAGATTTAGATAAAAAGTTGAAATAAATAATTTACAAAGGTATTCAAAGTAAATGACAATAAACAGTCCCCTTTTTTAAAAGAAATAAAGTGAATCGAGGGATTAAGGACAAAGTTGAAAACAGATTAAAATTTGAGGTATAATTTATAAAATAAAGAAACTGGTGAATTAGGAATAGAGATCCAAATAAACATGCGCCAAGAGGATAAGGACTAACTGGGTGAATATCCCAAGTCCCCGAAACGACGCCATTGCGGTATGGATCCAAACAAAATCGAAATGAAATTATGGAGGTAGAATTTAAAAAAAACAAAAGACCACTGGACCACATTGAAGATGGCATCAAAAGCGGAGGGACTCAACGCATAAATATCTCATAAGCTGCAAAACACGCGGATCCTCCCCGGGTCGGGTCACGCGCGCGGGTTGAACCTCTAAACGATGCCGTTTTGGTCATTATTAAGGCATACCAAAACAACATCGTACCATGGGGTTATAAATACTAAAAATCAGTTTAAAAAATTCATTTTAACACTTTCTTAAAAAAAACAAAGAAAATCCTCTGAAAATCAAGCCCTAGCCCTCCGAGCTTCGGCCGTAGGTTTGGCCGAGCTCCGATCATCGGGCCACCGTGCTCCGCCACTCCTGCTGCCGTTCACGGTGGTCGGCGCTTACTAAAATGGCTATTTTCCAACCTAAAATGCTCCCTAAACCCAGATCTAAACCCTAAACGCTCAAATCCCCTTAGAAACCGAAAGAAAACGACGAAAACTATTCGCGTCTGAACGTCAGCTCTTGTGAAGAAGGTAAAACCTTTTTCAACTTTTAGTATTTTAATTTATATGTATAATAGATATGTGTGTACGATAGATATTTGGAAACGAAAATACCTTTTTTTATGATTGATTTTTTTGTACTCCAAATCGTGTAAACTTACAGTGGTTCATTCGGCTCTTTATATAGCCGAGAAAGAAAAATCAAAATACAAACTATTTTTTTTCTTTTTGTTACTGTTTCTACTGTTGCTTTTTTTCTCTATTCTTGCGTGCTCTGTTGTTTTTGCTCCTTTTTTTGGTCTGTTTGCAGGTTGAGGGAAGGTCAACAAGAGGGAGTTTCTATTTTGGTGCAACGAGCGGGCAGAGACGACCCTCGGGTGAAGTTTGCGTCGAGGACGCACATGGCTCGCAGGAGGGAAGCACGGCGCTAAGGCTAGCTAGGGTTTAGGCTCGGCCGAGATTTGGTTTAGGCAATGGGCCTATCGGGCCAATAGAAGTTGGGTTTGGGTTCATGTTTGGGCCAAAGGGTAGTTAGGCCTATTAGGTTGTATTTTGGACTGTTACTGATGGACATTTTTATTTATTTTTATTTTTGGATTTGCTTTTTGGTTTTTTGAAATGGGCCCGGGCAGATTGGGCCTCCTACAAAGTGCTTATATGATTTTTTTCTTAAAAGCATGCATTCGAACTTGTCATAATACAATAATTTGTTGGTTGGAATATTATTCTTAAAAATTGGATACATCATTGTAATTGAAATAGTTAACAGTGGTAATTTTTTATGCTAATTAACGACATTATAAAAGTAGAATGATCAAATTATGTCAAAATTTAAAGTATATGGATTTAATCCAAATTTTAGCATAGTATAAGTGCCAAAATTAAAATTTGATCATTGTCTTATAATGTAAAAAAATGGCAAACCCAAAAGATGTGTTTGTCTCTAAGACCCTTGCTTGTTTGGTTTACTTGAGAGAAATAACTCATATATTACATAACTATCACATGAATTTCAAATAAAAACGTATTTGGTAGCCTTAATAAATAGCAAGGTCATATGAATTTTTTACTTTAAGTTGGGTGATAGCTTTTTAGCTTTCACCTATGTGAAGGTATTTTTTAAACATCACTCATCTTTTCCTCAACTTCAATTATTTTTGTTTCAATTTTATCCTCATCCAATAACTAAAACTATTCATGGGTCGAGTGGCCCACTCGACTAAGTCGGCTTAGCCTGCCATTTCTTATCCTTAAGTTGACCTGACTCAACCCGAATTTAAATTAAATGCTTTTAATAATATTTTGCTTAAATTTAATTATAAAATATATAAATATTAATAAAAATATATTTTATTATTTATTAATTTTAAACAATATTATTTTATATATTTAATATACAATTTAAAATATATAAAATTACACAATTATATAGACAATTTATTTTATTATATTAATATTAAAATTATACATTTTAATAGTATATTAATATATTAATATAAAATTACATATTTAAATATTTTTTTATTTATATAAATATAGTTTTTTATTATTTTGGTAAATATATATTATTATTTTTACAAAGTAATAATATTAATATATATTTTTTAAACAATAATACTTTTAATTTATTATTTTAATATTAATATAAAATTAAATATTATAATATTTTCATTTTAATATTTTTGTTATATTTTATTCTAAGTTATATAAAAAATAAAGATTGTTAAAGGTAAAATAATACATTAACAAATAATACTTATGTTTTAACTTATAGCAAGCTTTAACTATATTAATTATTGAGATTAACTAATAATATTATTAAAAGTATATGACGAAATTATATTAAAAAATTAAAGTATCAAGACTAAATTTAAAATATAAGTATAATAAAAAAATCAAAATTGAATTAAATCACTTTTATAAAATACCAAAAAAAAAAAAAAAAGGTATATAGACATATAAATAAGAGAATTGACAGAAAATCCTCGTGCAACATATAAAGCACGATAACTCATAGGTATAAAAAAGGAATACAAATACGAGAATCAAGATTTGCAATTGAAGGTAGGATGAAAATTGAGGTTGAAGTTCAGTCGTAGCTATTACGATTCGTTTCATCAAGAATCACCACCAGTGCAACAACGAATGCGTAATCAACATTAGGGTATGCTGTTATTCCATAGTTGTCTGCGTTAATTACCAGGCTTTTCACGTTTTGTTTTCTTTGCATCTGCATTCATATTAATATGCTCACTAATACTTATCCAAATAATAACATGCTCAATAGTAATAACATAAAGTTAGAAAGGCGTTGATTGAGTCTTAGTTCGATTGGCATGGATATTGTTGTCGATGCAGGAAAACGTGAATTTGAGTGTGCTGAAGCGTATTATCCCCCTATTTATGGGTTTGGGAGGGATTATGAGTAGTTCTAGATATTGTGTCAAAAAGAATAGATATGATCAAAACCTATAATGAAATTATTAAAAAAAAAATAGAAATGATAAAAAAATATCTCATCTTTATCCGAATTTTAGGGCAAAATTAGTTAATTATCCCTTATTGACATGTCTATAATTAGCGCCATTCAAAAAAAAAAAAAACTTGGTATTTAAGTTTGGGTATATTTCAATTACTAATTCAACTATGTTTTGTAATGGTTAATTTTTACTATAATTATTTAGATATATTATTAGAAATTATGATTGAGCTTGGAAAAAAAATTGTGATATACAAATAGTGTTTAGTAGGAGTGTAAATGAGACATTAGTGCTTGCAAGCTATTCGAATTCAGTTAAAAAAATATTTGAACTCTATTTGGTAATTATTGAGCCAAGCTCAAGCTATCGTTCGAGCAGAATTCGAGCTTAACAATACTTGATTTGAATGGCTCGTGAGCCTTATCGAGCTTTTCATATTTTTATATTATTAAATTACATTATTACCCTTAATATATATTATCAACCCTAAGCTTAATTATTACGCTGAGCTAAGCTTGAGTTTGAGTATAAAAATTGATAAGGAACTTAATTGAGCTTAAAACAAGATGTTTGATCAAGCTCGAACCAAATATTAAGCTCCAAATTTCGAGTCAAACTCAAACTTAAACTTGGTAGTATTCGAGCTTAGCAAATTAAATCCCTTATGTTTAATTTTATACATCAATGAATTAGATAATACATATATCAAAAGTAAAAGTAAATAAATTCAAATATCTGTAGAAGAGTTTTTAAAATTTTCGTCGTACACTTAAATAACATGGGTTTCAATTTTCATCCATTTCCGCTAAAGATAAAAGGGTGACATAGATTAAACCCATGTCATCTGAGTTAAAAAAAAAAATTAACCACCGTCCAAAGTAAGCCTTTGCAGTATTAAACGTTGTGTAAAAATATTCAATTTTGTGCATAATCTTTTGGCTCTCTGAGTAATATTGATTTTGTGCATAATATTTGGCCTAAAATGTGGATATAATTAGTGCTTTAGTAAGAGATGATTAGGATTGGAATAGTAAACTTAGTACCTGTGCAATAATAGCGTCTCCTGCAAAAATAGTGCAGCTGCTGTCGCGCCAACCCTCTTTGATCTTGAAATCAGGCAGTGATTCACTGGTATTGGATGCCAAGAAAACATCTAAAGTCGTAGTCGTCGGAGTCTTCGTCCTCATCTTCAGATGAACCAAAGACGATTTCCTCACACTGAAAAGAAAATCACTTGATTTGTCGCTTTCCCCTCTAAAAACTCTCCATCTCCTACGAACACTCAATATCTAACCAAAGAACACCAAATTTATATTCATTGAATTTGAATTCACATATTGTCCAAGAAAATGGGAACCAAACCTTACCTTCTGTTTGAGGGAAACGAGAGGATTTCCAGCAGCATCAAGCAAAACGCGGCGATCAGGAAAGCTGAACAACTTATTTTTAACCTTGAAAATAGGGTTATCATTAACGTCGGTGATATCGAAGTTATTTTCAGCAACCGTAAATACCGTGTGTTGTATTTTAAGATCCACAGGGTATGGGGCAATGTACTGTTCACCGATCACCACAATGGGGTTACTCTCCGTCGTATAGGCATTGGCCGGTGCCGTTCCTGACGCTGGCCCTGGAAGCTTTCCTCCCATCGCAGCTGCCATTGGATATCGAATATTATCTCTTATTCTTACAGGAAATTAAAACAGTGAGGAAATTCTATTGAAAATTTGGTACGGGATTAACATTTATTTATGCAAAAATATGTGTACGTGCAGATTCAATGAGATTTCTGTTGCTATATTACATGTTTTGGATCAAATTCTTACGCCAGCTACTGCAATTTGTTCCGCATGAGAAGAAGCTTGCCGGCCATTTCATGTTTTTCCCAACGCTTTCACCTACTAAAATACAAATTTGGCTTAACCATTTTTCTCTTCAATGAATAGAGTAAAAAGGTTGACGAATAATTAACTCTCTTTTTTCCCCAAGCAGACTGATAAGCTAACTTAAGATAATTATCTAACAATATGAAATGAAGATTGAATGGTGGTGATGCTGCTCTTCCCCTCGCTAATTTTAGTTTGTGGTGGGTATAGACCGATTGTGTGTTTTCTAATATTGATTGTGTTTCTCCAATGTTGTTTCTTTGGTGGGAGAGAATGCGTTTATTGTGTTGGAATATAAGGGCTTCGTCTTAGCCCTATAAGAAGAAATGTATTTCTTGAAACAGTGTAGGTAATTTTGGATCCTTGGGGCGCTGTGACGTGGGATGGTTAGGTGAATTCACTCTTTTCTTTTGGGGTATCTCGTTTAAGGGCTTTCTAAGAAGGATGGTGGTTTGCTTCTTGGGTGGGCTGTTATGTGGTCTATCCGGCCGGCGAAGGCCTTGTCAAACAATGTGCCTTTCTTAGAATCAGTTTAGCATTCTAACCAAACATTAGAGATGACAAAACAAATCGGGAATTCGTTTGTGTTAATTTGTGATAATTGTCCAGCTTTTTACTCTTTATTCATTTAAGAAATTAGTGCAATGACAATTAGATATTTAAATGATGTACACCAATTCAAAGTGAATGGCTATCGATTGAAACCTTATTTTGGGAATATTAATTATAAGCAGGTAGAGAACATTAAATTGGTCGAAAAATTTTAATTCTTATGAAATTTATTATGTAATTTTATTTTTGTTTCTGTTGAAGTTTGTTTTATTTATTTTATTTTATTTTATTTATTTATTTCTATTTTTCCGAATAATTAGGTACCATTGTTGACGCATTTGAGCTTTATTGTCAACATAGTTCATACTATTATACTGTCAGTTCTGACTCAGCAAGAATGAGGGCAGATCAAAAATTTCAGATCCTACCATTTGATCGAAAGTCACGTAGCTGTCTGATTTGTCTGAGCAAGTGCAATTCTCATTGGATGTAATTATTCTCGCTAGCTTTATTTCCCTTCAGAAAATCACGTCTTTCCATCTTCTTCTTTCACTCACTATAAACCCCTTTTCACTGTGTCGACTGTGAAACACCCAAGTAGCAATTTTTATTCACTTTCTCTTCCCTAGTTCGTACGTTTACACCTTTAAACCATTTTCACTCCACAAAACAAGCAAAATATGGCTAGAACGAGAGGATCAGTCAAGAAAGCCACCAAGTCTGTTAAAGAACAGTCATACTTTGCAACTACAGTTCGTGAGTCGGAATCCTCCATGCCAATAGAGAAAAAGGAGCCGATGATGTAGGGGCAGCGCCAAAAACTTAGGAACGATCCGCGGACCGTGCGAAGCCCAAAGAAAAGAAGAGAAAGTGCTCCAAAGACAAAAAGCGCCAGAAGGAGGAGAAAAAAAAAGAAGGAAAAAAAAACATCGTGCAGCCATATTGATGGCCGAGAAAAACTGAGTTAGTTTATTTTAAGTTTTAGCTATAGTATTCGTGCATTGTATGTAGCTATAATTTTCATTTTGTTTGTGAACATTGTCATTGCATTTTTTTGTCATCGCATTCTAATCTTAGTGCATTGGGAACAATGCGAACTTTAAGTTTGGAGGAATGCATATAGGGTTTGGAAATATACCCACATTTCAATTTTTTAATGAAACATGCAAGGTTTATTTGTGGTTAATGCAAATGTGTTGAAAATTTTTGTTACATTTGATGCTTAATTCTTGAATCATGTGAACTATCAATGAATGAGTCAGATAAATTTGACTGAATGTTGTATCTTCAATTCTTTGATGAATGATTTAGGTTGCATTAGTAATGGATTACTCGTAGCATTCCTTAAATCTTGAATGGATCTACCTTTTACAGCTATTTATATGTATATATAGTTATGAATAAGAGACACTCCAAAGTAGGTGTATTGTAAAGTGTTAAAGAGGGAACACTCCAATGCAAGCATTAGAAAAATGAATCTGGCCAAAGGCTGTCGCTGCACGAGTGTGTGCCAGTGCAATTACATACTCCCTATGGGTTTGTTGCACTCCATCGTTACTTCTTAGGAATAAGGGTACAATAATTCAACGATATCCCTTATTCACACAAAAAAAAAAAATATATATATATATATATATATATATATACAATAAATATTGTATTGGTAGATAGAATTTAAGATTTGAAGCATGATGCTAGTTTTAATGAAGATGCAATCTTAGTCATTCATACTTATGTATTGTCAATGCAATATTCTGTCATCTGAATGTGAATCATTCATTGGAATTTTAGGTGATTAAAGTTGCTGGAATGATTATTACCTTAGTGAATTCTTGTAGCCTTACCAGTTTCTGTTTTACTTGAGGATAAGTAAAAACTCGAGTTTGAGGGTGTGATAGTACTAGAAAGAACATATGTTTTCTCCCTACTTATTGGTTAAATTGTTCCCTTTTAGTTATCGTTAGCACATATTTTAGTATTTTTAGTTCAGTAATTTACATTTTATGACTCAATGGATCTTAGCTTATTTGCCCTCAATTTTATCATAATTTGGTACTGATGTTGCTGTATGAGTAATTGCACCCAGAATTGTCGCTGCACCTGACAGCTGTCTGGATAGGAACAAAAATACATGAGCTGTCCAGTCTGGTACAACTAACTTGTACATATAGAGGTAGCATGATTCTGATGAAAGAACAACTAGGCTATTTGGGGAAAATATATAAATATTCACATAAAAAGAAAAACAAAAGGGGAGAGAGCTTTTTGGGTCATCTTCTTTAACTTACCTCTTAAAGCTTTTGGTTATGGCGGCTTAAGCTCCAACGGATGAACCGACATGAAAAGGATGCAAACTAACTCTTGACGAGGAGCCCTGAGTGTGATACAGGGAGGAATAGACAGATCCAAGTTGAGTTGTCTAGGGATAGTATTCTCCATTTTCTTTTCATGTTAGTATGAAAGTACACATGATTTCTGGGTTAAAATTTATTTTATTCAATCTTGCTTCTATGGTTTAATCTTTGGGTTTGAATGTTTTTCGCATGGAAGTGTTATTGCGGTCACTGACTCTGGAAGGTGCAGTAGCAGTTCAAGCTAACAAGTATGACAACGGAAGTTGCTTGAGGATTAAAGGAATTTAATCCACTTGTTCTTAATAGTGTTCCATTCCTAGCATTGGAAGGTGGAGTTAATGTGCACGTTTAAGTCTTAAATTAAATATAGATGTTAAGCTTGGTAAGATATTCATAGCAGTTTAATGCATTGACAATCACCTATCCCTTTTACCTTGTGAGCACTTAGCATTCTGTTGAATATTCACGTTGGGGATCCTAGTTTCTCACTTTCATATTTTATCTTATTATTTTTAAATTATTGCTTCAACAACTACTCTCACCATTTATCTCATTTTATCTATTTATTGCACTGACATTAATAGACAAAAGACAACCATCCTCATGGAATCGATATCTGACAGACTCATATCTGTCTATTATATTTGCATCGACAGTGTATGCTTGCATATTATTGTTGTAACGCTAAACAACTAACCAATTATGAAAATCAAATTTAATTTACATAAAACATTTGTGTATGATTTTTTTTGGTAAAATCTTACAGTTCAATTTGTAGGAAAAACCATAAAACTTATTATTTGTAAAATCGAGATTCATTTTAGTTATCTTAAGATAAGTGTCTTTAACCAGTCATAAAATGTTCAAACCTTAAACAAACCCAAAAATAAAGTCCAAAATGTCCAAAAATAAAGAATATAACAATCCATGAAACTAAACCCAAATGTTAAACCCAAGCTCTAGAATCGTTGTCCAATCCTAAATAGGAGGATTACCTGAAATAAACCAAACAAAACGTGAGATTAAAGCCCAGTGTATGATTTGACCCAAAATCACAATGCATATGAACATTGTAATCGAATCGTTTTATGTCAAAAATAATAACATTTCTTATCATATTGAATTTTTATGCAAATCATATTTTATCATATTATACAGATCATATCATTTTTTACCACAACTTATCATATCACATCGCATAGTTACTTAGCATATCATGTGATGTCATATCATATCGAATCTGTAACACCCCTCACCCAAGTCTGATGCCGAAACCGGGTACAAGGCATTACCGGACTTACGAACACACAATCACTCAATCCCGACTCACAATTTCCACAAAGATTTAAAACTTTTTCAATCTTATTCAGAACACTCTTATTATGGGCTTACGAGGCTTAAGAGACTTATTAGGTACGATATGGAACCAAACTGGAACTTTTCAATCACTTAAAAAAATTCTACTTAAAACAGGGCATACGCCCGTGTGGGACAGGGACACACCCGTGTGGGCAGGTCGTGTGGTCGCACATGCCCATGTCCCTAGCCTATACAGAATTTATTTTCATTTCTAACCTACATGGGTTTTCATACGGCCGAGCACACGCCTATGTCTCTAGCCTGTGTCCTTCACACGGCCTCAACACACCCGTGTCCTCACCCCATGTGAAAAACTAGGGTATTCTGCTTATGACGTCATCGCGAAATCTTCGTCACACGGCCAAGCCACACACCCGTGGGTTAGGTCGTGTCTATCACACAGTCGAGACACACGACTGTGTCGCCAACCCGTGTGTTTACTATAAAAAATTTATTTCCCATAATTTCAGGCGTAGGGGACAGACGACCTATCAACACGCCCGTGGGGCTGGCCATGTGTCGCACACGGCTTAGACACACGTCCGTGTGCCTACCCGTATGGACAATTATAGGCTATTTTCCAAGCCAGTTGCCACCCTGAAACACAACCAAACACAAACCAATTTTTTTTTTGCCAATACATAATATGACACAAAAACACATCCAAACAACCATATTTTGGCATCCACACACCACATTTTACTAACCATACACATCATACACCTACTATGCAACTTGTATTAAAAGAGATTACAACACTTGAATTAGTAAATATTCAATCATATGTAGCCCATAGCAAATGGCCAAATACCATCACTTTAGTGACAACATTTGACCTCAAGAACTATGACACATAACAAAACATTAGACCATCTATACATGCCATAGTCCTAAGTGTTTAAACAAAATACCAAAATGCTTGTTGATAGTGTTGATGGAATCCCGTAGATCTCTGAACCTCGGTTTAGCTTGATGAACCTATAGGGGAAGGGAAAAATGAAGGGGTAAGCTATAAAGCTTAGTAAGTCTATATGCAAAAGTAATGAGCATTTCAACTAAATGGACATATCTAATGAAAAATAAGTTTTCTAATCATACAATTAAGTTTGGGAATTATCACTTACTCATGTGATCTTACCACGTGATTCATTACATACATTAAGCACTTAGCACACACAATAATTTTCATATAACCTGCACATACACAATCTTGAACAAACGGTTAAATCATTTCGCATGCATTCACATTGTATCATATTAATTTGGATAACCCGATGAACCACATGAAATATTAAAGGATACAAGGAAAATAAGGCACAAGTGCCACACGCATAATGTAGCCGAAGCTATCACTTATCACATAAGGCTCAATAATGAGCTATTATCGGGTCTGTTCACTCAAGCTAACGGTGTAGTCGGTTCTACTCAGTGCTGCTCAGACAAGCTGACAGGTATCTGCAACAAATGCAGGATTACCTAACCACTGGTAGTTAAACTAGACTAGTACCTGGAATCACATAAATAATCAATAACAGTCGATGGTTTCCTAGTGACATGTCACTCGTATCCTAATGATTCCTAAGGTTCAACCGGGACTTTTCTTTACTTATCGGTTTAATAACATTCCATAAACAACATTTCGATATAAAATTTCAGAATTTCAAAATAATTAAACTAATTAAACATAATGATTAAAAATAACTCATTATTTACATATAAGACTTACCTCGGTACAAATATGCTAATCTTTTTGATTTAGTCTGACACCTTACCTTTTCCTCAGTCAAGGTCGTTTTCCTGTCGTTGTTGATCTATAACACCAAATTTAACTCGTTCAATACATACATTACTTGATTGGGCACAAAATTATCCTATGGTAAATTTTACCATTTACCCCTAATTTTGTTATTTTTTTATAATTTAGTCCTTAGGCTCGTAAAATTAAATGTATCAATTTTTCTACATTCCCAAGCCTAGCCGAACATATTTCTCTTCTATAGCAGCCCACAATTTTCAATGTTTCACAATTTATGCACATATTTTAAAACTTTTTTACTTTAGTCCCTAAATGTATTTCCTTGAAAAATCACTTAGCAAAAGTTGTTTACTACACTTCAAGCTTTCATTTTCTACCACTAGACATCAAAATGCTTTTATGTCACGCATGGGTAAATTTTTAAACATGAACCCTAGCTTAAAATAGTGGTATAGAAAGCTAGGCCAAAGTACGAAGATTTCAAAAATACGAAGAACATGAAAAACGGGGCTAGGAATCACTTCCTTGTAGCTTGAAAAGATGAAACAAAACCCTAGCTATGGAGAAAAGGGCATTCGTCCATACATGAGGAAGATGGACACCAATTTTGACTTATTTTCCCTTTTTATTTCATTTAATAACCAAATGACCAAAATGCCCTTAATGGCATTCTTTGCAAATTTTTCCTTCCATGGGCGTTTTTGTCCATAATGCCCAAAAATGGTCTAATTGCTAAATAAGGACCTCTAATTTATAATTTCATTTCAATTTTACACTAAAAGCTTCTAGAACACATATTTTGAAACTTTTGCAATTTAGCCGTATTACTTAATCGGACACTTTATCGGTAAAATTCATTTACTAAAATTTTCACTCATGCATTCAATCACACAATAAACCTTAAAACTTAATCGGGATAAATTTTTCTATGTCAGATTCGTGGTCTCGAAACCACCATTCTGTTTAGGCCCTAATT
The DNA here is from genome assembly GCA_020496765.1 of Gossypium stocksii. Classification (NCBI taxonomy): domain Eukaryota; kingdom Viridiplantae; phylum Streptophyta; class Magnoliopsida; order Malvales; family Malvaceae; genus Gossypium; species Gossypium stocksii. Next base: position 35,542,726 of record CM035630.1, read on the forward strand.
CGGGTTGTTACAACTCTCCCCTTAAGGGATTTTTGTTCCAAAAAATTTTACCAGTGAAAAGATGTGGGTATTGTTTCCTCATAGTCTCCTCCGATTCCCATGTAACATCTTCTATACCAAGCTTTTGCCATAGTACTTTTACCGAAGCCACACTTTTGTTCCTTAATTGTTTCACTTCCCGTGCTAAAATTTTGATTGGTTCCTCGCTATATGTTATATTCGGCTGAATTTCCACTTCGATTGGTCAGATCACATGTGACAGATCAGAACGATATCATCATAGCATCGATACATGGAACACATCATGAATCTTTTCTAACTCTATCGGCAAAGCCAATCGATAAGCCACTGGTCCAACTCTTTCTACAACCTCATATGGTCTGATGAAACATGGGCTCAATTGCCTTTCCGACCAAATCTTAGAATCTTCTTCCAAGGAGATACTTTTAAGAACACTTTATCACCCACTTGGAACTCAATTTCCTTTCTTTTCAAATCTGCATAAGACTTTTGCCAATCCGAAGCAGCTCTCAAACAATCATGAATTACCTTTACTTTCTCTTTGGTCTTTCTAATAAAATCAATCCCATGGATACACTTTTCACTAAGCTTCATCCAGTATAAAGGGGTCCTACATTTACGGCCATACAATGCCTCATACGGTGCCATCTTGATGCTCGATTGGAAACTATTGTTATAGGCAAATTCAACCAAAGGTAGATATTTTTCCCAATTACCTTTGAATTCAAGAATACAACAACGGAGCATATCTTCGAGAATCTATATCACTTGCTCGGACTGACCGTCTGCCTATGGGTGAAAGGCGGTACTTAAATTCAGCTTGATGCCCAAGGCATCTTGTAACTTTCTCTAAAACCTTGAAGTAAATCTGGATCTCTATCTGATTTAATAGAAATCGATACTCCATGCAATCTTACAATCTCAGTAATATACAATTCGACTAGCTTATCTAGTGAAAAATTTGTACACATTGGGATGAAATGAGCTGATTTAGTTAACTGATCAATAATGACCCAAACGAAATCTTTCTTTTTCGAGGTTAACGGCAAACCCGTCACAAAATCTATAGTAATATGATCCCATTTCTATTCAGGAATCGTTATTGGCTGTAACAGAAGGAACCTGATGTTTAGCTTTCACCTGTTGACAAACCAAGCACTTTGATACGAACTCGGAGACATCTCTTTTCATTCCAAGCCACTAATACGATTTCTTCAAAACACTATACATCTTTGCACTGCCCGGATGAACAAATAGACAACTATTATAAGCTTCGTATAGAATTTCCCGAATCAACTTAGCATATTTCGGTAAACATATTTTACCTCGAAACATCAAACAATCATTCTCACCAATTCGAAAATCTGTGTTATATTATGTATTGGCAAAAAAAAAATTGGTTTGTGTTGGGTTGTGTTTCAGGATGGCAATTGGCTTGGAAAATAGCCTATAATTGTCCACACGGGTAGGCACACGGGGGTGTGTCTAAGCCGTGTGCAACACATGGCCAGCCCCACGGGCATGTTGATAGGTTGTGTCTCCCCTGCACCTGAAATTATGGGAAATAAATGTTTTATAGTAAACACATGGGTTGGTGACATAGTCGTATGTCCCGGTCATGTGATAGACACGACCTAGCCCACAGACATGTGGCTGAATCGTGTGACGAAGATTTTGCAATGACGCCGTAAACAAAATACCCTGGTTTTTCACGCGTGGTGAGGACACAAGCGTGTTGAGGCTGTGTGAAGGACACGGTCTAGAGACACGGGCGTGTGCTCGGCCATGTGAAAACCCCTGTAGGTTCAAAATGAAAATAAATTCCGAACGGGTTAGGGACATGGGCGTACGCGGCCACACGACCTGCCCACACGGGTGTGTCATTATCCCACACGGGCTTGTGCCCTGTTTTAAGTAGAATTTTTCTAAGTGATTGAAAAGTTCCAGTTTGGCTCTGGATCATACCCAATGAGTCTCTTGGGCCTCGTAAGCCCATAATAAGAGTGTTTTGAATAAGATTGAAAAATTTTTAAATCTTTGTGGAAATTGTGAGTCGAGATTGAGTGATCGTGCGTTTGTAAGTCCAGTAATGCCTCGTACCTGGTTTCGACATCGGGCTTCGATGAAGGGTGTTACATTTAGTGGTATCTGAGCTATGGTTTAGTCGGTCTTCGGACTACCATAACAAATGTGAAAGTCTAGCTATACATGCCATAATTGTGAATATTGATAGTGTGATGGTTCCTAATTTTTTTAAATTATGATTTCATCTAGTAAATGGATTCCGACTCGGCAGTAGCTGACGACGCAGAAAGCAATATGGCGGCTCCTGCTCAAGGGACCGCACCACCTGAAAGTAGAAATGTAGCTATGGTTTAGTGCGACACGCCCGTGTCCCAAGGCCATGGTCAATCCTGTTAATTTAACACGGGAATGCGACACGCCCATACCCTAACCCTGTGGTCAAACCTGCCAATTCATACACGAGCGTGTGACCCCATACACGGGCGTGGGAGAAGCGAACATCGAAGACACGGCCGTGCGACATGGCCGTGTGCCCTAACACGCCCAAAGAGCACGGGCATGTGCCACGACTCAGGCACGCCAAAACCTCTGAAATTCGAACCACACGGGCTAAAAATGATTCACATGGGCGTGGCACATGGGCGTGTCCCTATCGTGATTAAGTTTAATTTCACGCGGAAAAGGCTACTTAGGGGCTAAGAAAGACATTCCAAACTCTATATAAAGACCCTAGGAGGGAACTACAAGGGTGCACAGTCTTCCTGCCAAGATAGAGAGCTAAAGGCAAGGAATTACTTGAAGGAAAGTCGATTGATCCATCTCAGAAGCCAGGATCTACATCAAGATAGATGATCTCCTTTCAATCCTTTCAGGAGTTTTGGGTTTTCTTATGTTTTGTTATTTTCTTTATTCTGAGATGTTTCTTTTTATAAACATGAACTAAACCCCCAAAAAATGCTTGTTGATAGTGTTGATGGAATCCCATTAATCTTTGAACCTCAGTTTAGCTTGACGAATGTATAGGGGAAAGGAAAAACAAAGGGGTAAGTTATAAAGCTTAGTAAGTCTATATGCAGAAGTAATGAGCATTTCAACTAAATGGACATAGCTAATTGAAAATAAGTTTTCCAACCATACAATTAAGTTTTGGAATTATCACTTACTCATGTGATCTTATCACATGATTCATTACATACATTAAGCACTTAGCACATACAATAATTTTCATATAACCTGCACATACACAATCTTGAACACACGATTAAATCATTTTGCATGCATTCACATTGTAACATATTAATTCGGATAGCCCGATGAACCACGTAGAATACTAAATGATACACGAAAAATAAGGCACAAGTGCCACACGAATAATGTAGCCGAAGCTACCACTTATCACATAAGGCTAAATAATGAGCTATTACCGGGTCTGCTCACACAAGCTGACTGTGTAGTCAATTCTACTCAGTGTTGCTCACACAAGCTAACAGGTATCCGCAACAAATGCAGGATTAACTAGCCACTGGTAGTCGAACTAGACCAGCACCCGAAATCACATAAACAATCAATAATGGTCTATGGTTTCCTAGTGTCACTCGTATCCTAATGATTCCTAGGGTTCAACCGGGACTTTTCTTTACTTATCGTTTAATCGCATTCCATAAACAACATTTTGATATAAAATTTCAGAATTTAAAAATCATTAAACTAATCAACATAATGATTAAAAATAACTCATTATTTACATATAGGACTTACCTCGGTACAAATATGCTAAACTTTTCAATTTAGTCCAACACCTTGCCTTTTCCTCGGTCAAGGTCGTTTTCGCGTCGTTCTTGATCTATAACACCAAATCTAACACATTCAATACATACATTACTCGATTGGACACAAAATTATCTTATGGTAAATTTTACCATTTTACCCCTAACTTTTTCAATTTTTACAATTTAGTCCTTAGGCTTGTAAAATGAAATGTATCAATTTTTCTACATTCCCAAGCCTAGCCGAACATATTTCTCTTCTATAGCAGCCCACAATTTTCAATGTTTCAAAATTTATGCAAATATTTTATAACTTTTGCATTTTAGTCCCTAAATGCATTTCATTGAAAAATCAATTAGCAAAAGTTGTTTACTACACTTCAAGCTTTCATTTTTTACCACTAGAAATCAAAATGCTTTTATGTCACACATGGGTAAATTTTTAAACATGAACCCTAGCTTAAAATAGTGGTATAGAAAGCTAGGCCAAGGTACGAAGATCTCAAAATACGAAGAACATGAAAAACGGAGATAGGAATCACTTACTTGAAGCTTGAAAAGATGGAACAAAACCCTAGCTATGGAGAAAAGGGCATTCGGCCATACATGTGGAAGATGGACACCAATTTTGACTTATTTTCCCTTTTTATTTCATTTAATAACGAAATGACGAAAATGCCCTTAATGGCCTTCTTTGAAAATTTTTCCTTCCACGGGTATTTTTGTCCATAATGCCCAAAAATGGTGTAATTGCTGTGTAATTGCTAAATAAAGACCTCTAATTTATAATTTCATTTCAATTTTACACTAAAAGCTTTTAGAACACATATTTTGAAACTTTTGCAATTTAGTCCTATTACTCAATCGAGTACTTTATCGGTAAAATTCATTTACTAAAATTTTCACTTATGCATTCAATCATACAATAAACCTTAAAACTTAATCAAAATAAAATTTTCTATGTCAGATTCGTGGTCTCGAAACTACCATTCCGTTTTGGCCCTAATTGGGGCTGTTATAGAATCATATCATAGCTTGTCCTACCCCTATCCGCTACACATAATTTCAAACCAACCAATCACACCATATTGGATCCAAATTTCAAGTCCCTCAAATGGCCCCTTATCAGGCCCTAAAATTGGCCCTAAAAACCTAGCCCATGTGGTCTACACGGTCTACACAGTTTTACATAGTCGTGTGCTCCACATGGCCAAGCCACACGAGCTACAAGAATTCACACGACCGTGTGGTCACTGAGAAGTTTCGAAACAGCCCTTGTTTTTGGAATTTTATCAAATTTTGTATCAGTTTCTAGGTCATTTTCACACACCTGATCATAAATATGATTAACCATGCTCCTAGAACTTCAAGAAACCTACATTTGTTCATCAATTGGAATGAATTAACCCACACTATTCAAGAAATATATCCTCTTTAAACCAAATTTTCAACCCCTAAAACAAAATTTAATTACTTACTTCCTCGTCACAACATTGAAAAATCAAACCTACTCCACTGTAAGGTTAGGATTTTCACACCTTTCACCTAATTGAACATCACAAAAATTACCAATCAAAACATCGAATAAAGTTATACAAATATAGATCCTCATTGTTAAAGAACTGAATTAAAACTAACATATTAAGGAAAAATAGCAAGATAAGCAACCAAGTAAACTTACACAACAGTCGTAGTAATCCACGCAAGAAACGCACTAAATAGTTGGCAATGTTCAAGGAATAGCAAAGGAGAAAGAAACCCAAAATAACAAAATAAAAGAAAAATAAACCACCCAAGAAAAGGAAAAGAAAATTAGGAGAACAAAGGAAAGAAACCAAGCAAGGGAAGATGGTAGAACGTGCAAGTGAGAGGGGGTAAATGGTTATGGATTGGAGAGAATTTAAGGATTCTTAGAAGTATCATCAAAATAAAATTAAATCAAATAACAAGGTTAAATCCAATCCAAACCCCACCCACCAAATTTAATAGAGTTTAAATTAAACTCAATAACTAATAAGAGCCTAAGCAAAAATATTCCCCACTTGCACAATAAAGGATTTGAACTCAAGACCATTGAGTAAACTAAAGCCTTGTCACTAAACCACTAGGCTTATCATTGTCATAAATCAATGAAAAATAAAAGATAAGCTCTAGATTCAAACTTAACATTAAGCCAAAATTTAGGAGAGAAATCCAAAACCAAGGAATCAAACATGGAACCCAAAGCACACAATCCTAAACACTTAACCATCATACCAAATCGAATTTTTGGACAATCATACACATTCAAAATTCAGAAATTTGGGAAGTTACACTATGGGTTCACATATTTATTCAAAGAGCTCAAATACTTATTCCTATATAGTTTTGCATATAGGGTTAAAATCTAGGGTTTGAGAGTATTTTCTTTGAAAATATCTCTAGGTTAAAATCTAGGGTTTGAGAAACCTGGTTTTTATAGACTATTTTTTCCCTAATTGCAATAGTATTAGGAATTATTTTAAAATTAGAGTTAATTTAATTTAAGGACTAAATTAAAAAAATAGTTTTTGACTTGGCTAGTTTGAAAATTTGGCACTTTTATGGGGCAAAAAGAAGGAAATAAAATATTTTAGTTGGATACCCAAAAGGGTTTTTGAACTTGGGAAATAAGGTTAAGCTATGGTCTTACCACTAAACCAGAAAACTCATTATTGTCAATCTTTTAACAAAAATAACTTTTAAGACATTATAAGTTTTCTTACCTTACGCTAAATAAAAATCTAAATTTTATTCCTATTTTTTCTAAGCCTATTTTTCGGATGTGACAAATCTCCCCCTTCAAGAAATTCATCCTCAAATTTTAACTTACCTTAACGAAACAAGTGAGGATATTTTTTACTAATCAAATCCTCGAGTTCCCACGTCACTTCTTTGGTTCCATGGTTTTGCCACAAAACCTTAACTAGAGGAATTTGTTTATTTCTAAGAGTTTTAACCTCTATATCTATAATCTAATTGGCTCTTCCTCAAAAGATAAGTTGGTCTAAGCTCGACCTCTTCGATAGAGACGATATGGGAAGCACCAGAACGATAGCGTCATAACATTGACACATGGAACACACTGTGGATTCGATCTAACTCAGAAGGTAGTTCAAGTTGATAAGCTACTGTGCTAATCCTCTTCTCTACTCTGTTAGAACTGATGAATTGAGGACTTAATTTTCCTTTCCTATCAAACCTTAAAATCTTTTTCTATGGTGAGACTTTTAAAAAGACTTGTTCACTGAATTGGAATTCAATATAATTTCTCTTTAGGTTGGCATAGGACTTTTATCGATCTGAGGATGTTTTTAATATTTCTTGAATTAGTCAAAATTTATCTTCTGTTTCTTGAACCAATTCAGAACTCATTATTTTCCTCTCTTTCAATTTTTTCCAACATAAGGATGTACGACACTTTCTCCCATAAAGTGCTTCATATGGTTCCATCTTTATGCTTGTTCGATAACTATTATTGTAAGCAAACTCGACAAGTAGTAGAAATTCCTCCCAACTACCTCGGAAGTCAATCATAAAACTTCTCAACATGTCTTCTAAAATTTAAATTGTTCTTTGGTTTGTACGTCAATTTGTGGGTGGAATGTTATGCTAAAGTCAAGTTTCATTCGTAATGCCTAATGTAACTGATCTGTCATAATTCGGTGTAGTAGATTAAACTAGTTTTCACATTTAGGAGTTGAAAATAAGCATTTTAGTTAAGTTTTAATCACGTTTTCATAAATTTAGTTCAATTTAATAAAGTTTTTAATTTGAGTCTTTTATTGACCTTAGGGGTCAAATGAGGCCTAAAGGTGAGCTAATATACTTTGTGAGTGTGCAAAAGACCATTAGAAGGCATCCTAACTCAATAATGGTTATTATGTTGCAACATTGATCGTCAGATGTCACAACATTGGGAGTAGAATAGAAGAATGCCAAGACTGCCTTTGGTGTCGCGACACACCCCTGAAGATATTCTGAAGATGAGCATACAGCCCTCAATGTTGCAACACAGGACCTAGTGTATTGTGACATCACCTCTTTACAGGAAATAATTACAAGCCAAGGGCATTTTGGTTTGCACCATCGAATGTTAAGCACGAGGACAGCTGCAAACCTAGAGTTAAGGATGATGACCACTCTAATGTTTATAAATAGGCTCATTTAACACATGTTATAGGCAACTTTCATATTGTATAATGTTCTCTTTAGATTTATTCTTTATTTTCTCCCTTTTCTTATGTTTTAGATATTATTTTAGTTTTTGTTATTTACTTTTGTAGGGAGATTAGATTTGTGAAACACAATCAAACTATGTGAGGATTCGATGCTTAATTCTAAATACAAATCAAACATCTTTTAAACTTTATTCTCTTTAATTATTTTTCATGTTTATTCTTTCTATCAAGTTTATATTGTTTATTTGATCCATGAGGAACTAATGCTCCTACGAGGGATTAGCGAGTGGAAGTATGATTAATTAATTATTTTTGTAGGGGTTTCTTAACAGGTCAGCTATTCATGAAAGGAAGAACCTAAACCCTAGGCCTGACAACCTTAGGAAGTCAAACATAGGAATTAACCCAAATTTGGTATGGCCTATCCATAAACACCTTAACCTTGAATCGGTTTGGACTATGAGGTCGAGTGATAAGTAGTTCATGCCGACTCGTTATTCTAGTAAAAGATCGGAAGACCCTACTGGGATATTAACTATTGATTGAACAAGAAAACCTAAAGTGATAGTTGATTATCAGTACTGAAGTGAGCTAATCACCCATGACTAGATTTGATATATACTATATCTTTTATGTAGGGATTCTACTCTAGACGTTAGTACGTTTGGAGATGGTTAAGTTGTTGGCGTTGTTACCAAGGAGGCAACGTCACTAATTTAATTCTAATTTTTGCATGTTGATAGAATAATTAGGAAATATTTAGATCATAGATAAAATTTTAGTTTATTTAGTCATTTGTTAACCTTACTAACTCTTATCTGCTCTTCAAGAAATCCTTTTGAACATTCTTGCCAGAATACCTAATAAGCCATAAAAGTAATATGTTATTAATCACATTCTTGATGCGTTTTTGGATTATTTATTATGTAAATTAGTGAATTTCATGCTCTTTGTGATAGCCTTAAATTGACCCTAGTCGGAATGTGGTTTCGAGACCACAAAATCGAGGCACAAAAATAATTTAATATTTATTTTGATGCCTATTGTATGTGTCAATTCATGTGTGACATCTTTGGTGCTTTAATTTAGTATTATAATTATGAATTTTTCCAAAAAGGACTTAATTGTGAACTTTGAAAAATATGCTAGATAAAGGTGTGATGACTAATAAGTGCATGGATGTGAAATGGTGGAGTTGCATGTCAAATTTACCTTTTTGTTGATAGTGGATGGTAATGATGAGTTTTGTTTTGGCATTTTGTGTTTTGTATGTTAGTTAAATAATGATAATAATATTTATTTCAAGGGAATGATATCATAAAATAGAAATAATAAAATTAATTAATAAGGAATTGGGTGAAAAGAATAAAGTTTCTTCATTTTTGTTCTCTAATTGCCGATTCTTGAAGAAGAAAGGGAGAGGAGAAGACATGGTATTCGGCCATTGAAGGCCTTAAATTAAGGTGAGTTTTTCATGAAATTTTTTTGTGATATTTGTGATTTTAAGATGGATACCAAGCTTCTAACATTACTCATGTAAGAATTTCTAAGTTTATGCCATCTTTGGCATTCGGCCATATGAGTAAGGGTGGAAAAATTTTGTTTTCTTTGATGTTTGTGTTAAATAATGGAATGTGGATGTTGTTTGAGCTAGATAGATGTTTCTTTATGAGGATTCATGGATAGATTGAATCGGTTTGTATGTTTAGCTTTCTACTTCTAATTGCCGATTCTAAATTGGAGATTTTGTTCGAAGGTTGAAAAATTTGCTATTTTTGAATTGGTTACTTAGTGTCTTACTTAACCATGATAGCAATTTTGTTTTGGCTATTGATTTTGATATTCGGCCATTTACTTGAATTTGCTATTAGGGAATACCTATATATATATATATATATATAGGTATGAGATTAATGGAATTACTTGTTACCATAGGTGAAATTAAATAAGTTTTGCATTCGGTTATGTTTGGAAGTTTGTAAATTGTATAGAAATTCATGTTTGAAATTAGTTGTTCATATTAGAAACACATGTTAAATTGTTAATAATTGCTTGTATATTAGCCGAATGTGAACAAAAATAAGGATTTGTATAAGTGCTTGATTGATAAAGTATTAAAGGTTGAATATATATGTTGTATGTGTGCTTTGTAAACCTTATGGGGACATTCGGCTAAAAATTTATTGAATTTGGGAAATGAGTTGATATTAGTATATATATGTATACATATGTTTGCTGAACGTGTCTATAATAAGGAAAATGATGGTTTGATTTTGAATATATAGGTGAAGTTTAAGGCCATATGCATTCGGTCATGGCATGAGAATAAATCAAGCATGTTCTTGTTGATTGAGCTTTGAATTGATGGAATCATGTGTTAATTGGATGAATTGAGTTGTAAGTGTGTAATTGTTTGAGTTTGAGGTAAGGTATGTATTCGGTCATGGTTCAAAGTGTGCTAATTCATGTTAGTTGACGTTGGTGTAAAGAAAAGTGTATATGAGTGTTTATAAATTAGTTGATTGTTACTATAGGTGAATAATGTGAGCAAATCACATACGGCTATTAGATTGAAAAGTAGAATTTGTGCTTAATTTTGGAAGTTAATAATGAGACTTATTAATAAGAAATTAGATGCCTGTTGAATTTGGAATAAAGTGAGAAAAGAGGTAAATGATGAATTTGAGCTTGGAAATTTGTATATATAACTAAATTGATAGGTGACATTCGGCCAAAGTGATTAATGTGAAATTTGATATAATTATTTAGTGGCCAAATGTGGACTTGATAAGTATGAGACGCGGTTCATAGCATATTAATATAGATGTATTATACATTGAATATTATATGAAATGACCGAATATGAAATAATGTAGATTGATTGTGGGAATGAAATTTTGGCATAAAGTAAAGTGTATGAAGTGATTATTTGAATGAGGTGTGTTCTAAATTATATATGTGCTTATTGTGGAGAGGTATCAAGGTTACATATGCATAGTTCTATAACTAGGAAGAAGTATGTTTAGCTTTGAATTTAGTAAAGGAATGAGTTAGCTAAATGCATTGGTGATGATTGAGATAAGTACCGAATGAGTATATATGTATTAAATTATAAGTGATGCTATATATATATATATGTGTGTGTGTGTGTGTGTGTGTGTGTGTGTGTTTCTTTGAGAAAATTTGTTGTATCCTTGTTTATAATGAGTTGGCAAGAAAATTTACATAGTTAAAATTTGTTGATTTTAAGCTCAAGAGCATAGAGGGACGAATTCGGATAAGGGGAAAGCTAAAGTGGTTGAATAGCTGACTCGTAGTTGTTCCGAAAAATTCGAGGTAAGTTTTAAGTGATTAAACGTTGAGTAAATTCAATCATAATAGGACATAATGAGTTGATTTAATAAGATATGATGTGGCCATGACATGTTCTAAACTCAAATGGTAAGTTCATAAGTGTTTGGACTTGGAAATTTAAGAGCAAATTGTAATAATCTGCTTCGGACAGCAGCAGTAACGTGATTTTAGAAAATCACCATAAATTGTTGGAGTGGAATTAGAGGCTGAATAGAATATGAAATCAAATTTTAATGAGTCTAGTTTCTTATAAAAGAAACCGTATAAGCAAAGGAATTTCCTATAAAGAGATATTTAAAGTTGTGTGAGATAGTGTCAGAATGACTCCGAAATCCCCTGTTCTGTATTTAGAAAATCATTATAAATTGTATAAAAATTGTTATAAGATAAAATTTATATGCTTAGACTCCTTAATGAGTCTAGTTTCAAATGAAATAAACAATAACATATTTTGAATTCTGTATAATGAGAAATTTGATTCGTAGTGAAGAGTGGTCAGTATAGTCAAACAGTGAAATAGGGGAAACTTTAAGAAAAATTATGGTATTGATTGGCCAGACCAAAAATTATGAAAATTTTATGGATAGAAGATATATGAGTCTATTTGCAGAGAAAATTAACGGCACTTCATTTGGAGTTTCGTAGCTCCAGTTACAAATAATTTAATGACTATTGCTCAGGAAAAACAGCTTGTAGTGAATCTGTGATTTTGTTGTAAACATTGATGAAACTTTTTGAGTTGCTTATAAGCTATTACTGAAATTGATGTACAAGATAAATATATAGGTGGTGAGGCCAAAATGGCTAAAATTTAAATGTGTGCAAGTTATCCGAATGGCTATCTTATAAACGTAAGCTATGTATATGTAATATGTGTCGATAGTTTGATAAATGGAAGGTGAAGTGACATATATGTTGTTTAGCCGAATGGTTGTTATGAGAAGAATGTAAGTCATGTGTGTACTTGCTTATTTAGTTGGAAGTTTATTGAAAGGGATATAATATATATACAAATATGTATTAAAGTCGAATGATATTATGACATGAAGTTAAGGTGCATGTTATATGCTTATATTCGAATGAGGTTAATGATTTACAAATGTGATAGTTTGTGTGAAATGTGGTAACATGTGATTAAATATACATGGAATTTGGAAAGTGTCAGGGTTAAGACTCGCTGACTATGTGATGTGGCCTAATGGCTCTTGTGAAATGAGACTAACTATATTGAGATACGAATAAGTTCGAGTGAAGTGATACCTCATTAATGTTTTTACGTGATGGGAAAATCAAAGGTATGTGAATTGATGTGTATACAACTTTGTGAATTGATTATGATGATATATCCAGGCATAGAGTCCCGCAGGCTTGGTGCTGGTAACTGTATTCAGATTTTTAAACCTAGCAGGCTATGGCTAAGTGCCTTGAATTATTTCAAACCGAAGACCATTTGTATATCTTTAAGATAAGGATTTAATTAGTTTCATGAAAATCTACTAATTTGAGTGGTATTCGGCAAGATGTGCAAATACAAGGTATGGACTGTGTTTGGTCATTTATGTATATGTGATAAGGAATATGTTTGGTCCTTTATATACTTATACGTAACTTTAATACTTGTCATGATTAGATTATTTGAAAATATTAATGTGACTATGAACTAAAGAACTAAGCTCCTAAATACATATACATTTATGTATGTGCATGAAACGAGTGCATATGAATAAGTGGTTAGAGGTATTGAAAGATTGAATTGGTAATTGGTAACTATGGAAACTGTAAGTGTACAAAGGTTAAGTATATGGTAAGTGATACTTACTTGCTATGTGAACTCGATTTCGGTTGAATTACAAATGTGCTTGGGGAATCACTTATGAGATGGTTATAAGTTATATTTAACGAGTATTGACTCTATCAAATTGTTTATGTAAGATTAAAACATGAATATGTGCTTCCAAATATGGAAATCGAATGTGATTATAGTGTTATGTTTTAGTTCAATTGATTAAACTAGAAGTAACATTGATGTTTTTAAATGCGAAGGGGTATATACACTTAAATTTGGATGAAATAGATGAATTATATGTGCATACATGGGGTTTAAACTATTTAAACGAATGATATATCTTGGCATTTCGAAACGTGATTTGTGCAAGGCCTAATCTTAAGCGACTTAGTAATAAATCAATAATTACGGATGCTCAGCACATTAAGTTGGCCAGGTATGTATCATGTACTTGTGTAGGCTTATTAAGCCAATCGAGACTTCACTTGGATTTTGTGTAAGTTATAAATGTATTTAATTCAGCAAAGTTAATTGTTTTACTTAAGACTTACTGAGCCTTGAAAGCTTACTCTGTTGTTACATTTCTCTGTTTTATAGATTATCGATTTTGGCCTTTGCTCGGGGATCGTCAACAACTCGTCACACTATCACTATCCACTGGTTGGTACTGCTATGTTTGGATTATCTTATGGCATGTATAGAATAGACTAGTAGCGGAAGAATAATTTGGTTAATGTATATAAGCCATGCGAAAATGGCATCTTTTAAAGTTTACTTATAGAAGTTTAAATTTTATCCCTGGCTGTATTTAGTGTTTATCTAAATGAATGATCGAAAAAAAATTTACTGTTCTGCCATGAGTTACAAGTCCGGTAATGCCCCTTACCTATTCCGGCGACGGTTACGGGAATGGGGTGTTACACTCTTAATCCTTTAAATTCATGTTTCTATACTTAGGAGAGCATTTAGGAATGAAATGAGTCAAAAATGAGCCAAAATCAAACAAATAGAGCTTTTTCTAAGATCCACATGGCATGGGCATTCCACATGAGCTAACCACATGCCCGTGTGAGCCACATGAGTTGATCACACACCCATGTGCCAGCCTGTGTCGACATCGTACCCTGCTTTCCAAATACGTGGAAAAACCCAATTTTTAAGCTTTCTGAGCATTTTAAAGTATATAAACACCAATTAGAAGAAGACCTAAGGGGGCATGTAGAGAAGAATGAATAAAAGACTTGAAGAACGCCATCAGAATCAACTCGGAAGTGGATCTCCTTTAAGCTGAATATCTCCATTTAATTTCCTTCGAAGTTTTATTGAGTTTCTTTATGTCTTGTTGTTATCCTAATTTTGAGATGTTTTCATTCTAGATTATGAACTAAATTCCCTAGATACCTAGGGAAGATGAAACCTATGATGAATCTTATTATTTGACTTCTGATTTACATGACAAATACTTGATTCTTATTCTCAATTATTTATGCTTATTTCATGTTTTAATATTTTTAGGATATTAATTCATGTTTAGTGTGCTTATTTTAGTGGAGCAAAAGTCTCTGTTTAAGATTAGATCTAGCATAATTGATTAGAGTTGCATGCAATCCTAGAAATAGGACGACATAAATCTATCGAATTAGAGTCAAATCTAATAGGGGAATCCATAGATCGAGTTAATGCAATAATAAGGGTTTTAATTAGAAAGAGATTTCAATTAATTAACCTAGAGTCAGTTGTTCTTGCTCTTGAAAGAGATATTAACATAATTTAGGGATTTCTACAGATCAAGACGCAAGTGAATAAATCATTTAATTCAGATTCATAATAATAGGTGAAGTCTAGTTGGATTCTTTCCTAGGTATTATCTATCTCATCGGTTATCTTTGATTATTTTCCTATTTCATTCTCTGTTGTGTTCTTAGTTAAATTAGTTTAGTAATTTTAGAATAAAAACAATCACTCCAATTTGTCGGCTAAATAATAGAAAAATAGTAATTACTAGTACTTGTATTCCTCGTGGATACGATATTCCCTACTCACTATAACTATATTATTGTTTGATAGGTGCGCTTGCCTTAGTCTTATATATAGTTAGTTTAGTTGCAATCAAGTTTCTAGTGCCGTTGCCGAGGACTAAAATATTAGGAACATTTGATTTTTATTAATTTAGCCATTTTTATTTTTATTTTATTTTTTGTTTTTAGTTTAATTTTTGCATTCTAATTTTTATTTTTCTTTTATTTGCTTCTGGCAAGTTTCTTTAGTTTATTACTAGAAGAAACTCGTCGGGACCATTACTATTTGACAGCGAAATTGAAAGTACACCTTGCAGAAATCATAAAGAAGCAAGGCAGACTCGACACAATCAAGAAGACAAGCAAGATGTCATTATTATTATTATTACTGAGGAGATGGGTGATAATCAGAATAATCAACTACCTCCTGCAGTTGCTGCAAGTCCAGATCTTGTTCCTCGTACTATGTACGATTATACCAAGCCCACCCTAACTGAGGTTGGATCAAGTATTGTGAGACCCACCATTGCTGTGAATAATTCCGAACTGAAGCCGAACACTATTTAAATGGTACAACAAAAATTTGTTCAATTCGATTGTTTGCAAGACGAAGATCCAAATACTCATTTGGCTAATTTTTTGGAAGTTTGTGATACTTTCAAGATAAATGGTATTTTTGATGACGCCATTCGCCTACAGTTATTCCCTTTCTCATTAAGGAACAAAGCTAAACAATGGTTGAATTCTTTACCATAAGGTTCTATCACTACATGGAACAAAATATGTAACGCCCCAAAAATACAGAGGTTGTAATTTTTTCATGATTTGACATAAATACTTATTTAGGATGTTGGCTTGATGATTTGGGTGTGTTTGGGGGTTTCTAAGAAGCCTGGGTTCAAGTTGAACCTATGGTAAAATTTTTATTTTTGGCTCTTTAGTGGTTATGGATGTGACTAAGTAGGCATTATGTTTTAATATGGTTAGTTTTTGACACAAATAAGCCTCTAGTGGAGTGGCAATTGACACCACAAATATGGGGAAGGCTGGAGTTCAAATGCCCTTGCAAGCAAAATGTGATTATTTTGCTGCATGAGGGCGGCAAGAGGTGGTGTGGAGATCAAACTCTTGAAGTTGGTTGGTGACTTGGTAAGAAAAGAAGATTGGACTTGGTCTTGTGATTGGAGTTTGAATTTGAAATGGGATGTTGGAGGAAATCAAGGAGAGAATTTGGGGGAATGGATTATGCAGATTTTCAAGGAGAGGGGGTGGATAAGAGTTTTAGCCGAATGGTGTTTTGGTAGAGGCAAGCAAAAAGGGAATTCTTTTGGTACATTTTCTTTTTCGGCAATTGGTGTGTAGGAGCCAAATCTTCTTTAGTCAATTTCGAGTTTTACTTTTTTGACATTTCATGCATTTTCAGGTTTGAATTAGAGTAATTCTTAAGTTTCATTTTTACTCTTGGAATCTTTCTCTTTCTGCTTCATAGTTTTCTTTGCCGAAATTGCACTCTGGTGCTTTTCTTCTTAATTCTCTTTTAGCCGAACCTTGCTTTCTTCTACTCTCAATCTTACATTCTTCTTTAGCCGAACCCTATTCCTTCCTTCTTTACTTGTTTCTTTCCCAACCGATTGCTTTTCTCCATTTTCTCCCTATTCTTCATTCAACACCCCTTTGGCATATTGTTTGTTCTTTTGCAACCATAGCCGAATAACCTTTTTCATCTCCTTTTAAATTAATCGCGACCCTTTCCCTTACATATCCTAGCCTTGGCCGACTCCTGTCTTTTCTTCTCTTCTGGGTGCATTACCTTTCTTATTTATAACTCAATTAATTGCCTCTTTATAGTCGAATACTCTTTTCTTTCCAAGTGTCTTGTTTCGTGCCATTAAAGGCTAAATCGAGGTAAGTGTTTCCTTTTTCCTTTTTTGAATTTTCTTATGGAAGTCGAATCTCCTTTCCTCCTATATGTTAATCGGTCTTTGATTCTTTCATTTGTGACTGATTTTGAATTTCTTTCTTTCTTGACTGCTTCGATTTCCTAGGCTTTGCTTAGAGGTCGATCTCACAAGAAGTAGGGGATTACTGGTGTAGTTGAAGCAATCTAGGCCTTTTTGTCGGTCTTCAGTAAAGGCAAGTGTTTGCTGTTTTCTTTTGATGTTGGCCGATTATAGTAGGGTTATGAAGTTAAAGCTAACAAGCCAGATTGTTGGATCAATAATATTCATATATGTGGTTCAGGTTATCGTCAGGGGGCAAACAACTGATTTCAACCAGCGGTTTCGAAAGATTCTCCCGTTTCGCAAATCAAAAGGTGTGTAAGCACACCCTACTGTAGCGTAAATCGGCAAAAGTTGAAAAGCCAAAATGCTGAAACACCGACATTCAGGGCCTTACAAGCATGCGAACGCTTGTGGGGCAACTCGAGCCCATGAACCGTGGGCACAAGTCTGTAGAGGCTATCGTGTGCAATTTCGTGCACTCAGGCTATTATGGGCCTCGATGGGCTAAAATGGGCCCAATGGGCTTACGGGCCCATACAGGTAAAATACTCTGTTAGTGATTGTTGTTAGATGGGATGATAAGTTTTGTGACGCTGTATGGGAAATTAGACCGAGCGGGCCACACGAGCGTGTGGGCCCACTTGGGCCCAAAATGGGTTTTGGGCCCACAAACACTGTTTTGGTCAAATAGGTTATCTGAGTCACTCGAAGCGACGTTAGACTTTCAGGAGATCGTATTAGGTACCGAGACTCCGAAACTTAGTTAATGACCAAAATACCCCTGACTGCTTAAATGACCCTTATACCCCTAAAAGGTAAGTTGTCTGATATATGCATGGGGTGGGTATGACTTGGAGGTAGTTCTGTATTAATGGCTCTGCCACATAATTCTGTTAATAGTGGCTTCACCACGTATTTTGTTTCTGGTGGCTCTGCCACGTTATCTGTTATTAGCAGCATGGCTGCGTATTGGTGTGCGGGCTGGGTGGGTCGAGTTATTCCCCCACATGGTGTGATGGTTGGTACGGGTGGTGTGATGGTTGGATTGGGTTGGGACTGCATTCACATTCTATTCTGATTTTGTAGGGCTAAGGCCCAAACTGATCTGTTTCTGTATAGGGCTTCGACCCAGTTTGTTCTGTATGTCTGATCACTGTTTTCAGTTGGGGAGTTACACATTGCATTTTCGCAAACTCACCTTTTGTTTCTGGTTTTATTTTGTTTAATTTTTAGTTTGGGTTTTATTTATGTAATAAGGCCATTTTGGGTTTTGGGTTTTACTTTCTTTATTTGTGCTACTTTTATCATTTCAAATTATTAGAATAGTTAATCGGATTTTTCAAAACTAATCATGTAATATCCCGAATTAGGGCCTAATCGAAATAGTGGTTTTGTGACCACAAATATGAGATAGAAATAATTATTTTATAATTATTTTGAGGTTTATGATATGATTGTATGATTGTGTGAAAATTTCGTGAAGAAATTCCATGCATAAAGTGCTTAATTTGAAATTAGGGACTAAATCGAATAAGTTGAAAAATTTGCATTCTAGAAATTTTTAGTATGAAATTGCTTTGGAATATTAATTAGGAGGTCTTAAATAGCAATTTGACCAATTTCTAAGTTTATGGACAAAAATTGGACATGAATGGAATTTTTGAAAGTTTAGTAAGGAAGGGCATTTTGGTCATTTGGATATTAAATGGAATAAAATGGGAAAAATAACACAAAAATTGATCATCTTCTTCATATGTTGCTGCCGAATTTTGCTCTCCACCATAGCTAGGGTTTCAACACTTTTAAGCCTTGATTGTAAGTGATTTCCATGCCCGTTTTTAATGTTCTTTACATTTTTGAAATCCTTGTAGCTCGGTTTATCTATTTCTACCAATATTTTGAGTTAAGGTTCATATTTGGAAAAATACCCATAGGTGAAATTTGTGTTTTTTGATGTTTTATGATAGAATATGAGGTTTCGGATTATGTTAGACAAGTTGTGCTACTCGGTTTTGAGTAAAAACGAGTAGATCAGCTTAATCGGTAAAAATACCAATTGTTCAGAAGTACATGTTGTAGTTGGAATTTGAGCTTGCTAATGGTAAATAAATGATCAGCATGTCCTAAAACATAAGAATTTGGAATAAAATTTAATTTCCGAGCCTTGGGGCAAAAGTGTAAATATGCAAAAGTTTAGCGGTAAAGTTGTAATTTTGTCAAAATTTGAATTAAGGACTATTTTGATCATGTGAGTATTAAATGAGCTAAATGTGCTATTTTAGATCAAGAAAAACGAGATTCAATTCATGAACGAGGGAAAAACAAAGTAGTCGAGGAATAGGCTCGATTCCAAATATTTTGCCATAAGGTAAGTTCATGTGTAAATAATGTAACATAATTGTTATTTTTAAGTTACTTGATGTTATTTATATGATATGCTGATTTTTATCATGAAATATATGCTTTGTGGTTATTATTGAATAATATGCAAATTATGTGTGCTACTTGTTAAATATAAATAGCTACCGAGTATTGGTTTCGGTATTCTGTGGAAGACGGCAAGGATATGTGATCGAGGAAAATCCCGTTTGAACCTTGGGAATAGATTAGGAGACAAGTGACATGTCACTAAGATGATTGAGTTTCGAACTCGTTAAGTTGAGTCCGAGTTCGTGAGATGCAACTAGGCATCCGAGCTCGTTGAGTTGAGTCCGAGTTCACTTATGGATGCGAACGCCCGAGCTCATTGAGTTGAGTCCGAGTTTGCATATGGGCGGGTTACATGGTCGCTTGATTACTTATGTGGCACTTATGTGCAAATTATCCATGTATCCGAGTTATATTCCGATGTGTTCAATAGGTAAAATTCTAGAGAAATGGAAGAACACTCAAGATGCAAGTGTCATTTTGATAAGTGTTGTGAAATGGACACTTTGGACAGGTATGTACTTGACCCTCGGGTTGAAACTTGATACAACAACAATAATGTGGTAAGATGATAAATGATGATTAGAAATGTGATATATGTCTTGGTGATACCATGCTAGTGTTGTCTGGTATAATTGCTTTGTTATGTTACTTGTTATTTGCATATGAACTTACTAAGCATTTATGCTTACTCCCTCCTTTTTATTCATTGTAGTTTTGAACAAGCCGGCTCAGGAATCGGGATAGGTCGAAGGCTCGTTCACACTATCCGAAGAACTTTTTGGTAAAATGGCTTGTAAAACTTAAGTATGGCATGTATGGCAATATACCTATTTTTGTGTAAATAATCTTGTGATATGGTTGTGGTTTGGTTGAGAAAATGCTTGATGATGATTAGTCATTGGAATGGCTAGTCTAGATCATGTTTGATGCCATGTGAGTTTAATATGTTATCTAGTTCATGAAAATTCATAAAAAGGTGAAATTGCCATAAAACAGAACATTATAGTAACAATGATGTGAGTTTGAAAAATCATTAAAAATAGTAGAAACCAAATTAGGTGATACATTAAATATGAAACTGAGGCTTATTGTGTCTACTTTCATATGGAAGAAGCGAAACAGGTAAAGGAGTTATTTGTTGTGAGATATTTGAGTTTTAGTGAAACAGGGCCAGAGCGATTTCTGGATCCCCTGTTCCAACTTTGGAAATTCACCATAAATTGTAAACCAATAATTAGGAGGTGTACTTTATATTTTCAGAATCCTTATTGAGTCTAGTTTTAAGAGAAACAAATTTCATAGTCATATGAATTTTTTACAGAGAGAAAAGTGGTTCGAAGTAAGCAGAGGTCAGTGCAGTCAAGTTCTGAAACAGGGGTACCTTTAACTAATAAACTGTACTAATTGGCTCAACCAAAAATTCTAGAAAAAATTTAGTAGATAGATATATGAGTCTAGTTTTAGGGAAAATTTACGGATCTTGATTTCAAGTTTTGTAACTTGAGATATGATTTTTTAAGCAACCATGACGCAAAAAGACAGCTTGCTACGAGAATTAAATTAGTTGATAAAATTTAAAAAGTGATGAAATAAGTTTAGTAACACCTCAAGCTCGACTCCGACGACGGTCTCAGGTAAGAGGGCATTACAAATCACGTTTTTTAAAAATAGTCACACGTTTCCACTTCAACTTTAAAGGCTTTCGCAAATCATAAAGTAATTGAACTAGTATCAAAGAATAGATTTAAACAAATGATTTAGTTAAGAGACATTATCAAATAAAAAGGAGTTTTAAATTTTAAATCAAACTACTAACGATGAGATCGGTTTTAGTTTCTGAACATAACTTCTATGTGACACGCCAGATTCGGCCATAACGTCTGGGTCGGGTTTGGGGTGTACAAAATGGTTGAGAAATTCTTACTGAAGTACTTCCCACCAACTAAGACAACTAAGTTGAGAAATTATATCTCTTCATTCATTCAAATTGACTTAGAGACCCTATATGATGCATAAGAGAGGTATAAAGACTTATTGAGATGGTGCCCTCACCATGGTTACCTCTATGGCTACAGGTTCAGACCTTCTACAACAGTTTGAACCCCTCTACTAGGCAGTTGATCGATGCAGCAGCTAGTGGAACAATTAACAATAAAACAACTGAAGTGGCTTATGAATTTATAGAGGAGATGGAACTGAATAATTATCAGTGGAAGTCATGAGGACGAAGCCGATGAAGGCAGTCGGTGTTTTCAACTTAGATGCGGTCACCATGTTATCAAATCAGGTAAAACTTTTAAATAAGAAAATTGATGGTTTATGTGTTTCTACATAGGTACATCTGGTGATGCAATGCGATACAAATGGAGGAGGAACGAACAATCCAAAATATTTACCCTACGGTCCTAGCACAAAGAACGAACAAATCTACTACATGGGTAAAAATTCTAGGCCTAAAAATAATCCTTACAGTAACACCTATAATGTATGTTGGAGGAACCATCCCAATTTCTCTTGGGGTGGTCAAGGGAATCAAATAGCACAACTCCCTCCAGGCTTCCAACAACAACTTTACCAACAAGATAAAAAGCCAAACCTTGAAGAGATGCTGATAAAGTTTATCTCAGTGTCAAAAACCCACTTTCAAAACACTAAAGCAACACTTAAAAATAAGCAAACATCAATTCAAGGGCTCGAGTTGCTAAGCTAATCTCAGAAAGACCACAAGATAGCTTGCCCAACAATATCGAAACTAACCCGAGAGAGCAGCTTCATGCAATTACTGTTCAAGATGAAGAAGCGGTAGTTGAATCTGAATCAGAACTGAGGCAAAAAAGTGTGGTAAGTAATAGTAAGGTTGAGGTAAGCCAGAATGAGCAAAAACTAGTTGGTAAAGAATATAAACCTCGAGTGCTATATCCTAATACAACGAAGAAAGGCTACACAAATGAACAATTTGGTAAATTTCTTAAACTTCTAACAAAATACATATTTACCGTTTATTAAAACTCTTTCGTAGATGCCCAATTCAATTAAATGTTTAAAGGAGCTTTTGGCGAACAAGAGGAAGTTAGATGATTCGTCGTATGGAGCTAAATGCAGTTTGCTAAGCCATTTTGCAAAATAAACTACCCAACAAATTGAAAGATTCAGGAAGTTTTACTATTCCTTGTTTAATTGGTAGTTTGAATATTAATAATACTTTGGCTGATTTAGGGGCGAGTATTAATGTCATGCCCTATAAAATGTTTAAACAATTAGGTCTTGGGAAACCCAAACAAACTAGGATGAGTATTCAATTAACAGATAGAACCATTAGATTTCCTAGGGGGTATTATTGAAGATGTTCTTGTAAAATTTGATAAATTCATATTCCTAGTTGATTTTGTTGTTTTAAACATGTATAAGGGTAATAAAGTACCTTTAATTTTAGGAAGACCCTTTTTAACAACTGCTAGAACTATTGTTAATGTTGGTACAGGTGAATTAGTACTTCGTGTAGGTGATGAAACGATTACTCTCCAAGCTCATGATTCTGCTCAGACATCTAATGATTGAGATGATTTTACAAGTTCTATTAATATGAGTAACCATGTGGCTCAAACTTCTTTGTAGGAAACCCCTCGAAAAAATGTGATGGAGCCACGTTCCAGTCCATGCGACAGAAACAGAGCGAGTCATGATGAACGAATGTTGCAAATTGATGAACTAGATGAATGCTGAACACATGTTAAGGAGAAACCAAAAAAGCACGATGAAGAGTTAAGGAGACACCATGATAAGCATGTGGATGGAACGAAACAATTTAAGGTTGGAGACAAGGTACTTCTAGACAAAACAGAACCTCGAATTGCCACTTTGGAGCTTGATGCCAATAGATCAAATCCCTTTACGGTATTGAATGTCTTCTCACACGGTACAGTCGACGTAACTCATTCTGAATTTGGCACATTTAAGGTAAATAGTACTCAAATTAGACCTTCTATTGGTAATAGAATTGATTATGAGAAAGAGGAGTTTTGACTCCGCGAACCACCGTGACAGTGCGAATGTGAGGTAAGTCGAGCTTAGACATTAAATAAGCGCTTTTTGGGAGGCAACCCGAGTGTTAACACTTCTAATTCTTTTAATTTTATTTCATGTTATTTTTAAAACTAATTAATTTTCAAATTTTAAAAAAGTAAAAAATAATAAAAAAGTTTTTCACCTACACGTCCTAGACACACGGGTGTGTCCCAGGCTGTGTGCACTATAAAGGGTTCGGTAGTGAGTTACACGGCCTTGCGACATGGCCGTGTGACCCACACGGCCTAGACACATGGGTGTTTCCTTGGTCGTGTGGATATTGGGACTTAAATTTTCAAAAATTCGACAGTTACATGGCCTAAAATGACACGCACAGCCTGGACACACGGTCGTGTCCATGGCCGTGTGAAAACTGGGTTAACCTTTAATTGCACACTGGATGAAAATACTCCACGCGGCTGTGTGACATGGCTATGTAGCCCAAACCCTAGAATTCCTTTCTCAATTTGTCTTTTTCTTCTTCTTCCTCAACCAAGCTACCCCTTTTGTTTTATTTATTTATTTATTTATATTGGTTATATTATTTATTTTTGTTTTCTTATTTTATTTATTTATTATTCCTATACTTAGATTTTAAATTTATTTTAACTTTTCTGTTATTTTTATTATTTTTAGCTTTTTTACTATTATTATTACAATTACCTTTAAGTTTATTGGTACCATTGAGTTTGTTATTATTATTTTTTTTCATTTTATTTTTTATTTATCTTTCATTTTAATTTTGTTTTATTTGCTTTATTTTTTATTTATTTTCTTAAACTTATTTTAATTATTTTTTTGAAATATATTTTTATAGTTGTTTCTAATTGAGTTATAACCCCTTAATCTTCACTATTTGTGTTTATTTTCTTATTAGTTTTCTCGGAATCATACACTACTTCTATATTTGTCTACAATTCCACTTTTCACCATTCTGGCAATTTCATCCAATATTAAGGGCAGTTTCAGTTTTCTCCCTCCCTTATGATATTTTGTTTATACTATGACTATCTATGTTTGTACATTGAGGACAATGTACATCTTAAGTGTGGGAAGGTAAATAAAATTATTAGAAAATCACTAAATTATGTCTTGTGTTGAAGTAATTTTCTCATACTTCTATTAGAATGATTTTTTATCGATTTGTGATTTTTATTGATATGTTTTGGATTAAATTCATAGCTATTTGTGCATTGGTTTTTTTAAACTTTAAGACATGAGAGAATCAAGCATGATAAGTTTATTTTCAAAATTAAAAATTTTAGGTTGTTTCCCTAAATTAAGGTATTACCTTGAAGTTTTAAATTTACAAGTTTGACATCAAAAACTATAATTTTTTGTGAGATTTGAGCCTTTAAAGCATACATTTTTCTTGCTCATTTTATTATTGGTTATGAGTGTCAATTTGATTTGTTATTCTAGAACTTGCGTTGATTATACATGTCGAGACCACACATTTGATTTGATATACTGAGATGATAAAGGCAATAAGGTTTTAACCCACTTATCCCATAAAAAGCATACCTACATAATTAACCCTTAGTGAACCCCGTTGAGCCTAACATGTAACAGCCTGAATTAGGGGCTAAACAGAATAGTGGTTTCAAAACAATGAATCCGAGGTCTAAAATATTTTTTGATTGAGTTTTGACGTTTATTTGGTGTTTGAATGATTATGTGCAATTTTGGTGCATGAATTTTATTGTTTGCATGTCCAATTTGGTAGGTTGGACTAAATTGTAATAGGTGAAAAATATCGGTTTTAATCCATAAAGGTACTTGATTGAATTGGAATTTTAAATTAGAGGTCCTTATATGGTAATTAAACCATTTTACCCTTGTTTGGACAAAAATGCCCAAGGAAGGGTGGAATATTAAAGGTTTTTAATGAAGGGCATTTTAGTCATTAGTTAATAAAAAAATAAAAAGGGAAAATAAGCCAAAATTTGTCCATCTTTCTTCCTCCCTTGGCCAAATATGAAGAGACACCATAGCTAGGGTTTCGCCCAACTTTCAAGCTTGATGGTAAGTACCTCTAAGCCCCCGTTTTTAATGTTCTTCGTATTTTTGAAATCCTTGTAACTTGTTCTAGCTATTTCTACCACTATTTAAAGCTAGGGCTGATGTTTAAAATTTTACCCATGAATGACATGCATGTATTTTGATGGCTAGTGGTAGAATATGAAAGTTTAAAGTGTGAGGAACAACTTTTACTAGGTGATTTTTGGTTAAAATAGTAAAAAGGACTTATTTGTAAAAGATGAAATGTGGTGTGCATAAATTGTGAAATGATTGAAATTGAGGGCTATCATAAGAGGAAAAATGGTTTGGCTAGGCTTGAAATGCATGAAAATTGAATGAGAATCATAAACCGAGCCTAGGGGCTAAAGTGTAAAATTGAGAAAGTCAGGGGTCAAATTGTAAAAATTACTATAAGAACATTTTGGGCTATTTTGAGTAATGTGATTATTAAATTAGCTAAATCTGTCGCTATAGATCAAGAAGATCGAGGAATCGACCTTGACCTAGGTAAGGGCAAGGTTTCAGACTAAATTGCAAATTATCGCATTTTGTTATCGAGGTAAGTTTATGTGTAAGTATTACATCTATTTTAATTTCATAAATGTAAATTATTGTATGATATGGAAAATGTTGGATAACTTTTATGATTTGGTGAATTATAGAAATTTGGTGTTCCCGATTAAACCATCAGAAAAACAAAAGATACGGAGATGTGTAGCTAGGTCACATGTGTGTTTTCGAGGATAGGACACCATGTGTACAAGAGAACTACGAGATGTTATGTGTAGCTAGGTCACATGTGTAATACGAGGTGAAAACCATGTGTACAAGAAAGCTACGGTATATTCTTACATATGTAGCTAGGTCACATGCATAATACTATATGTATACCATGTAGACACGAGAGCTACGAGCTAAAAATAGCTAGGTCACATGTATGTTACCGGGGGTACAACATTTAAACATAAGAGCTATGATATTTGTAGCTAGGTTGCGTGTGTGATTCCGAATGATGGACACCAAGTAGACACAAGAGCTACGGGATATAATGGCTAGGTCACATGGGTGATGATGAGAGTTCACCATGTGTACACGAGAGCCGGATCATGTATTGGTAGAGCTATGTGCTGAAACCACCAAGTACCGAATGTTACTCTAAAGGGTTTAAGGGGAAAGTTTACAAATGATATTGGTGTGGTTATGTGGTCTGTCAGTGTAGGTGTAATTATATGAGCAAGCGATATTGTGGGAAATTGCATGTGTACGAAAGGGTGCATGTGAATTTGAGTAAATGAAAATATTGTGCTTGATGTGTATATATGGTAAGATTAGGTGGTAAGTTGATATGTTGAGATATGACTCTTAATATTAAAATGTTGGTATGATGTTAACTATTTGCATATAGACTTACTAAGCTTTTCAAAACCTTACTCCTTTCTCTTTTCCCTTGTTTTATAGAGTAGTCAAGCCAGCTGGGAGATCGGGAAGCGTTGGAGGATCACCAACACTATCCACAATGTTCTTTTAGTATTATAATATGTACTCTTTTGGGCTATGGCATGTATAGGGACTTAGTGGGGTTGTAAATGTCATGTTGGTTTGGCTATATTGTGGCAATGGTCAATAGTTAAGTCATTTTGTAATTAAGGCCATGTGATTTGGCCAATGATGATATTGGTTATTTATATATCCTTCTGAGGTAATTCATGGAATGTTTGGTTTGTTTATGTGTGGCTAAGTTGAAATGGATGATTGATGGTTAAATGAGATCATTTAGATGCCTAAAAATGTGCGTGGAATGTGGTAATAAAATTAGTATAATTTGAATGTCAAGGTTTTTTCACACGGGCTGAGACACGGGCGTGTTATGGTCGTGTGAGGGACACGGGCCATGGACACAAGCGTGTGCCAGGCCGTGTGAAAACCCCTGTAGGTTCGTAGTGAAAAAAATCCACATACGCAAGGGGCACGGGCTTGTCCCTAATATGCTTAAGCCGTGTGAGTTACACAGGCCTTCAACATGGCCATGTTGAGTGATCACCGAGCGTGTGACCTTTCCACACGGACATGTGTCCTATTTTCAATGAAATTTTCTAATGTTTTTTATAGTGCTCAGTTAAATCCCGAGTTGCTCCTAAAGTGTGTTTTGGGCCTCGTAGGCCTATATTAGGGACTGTAAGACAAAGTTTGAAAAGTTTAAATTTAGAATGAAGTTTTATGACCCGCTATTGTATGCTTGTATGCGTTTAAGCTAGGTAACGACCTGTACCCTGTCCCAGCGTCAGATACAGGTAAGGGGTGTTACATTTAATGCTATCAAATCTATGGTTTAGTCGATTCTCAGACTAACCTAGCGTGTGTATGAGTCTAGTTATACATGCCATTTATATAATATGATAGTATGATGACTCCTAAAGAATTTAAATTATGTTTTCATATAGTAAATGGATCTTGATGGAGTAATGGCGTATGATGTGAAAAGTAATGCATCAGCTCCTGCAAAAGGGATCGCGCTAGTCGGAAGTGGGCCCATGACACTGAGTTAGGGCAGAGGGGCTAGAGAAGCCTTCCTTTATATGATGAACGCTTGGTATTCAAAGTTTGTTCATGCAAATTTGAACACTCCACCTCTCCCACCTCCTTTAATCCTTCAACCTACCTTTGTAGCTCCCCAAGGAGTAGAAATGGTTAGGAGAGAGAAACTTCTAGTAGATAGAATTCAAAAGCAAGGGGCCGAGGAATTTCGAGTGAGTATTGATGATGATCCAGAGAGAGTAGAGTTCTGGTCAGAAAATACCATTAAAGATTTGATGAGTTGTCGTGCACACCAGAGGAGTGCATAAAGTGTATGGTGTCACTCCTACGAGACTCGGCCTACCAATGGTGGAATACTCTCGTGTCGGTTGTACCGAGAGAGAGGATAACTTGGGAGTTCTTTTAGGAAAAATTTCGTAAGAAGTATATTAGCCAAAGATTTATAGACCAGAAAAGAAAAAATTTCTCAAACTGAAGCAAGCTGGATGACAGTAATAGAATATGAGTGTGAGTTCATGAGACTCAGCAAATACGCTCGAGAGTGCGTATCTACCGAAGCCATCATGTGTAAGAGTTTTGAGGATGAACTGAATGAAGACATTCAGCTTTTTGTTGGCATCCTAGAATTAAAGGATTTTGTGGTGCTTGTGGACAGAGCTTGCAAGTCCGAGGAATTGGCCAAAGAGAAGAGAAGAGCTAACATTGAGTCTCGTGACTCAAAGAAAAGACAGTTGGGGTAATCACATCAGTCCTCGTCCAAGAGATCGAGGGAGTTTACTACTCGATCAAATGCTTCAGCGGGATTCTTGAGTAGAAATAAGAATAAGTAGTACACAACGTCTAAAGCTCAAACCACTTCTGTCACGAGTGTTGGTAGGGCTCGACCAAATAGACCGGAGTGTTCATAATGTGGTAGAAGACATTTCAATAAGTGCCGAGGAAGTGATAAAGGTTGTTTCAAATGTGGTTCACTAGACCACTTCATTCGAAATTGTCCTGAGATGGATGAGAAAGACAAAAAGCAAGATGTGAGAGCGAGTAATACTCCTTCGAGAGGTAGACCACAAAAGAACCCAGGAAGTGGGGCTAGTAGCAGAGGTGCACCTAGAGATTCAACTGTGAGGTCCGATGGCAGAGCACTTGCAAGGACTTACGCCATTCGCGCCCGCGAAGAGCCTTCGTCTCCCGATGTGATTACGGGTACCTTTTCTATCTATGATATACATGTTGTTACTTTGATTGATCCGAGATCAACCCATTCATATGTTTGCATGAAATTAGTACCTAGTATGAATATGCTAGTTGAGTCTATTGAATTTGTGGTAAAAGTGTCAAATCCATTAGGCAAACATATGTTAGTTGACCAAGTGTGTAGAAATTGTCCCTTGACAATTAGAAGTCACTGTTTTCCGGCTAACCTCATGTTATTACCGTTTGATGAATTTGATGTAATCCTTGGTATGGATTGGTTGACTACTCATGATGTTATAGTGAATTGTGGAAAAAAAAATTATTAAGCTGAAATGTGAAAACAGGGATGTTCTCCAAGTTAAACCAAGTGAAATTGATAGCTTGTCGGTAGTGATATCGTCTATGACAGTGGGAAAATGTATGAGAAAAGGGTACGAAGCTTATCTCACTTTTGTGTTGAATACTTAAGTGTTTGAACTAAAGATTGAGTCAATTCCAGTGGTATGTGAGTACCCGGATGTATTTTCGGAAGAGTTGCCTGGTTGCATCCGACTAGGGAAGTTGAATTCGGTATTGAGTTAGTCCCTGGTACGGCACCTATCTCAATTGCCCTGTATAAGATGGCTCCGACGGAGCTAAAGGAGTTGAAAATGCAGTTACAAGAGTTAACAGACAAGGGTTTTACTAGACCGAGCTATTCCCCGTGGGGTGCACTGGTATTATTTGTGAAGAAAAAGGATGGTTCGATGAGATTATGCATAGACTACCGTCAGCTCAACAAGGTTACAGTGAAGAATAAGTAACCTTTGCCTAGAATCAGTGACTTGTTTGATCAATTAAAGGGGGCTATGGTGTTTTTTAAGATAAACCTAAGGTCCAGTTATTATCAGCTCAGACTCAAGGAGCAAGATGTACCAAAAACTTCATTTCGGACGAGGTACGGCCATTATGAGTTCCTCGTCATGTCCTTTGGTTTAACGAATTCTCCTGCGGTATTTATGGACTTAATGAACTGCATTTTCCGACCATATTTCGATAAGTTCATTGCTGTTTTTATGGACAATATATTAATTTATTCTCATGATGAGAGTGAGCATGTAGAGCATTTGAGAACCGTCTTGCAAACTTTGAGAGATAAGCAATTATACGCTAAGTTTAGCAAAAGCGAATTTTGGCTTCGAGAGTTCAGATTCTTGGGACACATTGTGTCGGATGATGGGATTAAAGTTGACCTGAGTAAGATCTCGGCTATTGTTGAGTGGAAACCATCGAGGAATGTGTCAGAGATTAGAAGCTTTTTGGGCTTAACGGTTACTACAGATGATTTGTTAAAGGGTTCTATATGATTGCTACTCCGATAACAAGGTTGCTACAGAAAGATGTCAAGTTTGAATGGACAGAAAAGTGCCAGTAGAGTTTTGAGAAACTAAAAGCCTTATTAACTGAAGCCCCAGTTTTAGTGCAACCAGAACTGGGAAAAGAATTCGTGGTGTATAGCGATGCCTCCTTAAATGGGTTGGGATGCATATTCATGCAAGAAGGCAAGGTAATAGTGTATGCCTCGAGACAGCTGAAGCCACATAAGGAAAACTATCTGACACACGATTTAGAGCTGGTCGCCATAATATTTGCATTGAAGATTTAGAGACATCACTTGTATGGCAAAAAATATCAGATATTCACCGACCATAAAAGCCTAAAGTACTTGATGACTCAAAAGGAATTGAACCTACGACAACGAAGATGGCTCGAGCTAATAAAAAATTATGAGTTGGTGATTGACTATCACCTAGGAAAGGCGAATGTAGTCACCAACGCATTGATTAGAAAGTCATTGTTCGCCTTGAGGGCTATGGATACTCAGTTGTCTATAACAGATGATAGTTCGATCTTAGCAGAGTTGAGAGCTAGATCGATGTTTCTACAAGAGATTTGTAAAGCTTAGAAGAGAGATAAAGAGTTGCAAGCCAAGATGACTCAGTGCGAGATGAGTAATGAATCAAACTTTTGGATGGGTACCGACAGTTGTTTAATGTTCCGAGATAGAGTCTGTGTACCTAGAGACGATGAGCTTATTCAAAAGATTTTGCAAGAGGCACATAGTGGCTATTTGTCTATCCATCCGGGTAGCATGAAAATGTATAATGACTTGAAGAAAATGTATTGGTGGTCGGAATGAAAAGAGACATCAATTTGTCAGCAAGTGAAAGTTGAACACCAAGTACCTTCGGGTTTACTTGAACCCGTAATGGTTCCCAAGTGGAAATGGGACTGTGTTACCATGGATTTTGTGCTTGGATTGCCGTTGACACCAAAGAAGAAAGATGTCGTATGGGTTGTGGTCGATAGATTAACAAAGTTGACTCATTTTATACCGGTGCATACTGATTACTCACTTGAGAGATTGGCCGATTTGTATGTTTCCAAAATTGTGAGACTTCATGGACTGCCCTTGTCGATTATTTCAGATAGAGACCCGAGATTTACATCTCGGTTTTTGAAAAAGTTACAAGAGGCTTTGGGGACAAAACTAAATTTTAGCACTGCTTTCCACCCACAAATCGACGGTTAGTTGAAAAGAGTAATCTAGATTCTTGAAGACATGTTGTGGTGTTGTGTTCTCGAATTTCAAGGCAGTTGGGAAAAGTACTTACCACTGGTAGAGTTTGCCTACAACAATAGTTACCAATCGAGTTTGAAAATGGCACCTTATGAGGCTTTGTATGGGCGTAACTGCCGAACGCCCTTGTATTGGACTGAACTTAAAGAGAATCAGATTCACGGGGTTGACTTAGTCAAAGAGACTGAAGAGAAAGTTAAGGTGATTCGTGATTGTTTGAAGGCAACTTCGAATAGACAGAAATCCTATGCGGATTTGAAACAGAAAGAAATTGAGTTTCAAGTCAGTGATAAGGTGTTCTTGAAAGTATCCCCGCGGAAGAAAGTCCTCAGATTCAGTAAGAAAGGCAAATTAAGTCCACGGTTTATTGGATTCTATGACGTGACTAAGAGAATTGGACCGGTAGCATACTGATTAGCTTTACCGTCTGAGTTAGAGAAAATCCACAATGTATTTCATGTGTCGATGTTACGTTGCTATCGATCTGACCCTTCGCACGTGATTTCAACAGCAGAAGTTGAGATTCGACCAGATATGACCTATGGTGAAGCGTTTTTTAAGATTTTGGCTCGGGAGGTTAAGCAATTGAGGAATAATAGTATAGCACTTGTGAAGGTATTGTGGCTTAGACATGGGGTTAAAGAGGCCACATGGGGGCCCAAGGAGACTATGAGAGATCAATATCTGAACCTTTTCACCTGTAAGATTTTCGGGGACAAAAATCCCTAGGGGGAAAATTGTAACAGCTCGATTTTAGGCCTAGCTGGAACAATGGTTTTAGTACCACTAATCTAAGGTCAAAGAAATTATTTTTAATATTATTTTATATGTTATAACATGATTACATGAGTGCATGAAAATTTTGTGAATTAATTTTAGCGATTACTTACTTAATTTTGAAAAAGGACTAAATCACATAAAAGGCAAAATTTGTGTTTTACTAGTTAAAGGTGTCATATAGCTAGAGAACATTAAACTGAAGGTCCTTGGTGAGTAAATAGGCCCATATTTGAATGATGGCCGGCCATAGAGACAAAGGAAAAATCAAAAAGTCAAAATTAGGTGAATGTTGGTTACTTATGACTAGAAATAAAATAAAATAAAACTATAGGCTTCATCTTTTTACCTTCTTCTTCTCCACTAAAAAGATCAGCAAAACTAAGGGTTTTTGAAGCTTGAAACTTTTAGCCATTAAGCTCTCTCCTAAGTAAGTGATTTTGATGGCTTTCTTGATGATTTTTGTACTTTTGGGCCCCTTGTAGCATAAACTATCTAATGGGGGGACTATTTTGTAAAATGGTTGAGAGTTTAGGGTTTTTCCATGAGAACATTTATGTTGCTAGCTGAAACATTATGGAAGATAATGGATCTTGGTTGTTAAATAAACAACTTTTGTGAAGTAGTTTTCATGAAAACCCTAAATAATGACCATTTTGTATAAGTTATAAATTATGTAGTAAATGTATGAAATAATTGGAATTGTGGGCTACTTTATGTCTAAAAAGAATTTAGCTAGGCTTGGTTAGAGAGGAAATTTGGTGAAAATCGATTTACGAGCCTAGGGGTAATATCGTAATTTTGTGAAAGTCTAGGGCAAAATGGTCATTTTGCCAAAGTATGAGTTATGAAATGTATTGGTTAATGTGATGATTAAATTAGTGACTTTTTTCATTTTAGATAAAAAATACAGAATCCGGACCTAGACCGGGGAAAAGCCAAGCTAGTGGACTAAATCCAACTAGTTGCTGATATTTTGCATACCGAGGTAAGTTGCGTGTAAATAATACAACTATATTGTTATTCAGCATTGATGACTTGATATAGCATAAAATGTTTGAATGTGGATTATGAATATGCATGATGAGATTGATGTGGTAAAATTCGGGTGAACCTTAGGAATAAATCGGATATTCATGCCATGACATTAGGGTGTTACGAGAGCCAGTGTAAGACCATGTCTGGGACATGGCATCGACCACGACATGTGAGCCAGTGTAAGACCATGTCTAGGACATAGCATCAGCCTTGATATGTGTCAATGTAAGAGAATGTCTGTGACATGGCATCGGCCTTGATATGTGTCAATGTAAGAGAATGTCTGGGACATGACATCGGCACTGATTGATGAGAGCCAGTGTAAAACCATGTCTAGGACATGGCATCAGCCTCGATGTATGAGAGTCAGTGTAAGACCATGTTTGGGACATGGCATCGACTTGATGTGTGAGCCAGTGTAAGACCGTACCTGGGACATGGCATCGGCATTTTACGCTATGTTTAAGGCTCATCAAATATCCTTTAATATTCCAAATGGTTCAACAGGAAGTTCACTGTTTATGTTAAGATGAAAGTGGTTATGACCATGCTGTGAGTGGTACAGGTACCATATGAAATTCATGAGATGTGAGCTCAATTTATGTTGTGTGATTAGTAAGGGATGAAAATGAGTAAGTTGTGTTTATCACCATTTATGTAATATGTGCAAATTACGATATGTTGTGAGCATGTTATTGCATGGTAAATCAGTTGTTAATTATTTTTATACAAATTACTAAGCTTTATGCTTACCCTATTTCTTTTCCATTTTCTTATAGTGTCACTTAATTAGCTCAGGGATCAAAAGACGTCGGAGGCATCGATCACATTATCGATAGAAGCACTTGGTAGAGCTAGTTTTATCATTTGTAAAATGGCATGTATAGGTACTTAGTCTTTTTGTGTTTTGTGTCATTATTAAATTTGGCCAAATGTGTTGGCTTGATTTGAAACTAGTCATTTTGTATAAGGCCATGAATGATGGCTAATATTGAAATATTAATATATGCATGTGATAAGGTATTTCAAGAATGTTTGAATTTTAGTACGGTGAGACATGTGGTGTGTTAATGTATGAATGGATAAGTGCATGGTTGGGTTGTTTAAGTATGTGATAAGTGTTGCTTGTGCATAAATTGCAATAGCCTTGATGTGTGGCTAAATTTGTCATGTGATTGTGTATGAATTGGTTTTGCTTGGAGAGGTTTAGGCTAGTGCAAGTAAGGGTGGCAATAAGGCTTGGTAAATAGCCTTATATTGTCCACACGTGCAGACACACGAGCGTGTGTCTAGGCCGTGTGTGACACACGGTCCACCCCATGGGCATGTGGTCCGGTCGTGTTTCCCCTGCACCTTAAGTTGGCTAAGTCAGAATGCCCAATACTAACCACACAGGCTGAGACACGGCTGTGTGTCTCAACCGTGAGAGAGACACAGTCATAGGACATGTGCATATGCCGAGGCCGTGTGAAGTATGCACTTGCATGTGAAATTAAATTCACCACACGGCCTAGCACACGAGCGTGTGCCTTGGCCGTGTAGCCTTAAATTGCTGCTGACGTCAGAAACAGAATGTCAAGGTTTTTACACACGGGCTGAGACATGGGCGTGTCATGGCCGTGTGAGGGACAGGAGCCATGGACACAGGCGTGTACTTGGCCGTGTGAAAACCCCTGTAGGTTCGATGTGAAAAATAAATCCACACGGGCAAGGGGCACGGGCGTGTCCCTAATATGCTTAGGCCGTGTAAGTTACACGGGCCTTCAACATAGCCATGTTAAATGATCACACGGTCATGTCATTTTTCCACACAGGCATGTGCCCTATTTTTAATGAAATTTTCTAATGTTTTGGATAGTGCTATGTTAAATCCTGAGTTGATTTTAAAGTGTGTTTTGGGCCTCGTAGGCCTATATTATGGACTGTAAGACAAAGTTTGAAAATTTTAAAATTAGAAAGAAGTTTCATGACCCGCTATTGTATGCTTGTATGCGTTTAAGCTAGGTAACGCCTCATACCATGTCCCGGTGTCAGATACGGGTAAGGGGTGTTACAATGATGTTATAGAATAAAATGTACATGACTTGGTAATATTTTGGCTAGAAATTATATGTCATTTGATGTTGGGTGTGAGCTTGTAGGGATGATACTTTTTGGGTGGCGAAATGGCCTTGCAAATGGCCTATTTTCGTCCACACAGTTGAGCACACGGGCATGTGGCTCGACCGTGTGTGACACATGGCCTTGATACATGGCCGTGTGTCCCCTGGAGATAATTAGAAAATCAAGAAAGTGAGTTACACAGGCTAGACAAACGAGCGTGTTACTGGTCGTGTGGTTAAGTCAGAGAGTTACAAGGGCTGGACACATAGGTGTGTCACCGGCCATGTGAGCAAGTCAGTAAACTCGTAAATTTTCGTACGGCCTGGCACACGGGCGTGTCCAAAGGCCGTGTGGATAAGTCAAAATGTATGCTCTATTCTCCTACAGCCTAGACATACAGACGTGTCTAATCCCGTGTGAGGCACACTGCCTGTTCACACGGGCGTGTGACCTTTGTAACTTAGAAAAATTTTAAGGTTTTGAAAACTTTTATATGAGAGCAATTTAGTCCCGAACCTCCTCTAGAGCATGTTTAAGGTCTCATAAACCTTCTAAAGGGACTACATGCTTATGAATGATTATGATGTGATGATGTATGAGCTATGTATATGAAATGGTCGTAAATTGTTATGAAATGATCAGTAATGCCTCGTAACCTTAATCCAGCAACAGATACGGGTTAGGGGTGTTACAGTACCCCTGAGCAAAAACTAAAGGGCGCAATCTCCTTGCTTCGCGATGAAGCATACCAGTGGTGGTTAACTGTTAAGGAGGGGACTCAGTCTGATCGATTAACTTGGGAATTCTTTAGGACTACATTCCAGAGTAAGTATGTTAGAGCTAACTACATTGATGCTCGTAGACGAGAGTTCCTGAACCTCACGTAAGGTGACTGATCTATGGCCGAGAATGAGGCTAAATTCTGAAGACTGAGCCGCTACGCTTGAGGCATGGTGGCGTCTAAGTACAAGAGGTGCGTTAGGTTTGAGGATGGCCTAAGGGATAATCTAAGGCTTCTGATTACTCCGCAGAAGGAACGTGAGTTCACAGTTTTGGTTAAGAAGGAGAAGATCGCCGAGGATGTCAAGTGTACTAAGCGCCAAAACAGGGACCGTGAGAGGGGTAAAAACAAGAGAGATTCGGAGCCCTCGAGTTCTGTACAGAGGCTTAAGAAAAAGGTCAAATATAATGGGCCAATTAGAGTGGGAGCCCCTATTGCTTCTACTAGGATGTTACCTTGTAAAGATTGTGGTAGACGCTGTCCAGGCGAGTGCTGGAGAAGGACTGGGGCATGTTTGAGGTGCGGTCTATAGAGCATCGCATTTGAGAGTGTCCGCTGAGGGCTAATCAGGTGCAAGCTACAAGATCAGGTACTATGCAGCCTCAGAGAGTAGCTCAACAGCCACCTAGGGGCTGTGGATAGGCTAGGGGTGGTAATGGTATGGGTCGAAGGCAAAGAGCACCGAGCAGAGGTGTTGGACAGGAAGAGGCAAGGCAGCCGGCTTTAGTTTATGCTGCTCGACGCTGCGAGGATAGAGATGCTCCTGACATCATCACTGGTACGTTCCTTATATTTGATGTACCTTATATTGCTCTAATAGACATATGATCTACCCATTCCTACATAGCTAGCTCTGTTTCTAAAAATCTAGGGTTATCGGTTGAGAGTACTTCTAGCGAGGTTGCTGTGATAAGTCCGTTGAGGCAGTTTGTCTGGGTTAGTAAACTCTATAGAGATTTATGTTAGAGGTGAAAGGGACGGTCTTTCTAGAAGATTTAATGGAGTTCCGTTTGGGGAGTTTGATCTGATATTGGGAATGGATTGGCTGGTTAAGCACCGGCTCAGTTTGGATTATGTGACTAAGAGGGTCGTGCTGAGAACTGAGGGAGGAATGAGGTGGTTGTAATTGGGGAACATTGGGATTACCTGTCTAATGTGATCTCCGTGCTTGTGGCTAAAAAATTAGTTCAAAAGGGGTGTGATGCAATTTGGTCCAAATCAGTGTTTTTGCTTCGGAGGACTCTACTATCGAGGATATCCGAACTGTGAGGGATTTTCTGAACATCTTTCCAAGGAGCTACCTGGTTTACCTCTGAATCGAGAGCTTGAGTTTGGGATAGAACTTCTTCCAAGTACGACTCTGGTGTTTATCACTCCCTATCAAATGGCACCGAAGGAGCTTACAGAATTAAAGCCTCAACTTCAGAAGTTGTTGGATCGTGGTTTCATCTATCCTAGTATGTCTCCATGGGGAGCACCAGTTCTATTTGTTAAGAAGAAGGATGAGACCATAAGTATGTGTATCAACTACCGGCAGCTGAATAAGCTAACAGTGAAAAATAAGTATCCACTTCTGATAATCGACAACTTATGTGATCAGTTCCAAGGGGCTTCTGTGTTCTCGAAGGTAGATCTTCGTTTTGGGTATCATCAGTTGAGGGTTAAGGAAGCTAATGTGCATAAGATTGCATTTAGGATTCGCTCTGGACATTACGAGTTCCTAGTTATGCCTTTTGGACTGATAAATGCTCAGGCTGTGTTTATGGATCTAATGAACCGAATGTTTTAGCTATTTTTGGATCAGTTCATTGTGGTTTGATCGATGATATATAGTGTATTCTAATACTGAGGATGATCATGATGAACATCTTAGGGTGGTACTTCAGACTTTGCGTGAAAAATAGTTGTACGCTAAATTCAGTAAGTGTGAGTCCTGGCTATGTGAAGTGACTTTGTTGGGACACGTAGTTTCTGCTGAGGGGATCCGAGTCGATCCTCGAAAGATTAAGGCTGTACTAGATTGGAAGCAGCCTAAGAATGTGTCTAAAATCCATAGTTTTTTGGGTTTAGCAGGTTATTATTGGCGTTTTGTGGAAGGGTTCTCTTTGATTGCTGAGATGTTGACCAAGCTTTTGCATAAAGGTGTTCCGTTTGCTTGGACTAATGCGCAGCAAACAAGCTTCAAGAATCTCAAATATGTTCTGACCCAGGCTCCTGTTCTGATACAGCCTGAATCTAGTAAGGAGTTTTTGGTCTATAGTGATGCATCACACGTCGGTTTGGTATGTGTATTAATGCAAGATGGAAAAGCCGTGGCTTATGCGTCCCATCAGCTTAAGACTCAAGAGGGGAACTATCTGGTGCATGATCTCGAGTTGGTTGCAGGAGTTTTTGCACTGAAAATCTGGAGACACTATCTGTACGGTGAGAGGTGTATTATCTATACTGGTCACAAGAGCCTCAAGTACCTCCTTACTCAGAAGGAGCTGAACTAGGTATCATTGCTAGATTGAGCTGCTTAAAGATTATGACTGCACCATTGAGTATCATCCTAGTAAGGCCAATGTGGTAGCCGATGCTCTAAGTCGTAGAGCGATGACTGATTTAAGGGTGATGTTTGTTTGCCTTAGTCTATTTGATGATGGGAGTCCGTTAGTTGAGTTGCAAGTTAAACCAACTTGGATTGAGCATATTCGAGTTAAGCAGTTGGGGATGAGTCTCTGAGTTTACAGTTTTGTCAGATTGAGGGAGGCAACACTACAGATTTTGGGTTGAATGATGATGGTGTTTTATGTTTCCGAGGTCGGAACTATGTGCCAAATGATATGGATTTGAGACAATCAATTTTGAAGGAAGCGCATAGTAGACCTTATGCTATATACCCCGGTGGAAATAAGATGTATTGTGACCTCCGTGAGTTGTACTAGTGGCTGGGGTTGAAACGTGAGGTTACAGATTTCATTGGTCGTTGTCTAACATGTCAGCAGGTTAAGGCTGAACATCAGTTACATTTGGGTTTATTACAGCCGATTAAGATTCCCTTATAGAAATGGGAACGAGTAACGATGGACTTCGTTAGTGGGTTGCCCTTGACACCCAGTAAGAAAGATTTTGTTTGAGTCATCGTGGATCGATTGACCAAGTTTGCTCACTTCATTTCGGTTCGAATGGACTTTTCTCTTTAGAAGTTGGCGAAGCTATATATTTCCAAAATAGTAAGACTGCATGGGGTACCTGTCTCGATTATTTCTGATAGGGATCATCGCTTCATGTCTCGGTTCTGGAAGAAATTACACGAGGCTCTAGGTTCAAGATTCGACTTCAGTACTGCGTTCCATCCTCAGACCAATAGTCAATCTGAGAGGGTGATTCAGATACTGGAGGATATACTTTGGAGTTGTGTGATTGATTTCCGAGGTAGTTGGGAGAGTGTGATTGATTTCTGAGGTAGTTAGGAGGATTATCTGCCGTTAGTCGAGTTTGCCTACAATAACAGTTTTCAAGCTAGTATTCAGATGACACCTTACGAGGCTCTATATGGTTGTAAGTGTCGCACTCCATTATGTTGGACTGAGTTGGGTGAACGTCAGGTTTTGGGTCCTAAGTTAGTTTTTGAGACTGAGGATAAGGTTAGACTAATTTGGGATCGTCTGAAAGCGGCTTTTAACAGATTGAAATTGTAACACCCCTTACCTAAGTCTGATGCCGAGACAAGCTACAAGGCATTATCGGACTTAATCACAAGCACTCATACAATTTCGAGTCATAAGTTTCCACCCAAATTAAAAACTTTTCATACATACTCATTATGTCCCTAACATGGGCCTACAAGGCCTTAAACATACATTAAAAGTGGATCGGGAATTAATCAAGAACTTTGGAGCACTTAGAAAATTTTTCATCAAAACAGTGTCACACGCCCGTGTGACTTGGGACACGCCCGTGTGGGCAGGCCGTGTGGTCACACACGCCCGTGTCCCAACCGTGTGAAAAACATTAAGCATTCTACTTATGACATCATCAACTATTTAGGGTCACACGGCCAAGTCACACGCATGTGTACTAGGCCGTGTGGCGAATTTGATTTTCGCATTTAAGGTGCAGACTTCACATGGCCCGGGCACATGCCCATGTCCTAAAGCCGTGTCCTTCACACGGCTGAGACACATGGTTGTGTCTCTGCCCATGTGTTTACTACTGGACATTCTATTTTGCAAAATTAGGGTGCGGGGACACAATACCGGATTATACGCCTATGGTGCAAACTGTGTGTCATACGACCTAGACACACGCCCGTGTGTCTACCTGTGTGGACAAATATAAGGCTATTTCCAAGCCATTTGCCACATTGAAACACAAATATATTTATACCAATTTCACCAACACAAAGCATGGCATAATTTCATAACTAATTATCCATAATCAAGACATCCACACTTCGACCACATGCCACATACATCATGCCTATACATCACATATTAATCAACTAAATCATGCAAGCTACCACATTTATGGATAACATCATCATATGCATATACCAAGAACCAATATTGGCCAATTTCAAATGGCCTTATACAAAATGATCATTCATCAAAATAAGCCAACATTTTTTACCCAATCAAATATGACACATGTAACAAAATAACCAAGTCCACTATACATGTCATAACTCAAAATACCAATAACTATGTATACCAAAAGATAATTTGATAATGTACGACAATCCTCCGACATTCTACCAATTCGAGTTAGCTTGGTGACACTATAAGGCAAAGGAAAAAGAGAGGAGTAAGCTAAATAGCTTAGTAAGTTTATATGCAAATAATGAGCATTATAGACACACTTTTAACATACAATTAAAACTATAACAATTCCATGGATACTATCAAACCTTATATTCATATCTTACTCATTCACTACTTTACCAATGGTTCATCACATATCAAACTCATCTTTTAGGAGTTTCACACACGTACCTGTGCCAATCCATAACATAGTCACATGCACTTACACTTCATTATTTCACTGAATCACCCGTTGAACCACTTGGAATTCTAAAGGATACTCGGAAGTCTTGCACATAAGTGTCACACTTATTTGTAGT
Source organism: Gossypium stocksii (assembly GCA_020496765.1). Taxonomy (NCBI): domain Eukaryota; kingdom Viridiplantae; phylum Streptophyta; class Magnoliopsida; order Malvales; family Malvaceae; genus Gossypium; species Gossypium stocksii. Next base: position 35,584,564 of record CM035630.1, read on the forward strand.
AGAAGCTACCACTTATCACTTGTAGTCGAAGCTACCACTTATCACTTGTAGTTGAAGCTACCACTTATAACTTAAACACTTAGTTTCCTAGTGACATGTCACTTGTATCCTATTTGATTCCTAAGGTTCAATCGGGACATTTCTCACTCGTCGAAGCTTGGTCAGTATACACATTCAAATGGTTATTCACAAAGCATACAAATGTTAAATTATTAAAAAACATAACATAGCAATGCATCATTTACATACAGACTTACCTCGGTCCAAAATGACTAGTTATTCGATTTAGTCCAAAATCTTTTCTTTTCCCTGATCAAGGTCGATTCCTCGTCTTTCTTGATCTATAATACCAAATTTAACTCATTTAATTATCACATTACTCAATTCAGTCTAAAAAATACACTATGGAAAAATTACCTTTTTGCCCCTAAAGTTTGACATATTTACACTTTAGTCCCTAGGCTCGTATAACGAAATGTACTCATTTTTTTTGTTACCCAAGCCTAGCCGACACATAAACATACTCATAACAGCCCATATTTTACACTAAATCACATTTTATACACATGTTTCACAACTTTCACAAATAAGTCATTTTATGCATTTTCATAAAAAATTACCTAGTAAAAGTTGTTTATCACACATCAAAACATTCATTCTCTACCATTAATCATCAAATTACATGCATGTCACACATGGGAAAATTTTTAAACATGAACCCTACTTCAAAATAATGGTAGAAATAGGTAAATCGGGCTACGAGGACTACAAAAATGTAAAGAAAATTAAAAACAGGGCTTGGAGGAACTTACTATGAAGCTTGGAAGTTGAAAAACCCTAGCTATGGAGAGTATGGAAGTTTCGGCCCTAACTTGAAGAAGATGAGCAAAATTTTATTTCATTTTCCCTTTTTATTCTTTTAATAACCAAATGACCAAAATGCCCTTCACTTAAAACTTTGATGTTTTGTCCCTTCTATGTCCCTTTTTGTTCAAACTAAACTATATTGGTCTAATTACCACATAAGGACTTCTAATTTAAGAACTCATCACAATCAAATCCCTTTAGCAATTAAAACACACATTTTGCAACTTTTACAATTTAGTCCTAAAAATCAAATTGGACATTTTATCACAAAAATTTCTTGACCAAATTTTCACATATGCATTCTATCATATAATAAACCTCAAAACTTTATCACAATAAATTTTTCTACTTCGGATTCATGGTTCCAAAACCACTATTCCGTTTAAGCCCTAAATCGAGCTGTTACAGAAATCCTATGCAGACTTGAAGAGGCGTGTGATTGAGTATTCTATGGGGGACTTCGTGTTTCTTAAGGTTTCTCTATGGAAAAAGATTCTAAGGTTTGGTCGTAAAGGCAAGCTAAGCCCTAGGTTATTGGGCCGTGTTAGATTTTGAAACGTGTGAGACCAGTTACTTATCAGTGGAGTTACCCCCTAAACTGGACCGTATTCATATATGGTCTATGTCTCGATGTTGAGGCGGTACTGGTCTGATCCATCCCATGTTGTCTCGGTTGAGAAGATAGAGGTTAAGCCAAACTTAACCTTTGAGGAGGAGCCAGTTCGGATTTTGGATCCTGACGTTAAGGTTTTGCGAAAAAATTCCATACCGCTAGTAAAGGTTCTATGGCGAAATCATGGCACTGAGGAAGCCATGTTGGAACTTGAGGATTCGATACATCAACAGTATCCTCATCTGTTCTGATTGGGTAAATTTTGAGGTCGAAATTTCTTTTAGGGGGTAGAGTTGTAACGCCCCAAATTATTTATCTCTACTTTTGTAAAATTTGACACAACTATGTATCTGTTTCAGTGGTTAAGTGTCTGGGTGTGCGTGTGAGGTCCCAAGTTCAAGTCTTTTTTTCTGATTTAAGCCTTATCCTAGCTCAGTGGGCTTATATTAAATTATTTGTAAAATCATATCAAAATGAGCCTGTTGGTTCAAGTGGTAAGGGAGTTGGAGTGTTGGAGGTCTTGTGTTGAAACCCTTGCGCGAGCGTAGGTGATATATTTGTGCTCAGTTTTGTGTCAGTGTTTCATTGAGTAGTGGGTGGTTATGTTTGTGGATGTAATAGTTTTTGTGTAAAACTCATCTGTTTCCCAAAATTCTCTCTTTAGAAAAACTAACGTCTTCTTCCTCTTTCCTTGTCGTTTTCACTTTTGCCTTCTTCAACTTTCCCTTTTTTTTTTCTTTTTCTCCTTTTTTGGATTCCTCCATTTGATTTGTTTCCTTGTAATTTGTCGTCATACCCTTATTCTTGATATTTCAGGTTTCGTTGCGTGTTTCTACAATGAATTAGAAAGACCATGATCCTCCTCGTGTTATTTCGTAATCGAAATCGCTAAGAGTTTCAGTGGTAAGTCGAGTTTCTGTTAGTTCGTTGTTGTCAATTTCATTTGTTAATCCACTAAATCAGTGCTGGGTACTTTGGTTTTAGGTTTCATAAGTCTTGGGAGTGATTTCGCGTCAAAACAATACCACGTGTGTACCCGGATACACAAAAAATGAGGTTTCGACAAAAGTCGAAAACTATTTTGTCGACACCACAAGGGCGTGTACAACGAAACGGCCATGTAATCGACGAAGGCCAGGCCGTGCCAAGACATGGCCGTGTGGTAGTTGAGGTGTGGCCATGTGAACCATACGGGTTTGACCAAATTGGGCTATGTGGGACACACTGGCGTGTGGGTTTCTTGGCCAGGCCGTGTGATCCACACATGCAATACCAATTTGGGCGTGTGGGCCACACGGACGTGTGGGCCTATTTATCTAAATTTTTTTCTAGGGTTGCACGGGTCATCCCAAACAACTGTGGGCCTACTGTAGGGTCGGTAAGGGCTAAATAAACCCTATTCTATATGATATGATAACCGATAGACTGAGATTCTATAGTGAGCATCATAGTATTATGCATGTTTGAATACTGTTTGGTATGCCTATCTGCTATTTGATTATTAGCATGTTAAATTTACATATCTGTTTCTGTTTATGTTTCTGTTTCTGTTAATGGGGTGGGATGATGTATATTGGAGGAAGTGTTCTAAAAGGCGATTTACCCCTATTATCTGGTAGCACAACTGCATTATTTTTGTTATGTGTTGCATCGGTACTATATTGTATGTAGGGCTGTATGGGTGTTTTAAACCCCACATGATCTGTAGGGATGGTTGGAAATGGTGTATAGAGGATAGGGATAGGATTTCTGATTTTTGACTTGCATACTGTATATGTATCTGTAATGGGCTTAGTCCCGAATCTGTATCTATATCTGTAATGGGCTTGAGCCCAAATTTTTATCTCTATGATGTTTGATAATCTGTATATTGCATGCCTAATTCTGTTGGGTTACACATTGAGTTTATGTAAACTCACCCATTTCTCTATTTATTTCGTACAAGTAATCCTCAGACTTAGGCGGATTGGTGCAACGAGACTCCGCGGTGACCACTTTACCATGAACTGTTAAGTTTACTTAATTTTCGTATTATTTAAGATTTGGTTTTTAATTGAAAGTTGTAATTTCATGACTCTCTGGACTGTAAGGACTTTTAACTATTTGTTTTGATTTCATTATTCGTTTTATGCATGTTTTACCAAATGTTTACTCTGAAATCAATGGTTTTCTAAAACAAAAGTTTTCCATAAGTTGAACTGTTTTTACTTAAAAACCACAGTTTTCGAAAGCTTCTGCAATAAGATATGTTCAAGGCAAATCGAATAATTGTTTAAACGTTTTTAAACTAGATAAAAGCAAACAAGAGCTAATAAACTAAAATGGTTTTGTTGAGTTAACTTCGGTTTCAAAATCCATTCTATGTGACATAACCGGATTCGACCATAATGTCTAAGCCAGGTTTGTGGTGTTATAAGAAAAAAATGAGGGACCATCATCCTCGTCAAGAATCTCTAACAATGCATCCTTCCAAGATGCATGAGATCCAAACGAAATTAGTTTGCAAATAAAAAAAATAGATTGAGTCTCTCTCTCAATCCCCAAAAGTGGCATTAACTATAGCCCAATATAAAGAGGAAACTCCTCTCTAACAAATTGTCGTTGAAGCAACCAAGATTTCAAAAAATAGAGAGATATTTTTACAGAAACCAAAATCTCTCAAAAATATTTCAAAAGAAACATCTCTTCAAGAGATTTTTCCAAAAGAAATACCATCTTCACAGACTGGTACACAAAAATCCTTACAATATTTTTCAAAAAATGTTTTGAAAAATTTTTAGCAATCCAGTTTTTTTCAAAATTGTATATTTCTTAGATTTTTTTTCTTGGAATTATGCTTATGAACAAGATCAATACATGAAAATCTCATTGTTAGTTCGAAATTTTAGAAAGAAATTGTGGGACAAATTCAATGATGAAGAAAAATGATTCCAAGTATTTGTATGATCTTTTCAACAAAAACCCAAGGTTATGCAAATTCATTGCCCCAAATCAAACTACTACAAAGTTCTTTCAATCCAAATCGACTACCAACACAATGCTGGCTCAAGCCAAAGAAGAACTATTTTGCAACCTCTAGAAAATTCCCAGCAAAGCAAAGACAAAGATGAACAAGGGTGATTCATTGCAAAACAAAGATAAAGATGGACATGAGTGAACAAGAGTGATTCCCTGCAAAAGATAAAGAACAATAGTAAAGATTCTCTACAAAGAAAAGAAGGAGATTAGTAATAAAGATTCTCTACAAAAACAAAAAAAAAAGACAGAGATCAACAGTAAAGATTCTTTGCAAAGAAAAGACAGAGAAGAATAGAAAAGATTTCCTATAAAAGTTTTGTAATCAGAAAATATATCCTCTGCAATTGTAATTATAGTTTAGAAAATAGTAATTGTATAATCCTTATAATAATGTAAGGGATCAGATTCCCCAAAGAAAGACGTTGTAAAGAGGTAAGAACTTCTATAAAAAGCTCTCAGTTTTATAATGAAAGGCACAACTTGAATACGATTCAATACACCACCCAAATACGACTCAAAATCCTTTGAGACAAGTTTTTCCAAAATTTTCTAATTTTAAAAATTTAGGTTTTTGTTTTTCAAAAATTTAAATTCAAAATAAATCAAAATTAACTTTAAAAATTTTGAGTTTTTTTTTTCAAAAATTTAAATTTAAAACAAATCAAATTTAAGTTTTTAAAAAATTTAATTTTTAAATTATTATTTTCATACACTTCCATCTTGATCCTCAAATCTTCAGGACTGGTCTATATATATATATATATATATATATATATATATATAACGTTTATTTTATATATTTTAATTTTGATATAACGATTTATTTAGTCCTACAACTTTATAAAAAAATTAACTCTATTTAATTTTCGTCATTTTTAGCTTTTAAACTTGTATTATTTATCAAATTCCCACCAAAACTATAGTTGATTGGAGAGAAAGAAACGGAATGTTTTGGGTTTCTCTAGTGAAATAAAATCAAAAAGTATAGGGAAAAGATTGTAGTGACTTTGGTGATGAATATGAGAAGCTTTTTATCTCGGTTTGTTTGAATTTTTAAATGTTAAACTTGATTTAATGACGAAGAAAAAGAAGATTTGGGTTTCTTGAAAAAAAAAATCTTTTTTTGCATTTGTTTTACTAGTTTATCATTGTATGATGATATTAGATTGAATTTTAGAATTAAAAAAATATATTTTGATTTTGATGCAAACATAACTGATGATGATGATGGAGATGATAAAAAAAAGTTGAGTTTGTTGCTTGGCTGGCTTTTCATTAGTTGAAAGTTTGATTTCTACCTTTGTCAGATGTTAATGATTCTTGGTTATGTTCCAGAGGTAATATGCAATTAATCGCAAATCTTTTAAGGTAAAATATTAACTAATCACAAATTTTAAATTTAAGGAAAATGAAGCAATATATTTAAAATTTTGTTTCCAAGAAAACTGATTATTTTAATTTTTGTAGTTTAAATTTTTTAATTTATATTTTTTATGATTTTAAATATTTTATTATTTTAAATTATTGAAGATATATTATGACATCATCATTGTCATGTATTGAAGTCTAAAAATGATGTGTCCCGAATTTAACATTATTATAAAAAAAATATAAAAATTTTTGGCTGAGCAAAAATTTAGATATTTTTTAGGTGATAAATTTAAACGACAAATAAAAATTTGTAAAGAATAATTTTAATAGAGAAAAGTAGACCTGTTCATGAGTCGGGTGATTCGGCTCGGCTTAAAGACCTACTCGAAATGTGAGAGAATTTAAACAAAAATATAGATTCAAAAAATGTATTTAAATAAAAAAATAACCTGTTTAAAAAAGGGTCAGGTATTGGACAAAAAAATAACCCATTTAAAAAAGGGTCAGGCATTGGGTAAGCTATTTTTGGCCCGGGCCAGGCCCAAATACATGAAATGATAAAAAAAATTGTTTTTTTAATTTGTTGATGCTATTTTCTTCTTTTTTTTCTTATTTTGCTACTATTTTACTATTATGTTGCTATTATTTTGTTGTTATTGTTTGAATATTGTATAAAACTTGTTTTATTGTTAATTTTATTATTATTTTAGAAGCATTTGTTAACTTTGTTATTATTTTAGAGGTATTTACTCGTTAAATTGCATCTATATTAGTGTTATTTAAATCTATATATTTTTTAAATTTTATTTTTAATTTATTGAAAAATATTTATTTTCATATTTTTAATATTTTTAATGTATTATATATATTTAAAAATTATATAAAAATAATATAAAAATTAATACAGACAAATTAAATTAAACTCGAATTTTAACTTTTTATCCAGATTAAACTTGAATAAATTTTGAACTTATTTTTTAAACCTGAACCTAATAAATAGGTATAAATTTTTAATTAATACCGATTCAAATCTAACGTGACGCACAAGATGACCTTCGTGGCTACATTTCTATCTCTCGAAAGCAAGTGGTGGAGAAAATTCTGGTAAAGAAATGGGAAGAAAATTTAATGAAGATAGACAGTAACATTAATTTCAAGACGTGTACTAGCATTGAATTGCGAAATAACAAAAAAAAAAAAAAAAATTGTGAGGTTTATCATGAAAATCGTGGCTTGTATTTAAGCTTAAAATATGTTTCGATTTAAAAATTTTGATAAAATTTAAATTTTAAATAAGTAATTTGGGTTATTTAAATTAATTAAGTTATTCAAATTAATTAAAATAAAAAATTAATTTTTTTATTTAATTCGAATGTAAATTACATAATTTAAGTTATTTAAAAATTTGAATAATAAAATATAAAACTATTTCATTTTGATAAAAATTTATCTTTTTTAAAGTTAAAAGTCAAAATCATTAATTAAAAAGCAAAACTACGTTGTTTTGATAAATACCCACTAAATTAAAAAGCAAAACCATTATATTATTTATATAGTTAAATAATATTATATTTCGTCTACTAGTTAAATAATCGGCTCATGTAAATGCAACATTAAGTATAAATAATAGGATTCATTAATTCAACTTGACTTCATTCGAAATTTTTTTACTAGATTCGATTTGATTTTAAAAAATTTCAAATTAAATTCGGTGGCTAAAATAATATTATTTACTTTAACTAATTTAAAATTCTTCTGCTAAATGCATTAAGGTCGGACAACAGAAATGGATTTATTATTTTATTGCTGTCAGTTCCTTTAATATATTCGTTTTTTGTACTCATTAGGAGGGTTACGTTTCAAAACTAAAGTTTGGAGACAGAAAAGTAAAAGGAACAATTGTGATTTATATAGTTTATTTCAATTAGGATTCATTTGTTTCACTAAAAATGACTTTTGAAAAATAATTTATTTTTTTAAAATAACTAATATTTTCTGGTGTTTAACTAATATTTTCTGGTATTTGGATGAATGTGTAAAATATTTCTATTGTTTGGTAGATTTGTTAAAAATATTTCATAAAAGTTGTTTTCTATTAAACAAACATATATTTAATATTTTCTTATTTTTATCATTTAATTAAAATTTTTTATCTATAATTTTATATTTTAAATTATTTTGCATATATTAAAAATATTATGTTAATTTTAGATTCATTACAATATCATTTTTTAATTACATGACTACTGAGTGAGTATTTTTTATTTAAAAATGTGACATCAACAAAATTGACAAAAAAACACTAACGATGTTAACAATTGGACTTGATTTTCAAATTTGAAAAGTAAAGGAACTAAATTCTTGAAAATAAAAGTACAAAGTCTAAATTACAAATCTGTAAAGCGTACATAAACTTATGACATATTTTAACATTTATACTACAAAATATTTATTATTAATATATTTATAATTGTAATAAATATTTATTATTAAAATATTAATATTGAATATTTTCAATAATATGTGAACAATATTATTTAAAATTACTTTTTAAAATTTATTATTAAAACAAAACTGAAATATTAAATAATTTATTAAAATAATAAATTATATTTATTATATTAATAATTTATTATATAACTAAATATAAATAATTAAATATGTATGTTTAATAATATTGAAAAATATAATATTTTAAATATTTTTAAAAATAAAAATAAAATTTATTATCAATATAATAATATTAAGCTTGATTTAAGTTAATTTTTATATAAAAATAAAATTATCTATAGATGAGCTCTTTTTCGGAAAATGAGTACACTTTTCAAAAGGGTAAGTCATTTTACAGGAAAAATGACTTATATTACCTTGACCTGTAAGTCATTTTCCGTTGACCAAACTATTTTCTGTGAAACAAACACAGGAAAATGCAAAAAACATTTTCTATAAAACATTTTACATGTAAACAAACGGACCCTTAGTTTAATAAGATTTTTAATTTTAATGTTTTACTTGATACTTTTTGGATTAAGTAATTTGTTTTCGTATTTGATTATTAGGTTTTTGTTATAAATACTTTTATATTATATTTGTAAGATTTTTTTTAAAATTTATTAATATAAATACAATACAATTATAAATATAGGTTCAAGTAACTATAAAATAGAATTAAACCAATATAAACTATAAATAGATAAAAAATCAAAATATAATCAAATAAAATTCACGTATGATAATTGTGCATGATAAAATTGATTATCCACGTATGATAATTACATACGTCACAACTCAAACTTGGATACTTGAAAACTTAGGGCTTTAACTTTTATTAATAATCCTATGACATTTATAAGGTGTTTTTATCCAATTTATATTTTGTAAGATTTATTATTGTAATTGAAATATGCATTCCTAATATATTTTGTGATATATTTTGAGTAATTTGTTTAAATTTTAGAAAAAAAAATATTGTGAGTTTTTAATTTTGTATAATTTATTTACATGTTAAAATTTTTTATAACATTAGCTTTATATTGTATTTATATTATGTTCCCATCATGTATTAATTATTCCTATATCTATGTCATATTTTAATTTATCCCTATTTTATGTAATTTGTTATAAGAATATAATTAAGACATTAAAAACCAAATTTCTCGCATTAGATGAATTAATCAATCAATCAATTCCAACAATTTTAAAATCCTAGTTGGTCTCACACAATTTAAAATATTGGCCATAAATTTAATTAAAAAATACATGTTTATATAAAAATAGTTATTTAATATTTATGTGTATATATTAATAAGGTATTGGTATTATTGATAAAGGTTGAAATTTCATGTTTTTAAGTACTCTTGAGGATCATCATGCATAATTACTATGCATGTGTCCCTAGTCCAGTTATGTGTTGTTGTTATATATAATTTTTAATCCAATTAATTAATTTTAACTTAATCAGTTTATACTTTATATTAATTTTAATTTTATTTTATAATTACTTAAATATACCTTTGTAATTGTACTATAATTGCATGATATTTATACTTATAATTTTTTATGAAATATAAACATTTAAAAATAAAAGAGAAATTAAATCAAATTTAGATTCGGAATAAACTAAATCATGCCAATAGTTATCATCTATAAATATGGATTTATAAATTAAACCTAATTCTACCTGAAGACTGTACCACCGACCCGGCAATAAGTATTTTACAAATAATTATAATTTGCATAAGGTTATTTAATATTTTTTATTCATAAAATTATTTAGAAAATAAAGATTTAATTGAGTTATAAATTTAATATTTTTAATATTACAAAAGAGAAACATAATAATATATAACAGTAAAAGTAACATAAGTAATTTAAGATTTGTATTAAATATTGCAATAGTTTTTATTTTTTCCATTATGAGAATTAAGCAAAAGTATTGGCAAAATTATACTATAATAAAAAATGATGTATAGTTAAAATTATTACAAATTTGTTGATTGAATTTTAATTTAATTAATATTAATATTATTATTATTATTATTATTATAAAAAAACATGAATTTAAATATGTTGAAACATTTTACACTCCAAATTAATATAATATATGAAGTGAGGCTATACGTAACTTTAAAATCCTAGAAAAATAGAAGATCCAAATATAAAAGTTCACCAGTTCTTTTCATTGTAATAAATACGCACGGCATAGAATTGAGGATTCAGACCAGCTGGCACTTGACAATGTGATTTTGGTCTAATTCATTAAATACGAAAAGATATGAGGCACAAATTTGGATCTATAAATTAAGCGCAAAGGCTTTACCAGGGACTGCTCAAGTCTCTCTTTACACCCTTGTTCTTCTAACACGATTTTAAGGTATGAATATTCCAATCTTTCTCTTTCATCATTCCATTTTTTTAATTAGAAAAATCACTATTTTCTCTCCTTAATCTTTCAAACATTCGGTAGAAGTTTATACATGTTCTTATCTCATTTTCATTGATATCAAAACCTGCCTTTTCATCCCATTCATTTGAAGATGCGACTGAAAAAGGAGTTTGTTATCTAATTTATAGATGGAGATTACTATAAAGGAGTCTGCTATTGTTCGTCCAGCTGAAGACACTCCCAAACGAAGTCTATGGAACTCCAATTTAGATATAGTGATGATAAGATACCACATCCCTACTGTATACTATTACAAGCCAAATGGTTCTTCTGATTTCTTTGATAATGGAAGGCTTAAAGAAGCTTTGAGCAAGATTCTTGTCCCATTTTACCCTGTTGCTGGAAGGTTGGGGTATGATGAAAATGGAAGACTTGAGATAATATGCAACGCTGAAGGAGTTTTATTCGTTGAAGCTGAAACTACTTCAGTCATGGAACATTTGGTTGGTGATTTTACTGAGAATTCTCAAGTTTTACGTTTAGTCCCTAAAGTCGACTATTCTGAAGGAATATCTTCCTATCCACTTATTGTATTGCAGGTAATCCGCAAACATTTCACCGAAATAAGGATATACAATATAAAGGATTATATAATAATAGTTTATTTGTTGTGTGTGTATTTTACCAGGTAACTAAGTTCAAATGCGGTGGAGTTTGTCTTGGAGTAGGGATTCAACATACTTTAGGAGATGGCGCAGCGGCTCTTCATTTCATCAATAGTTGGGCTGACACTTCACGTGGCTTGACGCCTGCCATTGCACCATTCATTGATCGAACTCTTCTTCGTGCTCGGGACCCACCAACGCCTAAGCTCCACCATGTTGAATATGACCCATCACCGGCATTGAAGTCTGCATCAAAATCTCAATCAGATGATCATAAGCCATCCATCGTCTCCACCTTTGAGCTCACATCTGATCAATTGAACACCCTGAAAGCCAAAGCAAATGTTGCAAATGCAAACGGTGGTATAAAATATAGCAGCTTCAACATCTTAGCTGCACATATATGGCGTTGTGTAAGTAAAGCAAGGGGTCTCCCATCTGATCAAGATACCAAGCTGTATTTTCCAGTTGACGGTCGATATAGATTGGATCCTCCGCTCCCACCAGGCTACTTCGGCAACGTAATCTTTACGACTGCACTAATTGCTCAAGCTGGTGATCTCGAAACCGAATCGTTTACTGACACCATAAAGAGGATCTATGAACGATTAAATCAGATAAATGATGAATATTTAAGATCAGCTATTGATTACATTGAAAAAGTGTCTGATATAAGCACCTTGGTTAGAGGACCGCATACTTTTCGATGCCCAAACCTTGTTGTTGTTCCATGGAACTGGTTGCCTATATATGAGGCAGATTTCGGATGGGGTCGTCCCATATTTATGGGGCCAGGGAATGTCGTCCAAGAAGGTAAAATTTACATACTACCAAGTCCAACTAACGATGGGAGTTTGACACTAGCAGCTCGTTTAGAGATCCCTCACATGAAAGTTTTTGAAAAACTTATTTATGAGATTTAATAGTTATGTTACCGGTGTGGCCATTTTTTTTTTTTTTTGTGGTTAACGGATTGTAATGGAAGTTATTGACGTATGTGGATCTCGAGGATGGATCATTTAATGATTGCTTTAGTAAGTTTGGTGATTTCCTTTTTCTTTGAATGTTGGAAGCTAGATTAAGTTGCATTTCTTAATGGAAATTACTTTTTTGGGAAAATAGTGGAAATGGGTTTTTAATGCATGTGCTATGGAAAGTTGAGATGATAACAATTTCTTACAAATGTTAATATTTTTTGGGGGAGGTTGTATGACTAAGCCGTCTTAATTTAAGAATTATGAGTATTGTAATACTCTAAATTCGATTTAAATGTTATGGTCAAATTCGGTGATGTCATAATAGATGGATTTTGAAAATCGCGTCGTTTTGATAAAGCGTTGTATAGTTATTTAGCAAAACATTCATATTTTGTAATTATAATTGGAAGCGTTAATTAATTAACTTATTAGCCAAAACACAATTTTATAGCGGAAGCTTTAAAACCACCACATTTCAAAAACTCAATTCATATTTCTAGAAAAGCATTAGTTTTTTTTTTTTGGTGAAACTGTGGGTTTGTCGAGAATTTCAGTAATAAAATCACAAAACACAACCAAAACCCAATTTAAGACAAACAGTCCGGAAAGTCTAATTATTACAAAATACCCAGAAGTAAATCTAAAATTTAAGTAAAAATCGTATTTGAAGTCAATTTATAACATGTGGTTACCGTGAGACTCCACCGCCTCGATCCGCCTAAGTCTGTGGATTACCTGAACAGATCAGACAAACAAATATGAGTTTTCATAAAGTCAGAGTGTAACCCAATAGAAATAGACATATAATTTATACAAAAACCAATTTATATATAAAGACAGATACAGATTCAGACTTATGTCCTTTTCAGATACGGATAACAGATACATATATTCAAATTAGATAACAGAATCCTACCCCCATAATCAACATACCAACTCTGACCATCTCATCACACCATGTGGGGTTAAAAACACCCACACAACCCTACAAACCATATCGTGCCATTATGACACATGTCAGATAGAGTGCAGCCATGCTGCCAGAATATAGGCGATGAACGCTGTCGAAACCGTTCTTAAGGTTTTGAAAAAACGGGGTCGACTTTAAAAAATGAAACGGAAATGGAGTCGCCACCAATCTTTTTTCAAGGTGTGATTGTATTACCTTTTTAAAATATTGACTTTGGCCTACGAAATTTCGATAAAACGGGTTCGAGAGTCGGTTACGTACGAGAAAGGATTAGCACCCTCGTAACGCCCAAAAAATTGGTACCAAACCGATTATTAGATGTCCTAGTGTCGAGGATTTGAAAAGGTTTCAAATTATAATCCTTTTGTTTTTTTTTATAACTTTGAAAGATATTCATTTATTTGGACAAAAGAAAATGATCGAATCTCGGTAAGTTAAAGCACGATCTTTTAAATTTCCCAAATACCAAACATCTTCCGTTTTTAGAAGTCCCTAACTTGAAATATCCGAACATCACATCCAGTAAGTTAGGACGCAACATCTTAGATTTTCAAAGATAATTTTTTTTATTTGAAAATCATACATTTTAATTTGGGAAAAGATGCTTAATCATTCAGAATTAATAAAAGAAATTGAAGCCCAGTAAGTTAGGGCACGATTCCTTCGAAAATTCCAAATATCCAGTATTGCCTTAATTTTTTAAAAAATATTTTTGAATAAAAGGTAGCAGTTAAATGAAATATATTTTAAAGTAATATTTTGAGCGAGTTGCAACAATAATATAATACAAAACATAAATACTAAAGCAATATAAATTATGTGACATACTAGCATCTCATACAAACATTAACAATTAAAAATAAAAACTACATAAAATAAAGGATTGTAATATAATAACTATGTTAAGGCAAAAATAGTGAAATACACAATTTAAATAGACAAATAAAAGATATGAAATAAACCAGACAAATTTAAAAACACGAAGTATAAAAACTTAGAAATGAATACAAAATTATATAATAATAAAAGAGGTAAAAATAAAAATAAAAAATAAGTGAGGTGTATAAAATAACAAATAGATTTTATGATAAAAAGGATGAAAGATGACAATTTAAAAAAAAAGGGTTAATATATGTGCATATAAAATAATTAATATATTTTAAAATTTAAGATATAAAGAATACCTACATGTATATATAAAAGATAACTTATAATAAGTATAACAACTTAATATATTACTTTATAAAAAATATAACATTTTTAAAAGAACAATATAAAAACTTTACATTATTAATAAATTAATTTAAAACATTATACAATATACAAAATTTTTAAATAATACATAATATATAATAAAAATATGGATACTATATGTACAAGAAAGAGTAATTTAAAAACTTTTAACCATAAAGAAATATATATAAAGGAAAACAAATATTATATAATAATATAAAAATATATATATACAAAAAATATACATATTTAAAATTGACGACATGTGAGAAAAGGAATAAAATTTGTTAATAATAAAACAATTTAATCGAAATACAATATACCAATTTTAGAAAAATATATTATATATAGTAATGATATACAAATTTTAAGACAATACATTAATAAAATAGAATGATATAAAGTATATATAATATTAAAAATAAAAATATAAGTAAATAGAATTAAAAAAAACAATGTAATAAGGATTAAATTAAAATAAAAAAACAGAATTTTGAAATAGAAGCATAAAAGGACTGGATTGAAAACGCATGCCACACCACAGGGCCTCATTGGGTAAATATACCCTACTCCCAAAACGGCATCGTTCAGACATTTGCGTTTTAAAGGGGTTCAGGGACCGAATTAAAATCGGAACAGAATTATTGGGCGAAATTTAAAGATGCAATAAACTTAATTTAAAAGATAAAAATTGCGGAAGGACTAAAGGGATAAATTTCCCTTTTATAAAAAATGCGCGAATCTTCCCCGGGTTATCGGGTCAACGCGCGGATCATTGGGGCATTAAACGGTGCCTATCACTCAAAAAAGGGGGATCAAAATGCACTGTTTTGTTCCCCTATATAAGTTAAAAATTTTAAAAAAAAATCATTTTCCTTCTTTTAAACAAAAAAAACTCCTGCTCTCTCTCAACTCTCTCTCCCTCCGGCTTGGAATCCGGCACCGGCCCTTGCTGCACGCGCCACACGCGCCTCTGTCACCACCGCCGTATACGGTGGCCGGAGATCGGAAAACTCACTTTTTAGCGCAGATTTTGGGTAAAATTCTTTCGTTTACTCATTTAGTACTATTTTCGTAAACTAAAAAAATGTATGCGTAAAAAAAAAAAAAAAAAACTAAACATAATAAAATCACCTTTCATTTAAAAGAAACTGTTTGTATTTATTTTCTTAGTATCTGTATGCGTAGTACATCCTCGGTCCTTTACATTGTGTTTCTCTCATTTTTATAGCAAAAATGCATATTTAGAAAGTGAAATATGTCGATTTCTTGCTATATCTATTGTTTGCCTTGGTCTTCTTTCCTTGTTTTGCAGATAACGGCAAAAAATCCGGCAGATATGAGGGCGCTGAAGGTGACTCGACAAGCGGACTGAGCTGGCGCTTGTGGCGCCTAGGGTTTTAGAAACCCTAGGCTTACTGACTCGGTTTAGGATTTGGGCCTTTTGGGCTGATTCGACTGCTGGGTTAGGTCTTTGGGTCGGGTAGTGTTTTAGGTTAAGTTTTAGGATTTGGGTAGAGGGTGTATTTGGGTTACGGGTGTTAATGGGTATTTGGGTTTAGGGTGTAATTGGGCTGTAAAATGTAATTTGGGCTGAAAGGTTTGTAAATTAGGTTGTAAATAAACTGTATAAGGGATTTTATTTATGTATTTTATTGTTTATTTTATTTTGGTTAAGGCCCGGGCAAATTGGGCCTATAAGAACGCCATACAGAACACTTCCTCCATATATATAAATCCCACCCTAAAAATAGATGCAGAAACCAGATTCAGATAAAACAGATTAAACATGCTCAACATCCTTATATACAGAGCTACATATAACAGTACAATCAGGTATACATTTAGTATCCTACTCAGATCAGTCTATCAAAATATCATAACATACAAAATAGGGTTTATTTAGCTTTTACTAACCCTACAGTAGGCCCGCAGTCGATCGGAGTGACCCGTGCGACCCTAGGGACAATTTTTGAAATATGGGCCCACATGCTCGTATGGCCCACAAACCCAGATTGGCATTACTCGTGTGGCCCACACGGCCTGGCCCAAAATCCACATGCCTATGTGGCCCACACACCCAATTTGGCCAAGCCCGTGTGGCCTACACGACCACACTCAAGCCACCACATGGTCGTGTGCTGCGCATGGCCATGCCTTCGTCAACCACACGGCTGTGTCTCGTACACGCCCATGTGGTGTCGACAGAATAATTTTTTGGCTTTTGTCAAAGTCTCGTTTTCTGTATTTCAGGTACACACCTAATTTGTTTAAGAAGTTAAAGTAATCTCGAGGCCTCCGAAAACTAAGAAACAGCATACCAAGCACCAATTTAGCGACTATATTTACGAATTTTGACAACAACAATCCGACAACCTTGACTTACCGACGATGAAAACAACACTAACCCCAATCAAACAACTGAAGTAAAATTCACAGTTCGTCACCTCCCCCTACACCACAAGATATAACAACTTTACGACCTTCAGAAAATAACGATAAAAAGAATACAAACGGAAGCCCACTTACCAATTACTAGAAAAAGAACAAGGATTCGAAATACTAGATAGCAAGGATTAACAATAGAACAAGAACGAAGAAAAGGGGTTTAATTCTGATAGCGAGTACAAAAATTGACGAGAACAAAAATGGGAATTTTATTTTTGGAAGAAGAAGAACATAAAAAAACAAAGGAATTTTGGGGAAAATAACAAGTAACAAAAATAAAATAAAATTTAATTTGATATTCCCCAACTTCCCACCAACACCTTAATCTCAACCACTTCAACATTTAAATTCCACTAAAACTCTACCAAAAAACCGAGCAAAATAAAAAAAATGATGTCTACGCTTGTGTAAGGATTCAAACACAGTACCTTCAACACAACTGCCCCCTTACCACTCGAACCAGCAGGCTCATTCTACTATTGATTAATAGACAATTTAATAAAAGCCCTTCCAACAAGAGTAAGACTTGGATCCAAAAATAATAAATTTGGCAAAGGTGAGACTTGAACCCAAGACCTCTCAGACACTCTCAAAACAGTTAACCACTAAAGCAGGTACACACTTGTGTCAGAAGTCATAGAAACAGAATTACAAAAGTCAAGGAGTTACAACTTTACCCCTTAAAAGAAATTTCGACTTCAAAATTTACCTAATTAGAATAGATGAGGATACTACTGATACATCGAGTCCTCAGGTTCCCAATTAGCTTCCTCAGTGCCATGATTCCGCCACAGAACCTTCACTAAAGGGATGAACTTCCTTCTAAGAACCTGAACATTTCGATCCAGAATCTGAACCGACTCCTCCTCAAAAGTCAAATCTGATCTAACCTCGATCTCCTCAATAGAGACTACGTGAGATGGGTCAAACTGATAGTGCCTCAAATTGAGAAATGAAACACATCATGAATACGGTCCAATTCTAGAGGTATCTCAAGCTGATAAACAACCCGTCCCATACGCTTCAGAATCCGATATGGCCCGATGAGCCTACCCTCACGACCGAATCTCAAAACTTTCTTTTAGGGGAAACCTTAAGAAACATGAAATCCCCCATAAAGTACTCAATATCTCTTCTCTTTAAATCGGCATAAGACTTTTGTCTATCAGAAGTTGTCTTTAGTCGGTCCCGAATCAGTCTAACCTTTCCCTCAGTCTCCAAAACTAACTTAGGACTCAAAACCTGACGTTCACCCAACTCAGTCCAACACAGTGGAGTATGACACTTACGACTATATAGAGCTTTGTTAGGTACCCTCTGAATGCTAGACTGAAAACTGTTAGGCGAACTCAGCTAGTGGCAGATAATCTTCCCAACTACCTTAGACATCAATCACACAACTCCGCAGTATATCCTCCAATATCTAAATCACTCTCTCAGATTGACCATCGGTCTGAGGACGGAACACAGTACTGAAGTCCAATCTGGAACCTACAGCCTCATGTAATTTCTTCCAAAATTGAGATGTCAAACAAGGATCTCTATCAGAAATAATCGACACAAAAACCCCATGCAGTCTAACTATCTCAGAGATATAGAGCTTCACTAACTTCTGCAAAAAATAATTGGTCCAAATCAGAATAAAATGAGCAGACTTCGTCAATCAATCCACGATGACCTAAATAGAATCCTTCTTGGTTAGTGTCAAGGGCAACCCACTAACGAGGTCTATCATCGCTCGTTTCCATTTTTATAAGGAAATCTTAACTGGCTGCAACAAACCCGAAGGCAACTAATGTTCAGCCTCAACTTGCTGACACGTCAGACAACAAGTAACGAAATCTGTAACCTCACGCTTTAAACCCGACCACTAGTACAACTCACGAAGATCGTGATACATCTTATTACTACCAGGATGCATAGTATAAGGGCTACATGTGCCTCTCTCAGAATCAACTGCTTTAAGTCAAAATTATTCGGTATACAAATTCGACCTCGAAAGTACAAGACACCATCATTGTTCAACCTAAAATTCAAAGTACAACCATTTTCAACCTGACGGAACCGCAAAGCTAGAGACTCATCCCCCAATTGCTTAACTTGAATTTGATTAATCCAAACCGGCTTAACTTGCAACTCGACTAACAAACTCTCATTATTGAATAGACTAAGATGAGCAAACATCGCCCTTAAATCAGACATCGCTTTTCGACTTAGAGCATCGGCCATCACATTAACCTTACCAGGGTGATACTCTATCATGCAGTAATAATCCTTGAGCAACTCAATCAACGACGCTGCCTAAGATTTAACTCCTTCTGAGTTAGGAGATACTTAAGGCTCTTATAATTAGTGTAGATAATACATCTCTCATCATACAGACAGTGCCTCTAGATTTTTAACGTAAAAATTACTGCAGCCAACTCAAGATCGTGCATCGGATAGTTTTCCTCATGTGACTTAAGCTGACGGGACGCATAAGCCACAACCTTTCCATTTACATTAGTACACATCCCAAACAAACGTGCGATGCATCATTATACATCACAAACTCCTTACTAGATTTAGGCTATATCAGAACAAGAGCCTGAGTCAGAACAGACTTGAGCTTCTCAAAGCTCGATTATTGCGTATCAGTCCAAACAAAAGGAACACCCTTACACAGAAGCTTAGTCAAAGGCACTGCAATTAAAGAGAACCCCTCAACAAAACACTGATAATACCCTGCCAGACCCAAAAAACTGTAGATTTTAGATATATTCTTAGGCTGTTTCCAATCAAGCACAGCCTTGATTTTCCTCAGATCAATACAGATCCCCTCAGCAGAAACCACATGCCCTAGAAAAGTTACCTCTCGTAACTAAAACTCGCACTTATTCAACTTAGCTTAGAGCTATTTTTCACGGAAAATCTAAAGCACAACTCTAAGATGCTCATCATACTAATCCTCGATTTTAGAGTAAACCAGAATATCGTTGATGAAGAACACAATGAACTTATCCAAATATGACTGAAACATTCAGTTCATCAGATCCATGAATGCAACCGAAGCATTCGTTAGACCAAAAGGCATAACTAGGAACTCGTAATATCCATAACGAGTCTTAAATGCAGTATTATAAACATCAATTTTCTTAACCTTCAACTGATGATACCCAAAACGAAGATCTATCTTAGAGAACACTGAAGCCCCTCGAAACTAATCAAACAAGTCATCAATCCTCAAAAGTGGATCATTATTCTTCATAGTCAACTTATTCAACTGCCGATAATTAATGTACATCATCATGATCCCATCCTTCTTCTTAACAAAAAGAACTAGTGCCCTCCACGGAGACATAATAAGATGGATGAAACCATGATCCAGAAGCTCTTGAAGTTGAGCCTTAAGCTTTGTAAGCTCCTTTGGTGCCATTCGATAAGGAGTGATAGACACCGAAGCTTACCCAGTAGAAGCTCAATTCCAAACTCAACCTCTCGATTTGGGGGTAAACCCAATAACTCCTCAAGAAAAACATCCGAAAAATCCCTCACAGTTTTGATACCCCCAATAGTAGAGTCCCTAAAAGCAAAAACACTAACATAAGCCAAATATGCCTCACCCTCTTTTCGAACTAGTTTTTCAGCCATAAGAGCGGAGATCACATTGGACAGAAAATCTCGCTACTTACCGAACACAACCACTTCTTTACCATCCTCAGTTCTTAGAACAACCCTCTTAGTCGTGTAATCCAAACTGACCCGGTGCTTAACCATCCAATCCATACCCAAAATCAGATCGAACTCCCCAAACGAAAGCTCTATCTGGTTTGCCAAAAATACAACCCCTTGTACCTCTAACAGAATGTTCCTATACAGTATACTAACCCAAATCGACTGCCCCAACAAACTCAATACCATAACCTTACTGGAAGTACTCTCAACAGATATTCCCAAGTTTTCCGATACAATATTAGCTACATAAGAGTGTTTAGATCCTATGTCTATCAAAGCAGTATAAAGTACATCAAATATAAGGAACGTACCAGTGACAACATCTAGAGCGTTTTTATCCTCTCGACATTGAGCGGCATAAATCAATATAGGCTGCATTGCCTCAGTCTAATTTGCATCTCTATTCGGTGTCCATTGCCTACGGCCCATACCATTACCATCCTTAGCCAGTCCTCAGCCCCTAGGTGGTTGCTGAATTGTCCTCTAGGGCTCTAAGTACCCGGTCCTAAAGCTTGCATCTGATCAGTTCGCTGCGGACACTCTCTAATACGGTGCTCCAAAGACCCACACCTTAGACACGTATTTATCATCCTCCAACACTCGCCCGTATAGCGCCTACCACAATCACTGCATGGCTATAACCCAGTAGGAGTAACAGGAGTTCCCACTCAAATCGGCCCATCATGTTTGGCCTTTTTCTTAGGCCTCTGAATAGAACTTGAGGGCTCTGAATCCTTCTTATTCTTACCCCTTTCTCAGTCCCTATTTTGGCCCTCCACGCGCTTAACTCCTCGATGATCCTCGCATTCTCAACCAAAACTATGAACTCTTACTCCCTCTGCGGAACAATCAGTACTCTTAGATTATCCTTTAAGCCAACTTCAAATCGGATGTACCTCTTATACTTAGATGCTATCATGCCTCGAGCATAGCGGCTCAGCCTTAGAAATTTGGCCTCATACTCGGCCAAAGATCTATCGCCTTGTATGAGATCTATGAACTTACGCCTATAAGCATCCATATAGCTCGCTCCTACATACTTGCTCTGGAAGGTGGTTTTAAAGAAATCCCAATTCAGACGATCAAGCTGAGTACCCTCCTCAACCGTCAACCACCACTGATATGCCTCGTCGCGAAGTAAGGAGACTGCACCCTTAATTTCTGCTCAAGAGTATAGTCTAGATCATTCATGATCCTCTCAGTGGCCTCAAACCAATACTCGTCCACATTAGGAGCCACTCCAGTGATACCCCTAAACAACTCAGCACCATTAGACTGGAGTCGTTCAGTTACTGACCTTCGGCCCCCAGTTCAAGAACGGGGTCCAACAACCTTCTCCAAAATCCTCAGAATAGCTTGAGAGAGTGTATCGTCCCCAGCCAAATGACTTTGAGACCTAGTCTTAGTGGTAGGCAAAACTAGCATCTCACTCGTATCTAAGTTCGGCATACTGCCCAGAGAAGAAAACTCAGCTTGAGCCCCCTACGACCCCTACAACGGCCTCAAGTACAGCGTCCGCAAGTTCAACGAGCACTCATTGTATAGTTTGAATTATCTACATTATAAAGTTTTATGCATCAGTTCTAATATTTATTATCAGATATTTTATGCATAAATTATCAAAAGTTCAGAGATGTTTTCAGAAGTTTCAGTCTCTAACTATTTCAGTACAGTCTCAGAAGGTACTATCTACAGTGTTTTTAGAATAAACTATCTAAGTTGTAGAAATACTTACAGAATCGGCGTCACAAACTTGGTATATCACATACTTCCTCAAATTATTCGAAAGTCAATTCTTTTTAAATCATAATTTTGGAACCCAAAATTCACAGCCCGAGTTTTGTAACTTGACTCTGATACCACTAAATGTAACACCTTAAACTCGACCTAGACGTTATGGCCGAATCTGATGGTGTCACAATAGATGGATTTTGAAAACCGTTTCATTTTGATAAACTGTTGTATAGTTATTTAGTAAAACATTCATGTTTTATAATTACAATCGGAAGCGTTAATTAATTAACTTATTTTTCAAAACACAATTTTATAGCGGAAGATTTGAAACCACTATATTTCAAAACCTAATTCGTATTTCCAGAAAATCATTAGTTTTATTTTTTGTGAAACCGTAGGTTTGTCGAGAATTTTAGTAATAAAATTACAAAGCACAGTCAAAACCCAATTTAAGGTAAATAGTCCAGAAAGACCAATTATTACAAAATACCCAGAAATAAATGTGGTCACCATAAGACTCCGTTGCTCTGATCTGCTTAAGTCTGTGGATTACCTGAACAGATCAAACAAACATATGTGAGTTTTCGTAAACTTAGTGTGTAACCCAACAGAAATAGACATACAATTTATACAGAAACTAATATATATATATATATATATATATACAGACAGATACAGATTCAGACTCATATCCTTTTCAGATACGGAAAACAGGTACAGATATGCAGATTAGATAACAAAATCCTACCCCCATCCTCTACACACTAACTCCGACCATCCCATCACACTATGTGGGGTTAAAAATACCCACCCAGCCCTACAAACCATGTCGTGCCATTATGACACATGTCAGATAAAGTGTAGCCATGCTGCCAGCATATAGGCGATGAACGCCTTACAGAACACTTCATTCATATATATAAATCCCACCCCAAAAACGGATGCAGAAATCAGATTCAGATAAAATAGATGAAACATGCTCAACATGCTTATATACAGATCTACATATAACAGTACAGTCAGGTATACATTTAGTATCCTACTCAGATCAGTCTATCAAAATATCATAGCATACAAAATAAGGTTTATTTAGCCCTTATTGACCCTACAGTAGGCTCACAGTCGATCGAAGTGACCCGTGTGACCTTAGGGAAAATTTTTGAAATATGGGCTCACATGCTTGTGTGGGCCTACACACCCAGATTGGCATTGCCCGGTAGCCCACATGACCTGACCCAAAATCCACACGTCCGTGTGACATGCCCGTGTGACACCCAACTTGGCCAAGCCCGTGTGGCCCACACGACCACAATCAAGCCACCATATGACCATGTCCTCGTCGACCACACGGTTGTGTCTCGTACGCGGCCAACCAAACAGTTGACCACACGCCCATGTGGCGTCGATAGAACTATTTTTCAGCTTTTGCCAAAGTCTCATTTTCTACGTTTTGGGTACACACCTGATTCATTTAATAAGCTATAGTAATCCTGAGGCCTCCGAAACCTATGAAACAACATACCAAACACCGATTTAGCGACTATATTTACGAATTTTGACAACAACAATCTGACAACCTCGACTTACCGACGACGGAAACAACGCTAACTCTGATCAAACAACCGAAGCGATACTCACAGTTCGTCACCTCCCCCTACACCACAAGATATAGCAACTTTACGACCTTTAGAAAATAACGATAAAAAGAATACAAACGGAAGCCCACTTACCAATTACTAGAAAAAGAACAAGGATTCGAAACGCTAGATAGCAAGGATTAACGATAGAACAAGAACGAAGAAAATGGGTTTAATTCTGATAGCGAGTACAGAAATTGATGAGAACAAAAATGGGAATTTTATTTTTGGAAGAAGAAGAACATAAAAAAAAACAAAGGAATTTTGGGGAAAATAACAAGTAACAAAAATAAAATAAAATTTAATTTGATATTCCCCAACTTCCCACCAACAAGTTAATCTCAACCACTTCAGCATTTAAATTCCACCAAAACTCTACCACAAAACTGAGCAAAAAAAAAAAAAATGATGTCCGCGCTCGCGTAAGGATTCAAACATAGGACCTTCAGCACAACCACCCCCTTAACACTCAAACCAACAGGCTCATTGATTAATAGATAGTTTAATAAAAGTCCTTCCAACAAGAGTAAGACTTGGATTCAAAAATAACAAATTTGGTAAAGGTGAGACTTGAACCTAAGACCTTTTAAACATTTTTAAAACACTTAACCACTAAAACAAATATACACTTATGTTAGACATCATAGAAAAAAAAAATACAAAAGTTATGGCCTTACAAGTACTACAAGGTTACAAGGTTATTGCGTATGCTCCGATTTTGTAAATGGAAAAATCATTTTGATTATATATATATTGCAAGTTAATTGATTTATTTAAAACTGTTTTGCTTACAATAAGATTGGTTTAACAAAACAATAATACTTCACTTATAAAAACAATATAAGGTTGCAAAATAGAATTGACAACGGTATAAATTGAGATGCTAATCTTTTATGTAGAAACAATGCTATTGTTTGCTAAATATTATTTTACAATAAATTTTAATTGATTGTGTATTATATAACGAATGAATGTTATTGTTAAAAATTTATTTTAATAATCAAATAATTTATATAGTTACTGTATTTCATCTTAATTTGAGGACTAAGTTTTTCTTTCCCTGTAATTTATTTTAGGCATATGGTTGCCTATATTTGATGCAGATTTGGGATGGGGTCGTCCCATAAATATTAGGCCAGAAAATATCGTCTATAAGGGTAAAATTTACATAATACCAAGTCCAATTAACGATGGCAGCTTGTTATTGGTAATTCACTTGGAGACATTTACATCAAACTATATGAGAAACTTTTTAAGAATTTTGACAATTATGTATTCATATTATGTTTATGTTTCTTTTCCATGTCGGGTCATATTTTTTTATTATTTCTTTGTCATATATATATAATTTTTATTGTTATGTTTATGTTTATTATTATTATATTTTTTATGTTTGAATTTTTGTAGCACTTGAAATTAATTTGAAAAAATTAGAATGAAATGGTTGACCAATTTTTTCAATCAAAGAAAACAAAAATCTAATCTTCTAATTGCTTTCTATTTCAACTTTTTTTTTCTTCAATGATGAATAAAATTTAATTTAATTTGAAAAAATTTACATTTTGAGTTATTTCATGGATATGGTTGTTTGTATATGATGGAGATTTTGGATCAAGTCGTCCTATATATATGGTACCAGCAAAATGCCGTCTATGAGGGAAAATTTTACATAATACAAACTCCAATTAATGATGGTAGCTTGTTTTTGGTGACTCCCTTGGAGACATCTGACACGAAACTTTTTTATGAATTTTAATAGTTATGTTTATTTTAACAGTGTCTCACGCATAAACGTTGGATGTAATAAAAAACAAAATTTGGTAGTTGTAATAAAAGTTATTGCAGTAACTGATCTTGGGTAGGGATCATTTAATGATTGGTTTAGGAAGTAAGGTGATTTCCTTTTTCTTTGAATGTTGGAAGGTGGATTAAATTGCATTTGTCAATGGAAATGATTTGTTAGTGAATGGGCTTTAGAACGTTGAGATGATAACAATTTCTTATACTTAATAAAAAATTATTTTTTTTGAAAATATATAAATTTATAAAAGAAATTATAAAAATGATTTCAGAGAATGATCCTGAACAATTTGTTGTCCAGATTTAGATGAACCTAGACACTAACTAGTCCAAATTCATTCTAGATTTGGATTCTTTAGTAAATTTTTTTGTTCTTAATTTTTTAAATATTAATTTTTTAAATATTTTTTAAAATTATAAAAATAAAATCTAAAAAAAATATTTTTAAAATATTTAAATTTATAAAAATTATTTCATGTCAAGAATGAACCTAATGTTTATCTGGTTTCAGATGGACATGGACAACAATTTGTTTAAATTCTTTTTGAACGTGATTTTTAATAAATTTATATATTTTTAAATTTATCAGGTTTTTAAATTATTATTTTAAAATTAAAAAAGTATAAAAATTATTTTAAAAAAATATATATAAATATATAAAAATAATTATTTCATATCTAGAATAAACATAGATAAATAATTATCCAGATTTTGATGAATATGAACATAATTATACGGTAAAACCTCAAGAAATTAAAAAATCATAACATAATAATATATAAATAGTAACTTACTAAAAAAGTTTTGAAATGACAAAATGACTTCTAAAACCATCTCAATCTGAACTTCCATTTATCAATGTTAATATTGGATGTGAAATAATTCCTATAATTTTAATAAATGGATGTCCAGAATTCGATGAATCTGGATGTCAGATTATCCATATTCATTAAAACTTACATTTTTAGTAATTTTATAAATTTTTATAAAATGTCAATTTTTTATATTGTTGTTGTAAACAATAAATTTGATTATCTTTATACGTTAGTATTTTATATATTTAATTAAAATTATACCTGTTATATAATTTTTTTACTGTAGTATACAAATCAATTTTAATTTTTGTGAAAGAGAATTATCAAAATTATTCCTAACCATTAGATTTGTTGTTAGCATTTTTCAAGTGGAAAGATAGGGTTTTCTTATGAAATAAAAAAAAAAATAGAGAGAGTAAAAACAAGCGAAATAAGAAAGTAAAGGGATAAGTATATTTTTTTATATTGTTACATTCAGTTTAGGAAATAGAATAAATTTAATATAATAATTGACTTGCCCTCAAATGTAGTAGTTAATTCGGGTTAATTTTGCACTTAAAGATCTTGTTTCTATGCAATTTAGTAATTTATATTAGTATTTAAGTCTTAGGATTAAATATTAGTAAAATAAATGTTTTTCAACACATTTTATAAATGTTGTGACCCAATAGGCTGACACGAGCCTTAGGTATTGCTAATATCTTTAATTAAGTGTGTAGGATCAAAATTTATAAGCCCTATTGACATGGAAACAAAGGATGAGTGATGCACAAGTTTCCCTGTATGTCAAAGCACAAAACGAATGACACAAGGTAGAAATTGTGTATTGTGTCGCGCCATAGACATGGTGTGGCATGACACAGGTCGTCGACTTCCTACCCAAGTATGTCGGGGTTATTTTCATCCACACCTCAATCTTATATGAGGACCTAGGACGTGTTGAAGACCTAATTTATATTATTAAAGTATTTTAGTTTATTTTCTTTTGCATTTGATTTAATTATTTAATCCAATCAATCAATTTGCTACTCCGTTCCTCATTCGATATCAAATCCATGATTATTCAAATTTCTTTTCTCTTTTGAATTAATCGTGTTTTTCACATGATTTCTTTAATTGTAATTAAGATTATGAATAGCATAAATGACTAAATCCATTAGGGGAGATTAACGAGTGGATGGGGATGTGATTAATGAAGGATTTAGAGTTTCTCGAGAGGGGTTAGTTGGTATGAAATATAAGTTCTTAAACCACTAGGATTGACAAACCTAGGAAGTTATCATAGGTTAGACGAGGTCGGGAGATAAGTTGAACTCAGCAAATCATAATTTATCTTGGTTGAGAAAGTTAGGTCGGGAGATAAGCAAGTATAAACCAATTGATTAGTTAATAGAGGTCGGGAGGTAATAATTGGTTAATTGGTAGCTAAGCCACTTTAAAACCCTAATTAGAATATAGTTGCAAACCCTGAAGCTAGTTAATCTTCTTAATTGGTTTATTATTTTTATCGTTTGTTTATTTTTCTTATTTATTTATTTTTGTTATTTAAATATTTTCCTTAATCTATTTTATAGTTTATCGTAATATAGGAATTAATTACTACTACTTAAACTTGTTATTGTAAAAAGGTTTTTGTAATTTATTTCATCCTTCATTGGGTACGATCCTCAGAAAACTTTCAAGTATTTCGTTGTACAAACTATATTACAATTTGACTTGTGCACTTGCAGACATCTCCATTCTCAATTTTTATACTTTTTGTGTTAATTTTTACTATAAACGATAACTCGTTTATAGGCGGTTAAGTTGTTGGCATTGTTGTCAGGGAGGTTTCGACAATAAATTGTGAAAATATTTTTTTTTATAATTAATAAGATAAGTAGGAATGTTAGGACCTATAGTTATAATTTTAATTTTTGTTTATTTTTATTTTTCTTTCAAGTCATTTATGACCAAAAGCTCTAGCACTCCAATCGAACCATACTCAGATCTGAGCAACTTATTAGGTGCAATCGTCAAGCAATGAACAATGATCCACCGCGGTAATTACTTTACCTTGGGAAAACCTATTATTCGAAGATCTATGAGAGTAACAAGGTAATAACCGGGAAGAAGTCCCAATGGCTCAGTGAACGTTGTGCAAGTATGCTCTACCTACATTAGATGTGGTGTGAGGAAGCATAGAATGGCCGACGATTAATGCCAATAATTTCGAGATAAAAAAAATCACAATTCAAATTACCCAAAACACGCTGCAGTTCAAGGGCAACATGGTTGAAGACCCAAATCAACACTTGAAGCGATTTCTTCAACTATGTGACACTTTTAAGTATAACGGGGTATTCAGTGCTGTTCTGCATCTTCGATTATTCTTGGTCTCCTTATGTGACAACATGACTGATTGGTTGAACTCACTAAATCAAGTTCCATTACAACATGGAACGATTTAGTGGAACAATTTTTCTATAAAATTTTCCCAATTAGTCGAACCATTCAGTTGAGGTGAGAAACCACCAACTTTAAACAATACGAAGGTGAGTCCTTATACAAGGCGTGGGAGCATTTTAAGACTATGCTAAGGAAGTGCCGACACCATTGACTGCAAGCATGACTCCAGATTGAAATATTCTACAACAGTGTTGACAGACACATTAGATCTAACTTAGACGAATATCTGGCGGATCTCTTATTTTCCATACGTACAAACGAGCTCATAAAATCATTGAAGACATGTAAATACCTGGCCTGGTCGCCAAGCTCGAATATCAAGATGCTATGCCACCTGATGTGAGTCTTAAGGCACAATTTCAGACCCATGAATGTGATGGGCTCACACTACCTCAAGGCCCAACAACAATGTCAAAGGCTAAGCAAATCAAATCAAGATTTGATCAAAGACAAGATTCGAGGACGAATCTTTTTGAGGAAAGGGAGAATGATACATGCATGGATGGGTGAAATTTATTAAATTCTAATCACCAAAGTTGCCAATTTTCAAGCTTGGGAAATCAGCAAACTTGTGACGACCTTTTGGGTGGGATTTTGGCATTTCTGGGTTGATATGTCTCATGGTTTTTGAAGATTGTCGTAACCATTTTTTTGGAATAGAAAAAAAACGGAAGTCGACTTAGAAAATGAAAAAGAGGAGTCGCCACCAATCTTTTTAGGTGTGATTGGATCACCTTATAAAACGTTTTGGTCTACGAAAGATTAGAGAAAATGGGCTCGGGAGTCGGTTACGCACGGGGAAGGATTAGCACCCCCCGCAACGCCCAAAATTGGTACCAAATTGAGCAATTTTCTGCCTTAAGTCAAAATTTAGAAATATTTAAAAATAAGATTCTTTTTGGAGTTGGAACGATTTGAGTTGAAAGTCGAGATTCCTTTACTTCGGAAGAATACGAACATCACATCCAGCACGATTGGACACGAGATTCGTGAATTCTTGGAAACTAGAGATATCTCGCGGATTGCAAAATTTTGTTTAGAAGGGTATTTTAAGTATTTAGGCGGACGAGAAATCGCAACCCAGCACGTTAGGGCACTGTTTCTCGAATCTCTAAATACAAAAACATTGCCTCGTTTTTGGAACATTTTGAATAAAATTTGAGATGATTTGGATTGAAAAATCGAGATTCTTTCGCTTCGAAAGAATACGAACATCACATCCAGCACGATTGGACACGAAGTTCTTAAATTCCTCGAAACTAAAGTCATCTCGCAAGTTGCAAGATTTAGGAGGGTATTTTAGGTATTTAGACGAACGAGAAATCGCGACCCAGCACGTTAGGGCACTATTTCCCGGACCTCTAAGCACGAAAATATTGCCTCGTTTTAAAACATTTTTGGATTAAATGAAGTGTATACTTTTTGAAAGAGTGATGCGATTAATATGACATAGTTAAAACATAATATACACGCGAGATAATATGAATAGTATAATAACAAAGACACGTGACATGGTAAGAGTGTATATGAGCTAGTAAGTATTATGAAACTTATGACATTTAAAGGATAAATATATATAACTATAATATATGTAAAATGTATTGAAGATATGTATATATACGTAATATATGAAAAGATATGATATTAAAAGGACATGCACACATAATCCGTAAGAATGTATGGTACATATGGAATGACAATGTAAAAGCATACGAATAATAGGATGTAAAAAATATATATATATATATATAATATAGTTAAAAATATATACATAAGAAAGTAAAATATGGGGATAAACGTATACATATAAAATACATATATATAACATAAAAAAAAATATATATATATATAGAATAGTGTTTAAAAGACATAGCACAATAAAATACATACGTAATAATAATATATATGTACATACATAGGACATATTAAAAGAATATATATATACATATTGGAGATATCGATACTAAGATATAACTAAAAATAATATTAAATATATACACATATATGAACATATTAAAATATAACTAAAACTTAACATTAATGATATAAATATAATAAAATAATAATGAGAATTGTTATGCTAGTAAGTATATAAAAAAATTTAGGTAATAATAATAGTAGTAATGATAATAATTAACGAAAATGGTAAGTAAAATAAATATAATAAGTTAATAATGATAATTAGAACAATATTAATAATGGTGATAATTAATAATAACAGTATTAGTATAATATCATGTTAATAGAACCATAGTGATCGAAATGTAATAAGATGATAATGAGTATAATAATAATAATAATAACAACAATAATGGCATAAAATACCTAAATAATAAAACAGGATCGAATTGAAAACGGGACAGCATTTCTGGGCCATATTTTAAAACAAAGTAAGACAAAACGGGTTGATTTGAACGCGGGTTAAACTTAAGGGGACCGAAGAAGCAATTTCCCCGAGCCTTTAAAACGCAGCGTTGCAAAGGGGACCGAATTGAAATACGTAATAAATTATCGAGGTCAATTTAAGAGCTTTAGAAACTTAATTGCAGATGACTAGAAAAGCGGAGGGGCTACGTGCGCAAATAGCCCCTCCTGTTAAAAACACGCGGATCCTGCATTCGGTACGGGTCGGGTCGCTCCGACCCAGGGCAAAACGACGTCGTTTTGTGCCCTGGGTCTTAGGCCAAAACGGCACCGTTTTCAGGTGCTATAAATAGGCCTAAATCCTCAAAAAAAATTCATTTTGTCCGGGTAGAAGAAAAAAAGGAGGGAGAGAAAGGAGAGAAAGGAAGAGGGGGAGTGACCGGGGCGATTCCCGGTGGTCGGTCCGACCACCGGCCGGTCACCGGCGCCGGCGCCGGCCACCGTACACGGTGGCCGGAAAAGGTAAAAATTTCCCCTTTTTTTTTATATTTTTCTTGTTTATTAAAATATAAATACGTATGTTTATATTTTTTGGAAAAAATGAAGGAAACAAAATCGTAGGTTTTAGGGTTTACCTTCGGTTCTGCGGTTTTCTTAATTTCTTTTGATCTCTGTTTTGGTGGGCTTACTGCTTCGATCTTGCTGGGATTTTGCTACTTTGAAAAATTCTATTGTTTTTTATATATTGAAAGTGCCGAATCCTTACATTTGTATCAATCGGCCCTTTTTATAGCCTTTACAAACTGCTTGTTTTTATTATTATACATTTTCTGTCCATTCGTCTTAAATGCTTGCAGGTGCCACTTGTGGGCGGTGGGATGTGACCATGGCGGTGGAGTAGCTGCCGAGTCAGAAGATCAGTTGAACGGCAGAGGCGGCAGCAGAGCAAGTGGGGGGTTAGGGGGCAAGGTTAGGGTTAGTGCTAGTTGGGCTGGGTTAGTTGGGTAGTGTAATGGGTTTAAACCCGGATTGGATCTTTGTGCGCGGGCCCAGGCAAAAATGGGTCTTGTACAGCTGCCCCTCTTTGCTCATTGTCGTGTAACGGGAATAGAGCAAAGACTTCAAAAGGGCCAATTTGCCTGGGCCAACTGAGTCTTGGCTTCTTTGGTACTCTTCTTGTTCAGGTGGTTTCTCTCCAGTCCACCGCCTCTTGTAGCATTGGTTCAATCCACTGCAACTTCAAGGGTATGTCTTGTGGCTTCAATCTGCTTGCGTCTTACTGCTTAGGGAATTATGGCGAGTGGCCAAAATTTGCCCCATTGTTGACGTATGGAGATAAGATCTGACAAAATTAGATCTGTTACCCTACTGCTTAGGGAGTTAAGATCTGCTGGAATATGATCTGCTCCGCTCCTGCTCAGCGAAGATAAGATCTAATGTTTTGCCTGTTACCCTACTGCTTAGGGAGTTAAGGCGAGTGGCTGAAATCCGCTCCAATACTGCTGTATGGAGATGAGATCCTCCAAAATTCGATCTATTACCCTACTGTTTAGGGAGTTAAGATCTGCTAGAATGTGATCTGCTCCGCTCCTGCTCAGCGAAGATAAGATCTGATGTTTTGCCCATCACCCTACTGTTTAGGGAGTTAAGGCGAGTGGCTGAAATCTGATCCATCACTGCTGTATGGAGGTAAGATTCGCCCAAATTTGATCTGTTACCCTACTGCTTAGGGGGTCGAGATCTGTTGGAATTTGCTGTTTCCGTCAATCTTGCTACATTGTCCACTGGGGAATCTATCTGTAGAATTGATTTCCTGAGATTTATGCTTATGCAAATGATTAGGATGCCATGATTGAAATGAGTCAAATGCTTCCTAATTGTGCGTACTATGATGCAAAAATGTTATGAGAATGATCCTGCTTTGACTATCATTACTCATTCATCCAAGTTTCACTCGAGGTGTCATTCACACTCTGTTTGTATGCCTCAAATCAAGTTGGTCTTGTTATGACCTGCTAAAATCCTTTCCTCGGATCAAATTGTTTGTGTTTTCTAATCATCACTTCGAACTAAAAATGAGGTTTCCTTTGAGAATCCCCAATCTTTATAAAAGGGGGTTCTTTAAACAATCGTTCTGTTTTAGTTTCTTGCATTATCAAGAGATTTTACGGAGTAACATGCAGAACTTCATTTGGAAAGATATTTTAGTTCATCAATCTTTATTTCAATGTAACACATTCGTGTAAGATGGAGGACAAAAATCTTGAGGATGGTTAGATTGAAACAAAGTCATCAAAGATACAAAGAAAATTAATCTGACAACATTTTGAGAAGATCAAAGGGTAATGAGCAGGACAAAAAAAAAAAGGGTCAGATACCCTAGATATCGCAACTTGAGCTTCTGCATGCAAACTCCTTACAGACTACTTTGGGTTTGACATGTGTTTAGAAGATCCAAAATACTTTGTTGATGCCCCGGCATGTGATATACTCCACTTCTTGCTAGGTCAAGTATGGTTAGATGCTTGTCGTTTGAAATTTGAGCCGCCCTTTCGGGTTTTCAACTCAAAACCCCTTTAGTCTCAAGGCGCCCTTTGCGGGTTTTCACCTTGGCTTCTCCATCATTTCATTTTTTTTTTTTTTTTTTTTTTTGAATAGAAGTCTCAAAGCGCCCTTTGCGGGTTTTCACCTTGGCTTCTCTCCTTTCAGACAAAGTACTTCTTGACTGAGTCCGAATTCACCGGATTGGGTAAGCTTTTCCCGTCCATCTCCGTCAAAACTAATGCACCGCCAGAGAAAGCCTTTTTTACGACATACGGCCCCTCCCAGTTTGGCATCCACTTTCCTCTGAAGTCTTTTTGTATGGGAAGGATCTTTTTCAATACAAGGTCCCCCTCATAAAATTCTCTTGGACGAACTTTTTTATCGTAAGCTCGCATCATTCGCTTCTGATACATCTGACCGTGACGAATTGCCTTCAGCCTTTTCTCTTCAATCAGATTCAATTGATCGTATCGTGATTGAATCCATTCTGCCTCATCTAACTTTATTTCTGACAAAATTCGAAGGGAAGGTATTTCCACTTCAATGGGTAACACTGCCTCCATCCCATAAACTAGCGAGAATGGAGTTGCCCCGGTAGAGGTTCTAACAGATGTTCGATAGGCAAATAGTGCAAACGGCAGTTTCTCGTGCCAATCTCGGTAAGTCTCAGTCATCTTTCCAACTATCTTTTTGATGTTTTTGTTGGCCGCTTCCACTGCCCCGTTCATCTTTGGGCGGTAAGGAGATGAGTTATGATGTTTGATCTTGAATTGACTGCAGACTTCCGCTATCGTGCTGTTATTCAAGTTCAGTGCATTGTCTGATATGATTCTCTCAGGCATTCCATATCGACAGATGATCTCTTTCTTCAAAAATCGACTCACTGCCGCTTTGGGGACGTTAGCATATGAAGCAGCCTCCACCCATTTCGTAAAGTAATCGATGACCACAAAGATGAAACGATGCCCGTTCGAGGCCTTAGGTGAAATTGGCCCAATGACGTCCATGCCCCACATGGAAAAGGGCCATGGAGAAGTCATAACATGTAAGGGCGACGGTGGAACATGAATCTTATCTCCATAAATCTGGCATTTATGACATTTCTTGGCATAGCTGATGCAATCCCCTTCCATAGTGGACCAATAGTATCCAAATCTCATAATTTGTCTTGCCATTGTGAAGCCATTGGCATGTGTCCCACACACACCTTCATGCACTTCTTCTAAGATTTTCCTAGCTTCTACAGCGTCGACGCACCTTAAAAGCACCTGATCTTTCCCTCTTTTATAAAGGATATCTCCATCCAACACATAGTCGCAAGCTAACCTTCTCAAGGTTCTTTTCTCATTCTCCGTTGCCTGTTCAGGGTATTCACGATTCTTCACATATCGTAATATATCCTGGTACCAAGGGTGGTCATCCTTTTCTTCTTCTTCGATGCTACAGCAGTGAGCTGGGGCTTCAAAGATGCTCATTTGAATAGGCTTCATATCCTCCTCTTTGTTTACTTTAATCATGGATGCCAGAGTTGCCAGAGCATCTGCCATCTGGTTTTCATCTCGTGGGAGGTAATTAAAAGTAATATCGTCGAACTCCTCAAGTAGTCCTAAAACTACCCTCCGGTAATTGATCAATTTGGGGTCTCTTGTCTCCCATTCACCTTTGAGTTGATAAATCATCAACGCCGAATCTCCGTACACTTCCAATGTCCTAACCTTTCGTTCTATGGCTGCCCGAATCCCCATGATGCAAGCCTCGTATTCCGCCATATTGTTTGTACAGTCGAAGTCTAATTTGCATGTGAACGGATAATGATCTCCCTCTGGAGATATTAAGACTGCTCCGATCCCATTTCCTATTGCATTAGATGCCCCATCAAAGTTCAACTTCCATGGATTTTTCTCGACCGCTGCCACATACATCAATTCTTCGTTTGGAAAGTCAAAGCTTAATGGTTCGTACTCTTCCGAAGCCCTACTAGCCAAAAATTCTGCTATTGCGCTTCCCTTTATGGCTTTTTGATTCACATATACTATATCAAACTCAGAAAGCAGTATCTGCCATCTCGCCATTCTTCCGTTTAGGGCTGCTGACTCCATCATATACTTTAATGGGTCCATTTTCGAAATCAGCCAAGTTGTGTGATATAACATGTATTGCCTCAACCTTCGGGTCGTCCAGATCAAGGCGCAACACAACTTCTCAATCGGTGGATACCTCATTTCACAATCAGTAAATTTCTTACTGAGGTAATATATCGCCTTCTCTTTTCTTCCTGACTCATCGTGTTGGCCTAGCACACATCCCATAGAGTTGCTGAACACCGACAAGTACAGTATCAGTGGTCTATCCGGACTAGGCGGAGACAGTACTGGAGCGTTTGACAAATACTGCTTGACCTTATCAAAGGCATTCTGACATTCTTCGTCCCAGGTACCCTGGTTGTGTTTCCTAAGAAGGCGAAATATGGGGTCACATTTCTCCGTCAATTGTGAAATGAAACGGGCAATGTAATTCAACCTCCCAAGAAAACCTCGTACTTCTTTCTGAGTATGCGGTGGCGGCAGCTCTTGTATGGCCCTGACTTTGTCTGAGTCAACCTCTATTCCTTTTCCACTGACTACAAAGCCCAATAGTTTCCCTGACCTGACTCCAAATGTACACTTTGCTGGATTGAGTTTCAACTGAAACCTTCTCAATCTCAAGAATAATTTCCTCAAGGCTTCGATATGTTCCTTTTCAGTTCGAGATTTGGCAATCATGTCGTCCACGTACACCTCGATTTCCTTGTGCATCATATCGTGGAATAAAGTCACCATAGCCCTTTGATATGTTGCGCCTGCATTCTTTAGGCCGAATGGCATTACCTTGTAGCAGAAGGTGCCCCATAATGTTATGAAAGTGGTCTTATCCATGTCCTCAGGATGCATCTTTATTTGATTGTATCCCGAGAAGCCGTCCATGAAGGAAAACAATGAATAACCCGCCGTATTATCTACCAGGGTGTCAATGTGTGGCAAGGGAAAGTTGTCTTTTGGGCTAGCTTTGTTCAAATCTCTGTAATCGACGCACATTCGTACCTTCCCATCCTTCTTAGGAACAGGCACAATGTTAGCTACCCATTCTGAGTACTTGACCTCTTGCAGGAATCCAGCATCAAACTGCTTTTTGACTTCCTCTTTGATCCTCAGCACGACGTCAGGCCTCATTCGTCGTAATTTTTGCTGAACTGGTTTGCAATCTTGTTTGATAGGGAGACGATGCACCACGATATTTGTATTCAGCCCCGGCATGTCCTGATACGACCATGCAAATACATCTTTAAATTCCCTCAGTAGCTCGACAAGATCTTGCCTTGTTTCCTTGGTAATGTGCGTCCCTATTTTCACCTCCTTCCCTTCTTCCAACGTTATGTTCTCCGTTGCCTCTTTTTCGTGGGGCAGAATTTGCTTTTCTTCCTGCTTCACCATTCTCAATAGATCTGGAGATACATCACAATCCCTGTCATCTTCAAAATCCTGAGGTTCCTCTGAACGCAAGTCTTGCTCAAAGGAGACTTCAGGGTCTGCAGTATCGTCGCTCATATCATTGATATCTAGGGACCTGCGGGGTATGAGAGAATGTGCGAAGAATGAATGAATTTAAGAATGATTATTTTTATGTTATGAATGAGTTAAAAAAGAATGAAATTAGAAGGTCAAAGGAATGTTTATAGAAGAATGAAAGAAGTTTGCTCGATTTGACAAAAGTGTTCTTTATTGAAACCAAAATATCTGAACATAAGCCTATTTCACAAACGAAATCTTATTACTCCTAGGCTTTAGAGCAATAAGAGTGTTCTGGAAAATTACTCTGTAAAGTTCCTAAAGGTTACAGGAAGTTCTTCAGCAGTCCAATTGTTTAAAGAGCTCTCCGGTTCGTAAGGACGGATATCCCCCAAGATCCTTGGTTCCGTCTCCCTATCATGTATGGCGTTGATGTGATAGCTTCCTTTCTCGAGTGCCCCCACCTCAGGGTGAATTATCCCTCCTGACACAAAGGTCTGAGATATGTGAGGGAACGTCATTGGTTCCCACTCGAGTTCTCTTCCACTCAGACGCGCCTTTCTTCTTTCCTGATGCTTCTCTATCTCCTTCTTTCTCTGTTTGTAGTCTGGCCTAAATCCTAGGCCAAAGCGATCTCTTTTCTCCCTTATCTCGGGGACTCGGGTTCCACCTTGGAGGTATTTGCCTAACCCTTTTCCAGGCACAGCTCCTTTTCCTACTGTCATTTGCAAACCCATCTTTGTGGTCTTGGACATTTTGGGCACTGGTATCTCATTTCCCTCCGAAATGAAGGTTGCATTGACAAATTCTAAAGAGCGAAAAGAGCATTCAATTGACTCTTCCTCTGCCTCCACATAAGGCGCGTTACCAGTAACTGCTGCTATGATGTCTTTTTCCGCGTTTATGGTTACCAATCGTCCATCTGTCACCAATTTCAGTTTTTGATGTAAAGATGAGGGCACCGCTCCTGCTGAGTGTATCCAGGGCCTCCCTAGCAGGCAATTATAAGAGGGCTTGATGTCCATTACCAGAAAATCCACCTCATATGTGTTTGGCCCGATCATTAAAGGGACGTCGATTCTTCCCATCACCTTTCTCTCCGTGCCATCAAATGCTCTCACTATGTTATGGCATGCTTTCATGTGGGAACTATCTATCGGCAACCTGTTTAATGTAGATAATGGCAAGACGTTCAAGGCTGACCCATTATCGATCAGTACACTTGGCAGCATATACCCTTTGCAACGAGTGGTGATGTGTAGAGCTTTACTCGATCCCATGCCACCCGGTGGGATTTCATCATCATTGAAATGGATGAAATTGTCAGCACTTATGTTATTAACAAGGCGATCCAGCTTATTGACAGATATGTCCTTAGTGACATAGGTTTCATTAAGCACTTTCATCAATGCCTCACGGTGTGCTTCTGAACTCAGGAGCAATGCTAATACTGATATCCGGGCCGGTTGTTTGCGTAGCTGTTCAACTACACTATACTCGCTATGTTTCAGGAATTTTAGGAATTCCTTAGCCTCTTCCTCCTTCACTGGTTCATTGATAAGTGCTTCAGCCTCTTTGTCTTTCTCGAACGCTAAGGCTTTTGCCTTTACAGACTCGATCCTGATTCCTCCCGCGTCATAACGCTTCCCACTACGCGTGAAAGAACCTTCTGCCTGGGTTTCTTTGAAAGCATTAGCTATTTTTTCTTCTTCCGGCATCGTCACACTGCAGTCATAGTTCCAGGGCACCCTCTTGTTATCCTTATAAGGAAAGGAAACAGGTTTGCGAATAATGATCTTCGGTGTTGTTTGCGCTCCCGCATCGTCATACTTAGGTAGGGAAATAATGATCCTTGGCCGGTTGGTTCCTCGATTCGACGATTCTCCCTCCAAGGCGCATATGTGTCTTGCATCCGAGCCCTCTTCATAAAATTCCAGCTCCTTATTATCCATGAGGCTTTGTATCAGAATTCTAAATTCAGCACACTCTTGGATCTCGTGCCCTTCGACTTGATGGAACTCACAGTAGTTCCCCGCTTTTTCACTTCTTTCTTTGGCGACCAACATTCCTCTTTTCATCATTTCTCCCCAAATCACCTTTAACGGTGTCCTTACTTCAGAAATGTCTTCTTTGACCCTTCTCGTATCGGTTTCTCCGATTGCGTTCGCCCCTTGATCGCTGTGGTTCGGCAATGGGTTTTCTGTACTAGGGGTGTCGTCAAATTTCACGATCCCCATTTTGATAAGTCTTTCCACGGCCTTTTTGAAGCTGACGCAATTTTCAATTGAGTGTCCCTGAGCTCCAGCATGGTATTCACACTTGGCATTGGCATCATACCACTTGGGGTATGGGGGCTGCAGAGGTTTCAGGTAATAGGGAGCTATCGCGTGTGTGTTATATAAACTTTGGTAAAGTTCTTTATATGTCACTGGGATGGGCGTGAATTGGATCTTTTCAGTGTTCTGTCTTGCATTAGATTCCTGCCTTTGGGAACCCTGTTGCCCTCCCGTGGTCGTTCTCGGTTGGCTAACCACAATCGCCTTCGGGCTATGACTGCTCGCGTTGTTCACTTCATTATCTTTCCTTCTTGGGGCCGGCCTTTTAGTGGTTTCTCCTTCTATCTTACCAACCCTTATGGCGTTTTCAATCATTTCTCCTGCCATAACTATATCGGCGAAGCTCTTAGTGGTGCTTCCGATCATGTGAGTAAGGAATGGGGCCTTCAGGGTATTTATGAATAGTACAGTAGTTTCTTTCTCCAATAGTGGCGGCTGAACTTGCATGGCGACCTCTCTCCACCTTTGTGCATATTGTCGGAAGCTTTCATTATGCTTCTTTTCCATATTCTGTAGGGTCATTCGATCGGGCGTCAAGTCAGCCACATGGCTGTACTGTTGCATGAAAGCGTGTGCCAAGTCTCTCCAGGAATTGATCCTATCGCGAGTTAATTGGTTATACCATTTAGCCGCGGCGCCGACTAAACTGTCTTGAAAACAATGAATCAGAAGTTGATCATTGTTCACGTGCCCTGTCATTCTCCTACAGAACATAGTAAGGTGGGCTTCAGGACAGCTAGTCCCATTGTATTTTTCAAATTCTGGCATTTTGAATTTATGGGGGAGGACTAAGTCTGGGACCAAGCTAAATTCCTTAGCGTCCATCCCTTGTCGGCCATCAGCACCTTCTAGAGCCCTAAACTTTTCTTCCAACCATCTGCAACGTTCTTCCAATTGTCTTGAGGATTCGGTCCTTTCCCTTTCCTTCTCAGCCAAATCCAAATCAGGGGTGAGTGAATTGATAGGATTTTCTAACGGGTTAGACCCCGAACCGTCTTGTAGGTTCACAGGCATTCCAATATCAATTTGCCCCTGTTGAGGCCTAATGGTGACAGACGGCCTTCGTAGGGTAGCCTCCGTCTGTGTTTGAGTACGGGGTGGTGTGAAGCCCGGAGGATAATCATCATTATCTTCCGCGGTAGCAGCCATAGGGGCCTTTCCCTTATCCATTGCTCCTTTCAGCAGCTGAGCCATTTCGGCCACCATACTCCTCTGAGCCTCCATCATCTGTTCACGCATATCGTTTTGTATTTTTGCCAGTTGTTCTTGCAATTGTTCCTGCATTTCTTTTTGCAGTTGCTCGAATCTCTGATCCATATTCTTGGTTTTAGCACGCGTACCGTAGGGATGTGGATTTTCCAGATTCTTTCCTTCTGTAACAACTTTTACTCATCAGGGTCTTTTCAGTTTTAATGCATATGATGTAATGCAATGCGAATGCATGAATGCAAAAGATATCGATCCCGATTCAGTTTCAATTTAGAAAACGTTGTTTAAGGAACAAAAATCCTTACACAAAACGAATTACAGACACTTTCATCGTTAGGTATAGAGTTTCAACCCATTTTTCTTTAATAACAGGAACAAAAGTTTTTTACAACAAGCTGATTACAGATATGCCTTTGCTTTTAGGCCTAGAGTCTTGATTTTCTTAAGCAATGCCGCCAATTCTCGACCTCGGTCTGATTCTTGCTCGTATCTGACACCTAACACATCGGCTTGCACTGCCAGGTCTTGCAGATGGTCGGCGACTTCTCGGATCTGGACAATGGCCTCTCCCATAAGGTAATCTCTATCTCTGACTTGATTCTGGAAATGGTGAAGCTCTCCCTTCCAGTGTTCCTCTCGCGCTTCAAGCTGCTCGATACGAAGCCCGCCGTCTTGTAGTGCTGTCTCTAGCCCTTCTATCTGATGTTTCATCTCTTCAATTTTATCTTGGCTTGCTTTCAACTCGGCCGCGGAGTTACGACTTCGGTGGAGATGAAGAGACCGTCCGAGTTCAGTTACCTTAGCCCTTAATCCTTGACTTTCCTTTCGATTATCTGCTAAGTTCCTTTCCAAAGCTTGATTCTGTGCCTGCATTTCTTGGAACCTTTTCTCCCAATGGTTTGCTTTGGTTTTCTCTTCCCGAACCTCTAGCTGCCATTGTTCAGAAGTCTTTCCTAATCCGGCTCTCTTTTTTGACAGTTGCATTTTCCTATACCGTTCTTTCAGGTCATCTCGGTCTTCTTCTATTTTCCTCTTTTCTTTCTTCACCTTTTCGACCTCTGTTTTCTGTACATCAACGTCTAGGCTCAGGTACATCTTCTCTTCTTCTAACTTCTCTATTCGTTTTGCGAGTTCTAGATTTTTCCTTTCAAATTCTAACTTTACGAGTTCTAGTTCTGAAGGAATCACCCGTAAGCTTTCCTCTATTGATTGAGCAGTCTCCCAACTTGGCCTCGGGATGTTGTCATTGGTTCTCTTGTTAAACCATTCTTTGTACTCAGGGGTCACCGTCGGGCCACCAGTCAGAACCTTCATGCAGTAGATCTTCTTCCAGGCGTCAGAAATCTCTCGTATCTTCTTTTTATAATTGTCGCCTTTGTATGAGAATTCACTTTGGGCCAGGCCATATGTTACCGGTATAAACTGTTCCGCCTTGTATTGCCTCAAAACGAGCAATGGCGCATAACCGACAACTCCCCAAATTCCAGGGAGAGGTACCCAATCAAAGGTTCCACAACGATAAATGATTCCTCTAGGAGCCATCCAAGGAGCTTTCCATACAACATCTTCTTTTCGGAGATTTCGCAGTATCTCTATCCATCTCTCCTCTGTGATGTCATCTCTTCTTGAGGTAGTCGCTGCTTCTCTTAAGGGAGAATAGTCCTGTAAGAATACTCGGCAAGGACCTCTATCGACCTCCCAGAAGTGACTATGGAACCATACTAACAATAACTGTGCACAACCGATGAATCTACCTTCACCAGTTCTCCTACATGCATTCAAGGACCGAAATGTTTCTGCTAGGATTGCCGGTACAGGTGTGACTTGTTTGTCGAGTCGATCGAATAAATCTGTGACTGCCTCGTCTATATGCCCCATAGCCTTCGGAAAAATTACCAACCCGTAGATACTCAAAGCTAAGACATCCACCTTCCTCTTCGTGTCAGGGTGCGTCAGTATCAAATCCCTTAGGCTGGCCCATGAAATACATTTGCTATC
Organism: Gossypium stocksii; assembly: GCA_020496765.1. Taxonomy (NCBI): domain Eukaryota; kingdom Viridiplantae; phylum Streptophyta; class Magnoliopsida; order Malvales; family Malvaceae; genus Gossypium; species Gossypium stocksii. The sequence goes on from CM035630.1 coordinate 35,627,755, forward strand.
ACCTTTTTGTTGGATTCGAGCTGTGGCCCACTGTCCACTCATTCCCGTGATGATCATTAATTTCTTCACGAAAGTTGGAAGATTGACAGCCCTAACATAAGCCTTGTTATCTTGAATTCTCGGACAGCGGAGCAAGACGGTATATTCTTCCACAGTGGGTGTCAAATCTACCTCCCCGAATGTAAAACAGCTATAAGCGGGGTTCCAAAACTGTGTCATAGCCCGAAACAGATGCTTATCCACCTTAATGTCTAGCAAATAGGGAAGATCTCCGTAATCCTGATAGAACAACTGTTTAGCTTCATCATCCCATCGGGTCCAAATATCCCTCAATTCCTGAAGCTCGTTCTGTGCCGAACTGATGCGAGTAAAGTCCCATAGCTCTGACGTATACTCCTCGGCAATACTATCTCCTTTTTCTAACTGGGCTTTCTCTGACCATGACCGTATGTTAGCGTTGTCTTCCACTTTGTCAAGATATTCACTCCCCATTACAAAACTTTCTAACTTAGAAATAGAACCGTGAATCGATACCTTTAAATGCTTCATGACATGCAATGATGACAAAACAGAAAAAGTTAGTGTCACATATAACAGATATCACTTCAAAGAAAAACAAACAAGCGCCTACATAGGTAGTCACTAAAGGTCATCTCCGTACTACTTAGGGCAAGCACTTAAGGCGCACTATATGCGTTTTGGTTCTAAAGAGAAAGGGTACCTGAACCAGCAGATTCCTCGATCCTCCCCCATTATAGGTTCATATGGACCAAGTTCAGTTCAGGGGGACACATTTCCCTACTGCCAAGCGGAGATGAAAATCTCACGAAGCACATAGGTACGGATGTATCCCGGAAGTGATTCACCAGCCCATGCGGAGGTGAAAACCTCACGAAGGCGTAGTTCCTCACTCCCACTTAAGGGTGTGACCACAACGGTCATGCAAATGCAATGTGTGCGAGGAAAGGTAACAAACATATACAACAAACGCACGTAAGATATTGTATTAAAAATGTTCCAAATCTCTAACATTAAGACAGAAAATGTTCAATTTTTGGCTTGACTCACTTAACGGGTCCCCAGTGGAGTCGCCAAGCTGTCGTAACCATTTTTTTGGAATAGAAAAAAAACGGAAGTCGACTTAGAAAATGAAAAAGAGGAGTCGCCACCAATCTTTTTAGGTGTGATTGGATCACCTTATAAAACGTTTTGGTCTACGAAAGATTAGAGAAAATGGGCTCGGGAGTCGGTTACGCACGGGGAAGGATTAGCACCCCCCGCAACGCCCAAAATTGGTACCAAATTGAGCAATTTTCTGTCTTAAGTCAAAATTTAGAAATATTTAAAAATAAGATTCTTTTTGGAGTTGGAACGATTTGAGTTGAAAGTCGAGATTCCTTTACTTCGGAAGAATACGAACATCACATCCAGCACGATTGGACACGAGATTCGTGAATTCTTGGAAACTAGAGATATCTCGCGGATTGCAAAATTTTGTTTAGAAGGGTATTTTAAGTATTTAGGCGGACGAGAAATCGCAACCCAGCACGTTAGGGCACTGTTTCTCGAATCTCTAAATACAAAAACATTGCCTCGTTTTTGGAACATTTTGAATAAAATTTGAGATGATTTGGATTGAAAAATCGAGATTCTTTCGCTTCGAAAGAATACGAACATCACATCCAGCACGATTGGACACGAAGTTCTTAAATTCCTCGAAACTAAAGTCATCTCGCAAGTTGCAAGATTTAGGAGGGTATTTTAGGTATTTAGACGAACGAGAAATCGCGACCCAGCACGTTAGGGCACTATTTCCCGGACCTCTAAGCACGAAAATATTGCCTCGTTTTAAAACATTTTTGGATTAAATGAAGTGTATACTTTTTGAAAGAGTGATGCGATTAATATGACATAGTTAAAACATAATATACACGCGAGATAATATGAATAGTATAATAACAAAGACACGTGACATGGTAAGAGTGTATATGAGCTAGTAAGTATTATGAAACTTATGACATTTAAAGGATAAATATATATAACTATAATATATGTAAAATGTATTGAAGATATGTATATATACGTAATATATGAAAAGATATGATATTAAAAGGACATGCACACATAATCCGTAAGAATGTATGGTACATATGGAATGACAATGTAAAAGCATACGAATAATAGGATGTAAAAATATATATATATATATATATAATATAGTTAAAAATATATACATAAGAAAGTAAAATATGGGGATAAACGTATACATATAAAATACATATATATAACATAAAAAAAATATATATATATAGAATAGTGTTTAAAAGACATAGCACAATAAAATACATACGTAATAATAATATATATGTACATACATAGGACATATTAAAAGAATATATATATACATATTGGAGATATCGATACTAAGATATAACTAAAAATAATATTAAATATATACACATATATGAACATATTAAAATATAACTAAAACTTAACATTAATGATATAAATATAATAAAATAATAATGAGAATTGTTATGCTAGTAAGTATATAAAAAAATTTAGGTAATAATAATAGTAGTAATGATAATAATTAACGAAAATGGTAAGTAAAATAAATATAATAAGTTAATAATGATAATTAGAACAATATTAATAATGGTGATAATTAATAATAACAGTATTAGTATAATATCATGTTAATAGAACCATAGTGATCGAAATGTAATAAGATGATAATGAGTATAATAATAATAATAATAACAACAATAATGGCATAAAATACCTAAATAATAAAACAGGATCGAATTGAAAACGGGACAGCATTTCTGGGCCATATTTTAAAACAAAGTAAGACAAAACGGGTTGATTTGAACGCGGGTTAAACTTAAGGGGACCGAAGAAGCAATTTCCCCGAGCCTTTAAAACGCAGCGTTGCAAAGGGGACCGAATTGAAATACGTAATAAATTATCGAGGTCAATTTAAGAGCTTTAGAAACTTAATTGCAGATGACTAGAAAAGCGGAGGGGCTACGTGCGCAAATAGCCCCTCCTGTTAAAAACACGCGGATCCTGCATTCGGTACGGGTCGGGTCGCTCCGACCCAGGGCAAAACGACGTCGTTTTGTGCCCTGGGTCTTAGGCCAAAACGGCACCGTTTTCAGGTGCTATAAATAGGCCTAAATCCTCAAAAAAAATTCATTTTGTCCGGGTAGAAGAAAAAAAGGAGGGAGAGAAAGGAGAGAAAGGAAGAGGGGGAGTGACCGGGGCGATTCCCGGTGGTCGGTCCGACCACCGGCCGGTCACCGGCGCCGGCGCCGGCCACCGTACACGGTGGCCGGAAAAGGTAAAAATTTCCCCTTTTTTTTTATATTTTTCTTGTTTATTAAAATATAAATACGTATGTTTATATTTTTTGGAAAAAATGAAGGAAACAAAATCGTAGGTTTTAGGGTTTACCTTCGGTTCTGCGGTTTTCTTAATTTCTTTTGATCTCTGTTTTGGTGGGCTTACTGCTTCGATCTTGCTGGGATTTTGCTACTTTGAAAAATTCTATTGTTTTTTATATATTGAAAGTGCCGAATCCTTACATTTGTATCAATCGGCCCTTTTTATAGCCTTTACAAACTGCTTGTTTTTATTATTATACATTTTCTGTCCATTCGTCTTAAATGCTTGCAGGTGCCACTTGTGGGCGGTGGGATGTGACCATGGCGGTGGAGTAGCTGCCGAGTCAGAAGATCAGTTGAACGGCAGAGGCGGCAGCAGAGCAAGTGGGGGGTTAGGGGGCAAGGTTAGGGTTAGTGCTAGTTGGGCTGGGTTAGTTGGGTAGTGTAATGGGTTTAAACCCGGATTGGATCTTTGTGCGCGGGCCCAGGCAAAAATGGGTCTTGTACAAAGATCTATCTCTTAGCTTCGAAACGCATTTTGAATCACTCGATTTTGAGTTCGGGAGCTCTAGTTATGACCGTTTTAGTAAAGACTACACGAGCAAAATTTCTGAACAAGATTATGATGGGAACTACGAATTTCGGGCTTTTAATTTGAGTTTAAACCATATTAGGTTTAGGTTTTAGGCTTAATTTTTATATATGAGCCCAATATTATATTTACCAGCTCTTATTGTTTTTTATTATTTTATTCTAATTTTTTTATAATTATTAAGTATTTTAAGTTATTTAGGAGTTTTATTTTAACAAGAAAATTTAGTTTAAAACTAATTCTTATGTAGATTAAATTAGAGGTCTAGTATACTTAAGAGTTTTATTTAGATTTATTTTGCTAACCTATATATAGGCCTTTGCATTGCACACAATTCATAAAATTTATTATTATTCAACTTCTCTTTTGAGTTTATGGATTTTCTTAATTTTCTTTTAGAATAGTTTCAACAATCTTTTCAGATTGTGGGAATCATTTTTAAACTTTTTCTTGTCAAGTTTTTTTTCTTGGAAGAAAAATTAGAGTCATTTGAAGGGAGTTGTAGATTCTTCATGTTTCTAGGACTTCTTAAGACTTCTACATATCACATTCTATCTTTTTATCTATCTTGGTGCATTAGCAATAGCAGTAAAACAAGTCTCATGACTAATGAGTGTTGAATTTTATTTAAATAATAAGAATTATATTAATGGAAGAAGAGGCTCTCCAATATTATTTGTATTTCTTAATTATAAGCATATTATTTGAATGATTAAGTAGTTTTCAAATTTTGTAAAATTAGAGAATAGGTTGATTTCCCGTTTTTTGTGACAATAAATAAATTGATTTGTTTATAAAATAGAACAAGAATTGAGATGTCATTCTCCTTTTAGATATTTTATCTAATGTTGCCCAATTTTATTGCTTATCTTTTTAATTGCATTTGTAAGTTTTTTTTAATATTTCATTGACATCAACTTTGAAAACGTTTATATATTTTCAACTGATATTTATAAAAATAAATAAAACATTGATAAATTATTAATCCCATGTGTATAAAATTAAATTGGAAAAAAACTGCTATCAAATGCATCTCTGGTTTAATATAATAATATGTGATGCTTGGTGGTTTCCATTGTTTCTTTATTTTTAAATAATAAAGAAACAAAAATTGTTGTAAATGGAGTGCTGCTCTATCTTCACATGACAGCAAAATTTAGCATCATCACCCGAGTAATTGCCCTGTCACATCTCTCATCCTGTCTTTTTCTTTTTAAAAATATATCTTGAAATCAATTTATCAATGTTATATTCTTGTTTTTATTTTTTTTCTGCTATATCTTCATGGTTAAATATTCCATTTAATGTTTTTTAGCCCTTTGCTCGGATTTTTTTACGAAAATAATATAAAAATAAAAATTACGAAAATAATACACAAAATAAATTATGTACCAAAATGGTACATGTAGGGTGCTCACGCCTCTGGCAGAGGTGACACCACTCTACTCTGTCACTCTCTGCCATTCTGCACTAATAAAAAAACAATTAAAAATATAAAAACTGTTAAAAAAAAACTAACTTGATTTGACTGGACTCTAGGGTGGAGGTCATGCGACAGGCGGCATCGATCGAGGGTGACGCAGAGGCGACACCGGTTGAGGGCTTGCCAGAGGCAGCACACCTGGTCGATGGGACGTATGCATGCATGCATTATTTATTTTCTGGTGTTTGGGAACCTTATAGTCCCCAATTTCATTTTCAGGTGCACCGAAAGAAGAAGGAAAAGGAAAGGAGAAGAAGAAGAAGAAGAAGAAGAAGAAGAAGAATGGTGCTAGAAAAAAAAAGAAAAAGAGAAAGAGAATAGAGAAAAGAGAAAGAAAGAGAAGAAAAAAAAATAGAAAAAATAAGGTATAATTTTTTTTAAAAATAATGGATTATCTTGTTATTATGTTTTTTTATATTTTTTTATTATTTTTTTGTTGTTAGTTTAGTTATTATTGTGAGTTATTAGGATTGGTAAAAACCCTAATTATTATTTTAGTTAGTATTATAGTTAGTTTTTACATTATTATTATTATTATCCTTAGTTATTATTTTTAGTAAAACCCTAATTATTATTTTAGTTAGTATTATTGTTAATTTTTACACTATTATTATTATTAGTTATTATTTTTAGTAAAACCCTAATTATTATTATTAGTTAGTATTATTGTTAGTAAAAAACTGTTATTATTATTATTGTTGTTGTTAACTATTATTATTAGTAAAAACCCTAATTATTTTAGTTAGTATTATTATTGTTAGTAAAAAGCTATTATTATTATTATTATTAGTTATTAATATTGTTAGTAAAAAACCCTAATTATTATTTTAGTTAGTATTATTAATATTGTTAGTAAAAAAACACTAATTATTATTTTTGTTATTTTTATGTTTTGTTTTAAAGTTATTTTGTTTGTTTATTTTTAGTAAGTTTTGTGTTTAGATTAATTATGTGTTTATTGTGAATGTTATGTTTTAAATTTTTTTAATATATTTGAAAGTTTTTATGTTAGTAAGACTATTATAAAGTAATTGTTAATTAGTGATAAAAACTGAAAATATTTCTGCTAGAGATATTGTTAGAAATGACAACATATTTGGTATTGTCTGATGAGATAATAACTTCAGCACAAAGGGAGAAAGTTGATAAGATGATGAGAGAAGTGCAAGTTTACAAAATGAAATCACAAGAAGACATTGTTCAAGACCTTATTACCGTAAATAAAAAGATGCACGAAGTGTTGTGGAATGACCATAAAATGATTAGGATGAATAAAGTGCAATACTTAACCCTTAAAGGGACATTAATTGAACATGACCATCAAATCATTTTAGACGAACTTTGGAAGACATTGGAACCACGAACCTATTGGAATCTAGTTATATGCTTTGTGAAGTTTATAATCTCTTATGGAGCAAGGAAAATAGTGAGGCAAAGTATAGGCTCACAAAAGTTGACTGGGAAGCAAAATGTGTTTAACATACCATGGATGGATAAATTAAATGTTAGGAAATTACCAAGAGAATTTCTAAATTCAATACCTGTTATAAAGATTGAAGAGAAAGAAGATCCCGAGGAATTTCTAAATTAGATTGTAAAAGATGAATATGAAGAGAATCAAGAATTTCTAAATTGGATTGTATAGTATTTTCTAGAGGAAGATACAAGATCAGAGATGGAAGAAAATGTAAAACTGAATTTAAGTGGTTAAATGTAAAGATAAATGTTGTTCATGTACAAAATAATAACTGAAATAGTATGAGCTTACGAATGAAAGAAATTGCATATTAAAACATTAATTTTTTTATTTAAGTAATTTATTTACTGTTTGAAATTGATTTGAGAAATTTTATTTATTTTTTAACATATTGAATATTGAAGATAGATAATCAGTTTTTCGTATGCGTTTATTTCGATGAAATCATCTTGACAACAACCTTTGGATGCATATTTGAATGTCGGCAACAAATAGCAATGAGATTTAATAGAAATGTCTCGTTGGATGATATGAAGGGAAGGATTAACGCAAAAATTGCTAGACGCTGTTGGAGAAGGATATCGAAACTTTTCTACAAGTTTCTAGTTTTGACAAATCCCATGAAATTCACCGAAATGGAACTTCTAGATAATGAAGACGTAGAGACAATGATCGTTCTTTACGTGGGAATGGGAGTGACAAAAATGCACCAATTCAATTATTTGCTAAGTTAGTCGGTATGGAGCAAAATGAAGATGTCACTGCATATGGTGAAGAACATGGAGCTCAAGAACCATGCATGGTGACTTCAATATCGTACGTTGATAGTGAATTGACTATACGTGGGAACAGTATCGATCTTAATGTTACACCCGATATTGATGTGGTTGGTGATGATGGATACGATAATAGTGATAATTGTGATGATGAGGTCGATAGTGATAGGTGATCCTAATGTGGACGATGTCCTCGATGATATTGACGATAAATACATGAATAATGATGGAAACATTAACGTATCTTTGGTCGGGAACCAGATGCGACGTATTGTGATACACAATAATCTTGGGCCACACATGTCGTTCATAGACCCTAACGCGGCGTACGTAGCTGAGTTCCTGGAGTACCTTGAAATACTTCCTGCTCACCGACTGGCCGTAAATTCCAAACCTGAGAAGTTGTTTGTAGGCAAAGATTTGAAAGTAAGGAAGAGTGTGTATTTGCTATTAAGTAGTATAACATGAATATATCAGTGGATTACAAAGTCGCAGTGTCTAAATCAACATTATATATTGGGGAATGTTGGAAGTCGGCGGAAGGCTACAATTGGCGGGTATGAGCTGCATTTATTCAAAATTTACAGATGTGGGGGATATGAAAATTTGTTAGGCCTCACACATGCACTTCAACACGTATACAAAAGATCATCGAAAACTTGATTCCAAAACTATCTGTACGTGTATCATGCCAATGGTAAATGACATGTCGACCATTAAAGTTTCGGTACTGATTGCCGAAATACAGGCACGATTCCAGTATCGAGTATCATATCGAAAAGCGTGGATAGCTAAACAGATGACAATGGAGCAATTGTATAGGGATTACAATGCGTCGTATAACGAGTTACAAGGACGGATAGCCGCTATGCGGGAGTATGTATCAGGGACTATCATTGAGTTATAGACACGACTTTATTATGGCCCGGATGACCAACTACAACCAGGAAAAAGAATTTTCCATCAGATGTTCTAGACGTTTGATTCATGTGTACGGGCATTTCCCCACTGCAAACCATTTGTGCAAGTGAATGGGACCTAGCTATATGGAAAATATACACAGATACTGCTTCTTGTAGTTGCTCAAGACGGCAATAAGAACGTGCTCTCGATAGCATTTGCCATCATAGATAAGGAGAACTTGGAATCTTGGGAATTCTTCCTTACCAACCTGCGGAGGTATGTTATTAGCAACGATAGTATTTATATCATCTCCGATAGAGGGAAATGATTAATTGTCGCAATTAGGCATTCTGGTGTGCCATGGAGATCCGTTTATTGCGTCCATCACACTGTAGCTAACTTCCATCGAGATTATAAGAATGCAGACTAGAAGCGACAACTAGTGAAAATGGGTAAATGATAACCTTATCTTTTCAATATATGTTGTAATGTGTTATGTTATTGAGTTACTGTAACTTATCTTTTCTTAATACATATACAGCGTACGGGTTAGAGCCACATATTTTCCGCCAAAGAATGACTCGACTTGAGAGTGACATGGAGGGTGAAACGAACATATCTTTATGCAGTGGTTGGGTCTAATGGAGCCGTGGCAATGGGCTCAAAGTTTTGATGAGGGCTTTCGTTATGGTCAAATGACCACAAACTTAGTGGAGGGGGTAAACACTGTGTTGTTGAAAACACGACATCTTTCAATTTCATCTGTCTTCTTGGCTACATTCTACATGTTGGCTACCTTGATGCTAAGAATGGGTCAGCAACAAGTCAATTAGATGAAGGTGGGACACGTGTTTGTCGAAGATGTTAGGGATGCAATGGTTGCAAACCGTCGGATGGCGAGGTCAATGAAAGTAGAAATATATTAACGGCACCTTGAAAAATTTTGAGTTACAGAGACCATCGATCATCGACCCAGTATACCACCTAGGTCCTATGGAGTTGATCTCCGGAATAGATAGTGCGATTGCAGGAGTTTCAAAACACTTAATTATCCATGTGCATATGTCGTGGCAGTATGTGGTAAAGTGAACCTTAATGTTGAACAATTTGTCGATGATGTGTACACGCTCGAGCGCACGTTGCGTGTTTGGGAAAATGAGTTCCCCGTCCTGCCTGACTTGTCTACGTGGGAGGTGCCTCCGACAACTTTCGAGCTTGTCCTAGACAGAGGGCTACGCATGAATCCGAAAGGTCATCCGCAATCATCTAGAATCCGTAATGAAATAGACATTAGGGAGAAATCTGACATTAAGCGTTGTGGATTATGCAGGTTAGCTAGTCATAATCAGAATAAATGCCTACAGCGAAACTATCATGTTGGACAATCGTCACGATCGAGTATGAATTGAGCTTATGTTGTAATGTATTTAATTTATATAAAAAATTATATTGTGAAGTTTGTTCCAATTAGATTAATGTTGTAATGTATTTAATTATAAACTTATATTACAAAACTAAGTTTGTTACAAGTTTTAGTGTTTTAATTTGTAGTCTCCAAATTAATCTAATTTGCATTATGGTCAAATTTTGTTCCAATTTTTAAAGTCCCAATTAATCTAATTAAATATATAGATAAAATATAAACTTTTTAATATAAAAAAATACAAACTAGAGTAATATCAAATCCGCAAGAAACCCTTAAAATTGATGGTTCGATGGTGTGGGTGATCGTTGTGGGTAATCGTAATGACCAATGTTCTCTTCAGGCGCAGGTGGGGGTGTGCTAAACATGGAAGAAAAATCATGTGGCTTTAATGGCATCGATGAGCTTGAGCCGGGAGGAGTGCCATGATGCAGTGGATACGATTCAGGAGGACTGAAGTACTGTGGTGGATACGGGTCGAGAGTGTTGTACTGTGGTGGGTACAGGCCGAGAGTGCTGTACTAAAGTGGGTACAGGCTGGGAGTGCTGTATTGCGGTGTTCGATCCAAATAAATCAAACCCGTAATGGTATCTGCCCCCTGACGAGCTCGAGAAATAGTCATTGGCCGTAATGGTATCCGGATGATAAGAATGTCAATCTGAATGTGAATGTGATCGCTTAGGCTTTTGCTCGGGCTCCAGCTAGGGATCAGGCTCTAGATCTAGCTCGTCCTCTATATCAGCCACTGGCTCGTATGCTCTAGGTTGCTGCATATGCGGGGGGACTACAGTCGACTACCCTCCAAGTAGATATGACTTTCCCATAATAGAGTACCATTGTATGTACTGTAACGATGGTTGCAAATCGGAAGACATATCCATCTAAGGTATTCGAGCCATCCGATTATTCCACACCGCAACATATCTTTTAGTGCTCAACCCCCCAATGCAATCCATGTTTCCCTCGCTTGTTAATGCTATGAACCTTTCCCACATGGCATGGCGGATCCGGGATATATTAGATGCACCCAAACTATCGTAGTACTTGATCCCCATGGTACCACTGGACTATATTGAAATTGATAATTGGTGCATTAGTGCACCACATATGAGAATGAATGTAGGTAGACGAGGGTATAATGGCTGCAATTTCTGGTCTACGATATGGCATCCATATAAACTGCACGATTAATAACATGATTAAAATTTAACATAGTGTGAGTAAGATACACAAAGTAACATGTCATGAATATTGGAATAGCTTACCCCTTCCCCGGCATGTTGCTTAATCAAAAGACGATATATCGGGACAGTGTACGACCTCTCGATACTTGGATAAATACTCCATCTACGAAAACAAATTTAAGGTAAATATAGTATCGTTACAATAGGATCATTATAAAGAAATTGTCAATTAATAACAAGTTATATTTTATCATCTGTTAACTAGTGGACATACGTATGGTTGGTGACTAACTCATGCCAAGAATGGCATTCGATAGAGAGCCCATAACTGCAACAATATTAGGCATTCACCTATATCTACGACAGTAGGCTTTGTCGTCCGACAAATCTCACGGTACAACATAGCCAGAACTACGGAGCCCCAACTATACGAACGAACATTACTCAAATCAGCTAATAGAGGTAAATACTGGATATAAACCCTGTTGTTTTTGCATCGGGCATCAGTACACCCCCTATAATGTGCATAATATACGCTTGAGCAGCGCACATCAATTGTTCTTCAGTGGAATTAGTTGATAAGTGCTCAAACCTAGCTTTCAGCCATGTAAATTTCAAACCCGAAAAATTTTCCTCATCATCGCCAGGAAAGACTCCTAGTAGGCTATGACAAAGTGCATTCGGGTCAGCTATCACACTGATCCCCATCACGGGACTCCCGTTGATTGGAAGCCTAAGTTGCAGTGCAACATCCTCTAGAGTGACAGTGCACTCTCCACACGGGAAATGAAAAGTGTGGGTCTCCAGACGCCAACGCTCGACTAGTGCAGATATTAAATCATACTACAGATCAAATGTCTGGATCAATGCTGTTGACTCGAATCCAGCTTGCTCCAAGTAGGGTATTAGTTGTTCATCCGGGGAATATCCTAAGCCATTCACCCGGCCCCTTAATACACGGTACGAGCCCTGATAGTGTTAAATCACAAAAAATAATTATAATAACATAATTTATTTCCCTAAATTATGTAGCTATTTTTTTAATATAACCCGTGATTAATAAATAACAATACATTACCATATTATTAGCTGCGTCAGATATGTGAGGATCTTCACTAATCAATGGAGCCATTGCCGTCTCAAATATTTAATTTTTTACCTACATAAAAAACAAGAATTTTATATTAAAATACTAAAAGTAACATGCCAATAAAAATAATATAACAAAAACATAACATAAATGACACATAATAAATACAAATATTTTATTATTTATACAAACATAACATAAACGACACATAATAAAAATAATATAACAAAAACAAAACATAACAATATTAATAACTAACAATAATAATAATAGTTTTTTTACTAACAATAATAATATTAACTAAAATAATAATTAGGGTTTTTTACTAACAATATTAATAACTAACAATAATAATAGTTTTTTTTTACTAACAATAATAATACTAAATAAAATAATAATTAGGGTTTTTTACTAACAATATTAATAACTAACAATAATAATAGTTTTTTACTAACAATAATAATACTAACTAAAATAATAATTAGGTTTTTTTACTAACAATATTAATAACTAACAACAAACAATAATTAGAGTTTTTTACTAACAATATTAATAACTAACTAACAACAACAACAACAACAACAACAACAACAATAATAATAATAATAATAATAATAATAGTTTTTTACTAACAATAATAGTTAACAATAATAATAATAGTTTAAAAACTAACAATAATACTAACTAATAATAATAATAGTGTAAAAACTAACAACAATACTAACTAAAATAATAATTAGGGTTTTACTAACAATAATAATTAACAACAACAACAACAACAACAACAACAACAACAATAATAATAATAATAGTTTTTTACTAACAATAATACTAACTAAAATAATAATTAGAGTTTTACTAACAATAATAGTTAACAATAATAATAGTTTAAAAACTAACAATAATACTAACTAATAATAATTAGGGTTTTACTAAAAATAATAATAATAGTATAAAAACTAACAATAATACTAACTAAAATAATAATTAGGGTTTTCCTAAAAATATTAACTAAGGACAATAATAATAATAATAGTGTAAAAACTAACAATAATACTAACTAAAATAATAATTAGGGTTTTTACTAATCCTAATAACTAACAATAATAACTAAACTAACAACAAAAAAACAATAAAAATCATACAAAAAAACACAATAACAAGATAATCCATTATTTTAAAAAAAAATTATACCTTATTTTTTCTATTTTTTTCTTCTCTTTCTTTCTCCTTTCTCTATTCTCTTTCTCTTTTTCTTTTTTTTTTTCCGGCGCCGTCCTTCTTCTTCTTCTTCTTCTTCTTCTTCTTCTTCTTCTTCTTCTCCTTTCATTTTCTTTCTTCTTTCGTTGCACCTGAAAATGAAATTGCGGACCATTATAAGGTCCATAAACACCAAAAAAAAAAAAAACGCATGCATGCATACGTCCTATCGGCCAGGTGTGTCGTCTCTGCCTCGCCCTCGACTGGTGCCACCTGTTGCATGCCCTCCACCCCAGAGTCCAGTCAAATCAAGTTAGTTCATGTTTTTTTAATAGTTTTTATATTTTTTAACTGTTTTTTATTGGTGCAGGGTAGTAGAGAGTGGTAGGATAGGGTGGTGCCGCCTCTGCCAGAGGTGTGACCACCCTTCATGTACCATTTTGGTACATAATTTATTTTATGTATTATTTTCATAATTTTTATTTTTTTGTATTATTTTCGTAAAAAACCCCCTTTGCCCATTGGGTCATACAATTAATAAATTAAAAATATATTTATTTACTTTACTATCTAATTTTATAAAAAAATTATTTTAGTCTTTTATTTAAATTATTTTATCATTTTTAACCCTTAAACTTGCATTTTATTAAACCACATCAAAATGGTTGTAAAAGATAAACATTTTTTAACTTGGTTGATGTGGCGTGGATGACAAGTCAACATTTAATTAATTTTAAAAATTTTTAAAATTAAAAAAGATATAAGATTTATTTAAAAAAATCATTAAAGTTATTTAAAAAGTATTAATATATATTTTTATATTTTAAAAAATAATTAAATAATGACATGTCATCCATGTGACAATCCACATGCATCACTACAACAAAACAGGGTTTTAGCGGCATTTTTTGGCCCTATAGTGGCACTTTGGTAAGCGCCACAAAAAACACCGCTTTAGATAATGCCGTTAAAATTTGCGGTGTTTATGAATATGATCTTTAGCGGCACTTTTTTTTTTACAAATGTCACAAGAGAGTCAAGCATGTTGTGGCGTTTGTAACGGGAAGTGCCGCAAAAGATCATGTTTTATAGTGGCGTTTGTAGGAAAGCACCACTAACATTAAGAAATTTTACCAACCCATTTTATTTCATATAGAACCCAAAATTTCAACATATTTTCTTATAACTTCAAATCCAACAACAAACTTCAAATCTTAATGATACTATCACGAAAGAAATATGTATATTGTAGAAGGCCAATTTAGCTCAGCCAATCAGAAACTAAATTAAGTAAAAAAAAAGCCAAAATAAGAACAAAATAAAGTCCAATGTCCATTTTTTGCAAAATATTGGGGCCCAATTTTAACCTAAACCCGAGGCCCAAATTACAACCTAACACAGACCCAAAAATAACTCAAATTTAAACCCCAACCCAAAATAAACCTAAATGGCTCAATGGCCCAGTATTAGCCCAAATCAAGGGCTAACCCAATTTCAAAGCAAGCCCAGGCAACCTAAGCAATTTCGGCTACTGAGAACCCTAGTAAGGGACCTTGCGCCGCTGTCTCTCATGCACAGCTTCGCCCATGAACGACCTCTGCACGCATGCCCTCTCCAGCTAGCTCTCTGGTACCTGCAACAAACTGAATAACAAACCACAAGCAAAAGAAGCAATAACGACATCAAAAGGAAAAGGGAAAAATGAGCTGTATTTTCTTTTTAATTTTTTCATTTATTCTGTTATTCGGCTATAAAAACCGAAGGCATTCACTGTAAAAGGGATATGATTCCCATTCTTTTTGTATTACGCACGCATACAAAGCAAATACAAATTAACCAGAGAAATCAAAATTTTCAAAGTGATTTTCGGGTTGTTTCTTTTGATATTTTTCCCTTCTCTTCTAGAATATCTGATTTGTTGGCATGAAAAAACAATAAAAGAAAGGAGGAACTTACCTCATCAGATGCGTCGATTCCATTTGCTTCGTCAAAATCAGGGTGTAAATGAGGATTTTTGTTTGAAATAATGAGATTTCTTGAATAATATCCCCAAATCGGGTATAATAAGCCTTCATACGTCGCTATCTGCCTGTTATAGTGGCGAAATGGTGATTGGATGATGACTTTGTTTTTTCGATTGGCAATGGTTGCGTTTAGGGGTTCAAAACCCTAGCAAATAAGGGGTAGTAGATGGGGGGTGTTTGCTATTTTGTTTTAGAAAATGGCAGATAGCCATTTAGGCTTTGTTTTTTTTTTTTTTAAATTTTAATTGTATAATAAAACGGTGCCGTTTGGGTAGGTAAAGGATCCGTGCGCGACCCGATCCGTAGGCTAGATCCGCGCATTCCTACTTTAAATAGGTAATTTGCGCGGTCAGTCCCTCCTGGTTGCGTTGCTGTTTAATTAGGCCTTGTTTACATTTTCTTTGTTTTCTTAATTATTCCCTGGAATTTGTGTATTGTTTCAATTTCATCCGCGTCTAAGCATTGCGTTTAGGGAAATCGGGGCATTTACATTTTTGGTCCTTATTTGTTTGTGCGCTTTGTATTTTCGTCCTTAATGTTGTTTTAATGATTTTGTAAATTTATAGATTATTCTCTTAATTTTATTTTTATTTCATTTGAGTTCTTTTAAATTTCAGTTTTTTTTTTTATTCTTTGTAATTTATTTACTATTCATTTTTAAAAATTGTTTTATCATAATATTTTGAGCTTGTTGGTTAATTTTACATTGTTTAGTTTTTTTTTTACATTTCTTATTGTATTATGATTTTAAATTCTCTTTTATATGTTTCTATGTTTTAGAGATTTGTTTGATATTTGATTTAAATGTTCTTATACATAATTTTTTATATGTATACACATAATTTATATTAAATTCTTTCTATTTCATGTATATATTATTGATTTCATATTATTTTGTACATATATTTTCTTTTAAATCTATTTGTGAATATACATATATATATCTTCTTTTAAATCTATTATATATAATTTATTTCTTTTAGAGACTCTATTTTATTGCATATTTTTATTTATTTCAATCACTTTTATATATTACTACTTGTATATATATTATTTATATTAAGTCCTCCATTTCATGTACATTACCATTTTTAAATCGGTACATTTTTGGTGCCCAATTGTTTTGTATATTGTTTTGTACATTACTTTGAACTTCTCTGTACATTTCTTTTTTTTTAAAAAAATGTTTTTGTACCGTATTGATCCCAAATTTTCCTTCCTCGCATTATTATTTTAATTTTATCCATCCACATTTGAAAACTTGTACATTCTATTTATTTTATTTTGTTTTTTAATTAGCCATATGCTTAGTTTTCGTTAGTTTTTTTTATTATTAATGTTAGTTGTTCAAAATAAAATTGTGAGATTATTGTTATTATGTATTTCAAATTGCATGTTCATATTATTATCTTTGTCATTCATTTGTATAATGTTAGATTATATTATCGTTTCATGTTTGATGCTTGTGTTCTTTTATCATGGTTTTGAGATTCAAACTTCAATATATTTAAGCTTTTACTAGATGCTTCATTTTTATCACAAACCAATGTATCTCAAATTAGTTTTTATAGTTGTTTTTATTTGGAATTTTATTAAAATTAAGGCAATGCCTAGTGTTTGGAAATTCGGGAAATTGTGCCCTAACGTGCTGGTTTGCTTTTTTCTGTTTAACCAAGCCACTAAGTATCCTTTTAATTGCATAATTTGAGAATCAAAAGATGACCTTGGTATTAAAGGTTTAAGATAGCATTTCCTAACGTACTGGATGTGGTATCTTGTTCCTTTAAAACGGGGAATCTTAAAGCTCAATTTAAACCAAATGTCCTTTAAAAAATCACATTTCAAGTTTTTTCCAAAATTTCAACATTAGGACAATTATTGATCAAAATGGTACTAGTTTTGGGTGTGCGAGGGTGTTAATCCTTCCTCGTACATAATTGACTCCCGAACCTAGCTTTTCTATTTCGTAGACCAAAATTATTTTTCAAGAAAGGTGATCCAATCACACTTAAACAAAAAGGGTTGATGGCAACTTCATATTTTTTAAAGTCGATCACCGTTTTTCTAAAATTTAAAAATAGTTTCAACATATATAATCTAAATTAATAACTGAAATAACAAAATGTATTCAAGAATGCATATAATTATTAAAAAAACAACAAGAAACACACCCATTTAATGATTTCCTTGATTTAAGTTCCTTATCCCCGAAAGAAAGAACAAAACAAATCCAAGGGAAATTTAACCATAAATTCTTACATTGGACACATCTATATGCAAAGGGATCAAGGATAAACGTATAACAAAAGTATAACAAATGACAGCTGTTTAATATTTTAGCTATCTTTCTATATTCTAAATCAAGGCTTCCAATTACAGGCAAGCAAAATCAAAGGCAAAAACAAAAATCTCAGGGCTTCTAGTTTCATCTTGTGGCTTTGCTTGGTTCCTCATACCTAACAAGAAGCTACCTCTCCATGTTTATTGCCTCGACAACTGAAAATGCTTGTGGAAACGCCGCTGGTTCTAATATCCATTAGCAAAGTTCTAGTCACACTTAATGTTTCTGTAGATCCTCCTTACAAACAAATTAGAAATAAGATAACCAAAAACTCCTATACATTGAAAAGGAAATCGTCAAAAACCCACATGAAGCTGAAGCAAATGATGCCATAAAACTCTACTCCTATCTGTCTCAAACAAGCAACGCTAAATAGTTGCAGAGATTAAGGGTATACTCCATATTCCATTGAAAATTACATGAGAGAAAATTTTATTTGCAAAGAAAACATAAAAAAGGCTGGATAACCTTTTTTCTAAAAATAGGATGGATATATAATATATTTCAAAACTCACCGCAAAGGATTCCCAAACCAAGACAAAACATCAAAGTGTATCTGAAGTAGAAACTGGTCTGGAAGAAGCCTAACATCTTGGTTTTCACATAGTAGTAGTATACAGAGTACAAATACACATACAATGCTGTTGAGGCAGTAGAGAAAAATGATGTCCAATGTCAGTGATAGTTCTCAGCGTTTAGCAAGAAATATGTCACACAGACAGTTGAATTAAGAATTACTAGAATACGAACACAATTACTAGAATTGCTAAAATATGAACACAATTTCCTAGTATACATAAACCTAGCTTTAAGGAGGAATCGAAACTCCTATATGCTATTAAACTACATAAATCCAAATAATTTACGACTCCCACCATGCAAATTATAAACATAACCAGGAAAATTCAAATAAATCCAAATAATTTACGATCTTATCAAGCTTCGAAACAAGAGTCAGACGAGCAGAGCACTATAGAGTAGCGATGGACGGAGCAACGTCGACAAATGAGACTGAGATCGATGGCAAATGTACTGTCGACGGTGATGCAACAGATAGATAACTGGACAGACGACCAACAGTAGACGGATGGGGGGAAAACTAAGTTAGGGATTTGGGGAAAATGATTTTGGGGAATAAGGATTGGGGGCTCAGCCATCAAAACAGCGCCGTTACAATAATAATTAAAAAAATATTTGCGACATTTATAGGTAAAATGCCGCTGTTACTTTACCTTTAGCAGCGTTTATGAGAAAAATGCCGCTATCGTTTTTAACCTTTTGTGGCATTTATGCAAAAACATGCTATTGCTTTACCTTTTGCGGCGTTTATGGGAAAAACACCACTATTGTTGTAACACCCCAAGCCCAACCTAGACGTTATGGCCGAATCTGACGATGTCACATGAAAGCATGTTTGAAAAACCGTATCATCGGTAAAATCACTTTTCCACTTACAACTTTTCATTATCTTTTTTTAATTCTAAAATTATGTCGATCGTTTTCAAAACGTGATTCATTGTGGAAGCTTTTAAAACAATTCGTGTAATTGTGGGTATTTTTGATAAAAAAACATGTAATTCTTTTGAAAACTTAAGTTTTACCTACCACTAGCAGATATAAATCATAAAGTAGTATAAAATCCAAATTTAAGTAAAAATTCACAAAGGCCATGATTACAACAAAAATTCTCCCAAATTAAAATTTAAAACCATGGCTAAGTATTAAACAGTAAGAAGTCATGTAACCACCCCTGAGTCCTCCGCCGCTCCGATCCGTCTAAGTCTGGGGGTTATCTGTACAGATTAAGTAGAAGGGGTGAGTTTACGTAAACTCAGTGTGTTACCCTCATACAAAACAAACAGACAACATGCAGATAATCACAGTCTGGGCCTAAGCCCTTCAGTATCAGTATCAGTCCAGTTTGGGCCTTAGCCCGTCTCAATACAGAAGCAGTAATGCAGTGGGGCCTTAACCTATCACAGTAATAGTAAATAGTAGGGCTGTAGCCCATTACAATAACAGTATGTACTAGGGCCTTAGCCCGTAACAGTAGCAGTCATGCAGAATTCAGTATGCAAGTCCTACCCAACCATCTGCTATACACCATCTTCGTCTAACCCTGCACTTATTGTGGGGAATAAATCACCCACCCATCCCTACACTTACAAATAGTATCGGTTGCAACACTAAACAGTAGTTTGCAGTTGAGCTACGAGTATTAGGCTTAAAGCCATCAGTAAGTTGCAGCTGAGCTGCCAGTATATCAGGCTTAAAGCCTTTCAGTACACTTCCTCCAATATCATCCCAACCCAATGCAATGCAACATACAGTTTATGACATGCTTATTCATGGAATCAGTACATATACTCAGTTCAGTATTATCATCATGCTCAGTATACATATATATACACATATCAATCAGTCAATTCACTCAGTTAGGGATCTAAGCGTGGCTTACCTACCCTACAGTA
This sequence comes from Gossypium stocksii, assembly GCA_020496765.1. NCBI lineage: Eukaryota > Viridiplantae > Streptophyta > Magnoliopsida > Malvales > Malvaceae > Gossypium > Gossypium stocksii. Next base: position 35,648,109 of record CM035630.1, read on the forward strand.
GGTTCATAGTTGACTTAGGCGACTCATGCAACCTTAGCAAACAAATCCGTGTAGATCAAACAGCTTGGCCCAGAATCTCACACGCCCGTATGGACTACCTTTGTGGGCCCACACGCCCGTGTGGCCCATACGACCTAAATGGTTCAGCTCGTGTGTCACGTATGGCCTTGCTTAGCCATCACACAGCTGTGTCCTTCGTGCACGGCCTGGCTCATTAACCACACGCCTGTGTTCCGTCACACAGCCTACCACACGAGCAACCACACACCTGTGTGGTGTCGATAGAATGCTTTTTTGGCTTTCGTCGATTCTCGTTTTCTATGCAATCGAGTACACACCTGGTATCGTTTCGCTGTAAAAACTATCCCAAGCAAATTTATCAATTTTAACGAAACTCAAGTGGAAACACTTCACGATTACAGCCTTACAATATCACTAAACACACTCGAATACTTACTGCTACTGAGCCGAAATCTCCAACCCTTAAATCGCTGCTGAATTCCTAGCCAAAACTTGTCCTTTGCCTAAACTGAGAGCAACATAAACAATCCCCTCATCAAACACTTAACCAAGAACATCGAGATTAAACAGAATAGGACTTATCAAACAAAAACAACAGGAAATTGTGCCAAAAGGGATACGAATTGAGGCCGAAAAAGAAAAAGGGAAGAAAATAAAAAAATGGATGGGGAAGATGGGAGGACAGAAACGTAACAAAAAGAAAAGAGATTTTAGGGTAAATAAAATAAAAATAAACTTTGATATCCCCTAACTCCCCACCACTCAGGTTTTCTAGTGAAATTGAAATTCTATAAGCCAACATAACAAAAATATTAACAATCTCGCTTGTGCCAAGATTTGAACACAAGACCTCCAACAAACCCACATTCCACCAAACCACCAGACCAGCCAGTCCATTCAAATATGTTCTCACAAATAATTACACTTAAGCCTACTGACTAAAGACATGGCTTTATTCATAAAAGTACCAAAATTTTCCCAAGTTAAGGCTTGAACATGAGAACTCACACACACACCCAGAACACTTAACCACTGAAGCAGACAGACAGTTGTGTAACAATTTTAACAGAAATAGAAATATGAAATTTGGGGCGTTACAATTGTTGTTATACGTTTGTGACGTTTAGGGAAAAATGCCTCTATTTCTTTACCTTTCACGGTGTTTATGGGAAAAATGCAGCTAACGCTGCTCCCATTTGGTGTACCTTTTTGGCGCGTAGCATAAAACGCTGCTAAATATGTACTATTTATAGCACTATTTCCACAAACGCCACTATAGAACGACTTATTGCACCGTTTTTCAGTTAGCACCAATAATGGTATATATTTGTGGCATTTTTCAATACAAACACCGTTAAAAGTTCAACCTTTGAGGCGTTTTTGATCCAAATGCCATTAAAAATGTCGCTAAAAGCTTAATTTGCTGTAGTGCATGTCACGCCAACAAATTTAGCAAATGGTAACTTTTCTATTTATTTTGGGATGATTTGATAAAAATACAAATTCAATGACAAAAAAATAAAAAATTTAAATGAATGCAAATCTTTTGGTATATTAGTCGATAAAAGGAAACATACATAATCAATAAACTAGTGGCATAATCTCTACCTTCTTTTATTACTTTATTGTTTCTCTACAAATATGGACGGATGAATATGAAAGTAGATCGTAAAGTTTGTCAAAGTTGCGGATTTGACTTAGGGCTCTAGACGTTCAGAAAGAAACTTGGATTTTTGGAACAACCTGAAACTCAATCAAATCCAAGTTAGATAAAACAATTAAAATAAATAACTAAGATAATTAAAATAGAATAATAAATCTACGATTAGAACAATAAGGAAGAAATTAAAGAAGATAGATGGAAAGATAGAACGTGGTATGTAGAAGTCCTGAGAAGCCTTGGAAACACGAAGAATCCACAACCCCATTCAAGTGGCTCTAATTTCCCCTCCAAGAAAGAAAACTTGGCAAGAAAAAGTTTGAAGATGATTCCCACAATCTGAAAAGATTGTTAATATTCTTCTAAAAGAAACTCAAGAGAATTTATGAACTCAAAGGAGAAGTTGAATAATAATGATTTGTATGAATTGTGTACAATGCAAAGGTCTATATATAGGATAGCTAAATAAATCTAAATAAAACTTTTAAGTATACTAGAACTCTAATTTAATCTAAACAAGAAGTAGTTTTAAACTAAACTTTCTTGTTAACATAAAACTCCTAAATAACTTAAAATACTTAATTATTATTAAACTTTGGAATAAAATAATAAGAGTTGATAAATACAATATTAGGCTCATATATAAAAATTCAGCCTAAAACCCGATACTTGCGATATTAAGTAATAAAATTTATAAAAACTGATCACACCAAAAACTAACTAATATCACGATTTTAAAGGCAAGCGCACCTATCGAACAGTAGTATAGTTTAGCGGTAAGACCGAGTTATCGTACCCAAGGGAACCAAAAATACTAATACTTGCTTCCTTTCTATTATCTAGCCTAAAAATAAAAGAGGGTTGTTTCAAACTAATCCTAAAACTAATTAAAAGTGCACAAAAAGTAAATTGGGGAAAACTTTTGGAAAAAGCTGATTGATATGAGCAATACTCAAGGGAGAATCCACCTAGACTTCACTTGTTATTGGTTTCTTGAACTAGACGATTTCTTCACTTGACTTGATCCGTAGAGATCCCTAACCTATGTTAATACCTCCGTAGAGGATAAGAACAACTAATCCTAGGTGGTTAACTAAAGTTTCTTTATTAATTAACACTCCTAGGTTGTGTTAATTCGAGCTATGGATCCCCCTATTAGGTTTGACCCTAATCTGGCAGATTTATGTCGCCCTATGTCTAGGGTTGCATGCAACTCCGCTTAATTATGGTAGATCTACTTTTAAAACAGGGAATTTAACTCCTCTGCCTAAGCACATCAGTTTCTTGAAGTAATACCTAGGATTATTAATCCAAGAATGAAGAACAATAATTAAGAACAATGCAAGTATTTATCATATAATTCAAGAATAAATAATAACAAGATCTGTCTTAGGTTTCATCCCCCTTAAGTATTTGAGAGGTTTAGTTCATAATTAATAAAGAAAACATCTCAGAAGGAATAAGATAACAAAACATAAAGAACCCAAAAACCCTGAAGGAATTTAGGGAGATCCTCTGTCTTGATGTAGAATTCTGGCTTCTTGGATGAATCAATCGGCTTCCCTTGGAGTAATTCCTTGCTTTCACTCCTTGTGTTGGCAGAAATATGGCGCTCCTTCTTGGGAGAAAAGAGTTCCCCCTTAGCGGGAAATAAGTACACCCTTGAAGTTACCTCCTAGAGTCTTTATATAGAGTAGAATTGAACTTCCTCACTATAGGGGCACGCTTGTGTGCCACGCCCGTGTGGATCGATAAGAGGCCGTGTGCGGGCCTGTTGATGGTGGCACGACCGTGTGGTCTGGCCGTGCTTGTCGAGGTTGGGCCGTGTTGGACTTTATGTGGCACGGCCGTGTGCCACGGCCGTGTCGTGAATCCCTGGGCCGTGTCGTTTCTCATTTTGGCCCATTTTCTCCATTTTTGGCCCGTTTCTCGTTCATTTCTCTTCCCTATGCTCTCTTGAGTATAAGACATGAAATAGAAGGATTAAGAGCACCAATTCTCACAAATCTAATGATAATTCATCCAAAATATAGGCTAAACATGAGGTAAAAATATGTATAATTTATCGTTTATCAAAACCCAAACCCAATATGATTTAAACTCAAATTAAAATCCTGAAATTTGTAATTCCCATCATAATATCGTTTAGAAATTTTACTTGCGCATTTTTTACTAAAATGGTCATAACTTAAGCTCCCAAACTCAAAATTGAGTGATTCAAAACACGTTTCGAATCTAAGAGATAGATCTTCAAACACCTTGAGACATCTCAACCCAAAAATGCCAGGATCACATCCAAAAAGCTGTTTCAAGTTTGTTGATTTTCTAATCTTGAAAATTGGCAGCTTTGCTGATTGGAATTTAATAAATTTCAGGCCATCCATACATGTATCATTCTCCCTTTCCTCAAAAAGATTCATCCTTGAAACTTGTCTTTGATCAAATCCTGATTTAATTTTTTTAGCCTTTGACATTGTTGTTGGGCCTTGAGGTAGTGTGAGCCCATCACATTCATGGGTCTGAAATTGTGCCTTAAGACTCGCATCATTCCCCCTTCCTTAAGAAGATTTGTCCTTAAATCTTTAGCTGCATAGAAAGAAAATGGATTAGAATAAATAACAATAAAATGGATAAAATACTTACCTAAGCTTTCTTATGTGCCAAAACTATCTCCAGGATCAAAGATATGATTTTGATCTCCCAAATCAGCATGGATTAAGTGTCTCTCCTTCCAAAACAAACCATCAACACTAAATAAAAAAATATTCGGCACATGAGTGTTCAAGTAAAAAATAACTTCGAATTTTCTTTGAATATGCATGGTTATCCATAAGTGTAACAGCCTATTTTTAGTCAAATTAGAATAGTGGTTTCGGGACCACAAATTTGAAGCCAAAATAATTATTTTATTATTATTTTAATGTCTACAGCATGATAATATGATGGTGTGAAACTTTCATTAAGAAATTTTATTGTTTGAGTGTTTAATTTGACAAAAATGACTAAATCATGTAAAGTTCAAAAGTAGTGTTCTAATAGTTAAAGGTGCCTAATAGCTATAGAACATTATAGTAAAGGTCCTTAAGTAGTAATTAGACCATTGGTTGTTTAAGTGGATATTTATGGATATTATTATTGTATGTTTTAATGTTATAATAAAGGATAAATTAGTAATTTGTAAAATACCTTAATGTAAATTAAGGTAAACATGAAAATGTCATCATTTTCACTTCATATTCACCAAAAATTTAGAAGAAAAAGAAGCCATGAAAGCATTCTAGGGTTCGGTCACTTTAAAAGTTAAACTCGTGAGTGATTTTCCTTGTAGCTTAGTCTAGCTAGCCCTGGAACTAATTTGCAAAACTATTAAAGGTTTAAAGATTTTCCATTGATGAATGTTGGTGTATTTTGATGTTTTATGATGGATTATGAATAGTTGTTGTTAGATAAACAACATTTGTTAAATGATTTTTAATGAAATGTCCAATTAGGGATTTATTTGTGAAATGTTGAAATTTTGTAGTTAAATTGTGAAATAAATGAAAAATATGGACTGATAGGGACCTAATTGAAATTCGGCTAGCATAGGTGTAGATGGAATTGCATGAATTTGTGTTTTTATGGAATGAGGACTAAATTGTAAAAATGTTGAAATAGTAAGGGCAAAAATGTAATTTTACCATAATTTAATTTTTGGATTAAATTGAATAGAATGATATTGAATAAGTTAAATTTTGATTATATTTAGATCAAGAAAAGCGAAATATAGATATAGATCGAGAAAAGAACAACGTTTTGAAATAATCAACTTATTTCACCGTTTTTACATTCGAGATAAGTTCATATGTAATAAATATTGTTATATTTGTGTTTTATATGCTTTGATATTGTATAAATTGTAAATATGACCTTACAAACATGTTCAACAATGATTCAGTGAGTGAGAAATCCCATTTGAACCTTAGGAATAGTTTAGGATACGAATGTCATGACATTAGGGATATTCTAATTATATGATCCAGGTGCTGGTCCTGTACGTCCTATCGGTGGTTAAGTATACTGGCATGTGTTACAGTTACTTGACAGCTTGTGTGAGCAGCACCGTATAGTTACGTCTTGATTGGTAGCTTGTGTGAGTAGGCCCATTGATAGCTCGAGAGTGAGCATTATATGTGATATGTGATTGAGATAGCTTTCGTTGTATAAGTGGCACTTACGATGTGAGATTCCCAAGTATCCGATAGTATTCCTAATGGTTCAACGGCTATAACCAAGAGGTGGATGAGTATGAGATTGATACGAGTTGGTGCAGGTATGTATAGAAATTATACGAGTATTAAATGGAAGAGAAATGTGAATTACATATCTAACCTTGTGAATTAAAATGTGGTAGGTTGTTGGTTCAATATGAGACATGTTATGAGATGTTTAAATGTTTAATTTGTGTATATTTGGTAAGTTAAGTTTATTACTATACGAACTTACTAAGCTTTATAGCTTACTCTGTGTATTTTTCTATGTTTTATAGTGATCTCAAAGCTAGCTTGGATCCGGGGATTGTCAGAGACTTCATCACACTATCAAGCTATCATTTATTAATTTTGAGCTTATGTATATGGTTATATGGCATGTATAGGAACTTTGGTCATTTTGGTATATGTGTTGGTAATGAACTTTGTCAATTGAGTTGGCTTGTAAATGGTAAGTGTTTGGTTTGGTATATAGCCATGTGAGTTGGCTTATTTTGGTTGATTTGGTTGTGTAAATATTTGTGCAAATGATTATGTTGATGTGTGGTTGGAAATGGCTATATTCATACTTGTTGTGAATTGGTAGATTGAGATTAGTATGTTTGAGATTATAGGTACATTAGTGCATAATGGAATATGATCAATTAGATGGTTGAAGAATTGTTGAATTGGTATGAATTGAATGGATTGTTGTAATGCTTGGGTGATTTGTGATAGTTGGTATGGAAATGGTATAAATCATGCTTGGTTGAGGTTAATTGAATGCTTATTTAAGCTATGTTTTGGTGCCATTTGTTTTGGTATAGGTGTGTACAAGTTGGGTGGCAAGATGGCTTGGTAAATAGCCTATTTTTGTCTACACGGGCAGAGACACAGGCGTGTCTCAGCCGTGCGTGACACACAGTCAGGTGACACGGCTGTGTGTCCCTTGTAGCATTTAATGAAAACAAGTTAGTGAGTTACACGAGCTAGTTACATGGGCGTGTGATTGGCCGTGTGACACAAGTCAAAGAGTTACACGGGGTAAGACACGGGATATGTAACACCCCCAACTCGACCTAGAAGTCTAGACCGAATTCAGAATGCTACATTGATCATCGAAGTGATCGTGGAAAAGTTTTACAAACCAAGTTATCATATCTAATCGAATATTGATTTGCTTAAAAATCATTTAATAAAAATTACAGATTAGTTTAATAAATAGTCGAAAACTAATAAACGAGTAAAATTTAAAACAAAAACTGTACCACAATATTATAATTCTTCACATTTTCCATAACAGTGTAGTAACCGAAATAAACTTTCACGACCGTGACTGTCTGAGGCCTCCGCGTACTAAGTCCAGTAATAGAATCCAGGAAAGTAGCTGAAAGGAGAAATAGAAGAAGGGGTGAACTACACGAGCTCAGTGTGAAATTAAACTGACTATCTATAGAATCAGAAATAAAAAAGTAAGCAAAAAGTAGTATGTAGTTTGAAGACAGAACATACTTACAGCGCTATACAGATACAGTTTGTACACTCACAACGGAGGTACCGACAAATAACAATATTTAAAGCATGTTAAAAACACACTCAGACATTCAGTCACACATACCATTCAGTCACAGCAACGATGGTTCTCATTTAGTCACACAGTCACAGTAACAGTTCAGTTAGACAGTTACAATCAGACAGTCCAACACGAAGAACTATCAAACAGATAAACAAATTGTACTTACAGAATTAGATGGTAAACTCGAGACAGAAGTCTCAATAGATAGTAACGGTCCAAATGTATCAAATCACAATCAGTCACAAGTTCTATTCAGTCAGATCGATAGAATCAGAGTGTAACAATTTCACATAGGTACAAATGCCTTTCAGTTGAACAGTACAATCAAACAGTCGCAATCACAGAACAGTCAATAAGATGCATATGAATGCAGTTGAAATGCATAACCCACCCATCTAGCCAACACACCTCTCCATCCGTCCTTACACTAACTGAGGGGTTTAAAACACCCACCCATCCCTACACTTACAAGTTGTACTGAATGCGGCATATATTAGTATAATGCAGCTGAGCTGCCAGTCAATAAGCTTAAGAGCCTCTCAGTAAGTCCACGACCTTTAGGGTATTGGGACTATCAATAAGTAGATGAACTGCCAAATCAGTCAACAATAATACGCAGCAAAGCTGACGTATAAGTTGTATAGTGCCATGCGGTAAACCGCAGTATAGACGTGTAGTAGAACTGCCAGATTAGATAAGGGTACATATCATAGCTAACGGTAAACCGCTATACTAGTAAGTTGTAGCTGAGCTAAGATCAGTCAATGGTACGTAGTGTAGCTAACGTACATACTGTACGGTGCAGTGCGGTAATCCGTTGTACAGTCCAATTGCAGTAAAATTGCCAGTTGTAACACCCCTGACCCGACCCAAACGTTATGGTCGAATCTGGCGATGTCACATTAAAGAGATTGTTTCCAAAACGATTTTATTCATTTGAGAACATGTTCGATAGAAAATTTACTTGGTTAAAACTTAAGTTTGGGATTTAGATATTCAAGTTCATGTTAAGCCCAAAATGAAAGCTCATGTTTAAACAAAAACACCCATATGATAAAGTTATTTAAAAACCACGTTTAATTTGAGAAATTTATCTAAGTAAAAATAAAAAAAACTAGGCAGTCAAAACATTAATAAACCCTAAATACAGTCACATCGGAGACACAAGGCCTTATTACAACCCATTGAAAAACAAGTAATCAAAATAAAATAATTCGAAAACTATTTAAACTTTCTAAGTAGCTTGCAGTATGGCCATCTCTGAGTCCTCTCCCACGTCTAGCCGCCTACTGAGGGTTACCTGAAACATTAAATTTAAGGGTGTGAGTTGCGAAACTCAGTGTGTAACACCCTTGGCAATCAAATCAATTCAATATAAAAATATCACATTGGGCCTAAGCCCTACTCAATATCGGTGGCCTCTGGGTCTTAGCCCATGATAGCCTCGGTTGGGCCTGAGCCGACATTTAAATATCAAGATGTTCATGCCATATGCAGTTACCCATAACCAACCCTGTACACCCCCTTCTAACCCTACACTCTTGTGAGGAGATGCTCGACCCACCCATTCTTATACATCCGTTGTGACACCGGCTGCGGCACCACTTATTGTTGCAGTAGAGCTACTCGTGGCTTAAAAGCCTTCGTTGTAGCACCGGTTGCGCTACTACTTATCATTGCAGCAAAGCTGCTCATGGCTCAGAAGCCTTCGTTAGATCCACAGTCGTCAAGTGACCGTCCGACCCTCATATACACTTCCTCTAATCAAAACCCAGCCCACATGCAACATAATATCTCATGAATGCATTATCGTCACATACAACATACACCAGTCAAACTCATAACACATAGGGGTATTCTAGTCATTTCACTACCTAGGGTATTTTGGTAATTTCTACCCCATAAGAGTATCTCACTAACTCTACCCTTTGAGGCGTTATAATAATTCTACTCTACAGGGGCATTTTAGTAATTCTACCCTAGAGGGGTATTTTCGTAATTCTACCCTAGAGGGGTATTTTCGTAATTTCCTAAAGGTACAGATTTTAATTATGGATTTTTGGCCCATCAACAAGTCCTCGCAACTAAAGTGAACAGACACTATGCACCAGGTAGGATTTAAGAAAAGAGGAGGCGGGTTACTCTGACCGCTTAAGTACCAAGCTCTTCCTAGATCCAATCCTAGACATGCATACATCCATTGCCACACCTTAGCCTAACGACTTGTCCACGGACATGTTTAATTATTTAATTAAGTCTTATGTAAAATTTGAGAGATCAGAACTAGGCCTATAGTCCATTAAAAACCCTAGCATGCATTTCTACAATCCCATAAGGCCCACTAGGCCCAATCATATTCATAAAACCCATTAAGTCCCAAACATGCTTATGTAGCCCATTAGGCCCGATCACAATCCAATCATACATTCATGCATGTCAATTCATCATACAATTTCATATCACAACTTTGCCACTTTGGGCCCACAAGTTCGTCAGGCCCATTAGGGATTTTGGGATTTCGACTTTTGCTGATTTTCATATGTGTAGTGTATGTACACACCTGATTGACGACCCGCACTGTGACAGCCCGTTTTTGACCCTATTTGGAATAGCGGTTTCGGGACCACGAATCCGAGTCAAAAAATATTCGAATATTATTTTTCTGTGTTTTAATTGTGTGAATTTTGATGTGTTAAAGTTTCATGATTAATTTTGGGGATTTGGTGCTTAATGACTAAGAAAGGATTAATTTGCATCAAATAACTTATATGTATGCTATCATGAAAATGTTTAAGTGACATGTTTCTTTAATATAAAAGACTTGAATGGCAAATAAGCCATTTAAGAAATTGGTGTACGGTGGTGGGAGTTAGTAAATGTTATTATGTGCATGTTAATATTATAATATGAAAGGTGAATAAAAATAAATCAAAGAAAATGGGTGATAAAAACAAAGTAAGTGTATATATATATCTATGGATGAAATTGGCCTTTAGATAGTGGAAAGGGAATAAATTTATAAGGGTTAAATTAGTAATCCAATAAGTCTAATAATGGTTAAAGAAATAAAACATAAAATGCATGCATACATTTTCTTGTTTTTGCCGTTTTCATCAAGGGAAAAGAAAAGAAAAAGAACAAGGGCATTTGGCTTTGAAATGTTCTAATTAAGGTATGATTTTGATGTTATTTGTTGTAAATTTCGTGAATTTGAGTTGAAATACAAGCTCTAGTCATAGCCCATGAGAAAATTTTGAATTTGGTTGTGATATGTGCATTCGGCCATGGATGCTTGTGTTTCATTTATGGAATTTTTGATGTTTTGTATTGAGGGTTGATGATAGATGAGTTTGAGCTTGGTAAACTTGGATTTTTATGGTTTAAATGAGAGTTGCATTCGGCTAATGTGGTCTATTATAGGATTTTTTAAAAAAAAAATAGAAACCAATGCCTTAGTGTTAATCCATGCTTGTATGATTGCCGAAAAACCCCCTTAGTCAATGAATTGTGAAGTTGTTTGTAATTTGAGATGATTGAAGTTGTGAATTGAAATGAGGTTTTGCCAAATGTGTTTATTGGTGTGTAAAATAAGCATATTTGTAAATGAAGCCAATTCAGCCTAAGGATGTCTTGCATAAGTCCTTGTGGTTAAATATTTTATGAAATTGAAATTTAATTATCTATGTGCATAAATATAGAAAATTGGACTCAAGTGTATTTTTGTAATGGAAAATGTATATTAGATGTTAGAAGATAATGTTAGAAGGTTAAATTTGTTTATACCATTGCCGAATGTACTTGATATCAAGGCATGGTTTAGTCAAATTTATATTAAGAAGAATGGAGTTTAGATTGCCGTATATGTGTCAATGGGAAAGGAAAAATCGTTTTTGTTTGAATTAATCATGACCTTGTTAAATTAAGCTTTTGAATGAATGAAATTGAATGATGAATGGAAGGTTTGAAATGTGTAAGTGTAGGCATGACAAATGATATGCTTTTGATAACTTTTAAATGGCATCCGACTATGCTTGATAAATTGTGAAATCTATGTTAAATATTAAATTGGTGGTTAAAGTTACCGAATATGATTAATAATGAGTATGATTGTAGTACAATTGAGCTAAGTGTGGCTAGAAGGCCTATTTGATTTTCTTATTAAATCCGACTATATGTTGAATAATTACATGTTAACAGTAATAGGGCCGAATTGATAAAGTTCGTTTTGGTAGGGTGTTATAAGTACATTCGGCCTAAATATTGCTAGGATGAATGTGTATTTGGTTGTTGTTCATGAATACAGGATTTTAATGTAATTTGATATTGGGGATTAAGATGCCAAATGTGAAGATTGTAGGGATTAAACTAGCAAATTGACTAAATGTTTATTTGGGATTTAATTTTATAAATTAATGTTATTAAGTCTTGTATATGTGATATATAATTGAGTGAAAATAATTTGGTCAAATGATTGAACAAGTGATTTGTTTAATTTAGCTCAAGAACAAAGGGAAACAACTTCGGATAAGGGGAAAGTGAAAATAGTCGATTCGTAATTGTTCGACAACATCCGAGGTAAGTTTTAAGTAATTAAACACGCCTTGTATCTTGAATAATTGATGCTAATTGTATGAATGTTCATAACCGAATGTGAAAGTTGAGATGAAAGAAATATATATATAGAAATGTTTTATGGTCTAATGGTAAGCATGAAATTTAAGTAAGAGCTTAATATATGTGCTAAGGCCGAATGGCTAATTTGTGTAATAAAGATGAGACTTTGAGATGTACTAAGGCCGAATGGTAAGTGTGAAATGTAACTAGTTGATTGCTATGTGCAATGTTCGAATGATGCATTAATTTTCATGATATGTTTATATCATGTGGGAATTAGAAGTATATGTTCTAAGGCATGTGAAATTTAATGTATTTGGCTATTGTACTGTGACATTTGGGTCTATGACCTAGCAAGCTATAATCTGGTGTTTATTATTGGGCTTCTAGCCTAGCAGGCGTAAATGCCGGTGAATGAGTATCGGACCTAAAGGTCTAGTAGGCTTATGCTGGTGATAAGTTTGGGTTTATACCCAGCAGGCAAATTTCCAGTGAAATAATAAAAGTCTAAGATTATGAGATTTGTGTTATACGACATCTGAATTCGTTCGCTAAATGAAATTGTCCAGGTACGTATAAATCACTTGTGCATATGAGGATAATGTGAATTGAATTATGAAGGTGAAATGAAAAGTATATGAGAAGTGGTTGTGAATGTATATATATTCAGTTATGGTGGAATTATATGCATGGAAGTATATGTTGTATGTGTGATTATGATCATTCAAATTATGTGGATGTGGTACCTTAAATTTACTCTATTAAGTTGAATCAAAGAATGACATTAAGGTATTTAGATGATGTGATTATGCGAATTCGAATTTTAAAAGAATTGATAAGTCAATGAAAATGTGTACAATGTGGCTATGTATATTCGGCCAATTGATGATACATTTAGATTATGTTATATGCGATTAATGTGCTTAAATAAGTTAATTTGTTTAAATTACTTAATACTTACTAAGCTTAATTGCTTACTGTGAATATCTGTGTTCTATTCTATTTTATAGATCTTGGTTGGAAGCTATGAGCTCGGGATTTCAGGTCCAAAGTCATCCACACTATCGTCACTATTTTGGTACATTTGAAAGTTTATATTTTGAAAGATGTTATGTATAGGCTTAATCCTCTTTTGAAACAAGTTATATTTTGAAATTCTTCTAGCCATGCGAAAATGGCTTGCCTAATTGCTAAGTATGAATTTATGGTTTGATGAAATTATGTGGCTATTCATCTTGTAAATGTTCACTGTTGTTAACTTGACTTTGGTTACAAGTATTAACAATTGGATTCACAAGTATACGATGACCTTATATTCGGCTATGGTTTTAAGAAATTACCAAATGAATAGTATTAATTTTTGCATGATGTGTAATCGGCATTTAGCATATTCGTTCAATCAAATTTTAAATTCATAGTTTAATGATTTGTCTTTATTTTGTTTAGTATATAATTTGGCTATTGATATGTTGAAATGCTTAGTTTACGAGTGTGTTTAAGAAATGACTAGTCTGATCTGTCTTCTGATCTGTAATGCCTTGTAACCCTAATCTGGCGACGGATACGGGTTAGGGGTGTTACATGCACTACACTATCCTCAGCCTCAACCTACAACCAAAACTATTTTCGAATCAATTCTATACCTTAAACTACAACTTTATCAAATCCCGAAGCATTACCGTAACCTTACCATGTACCACCAGTTTTAATAGCCTCTATTTTGCTATTATTTCCGAATATCCTTAGATCTGCACCAATACACACATATTATCAACATCAAGTAACTCGTATTCCACATGAGTCACCCCTATCAACCACATTTACATTCGGCCACCTCTGAGACCAAAGTTGAGAGTGAGTACACTTACCACCCGCTAGAGATCTTTTCCACGCTTGGAATCCTAGAACCCTACCCCTTGTTAAAATAGGGTTAGTCGACAAGAAAAAGAAAAGTTTAGATAGCCCCTTAGGCTTTACCAAACGCACTAAAACGGTTAATTAGGCACTTAACGAAACTAATCTCCAAACCTGCGGTCTAGATCTCTATTGAGTGTGCAATTTGCTTTTAACCACTTGATTAAGGGTTGCAAATAACAAAAATAGGTTTGTGATGAAAGAAAACAAAATAAATTAGAAAGGGATATGAGTATTTGTCTTTCAAGGAATCAAGGGTGATATTCGGCTTTTGAGAGCAAAAAGAACTCAATGGAACTTCGGTAAAAGAAAATGAAAGGGAGAAGAGAATTCGGCAATGGAATGTTTTGGCAAAACAAAAGAACCCTTCAAGAGCATTCAGCACCTCCCTTAAATAGCCAAAAGCCAAATCTAGCTCCTCCCATAGTCCCAATCGGCTCTATCACATCTGCACCTCAATCTCCTATCTTTTCTCTCCATTATGCCCACCTTAAATTTCTCTCCTGAACACTCCCTTCTAGAGTCCACTCCAGCGCCACTACCTCCCTTTCATGATGCAAAAATAAAGTCCCAAAATTCACCACTCTTAAGCCTCGAACCTTGGACCTCCTACCCTAAAAATAACGCCACCTTATAGCTCCCCAAGTGGCGCCACCTTGCCACTGAGCCACCCACTTGTGTCCTATTTTCCCTTTAATTTGCTTAAGAGGCCTAATACCTGAGACTAGGGTTCCACTAAGGCAAAAATTAAATTTTTCCAGAGCCCTGGATCGAGCCCAGGACTTTTCCCACACTACCAATCCACCTAATTTCTAAATAACACGGTGGTCATGTATCCACTACGCTACCGCTGCGCACTCTGATCTAAATAATTTTAATACACACCCAATACATCCACCTATCACAAATATTCTCAAACACACACATAATAAGTACCAAATTTCGATTCAAACATTTACAAAGCCATAACACTTCCATGGCCACTACTGCGGCCTCTTGCACCTCTTCTAGCGCTCATCATTAGGTACGTATTTCTTGATTAGAAATTTTATGAAATTTTAGTTCATAGTTCCACTGTTTAAAGCTTATGTCTTATGCAATTAATAATTTAAAAGTTATTTCGTCGTCGCAAATCCACTACAGGCTTAAGTTTCCTACGGGTTTTAGTCTCTAAAAACCTATTGTTTAAAGTATCCCAATATCTAAATATAGTTCAGAAATTTAAACAAGTATAATAACAAAAAAACTTACTTGGCTCGACGTCGAGGGCTCCGTGAACCACATTTCAAGAATCCTGCAAAAACTTTTTAATCTACTTATATTAAAACCCAAAATCTAAGGCCCATTTCACAGCCCGAGCTTTGCAACCGGGCTCTGATACCACTAAATGTAACACCCTCGACCCGGCCCAGACGTTATGGCTGAATCTGGCGATGTCACATCAAAGAGATTGTTTCCAAAACGATTTTATTCATTTGAGAACATGTTCGATAGAAAATTTACTTGGTTAAAACTTAAGTTTGGGATTTAGAGATTCAAGTTCATGTTAAGCCCAAAATGAAAGCCCATGTTTAAACAAAAACCCCCATATGATAAAGTTATTTAAAAACCACGTTTAATTTGAGAAATTTATCTAAGTAAAAATAAAAAAAAACTAGGCAGTCAAAACATTAATAAACCCTAAATACAGTCACATCGGAGACACAAGGCCTTATTACAACCCATTGAAAAACAAGTAATTAAAATAAAATAATTCGAAAACTATTTAAACTTTCTAAGTAGCTTGCAGTGTGGCCATCTCCGAGTCCTCTCCCACGTCGAGCCGCCTACTGAGGGTTACCTGAAACATTAAATTTAAGGGTGTGAGTTGCGAAACTCAGTGTGTACAACCTTTGGCAATCAAATCAATTCAATATACAAATATCACATTGGGCCTAAGCCCTACTCAATATCGGTGGCCTCTAGGTCTTAGCCCATGATAGCCTCGGTTGGGCCCGAGCCCACATTTAAATATCAAGATGTTCATGCCATATGCAGTTACCCATAACCAACCCTGTACACCCCCTTCTAACCCTACTCTCTTGTGAGGAGATGCTCGACCCACCCATCCTTATATACCCGTTGTGACACTAGTTGCAGCACCACTCATTGTTGCAGCAGAGCTATTCGTGGCTCAAAAGCCTTCGTTGTAGCACTGGTTGCGGCACTACTTATTGTTGCAGCAGAGTTGCTCGTGGCTCAGAAGCCTTCGTTGGATCCACAGTCGTCAAGGGACCGTATGACCCTCATATACACTTCCTCCAATCAAAACCCAGCCCACATGCAACATAATATCTCATGAATGCATCATCGTCACATACAACACACACCAGTCAAACTCATAACACATAGGGGTATTCTAATCATTTCACTACCTAGGGGTACTGTGGTAATTTCTACCCCACAAGAGTGTCTCGCTAACTCTACCCTTTGAGGCATTATAATAATTCTACTCTACAGGGGCATTTTAGTAATTCTACCCCAAAGGGGTATTTTTGTAATTTCTTAAAGGTACAGATTTTAATTATGGATTTTTCGCCCATCAACAAGTCCTCGCGACTAAAGTGAACAGACACTATGCACCAGGTAGGATTCAAGAGAAGAGGAGGTGGGTCACTCGGACCGCTTAAGTACCAAGCTCTTCCTAGATCCAATCCTAGACATGCACACATCCATTGCCACACCTTAGTCTAACGACTTGTCCACGAACATGTTTAATTATTTAATTAAGCCTTATGTTAAATTTGAGAGATCAGAACTAGGTCTATAATCCATTAAAGCCCCTAGCATGCATTTCTACAATCCCATAAGGCCCACTAGGCCCAATCATATTCATAAAACCCATTAAGTTCCAAACATGCTTATGTAGTCCATTAGGCCCGATCATAATCCAATCATACATTCGTGCATGTTAATTCATCATACAATTTCATATCACAACTTTGCCACTTTGGGCCCACATGTTCTTCCGGCCCATTCGGGATTTCGAGATTTTGGCTTTCGTCGATTTTCGTGTGTGTACTGTATGTACACACCTGATTGACGACCCACATTACACTATCCTCAGCCTCGACCTACAACCAAAACCATCTACGAATCAATTCTATACCTTAAACTACAACATTATCAAATCCCGAAGCCTTACCGTAACCTTACCGTGTACCACCAGTTTTAATAGCCTCTCTTTCGCTATTATTTCCGAATATCCTTAGATCTGTACCAATACACACATATTATCAACATCAAGTGACTCGTATTCCAAACAAGTCACCCCTATCAACCACATTTACATTCGGTCACCTATGAAACCAAAGTTAAGAGTGAGTACACTTACCACCCGCTAGAGATCTTTTCCACGCTTGGAATCCTAGAACCCTACCCCTTGTTAAAACAGGGTTAATCGAAAAGAAAAAGAAAAGTTTAGGTAGCCCCTTCGGCTTTACCAAACGCACTAAAACAATTAACTAGGCACTTACCGAAACTAATCTCCAAACTTGCGGTTTAGATCTCTACTGAGTGTGCAATCGACTTTTAACCACTTGATCAAGGGTTGCAAATAACAAAAATAGGTTTGTGATGAAAGAAAACAAAAGAAATCGGCAAGGGATATGAGTATTCAGCTTTTAGAGATGGTATTCGGCTTTCAAGGAATCAAGGGTGATATTCAGATTTTGAGAGAAAAAAGAACTCAATGGAATTTCGGTAAAAGAAAATGAAAGGGAGAAGAGAATTCAGCAATGGAATGTTTTGGCAAAACAAAAGAACCCTTCAAGAGCATTCGACACCTCCCTTAAATAGCCAAAAGCTGAAACTAGCTCCTCCCACAGTCCCAATCGGCTCCATCACATCCACACCTCAATCTCCTATCTTTTCTCTCCATTATCCTCACCTTAAATTTCTCTCCTGAACACTCCCTTCCAGAGTCCACTCCAACGCCACTACCTCCCTTTCATGATGCAAAAATAAAGTCCCAAAATTCACTACTCTTAAGCCTCGAACCTTGGACCTCTTACGCTAATAATAACGCCACCTTATAGCTCCCTAAGTGGCACCATCTTGGCACTGAGCCACAGGCTCACTTGTGTCCTATTTTCCCTTTAATTTGCTTAAGAGGCCTAATACCTGAGACTAGGGTTCCACTAAGGCAAAAATTAAATTTTTGCTAAAGCCCTAGATCGAGCCCAGGACTTTTCCCACACTACCAATCCTTCCTAATTCACTTATATATTAAACTAAACATGAAATTTTAAAATTGTCACGCGCATCTAAATTATTTAAGCAGCCTTCTAACCAATCCCAAACTCAAGGCCCAATACTTCTAGGCCTAAAATTCAGGGTGTTACACCAGTTCAGTTCAGTATCAATCTTCTTTCTCTTCAAAACCCCACCAAAAGTGCTTTATGCATATGTATGTATGAGTGCAGACAAACAATCAGAACGGAACAACGATTTCAGATAGTCATTCAAAAGCAGTCATTCACATCCAGTCAGTCAGTATCAGAGAGATGTATAGTCACTTACCCAGATTCAGGTTTGCAGCAAAGTACTCTCACATAACAATGATACTCACATTCAGTCAGTCAATTTTTGAATCAATCATCAATCAAAAACATCTCTTAGGCAGAGTACACGATCACAGATTTTAAGGGGAGGATACCCCCTCTCAGCTTAGCCCATATTCGGAATACAAGGAGCCACGATTACACTTAAACTAACCTAAAGTCCAAAATTGGCGAGATAGGACCACACTCCTATATGAGGGTCCAAACACTGGTGTGAAGGGTAGCACACTGCCGTGTGATAGAGGCACACACCCGTGTGAAGCAGGGGCACAACCATGTGAACAGGTTGTGTAACTCACTGTCCAAATTCGCTAAAATGAAGTGTAGGGCAGACACAACCGTGTGAGAATTTCAAACACCCGTGTGCCATCAGAGATGGCCATATGTTTCAAAACACAGACCCGTATAGGATCCCTAAATCCTCAAATCAGCCACAGGGCCGTGTGGCCAGGTCGTGCGACTCCCAATCACTGAATCCCTAATTCCCAAACCCATACATTCGTATGCCCAAGGGATACGGCCATGTGAATTCTGAAAAAATCCCTAAATCGGCCACATAGCTATGTGGCTCCCAAATTTAGCAGGAAACCCTAATGCACAATTCCACACGGCCATGTGAGTCGACAGACACCCGTCTGGCCGTTAGAAAAACCTCCCTAAAATAGCTTCGAAACCATCGTTTCAGCCACCAAAATAGCCCCCAATCCTCGATGGTTCGGTAATACACCAAAATTGACGAATTTTAAGCACAGTACAGTTAAACCACATAAAAAATAATGGGTTTGTGAATCCCTAATCGACATCATCAGCTTTTCAGAGATTTGAAAACATAATCACAAATAAAATAGAAGAATGTTTAAATCCACACCTGTTTTTGGAATTAGGATAGGTGATGGAGGAGCGACAATCCATAATCTGTAGATAAACCGTTATCGAGAATTATTTTAAAACAGATGAGAATCAAAATGTGAAGGAAAAAGAAGAGAGTGGAGGAGGGGAGAACGTGATTTAGGAAAATAAAAAACAATCTCTAAATAAAATAAAATAAAATAAAATAAAATAAAATATTATTATTAAATAATAACTAATTAAAGCCAATCAGAATAAAAAGTTTCCAAAATACACACATAAGACTCGAACCCACAACCTTGAGGTTTGCTAACACTCCACTTAACCACCAGACCAACAAGCCCATTCTTGTCACTAAAATAAACAACTTAACTCATATGTGCATCCTCCTTGCTGTCCCTATGCACAGAGCACAAAACTTCTAGGCCCAAAATTTAGGGCGTTACAAGCTGAGACATGACCATATGTTCTCATTTCAAATGTCTACATGGCTTGTAACACGGGCATGCCTTTTGGCCGTGTGAGACACACGACTTAGCCACATGAGCGTGTGTCCCCTGTATGTGAAAATTTTTAAAATTTTGCTAAATTTTTTTAAGTTATCGGTTTAGTCCCGAACCACTCTTAAAGCATATATGAATGTTTTTTAGTTATAATTACATAAAATCAAAAAATGTATGTGAATTATATATTTATTTATGTAATAAGTCTGTACTACTCCGTAACCCTATTCCGGTGTTGAATACAGGTGAGGGGTGTTACATTTATTGGTATCAGAGTTATGATTTAGTTAATTTTTGGACTAAAATAGCGAGTGAGAGTCTGGCTATTCATGCCATATATAACCTGTGATAGTGTGAACTCTCCTGACAGTTTTAAATTGTGTTTTCCTATAGTAAATGGATCCAATCGACCTGTAGCTGATTATGTTGAAAGTAATGCGCCAGCCTCCATTCACGAAGTAGCACAATTTGAGTCAAGACCCGTATCGGGTAGTCAAAGAGGAGAGGCCAAAGAAGCCTTCTTCCAGATAATGAACGATCAGTTTACGAAGTTTGTATGAACAAATTTGGCAGCTCAAAAACCTCTACCCCCACCTAATCCCCAACCGGTTCTCGTAACTCCTCAAGGTGTGGAACTTTTACAATTGAATAAGCCACCAGTTGATAAGATTCAAAAATATGGGGCTAAAGAGTTTAGAGCTACTATTGATGATGATCCTGAGAGAGTTGAGTTTTGGTTAGAAAATACAATCAGAGTATTTGCTGAATTATCTTACACGCTAGAGGAATGTGTGAAATGCGCTGTATCACTTTTGAGAGATGCTGTGTATCAGTGGTGGAATACTTAGTATCTATAGTACCGAGAGAAAGGGTCACCTGGGAATTCTTTCAAGTTGAGTTCAGAAAGAAATATATTAGTCAGCGATTTATTGACCATAAGCGTAATGAGTTTCTAGAATTAAAACAGGGATGTATGTATATGGCTGAATACGAGCGAGAGTTTGTGAGACTTAGTAAGTATGCTCGGGAATGTGTTTCCACTGAGGCAATCATGTGTAAAGATTTGAAGATGGGTTAAACAAGGATATCATATTGTTAGTGGAGATTCTTGAATTGAAGGAATTCATGGTATTGGTTGACCGAGCTTGCAAAGCCGATGAGCTTAGCAAAGAAAAGAGAAAAGTTGATTCTGAAGCTAGCAATTCAAGAAAGAGATCGATGAGTAAACCTTATCACTCTTCGTCAAAGAAATCATGAGATTCGTATAACCGTTTGACTGCTTCGTTGGGATATTCCAATAGGGATCGTGGGAAGTAACACTCAAGTTCTAAAGCTTAAGTTACTTTAGTGTCAAGTGTGGGTACTGTGAGAAACAATAGACTTGAATGTCAACGATGCGGAAGACAACATCCTGATGAATGTAAAATGAATGATCGAGGTTGTTTCAAATGTGGTTTGTCAAATCACTTTATTAGAGATTGTCCCGAGTTAGCTGAGAAAGATATATTTCAGAATACAAGACCGAGTAACACATCTGCTATAGGAAGACCACCCAGAAATGCGAGAAATATGACTAGTAGCAAAGGAGTGACAAATGACTCTACTGTGAGATCTGAGGCTAGAGCACCTACCAGAGCTTACGCTATTCGCGCTCGTGAAGATGCGTCATCACCAGATGTTATCACCTGTACATTTTCTCTATATGACACTAATGTGATTGCTTTGATTTATCCTGGATTGACTCATTCATTTATTTGTATAAATTTAGTGTCTAGTAAGAATTTGCCTATTGAGTCTACTGAATTTGTGATTAAAGTATCGAAGCCCTTAGACAAGTATGTCCTGGTTGAGAAAGTTTCCAAGAACTGTCCTTTAATGACTCGAGGTTACTGTTTTTCGGCTAATTTGGTGCTATTATCGTTTGATGAATTTGATGTAGTTCTGGGTATGGATTGGTTGACGCTGCATGATGCTGTTGTGAATTGTAGACGAAAAATTATTGAATTGAAATGTTAGAATAATGAAATTCTTCAAATTGAATAAGATGAGTTGAGTGGATTACTTGTTGTGATATCCATGATGCTAGCTCAGAAACATGTGAGAAAAGGTTCTGATGCAATCCTTACTTTTGAATCAAAAATTGAATCAGTACCAGTTGTTTGTGAATATCCAGATGTGTTTCCAGAAGAGTTACCAGGGTTACCGCTGATTAGAGAGGTTAAATTTACTATTGAATTAGTACCAGGAACTTCACCGATATCGATAGCTCCGTATAGAATGGCTCCGACAGAGTTGAAAGAGTTGAAAGCTCAGTTGCAAAAGTTAAAACAGATAGAGAATTTGCACGACCTAGTTTTTCGCCTTGGGGTGCACCATTATTGTTTGTAAAGAAGAAAGACAAATCAATGAGAATGTGTATTGATTATTGACAGCTCAATAAAGTTACAATCAAGAATAAGTATCCTCTGCTGCAAAACGATGATTTGTTTGATCAGTTGAAAGGAGCAACAGTATTTTCGAAGATTGACCTGAGATCAGGCTATTATCAGTTGTGAGTTAAAGATACGAATGTGCCTAAAACTGCATTCAGAACAAGGTACGAGCATTATGAATTTCTTATTATGCCATTCAGATTAACTAATGCTCCTGTAATTTTTATGGATTTGATGAATTGAATCTTTAGACCGTATTTAGATAGATTTGTTGTTGTATTCATTGATGATATTCTGATCTATTCACGAGATGAGTCTAAACATGCCGAGCATAATTTATACATATTTTTACCCCATGCTTAGCATAATTTTGGATGAATTATCCCTTAAATTGTGGAATTTCATGCTCTTAATCCTTTAAATTCATGTTTTCTACTTAGGCGACCATAGGAGAGTGAAAAGAACGAGAAACGGGCCAAAAACGAAGAAAATGGTCCAAAGTAAGAGATCAACATGGCCTGGAGTTCCTCACACGGGTGAACCACATGCCCGTGCCACATTAATAGGCTTGAACACGGCTTGGGCTCGGTTCACACAGGCGTGCCACACGGACGTGTCCCTGTCGTAATGAGTTTCAATTTCAGGCGGAAAAACCTACTTAGAGGCTAAGAAAGACACTCCAAACTCTATATAAAGACCCTAGGAGGCGACTATAAGGGTGTACAGTGTCCCCACCAAGACTCAGAGTAGAGGACAGGGATTTACTCGAAGAAAGCTGATTGATCCATCTCAGAAGCAGGGATCTACATCGAGACTGAGGATTTCCCTTCAATCCTTTCAGGGGTTTTAGGTTTTCTTTATGTTTTGTTATTTTCTTTACTCTGAGAAGTATTCTTTTATAAACATGGACTAAATCCCCAAATACCTGAGGGGGATGAAACCTAAGACGATCTTGTTATTGTTATCTGAACTATATGATAAATATTTGATTTATTCTTAATTGTGTTTTTAAGTCTTGAGTTGATATTTCAGGATATTAATTCAAGTTGAATGTGCTTATTTAGAGGAGCAAAAGTCCCTGTTTAATAGTAGATCCAACACAATTAAGCAGAGTTGATCGCAATCCTAGACATAGGACGACGAAAATCTGTCGGATTAGAGTCAAATCTAATAGGGGGATCCATAGATCGAGTTAATACAAAACTAGGGGTTTTAATTAGAAAGAGATTTTAACTAATCAACCTAGGGTTAGTTGTTCTTATTCTCGACAGAGATATTAACATAATTTAGGGATCTCTACGGATCAAGTCAAATTAAGAAATCGTCTAGTTCAGGGTTAAATAACAAGTGAAGTCTAGGTGGATTCTTCTTTAGGTATTGCCTTTGTCAATTAAGTTTTCCTAAAGTAATTTCCCAATTTACTCTTTGTCGTGTCTTTAGTTAGGTAGAATTTTAGTTTACCAACAAAACCCTCTTTATTTTTAGGCTAGATAATAGGAAGAAAGTCATTACTAGTACTTTTAGTTCCTTGGATTTGATATTCTGGTCTTGCCATTAATTATACTACTACTCGATAGGTGCGCTTGCCTTTTATCGTGATAATAGTTAGTTTCCAGGTACGATTATTATTACTTCATCGAAATTAAGATCAATAAACCATTATTGCTTCAGCAAATTTGTGAAGCTCAAAAGTTTGACACCGAGTTACAAGCTAAAAGAGTACAGTGTGAGTTGACTAGTGATTCAGACTATCAGATTGGATCTGATGATTGTTTAATGTTTCGAGGTAGAATTTGCATACCAAAGAATCTTGAGTTTATTCAGAAAATCTTACATTCAGCACACAGTAGTTGTTTATCTGTGCATCTGGGGAGTACTAAAATGTATAATGATTTGAAACAGTTATACTAATGGTTGGGCATGAAACAAGACATTTCAGAGTTTGTGTCGAGATGCTTGATTTGTTAGCAAGTCAAAGCCGAACATCAAGTGCCTTCGAGATTGTTACAACCAGTGATGATGCCAAAGTGGAAATGGGATAGAATTCCAATGGATTTCGTATTAGGTTTGCCCTTATCTACAAAAAAGAAAGATGCCATTTAGGTTGTCGTTGATCAACTAACGAAGTCTGCACATTTTATTTCGGTACATATAGACTATTCACTTGATAGATTGGCTAAGTTGTACATTTATGAGATCGTTAGATTTCGCGGGGTGCCAGTTCCGATTATTTTGGACAGAGATCCAAACTTTATGTCGCGATTTTGGAAGAAATTGCAAGAAGCTTTGGGGTACACGGTTCCATTTTAGTTGTAACACCCCTTACTCGTATTCCACGCCAGAATAGGGTACAAGGTATTATTGAGTTTAAACACACATGAACAAGCAAAATCGAGTCATGAATTTTCGTTCAAATTTAAAACTTTTCAATTTTCATCTCAAAGTCCCTTATATGGGCTTACAAGGCCCAAAACATACATTGGTAATGGTTCAACACTAAACTGAGAACTTTTGAAACTTTTTGAGACACTAATAAAATTTCCATATTTTGGAGAGTTACACGCCCATATGGGCAGGCCGTGTGGTCTCACATGCCCGTGTGGCTCAAGACACGCCCGTGCCCTCCATTTGTGTAACTCTCGATTTATGACGTCATCAAACATTTAGGGACACACGGCCAAGTCACACACCTGTTTGCTAGGTCGTGTCCTCCATACGGTTGAGACACACGGTCGTGTCTCTGCCCCTGTGGCCAGCACTTAGGCTATTTTCCAAGCCCTTTTTGCTGCCCTTAATTCTTTACATTCTTGTACATTTCATAAACATATATAATACCCTCAAATATTATCAATTTAATCATCCAATGTAACGCCCCTCACCCGTAACCGTCTCCGAACACGGGTACGAGGCATTACCAAACATACACTCGCACAATCATTCGATGTCGACACATATATTTCACGTAAAATTTAAAACTTTTTCATTTATACACATAACATTCACATTATGGGCCTACGAGGCCCAAACGATACATTGGGTATGATCCGGGACCAAACCGAAACTTTTCTAACATTTATAAAAATTTGACTCAAAACAGTGTCACACGCCCGTGTGACTTAGGACACGCCCGTGTGGGAAGGCCGTGTCCCAGCCCATGTTAAAAACATCAAGCATTATATTTGTGACGTCAGCATAACATTAAGGGCACATGGCCAAGTCACACACCCGTGTGCTAGGCCGTGTCCTCCACACCGTTGAGACACATGGCCGTGTCTCTATTCGTGTGGCCAACACTTAGGCTATTTTCCAAGCCCTTTTTGTTGCTCTTAACTCTTCACACCCATATACCATTCATAGACACATATCATACCCTTAATTATTCCTATATTAACCATCAAACACATGTAATATATCAACTACATCAAAGCATTTCTACATATAAGCAGAAATTAGGCTTACAAACCCATAATTATTACGAGCCATATCTCATGGCTATATACAATGAAGCAACACAAGCTAATACATTTGGCCAATTCACTATAATACATACCACTGATAACTAAACCTCTATACATGCCACTCACTTGAAAGTAAATAAGAATGGTTATTACACCATCTTGACAGATTAATAGTGTGATGCTGCCTCCGACGGTCTCCAACCTTGAGCCAACCTAACAAAACTAAGAGAAATGAAAAGGAGGGTGTAAGCTTTATAGCTTAGTAAGTTGGCATATAATAATAAGGAATTTAATTAATAAGATATTTCCATTCCTCAAGGAGTTTCTTAAGAAATAAAATCAGTATACACATGTTTCCACTTTTTACTCATGTTCAGCTTAAGCTAAATTCCTAAGTCACAGTCGCTAAATTAATTAAATCTTAAGCTACAGAACTTGAAATTAAGTTTTGTCAATTTTCTCTAAAACTAGACTCATATGTCTTCTTGCCATAAAATTTTTAGAATTTTTGGTTTGGTCAATTAGTACAATTTATTCATTAAAGTTCCCCTGTTTCACTATTCGACGGTTCTGACCTCTCTCCACTAAAAATTGATTATCTCATTATAAAAAATTCAGATAATGTTTTTTTTTATTTCTCTTGAAAGAAGATTCATCAAGGATTTTAAGCATATTAATTGCACACTATAAAAATTTTATACAATTTTTAGTGATTTTTCAAAGTTGGAACAGGGGATTCTGAAATCCATCTAACCCTGTCTCACAACAATATAGATATCTCAGAAATAGAGAAAATAATTTACTTACTCTACTTCTTTTATATGAAAGTAGACTCAATGGGCTTTAATTTCATATCTAATTTGACTTCTAATTCAATTCCTACCATTTTTTGTGATTTTTTAAAATCACAACACTGCTGTTGTCCAGATCTGTTTTATTTTTCATTTTCACTCTTTCATGCTTTCATTGTAACAGCTAAAATTGTAGCACTTACCTCTTATCAAACTTGCCATATTTCGATCATATAATAAACATATTGCTCATAATTTACATATACATACATGCACTTTTTCATAACTTCATATCCACAATTACACATGTAAATGCATAAATGCATAAAACAATTCATACATTATTTCATCACATCAGATGGTCATTATCACTTTCTATAGCACTTTATTATATCGTTTCACTACCCGTTGAACCATGAGGAATTCTAAAGGATACTCGAAAAAAGGCACAAAAGTGCCACACATATGTTGTAGCCAAAGCTACCATTGAAATGTAGCCGAAGCTACCACTGATATGCTCACTATCGAGCTATTCACGGGCCTGTTCACACAAGTTGACAGTGTATTTGATACTACTCAGTGCTGCTCACACAAGATGACAGGTATCCGCAACAAATGCAGGATTACCTAGCCACTGGTAGTCAAACTAGACCAGCACCCGTAATCACATAAACAATCGATACGGTCAATGGAATCCTAGTGACATGTCACTCGTATCCTATTCGATTCCTAAGGTTCAATCGGGCTTTTTTTCGCACTCATCGAAACTTGCCAATAAACACTTAACCACATATCTCATAACAATAACTAATTTACAATTTCACATAATAATCATAATTCATGAAAATCACTTTGAACACAAAGTTTCAATCATATACAACAATAGCATTGCACTATTATTAATACACCAACTTACCTCTAATGCTAAAGCGGCTCTTATTTTCGACTTAGCCTATAATCTCGATCTAAGCCCGAATTTTATGTTTTCTTGATCTAACATATCAAATAACACTAATTTAATGATCAAATTATTCAAATTAGTCAAAAAATATAATTTGAATGCCCCTAAAATTTGTCAAAATTACACTTTTGCCCCTAGGGTCGTAAATAAATTTTTATTCAATTTTCTTGTATTTTGGACTTAGCTGAATCATTTTCATAACTATGGCAGTCCACAATTCTCACTAATTCACACACTTATGACCAATTTTATAACTTCTACGATTTAGTCCTTTCGGACGTTTTCGTCAAAAATCACTTAGTAAAAACCGTTTCTCTAACCATAGACATGCATAATCTACCATAATTCATCAAAATGCATAATTATTTAACATGGATCAATTTTTAAACATAAACCCTAGCTCAAAATAATGGTAGAAATAGGTAGATTATGATGCAAGGATTTCAAAAATATGAAAAACATTAAAAACGAGGCTCGAAATCACTTACTATGGAGCTTAGAAAGCTTGAAAACCCTAGCCATGGCTTCGTCCATGGTGTATTCAGCCAAAACAAGAAGAATATGGATACTTTTGGCTTTTATTTTGTGTTTTAATTCATTTAATGGCCAAATGACCAAATTGCCCTTCACTTAAAACTTTGATATTTTTACCCTTCCATGTCCATTTTTGTCCAAATTTTTAGAATTTGGTCAAATTGCTATCTAAGGACCTGTAATTAATATTCCAATTCAATTTCATGCTAAAAGCTTCTAGAACTCAACTTTTACAACTTATTCAATTTAATCCTTAAAATCAAATTGAACACTTTTAACATAAAATTTCTTCACGAAATTTTCACACGAGCATATAAACATACCATAGACCTTATTATAATCATAAAATAATTATTTCTACTTCAAATTTTTAGTCTCGAAACCACTATTCCAACTAGGCCCTAATTTGGGATGTTACATCAAACACATATAATATATATATATATTCACTAACCATTCATGATAAACATACATGGTCATATCAAAACATTTCCACATGCATACATATGTAGGCTTACATATTCTTAGCCAATATGAGCCATATCTCATGGCTATATACAATGTAGCAATATAAGCCAATACATTTGGCCAATTCACAAGACTACTTATCACTAATAGCTAAGTCTCTATACATGCCACTCACTCATACGCACTTAAAATTTATCCTTACTTCGAATCGACAATTTGATAGTGTGACGCAGCCTCTAATGATCTCTAACCCCGAGCCAACTTGACAACACTAAGAGAAGTGGAAAGGAGAGAGTAAGCTTCATAGCTTAGTGAGTTGGCATGTAAATAATAAGAAAATAACTAATATGATTTTTCTAATCCTCACAATGTATTTTTAAGAAAATACAAACACTATTTCACATGTTTCTACTTTTTATTCATGTTCATGTTAGGCTGTC
Organism: Gossypium stocksii; assembly: GCA_020496765.1. NCBI lineage: Eukaryota > Viridiplantae > Streptophyta > Magnoliopsida > Malvales > Malvaceae > Gossypium > Gossypium stocksii. The sequence goes on from CM035630.1 coordinate 35,677,160, forward strand.
TTCCCGAGTCACAGTCACTAAATTAATTATATCTTAAGCTACAAAACTCCAAATTAAGTTCCATAAATTTTCCCTCAAACTAGACTCATATATCTTCTTTCCATAAAATTTTTAGAATTTTTTATTTTTCCAATAAGTACATTTTATTCTTTAAAATCTCCCCTATTTCACTATCTGGAAGTTCTGACCTCTCTTCACTAAAAATTGATTATCTCATTTTACAGAATTCGGATAATATTTCTGTTTATTTCTGTTGAAAGTAGACTTATTGATAAATTTGAAATTTAATAATCTATATTATACACCATAAACATTTTTATACAATTTTTTGTGATTTTCCAAAGTTGAAACAGGGGATTTTTGAAATCATTTTGCCCTGTTCAAAAAAATTTAAATATCTCATAATATAAAATTCTTTTGCTTACTCTGTTTCTTTTATAAGAAAATAGACTTAATAATATTTCATTTCATATCTCATCCAGCCTCTAATTCAATTCACACCATTTTTGGTGATTTTTCAAAATCATGTAACTGCTACTGTCCAACACTGTTTGACAGCTAATTTCACTCTTTCCTGGTTTCATTATTTGAACTTCTTTTTAAACATTGATATTATCAATCAAATTTGTCACATTCTCATACATGATGGATATAGACCTATATTCACAAGGTCGTCCTCATATGTGTAACTTACTCATGCTTTTTCTTATCGATAATTCACATTATACCGGGCTCATTTCTCGTAATTTCTCATGTATACGTGTATCACTCATCAAATAACTTTAGTCTTTCTCATCTTTAACATCAAGTTTAATTCTTTTCCCGTTGAATCACTTAGAATACTGAAGGATACTTAGAAATGTCATTCACATTATAGGATGCCAATGCCATATCCCAGATATGGTCTTACATGGGATCATAAATCGGTGCCAATGCCATATCCCAGATATGGTCTTACGTGGGACCTCACATCGATGCCAACGCCATATCCCAGACATGGTCTTACATGGGATCTCATCTTGATGCTAATGCTATGTCCCAGACATGGTCTTATATGGGATCATTAACTAATACCGATGCCATGTCCCAGACATGGTCTTATACGGAATCACTTTTAGATGCCAACACCATGTCCCAGACATGGTCTTACAAGGGACCACATGTCGTTGCCAATGCCATGTCCCAGACATGGTCTTACATGGGATCTCAATTCGATGCCGATGCCATGTCACAGACATGGTCTTATATGGGACCTCCTTAGTCTCATATCATGACAATTGTATCCTTCGTATTCTTAAATTTCAACCGAGATTCTCTTACTTGTAAGAGCTTAGTCAATATACACTTAATCACATATCTTATGGTGGTAACTAAGCTCACAATTTAACATAATAACCATAATCATAAAAAGCACTTTTAAACACAATTTCAATTCATCCTCATGTCATCATGTATCATAGACCTATTTTTCAATCAATTCTTATACATAGCACCTTAAACATATAATTCAACATAATCGAATTATTATACCAATTTAGGATTCAAACATAAACTACAACAATATTGCATTATTATTATCACACCAACTTACCTTGGACACGAAAGTGGCTAATTTTTTTGATTTGGTCCATAACCTCGATCTTCCCCGATCTAATCCCGAATCTCATTTTCCATGGTCTATAATATCAAAATTAGCTCATTTATCAGTCGCATTATTCAATATGACCCAAAAATCATATTATGGCAAATTTATGCTTTTGCCCCTAAACTTTATCAAAATTACACTTTTGCCCCTAGGCTCGTAAAATGATTTTCACTCAATTTCCATGCATTTTACGTCTAGCTGAACCATTTTCATAACTATAGTAATCCAAAATTCTCACTAAAACACACTTTATTTCACATTTTATTACTTTTATGATTTAGTCCTTTCTAGACGTTTTCATCGAAAACCACCTAGTAAAACTTGTTCCTCTCATCATAGACATGTATAATCTACTATGAACTATCAAAAAAATACAATTATTCAACATAGGTGAATTTTTAAACTCAAACCCTTGCTCAAATTAATGATAGAAATAGCTAAACCGAGTTACAGGAATCTAAAAAATGTAAAGAACATTAAAAACGAGGCTAGGATGCACTTACTATTGAGATTAAAAGCTTGAAAACCCTAGCCATGGTGTCCATAGCAATATTCGGCCCTTCCATGAAGAAGATGGACACATTTTGGCCTATTTTCCCTTTTTATTTCTTTTAATTTCTAAATGACTAAATGCCCTTCATTAAAACCTTTAGTATTTTATCCTTCCATGTCCATTTTGTCCACCTTTATAAATATTGGTCTAATTGCCATTTAAGGACCTCTAATTTAAAAACCAATTTCAAATAGGTACCTTAGCTTCTAGAACTCACATTTTTCACTTATTTCAATTTAGTCCTAATTATCAAATTGGACACCCAATCGATAAAATTTCCTAACAAATTTTTCACACAAGCATCCAAAAACATAATAACCATTAAAACTTAATCGCAATAAAAATTTCAACTTTGTATTTGTGGGTTTTGAAACCACTATTCCATTTAGGCCTTAATTTGGGCTGTTACATTAGTACTGCATTTCATCCGCAAACCGATAGTCAACTGGGAGAAATATTTTTCGTTGGTTGAATTTGTGTATAATAAAAGTTTTTAATCAAGCTTAAAGATGGCACCGTATGAAGCATTGTGTGGTCGTAAATGTCTAACGCCGTTATACTGGACCAAGCTTAGTGAGAAAAAGATTTAGGGGGTTGATTTGATAAGAGAAACCGAAGAGAAGGTGAAAGTAATTCGCGACAGTTTGAAAGCAGCTTCAGATTGATAGAAATCTTATGCATATTTGAAACATAAAGATATTGAATTTCAAATTGGCGATAGATTATTTTTGAAAGTATCTCCCTAGAAGAAAATTCTTTGATTTGGTCGAAAAGGCAAATTAAGTCTGAGATTTATCGGGTCGTACAAGATTATTAGACGAATAAGGCCAGTGGCATATCGGCTAACTTTACCGTTAGAGTTAGAAAATATTCATAATGTGTTTCACGTGTCAATGTTACGATGGTATCGATAAACCTTTCACACGTAATTTCTCCGACTGAGATTGAAATTGAACTTGATATGACATATAACGAAGAACAGATCAGAATTCTAGCTAGAAAGATCAAAGAGTTGAGAAATAAAAGTATGGCTTTAGTGAAAGTACTTTGGCATCGACACGACATCGAAGAAGCTACATGGAAAACCAAAGAAGCTACGAGAAATAGTGCCCTAACCTATTCACTGGGAAGATTTTTGGGGCCGAAAATCCCTAAAGGGGAGAGTTATAGCAGTTAGTTTTTAGTCAAATTGGAATAGTGGTTTTGGGACCACAAATCCAAAGTTGAAATAATTCTTTTATTATTATTTTAATGTCTACAGTATGATAATATGATGGTGTGAAACTTTCGTTAAGAACTTTTATTATTTGAGTGTTTAATTTGATAAAAAGAACTAAATCGCGTAAAGTGCAAAAGTAGTGTTCTAATAGTTAAAGGTTCCTAATAGCTATAGAACATTAAAGCATTGTCCTTAAGTAGTAATTAGACCATTGGTTGTTTAAGTGGACATTTATGGACATTATTATTATATGTTTTAATGTTATAATAAAGGATAAATTAGTAAATTGTAAAATACCTTAATGTTAAATAAGGTAAACATGAAAATGTCATCATTTTCACGTCATCTTCACATAAAATTTAAAAGAAAAAGAAGCCATGGAAGCATTCTGGGGTTCGATCACTTTGAAAGTTAAATTAGTGAGTGATTTTCATCCCGTTTTTAATTATTTCTATATTTTTGAGATCGTTGAAGCTTAGTCTAGCTAGCCCAGGGACTAATTTGCAAAATTTTTAAAAGTTTAGAGATTTTCTATTGATGAATGTTGGTGTATTTTGATGTTTTATGATGAATTATGAATAGTTGTTAGATAAACAACATTTGTTAAATGATTTTTGATGAAATGTCCAATTAGGGATTTATTTGTGAAATGTTGAAATTTTATCGTTAAATTGTGAAATAAATGAAAATTACGGACTGCTAGGGACCTAATTGAAATTCAGCTAGCATGGGTTTAGATGGAATTGCATGAATTTGTGTTTTTATGAAATAAGGACTAAATTGTAAAAATGTTAAAATAGTAGGGGAAAAATGTAATTTTGCCTTCACACGGGATTCCACGTGCCCCATGCTACTCGGGTCACAGCGTAAGCTAGTAATGCTTTTGGCTACTGGACTATCGCCATCTAGGGTTCGGCACTTTACCGCTTCGCCTAGCAACACAACGCTTTTATTGCTCTCCCACAACCCCGTTTTCACGGTTTAGGCTGCTCCCATTTCGTTCGCCGCTACTACGGGATAATATGCTATTTGGCTTAAATTGAATAGAATGATTTTGAATAAGTTAATTTTTTATTACATTTAGATCAAGAAAAGCGAAATACGGATTTAGATTGGAAACCACAAATTTGAGGTTGGAAAATTATTTTAATATTACTTTTGGTGTTTACAGCATGATAGTAAGTGTGTGTGAAAATTTAGTGTTTTAATTTTAGCATTTGAATGCTTAATTTGATAAAAGGATTAAATCGCATAAAATGCAAAAGTTGCATTCTAATAGTTTAACTATCAAATTGCTATGATTTATTTAATCTAAAGTCCTTATGATGATATTAGATTCTTGGAAAGGTGGATGGACAATAATGGACATATTACATGTGATTTAATATGTTATAATTAAGGTTATTTTTGTAAATTGTCAAATAAGTTTATATTAATTAAAATAAAACAAATATCCTTCATTAATTCTCATCACTTCCACCGAAATAAACAAGAAGAAGAAGCCATGGAAGTATTTCAAAGTTCGGTTCTTGCATGAATTAATTTGTAAGTGATTTGTGTTCGGTTTTTGATGATTTTTGTGCTTTTGTGATCGTTGTATTGAGTACTAGTTAGCCTAGGGACTATTTTGCAAATTTTTTTTAAGATTTTGGAAATTCATATTGATGATAATATGAGTTCTTTGATGATTCTTGATGAACTATGAAAGTTGGATGGTAGGTTTTCATGTTTTATAAAGTGATTTTTTATGAAATTGCATAATAAGGATTAATTTGTGAAAAGATTAAAATGTGTGGTTTAAAGTGTGAAATATTGATGAGTTTGGGCTATTTTCGAGCTTATAGAATTTCGGCTAACTTGGGTTTAATTAAAATTATGTAAATTTGTGTTTTTGTACATAAGGACTAAATTGATAAAATATGGAACTTTAGGGGCTAATCTGTAAAAATGTCCAAATGTGTGTTATAGACTAAGTTGAATGAATATGTGATGGAATGATTTGAATTTGATATTATATAGATAAAGAAAAATGAACTCGGATCTTGATCGAGGGAAAAACAAAGTTCTCGACTAATCGATCGGTTTAGCCGTTTTTGCATCTGAGGTAAGTTTGTATGTAATACGTATCATTTTAATAATGTTTATATGATTTGAAATGAATTTAAATTTGAATGTAAAGTTATAAATGTGTTCGATGATGATTCGATGATATGTGGCACTGAGTGTGCGAGATTAAATAGCTTCGGCTAAGTAAATGGCACTAAGTGTGTGATAACGAAATAGCTTCAAATAAATGTGATGGCACTAAGTGTGCAATATTATTTAGCTTCGGCTATTCATTTAGCACTAAGTGTGCGGGTTCATCGAATGTTTAAAGTTTCCAAATGACTTAACGTATTAAGCAAAGCGATGATAAGTTAATAAATAAATACGAGGAAGTATAGTTACATACTAAATCTATGTGGTTGTTGGTACTATGTGTATGAAACTTAATGGAATTGAATGGAAACGAGTAATGATCATGAGTAAAAAGAAAGTTGAGAATTGTTATATGATATACTAAGTTAAGTGTTAGGTAATACATGGAAAGGTTTGAGTAATTATAGGTGTCTTACTATGAATGTATAATGATTATTGATTGAATTATTTTATTTATTGAATTAAGTTTATTACATACGAGCCTACTAAGCTATGAAGCTTACTGTGTTTTCCTTTCCATGTTTTATAGTGAATTGGGGTTAGCTTGGACGCGGGGATCATCGGGAACATCATCACACTATCGGATATCTATTTGCTACCTTTGAGTTTATGTTTGAGTATATGGCATGTATAGGCTATATGTGGTATTTTGGTTGTGCATAGCCATGATATTTGGCTTGTAAGTGATAATAATGCTAATGTGTGTTTGACCTTGAATATGGTCTAAAGATAATTATTTGTAATGTGTATATATTACCTTATGTTTTGGTATGCTTGAACTGGTTTTGTAGGTGGCCATATGATATGCCTTTGGTTATTTGTTTAATGTTATATTATGGTTTGAGAAATAGCTTATTTTGATTTGTAATTTGAGGATTGAATGGGTTGTTCAAAGGGTTATTTGGTATGTTTTGAGTTGTGAGTTTTAGCCATGTGACTTGGCTAGTAAATAATAATGTTATGACTTATGAATTTGGCCAAGTTTGGGTGGTTGTTATGATGGTATAATGGTTGGATTAGTATTTTATGAATGATGTATGAATTAAGGCTATTTTGGTTGCCATTTGAGTGTGAAAATTGTACCAATTGTCTTGTGTAAGTACATGGGATTTGGAGTGAAAAAATGGCCTTGTAAATGACCTATTTTTGTCCACACGGGCAGAAACACGGGCATGTGTCTCAGCCATGTCCCCTGATGGTTTAATTCGAATTGGACAGGTTTCTCTACATGGCCTCACACACGGGCGTGTGATTGACCGTGTGGCACAAGTTAGTATACCCTACAAGTTTGGCATGACCGAGCACATGGCCTGAACACGGGCGTGCGAGGCTATTTCGAATAGGCACACGTGCTAGACACACGGGCTTATGACTAGCCGTGTGACCAAGTCAGTATGTATGCCTTGTTTCCACACGGCCTCTGACACAGCTGTGTCTGGTGGCTGTGTGAGGCGCACAGCCTGTCCACACAGACATGTGACATTTGTAGATTTGAAAAATTTCCTAAGTTCTGAAAATTTTTGTTTGTTATCGGTTTAGTCCTTAACCACTTATAATCATGTTTCAAGGTCTCGTAGACCTTAATAAGGGACATTGTGGCTATGAATATGTGTTATTTGATTATGAATAATTTATGTTTGTTAAATGTTAAGTTTCGATAGGTAATGCCTTGTAACCCTAATTCAACGACGGATACGAGTTAGGGGTTTTACATTTTATTTGTATCAGAGCTACGGTTTAGTCGATTCTAGGACTAACATAGCATGTAAAAGTCTAGATATACATACCATATATATAAACTGCGATAGTGTGATGATTCCTGATAGTTAAATTGTGTTTTCGTATAGTAATGGATTGGAACGACAGAAATGTGCAAGTGTACACAACCGCAACAAGTAATAAAGTGATAGGTAAATGTCGAGTTATCATACCCACAGGGACTATAAAAAAGATTATTTATGAAATTAATTGTAAAACACTTTGCTAATGAAAAATAATTTGGTTTTAAAATGATGATTAAAAGCTAAAGGTTAAAAACTAAGTAAAATAATTAAAGTAAAACAAAGAAATTCTAATGTACGATTTCAAATAAGATTTAATCAAGATGACATAATTGTGTTGGATTAATCACACTTCTTAACTTAGAATTATTAAACTCATGCTTATGCTATTATGAATAAATTCATGGCAACTCGGTAATTTGCTAACTACTGCTCATACATACTTATTAAATTAACTAATCTCTTGAACATTTTTCAATGTCAATTCAGACGATTAGTCAATCTTAATAAGCATGTAAAAGATTAAGTGAGGTAACAAAGTTTCACTACTTTGAAACAATTTAATCACAATAATCTTGCAAGTTATGCAAGGCACTAGTATCGACAAATATAATGCTAATTCAATCATTAGCTACCTTAGATGATTAAACATGTACTCGTTAAGTACTGTGTCGATTAATTATAATTTCAGTACGATTAAATAATTAATTCATTAGCAATCTCACATTTATAATGCAAAAATAACTTAGGCATGATTTTACTTAATCAAGCAATTTATCGAGGCCTATAACAGCATAAACACAATTTTAATAATTCAAGCAGACAAAATGCAATCAGCCCAACACAAATTAAATTCAAGCTGAATTAATTAAATTAACCATTTCAATAGCATAAATATTCATAAACATGTTCACTAAAACAACAACGAAAAATTAAAAAGATAGGGAACAAGAATCAAATCCAGTGTTTGATTGGTTGCTCCATTCTTCACTCTTTGTTGCCCTCAGCAACCAAGGTGGCTATGAACACCAAATTGCTGCTCCAAAATGGCTAAAGAAATGCCTCTTTTCCAAAAGAAGAAATCGGCAACAAGGGGGAATGAGTGGAAAATGGAGAGGAAAAGTGAGAGAGGAGAAAAGATTTGTAAGAGAATGAGAGAGTGTTGAGGGATGATTTGAATGGGCAGAAAGGGGGGGTTTTATAGCTGAGGAAGGCCGATAAAAATAGCAAATTCTAGCAGCCAAAGAGACCTTCCTTGGCCGGCCACACACATGGTAAAGTTGGTGGCTTCCAACTTTGCTAAAAATAGCCTGGGGCAAATCCCAAAAGCCATAATTAAAGGAGGGGTTTGAATTACAATTTGGAAGTCTTTCAAGGGCCTTTTTGCAAGCTCCTTTAATCAGTTAAAATGCTGATTTGGGTCAGCATTTGGACGGTTTTGGGCTGCCCAATTGGTGGCTAGTTCGATTCACTTAATTTGGTTCAACAGGTGCAGTTTGACTGGGCCCTTTTTCCATAATTAATTAAAATTAATTTATTTAGCCCAAATTAAATTGGGAATAAATTAAAATTAATTATATTATGAATTATTCCATATATTGGATTGTCTTAGGCTGGAAATTATTTTGCCTTGATACTGCAAATTGCTTCTCGGTTTTGTTCTTCTAATAGTGTTTGCCAAGTCAATTTTCGCCCTTTGTGCGAATCTGTTAAAAATAATCAAAATTCACTAAAAATAATTGTAAAATTGACTAAAAATTAACATGTTCAAATTTTTAATACAATTTCATTATTTTATAAAAATTAATTATTTTATGACAAAAATTCTACCAAAAATGCATGATTTTAAGTAAAAATAGGTATGAAAAAGTATATAAATTTTTGTGTTTCCATGGATCCCGAACGAGTTGTAGTAGATGATGTAAAAAGTAATGCACTGGCTCCCACTCAAGCAGCAGCACCGGCTAAATTTAGGCTAATTACGAGTAGCTATGAGAGAGAGGCTAAGCAAGCCTTCTTCTAGATGATGAATGAGTGGTTTACGGAGTTCGTACAAATGAATCCGGCTGCTCAACAACCTCCACCCCCGCATATTCCTAAACAAATCCCTGTTGTGTCACAATAAATAGATCCAATTCGATTCAATAAGCCACTTGTTGATAAGTTGCGTAAATATTGGGCTAAAGAGTTTCGAGCTACAGTTGATGATGATGCTAAGAGAGCTGAATTCTGGCTTGAAAATACTATCTGTGTTTTCGATGAGATGTCATGTACTTCAGAAGAATGCATTAAATGTGTTGTATCTTTGTTGAGAGATTCTGTGTACCAATGGTGGAACACATTAATATCTGTCGTTCCAAGAGAACGAGTTACCTGGGAGTTCTTCCAAATCGAATTTTGAAAGAAGTACATTAGCTAGAGATTCATTGATTAGAAATGAAAAGAGTTTCTTGAGTTGAAGCAGGGTCGTATGACTATAACAGAGTATGAACGTGAGTTCGTGAGGTTGAGCAAATACACACAAGAATGTGTTTCAGCAGAAGCTATTATGTGTAAACGATTTGTTGAAGGGTTAAACGAAGATATTAAACTTCTAGTTGGAATTTTAGACTTGACAGAGTTTGTTGTATTAGTTGAAAAAGCCTGCAAAGCCGAGGAGCTTAGAAAATAAAAGAGAAAGGAAAATTCAGAGGCAGGAGACTCGAGGAAAAGATCAGTGAGTAAGCCATATCAATCCTCGTCAGAGAAATCTGGAGACGTATACAGTCGTTCAAATGCTTCAACTGGGTATCAGAATAGAGATCGTGTGAAACAATACTCTAACCCTAAGGCTCAAGTTGCATTAAAATCAAGCGTTGACGGTGTCAGAAACAATAAACCTGAGTGTCATCAGTGTAGAAGAAGATATTTTGGAGAATGTTAGCTGAAATACAATAATAAAGTTTGTCACAAATGTGGTTCACGAGATCATTTTGTTCAAGATTGTCCTGAAATGGCTGAGAAAGATAAAGATTAGAATACGAGGCTGAGTAATATTACAACCAGAGGTAGGCCACCCAGAAACACAAGAAATGTGAGTGGTAGCCAAAGAGTGACTAAAGACTTAGCTGTAAGGTCTGAGGCCAGAGCACCTGCTAGAGCCTGCACTATTCACGCTCGTGAAGAAGCATCATTTCCAGATGTTATCATTGGTACTTTGTCTCTTTATGACACTGATGTGATTGCATTAATTGATTCAGGATCGGCTTATTCATATATATGTATGAATTTACTCTCTAGTAAGACTTTGCCTGTTGAGTCTACTAAGTTTGTGATTAGGTATCAAACCTCTTAGGCAAATGTGTTTTGATTAATAAAGTATGTAAGAACTGTCCATTGATGATTAGGATTTCTGTTTTCTTGCTAATTTGATGTTGTTGGCATTTGACGAGTTTGATGTAATTTTGGTATGAATTGGCCCACGATGCATGATGTGATAGTGAATTGTAAATGAAAGACAATTGAACTAAAATGTCAGAATAACGATTTAAATAGTTCCTAGTTGTGATTTCATCTATGTTAGCTCAGAGGTATGTGAGAAAAGGGTGTGAAGCTTGTTTAGCTTATGTGCTTGATACGAAAGTGACTGAAAAGAAGATCGAATCAGTACCAGTTGTGTGCGAGTATCTAGGTGTATTTCCTAACGAGTTACTAGGGTTACCACTGATTCGAGAAGTTGAGTTTGGTATTGAGTTAATGCCTGGAAAAACTCCTATGTAACATCCTAATTTTTGGGGCTTAGTAATTTTGTGTGATGTTGGGTGAAATTTTAAATGTTGGTATATGGTTGTGAAATTCATGTTTAGAGTGTGTAAATGGGCCTATGGAAGGCCCATGAGTTGGCCAAAACCCGGTAGAATTTTTGAATTTTGGACTTAAGGAGTGAGGGGATCTGGTTAGGACGCTTTATCAAAAGATGTGGGTAAAATGTATCACAAAAGGAGCTTTGGTAGAGTGGCTAAGTGGCGCCACTAGTCTCCTAAAAATGTGGAGTATAAGTGGAAGGGAGAAGGCCAAGGTTCGACTCTCTATGCAGGTATTTGTGATGTTTATTTTTGTGTCTTGAGTAGGCAAGAATTTGAGGTTGAGTGGAACTCTGTTCACAAGAGTTTGAATCGGTCATGAGCTTGATTCAAGGAGTGATAAGGGGGAGCATATCTTGGAGGGATTTTAGGAGAATTCAATTTTGAAAGGAGTGTGGCCGGCCAAGGGGTTTGCATTGTGCATATTCGGCAATTGAGTCTAGTTTTGGGGAGTCCTTGCATTTTCTTTGTTGTGCTGATTCACCTTAGTCAAATCCCTCTTCTTTCTTTTATTTTATTTTCCTTTTCCTCTTCTCCATCCTTTAGAAGAAAGCTGAACCATATTCCCTTCCCACTTCTTCTTGTTAGCCGAATACTCTAAAGCAAGCCAAATCCCGAAAGCCATCTTGTGCCGTTTTCTTTTAAGCCACAACCCTCAGGCTCTTTTCATCTTTTTATGGCCGAATCTTACAACCTCTAAGCCTTCAATCCCCTACCGATTAAACCATCCCCAAAACACCTTCTCCTCCCTTGAATCAAAAGCCGAAAGCACATCACCTTTGGAGGACATGTTGGCCGAATTTTAGGACCCCTGGGGAGCAATTTCTGATAGCATTTGGGAGTTTGGTCTGTTTCAAGTTTAAGGTGGTACGGAAGGGTTCTAGTGGTAAGTACTCGTACCCTATTCGATTCAGTATTTTAAATGCTTAGAAAAGCCAAAACCTCCTAAGGTTTAGGGAGGTTGCCGATTTGTAGTCTAGGCTTTATTAAGCCTTCTTCTTTGGTTTTATGGTCTCTTGTAGCGAAGCAAACAACCTTGAAGGAGCAGTAGGTTGGGTGAAGCGGTGTTGGATAAGTTTGGATCAATAATCGACCCAGCGAAGGTAAGCTATCTACGGTAATAGGCATAGTGGCCGAATGTTGTTGAGAAGACTATAGTGATTATTCTTTTAGATTTGGATCTAATACATTAAGTAAATGAATATAGGACGAGTGCGTGGATGACTTTGAGGAATCGACCGTTATTTAACAGGTGTGTAACATACCCCGTAATAGCTTATGTTCATATTGCAAAAAAGCCGAAACATCGGATTATGTTGTTGATGTAACCTGTAAATACGAGATGAAGTGTGGATGAGTTCAATTGCGATGAACACAGTAAACAAGAGTGATGGAACAGGTAAGAGCACGGTTTCGTGCAGTTTGGTACGTTGGGCCTCGATGGGCTAAAATAGGGCCCAATGGGCTTGTGGGCCCATTTGGGTAAAAATTGGTAAAAATGGAATCTGATTGAATTGCATGTTAAATTTTTAGTACCGTTGCGTAATTTAGGCTAAATGGACTTAGAAGGCTAAATCGGTACTCGTTAGGCCAATTAGGGGTTTTGGGCCCAATAACTTGAATGCGCTATAATAGGCTAAAAACTGCTGTTTAAACACTTGGAATTGATGAATAAGCATGGAAAACCCTAATAATGGATAAAATTACGTAATTACCCCTTAAAACATGAAAATGACTATTATACCCCTGATGACTTTGATACTGTTGTTTTACATGCTATGACATGATATGCACATGATATGCTATGACATGAACATGATATGCACTATTTGATTCATTATATGCATGGGTTGGGTTTGATATGATGGAGGAAGTGATAAAGGGCTTTGCCCCAGTTTACCGAAAGGGCTTTTGCCCCAGTTTACCGAAAGGGCTTTTGCCCCAGTTATTAAAAGAGGCTTGGCCTCCAGTTATATGATTAAGCAGCTATGCTCCCAGTGGAGAGTTTGGCTGGGTGGGTTGAGTTATTCCCCACATGGAGAGTTTGGTTGGTACGGGTGGAGAGTAGAGGGTGGTGGGTCGAGTAGTCTCCCCAAACGGGTTTTGCATACATACATGTTTTGTCATATGTGATATTGAAATGGGCCTAAGGGCCATACCGTGTACAGAAAGGCTTTGGCCTAGAAATATGAAATTGAAAGGCTTCGGCCCAGTAACAGTTAACCGAAAGGCTACGGCCCAGTATATGATGAAAAATTAAAATTTGTGCAAGTGTGGATTTGGGCTCTGAAAGGGCTTGTTGCACACTGAGTTTTCAACTCACCCCCTTTCTTCAACCTTGCAGGTGAGCCTTGATGTGGAGACTTGGAGCCGGTGGGAATTCAGAGTGGCCATGATGTTCAATCGGACTTTCTTTTAAAAGTTTTATTTAAATATTATTATCTATTTTTGGGTTGTAATAAGGCCATTTTAACTAATTTCTTTCTGGATTTGGTTGGTTTTGAACTTTGAAATCTGCGTTATTAATTATATCTTAAAATGGGCTAGATTTAGGTTACGTTTTTAAACAACTCTCGGTTTTCAAATCATACAGAGATAAATACAACATTTTAACTAAGACATCTCCTTGTACAAACTCCATCTCGAGATATTTTCAAAATTATCAATAACCTAAAGTGTGGCAATGGTTGTGGGCATGTCGAGGATTGGATCCAATCAAGAGCTTGGTATTTAAGCAGCATTCATGGCTCACCTCCTCTGTTTCGGATACCTACCTGGTGCACAGCTTCCATTCACTTTAGTCTTTTAAAAGTTATCATCAAATTCTTTAAGAAAGGTTTAAGATCAGAACTTGTGTTTTTAATGTTTTCAATGTGACACGTCAGATTTGGCCATAACGTTTGGGCCGGGTTTGGGGTGTTACATCCTATATCGATAGCTCCTTATAGAATGGCTCCGACCGAATTAAAAAAGTTGAAAGCTCAGTTGCAAGAGTTGAATGATAGAGGGTTTGCCAAACTGAGTTTTTCCCCTGAGGCATATTGTATCAGCTAATGGTATTCTAATTGACCCAAATAAAATTTCTGCGATTATAGATTGGAAGCCTCCGAGAAATGTGTCCGAAGTTTGTAGCTTTTTGGGACTCACTGGTTATTATAGATGATTCATAAAAGGTTTCTCAATGATTGCAACTCCGATGATGAGATTACTTTAGAAAGATGTTAAGTTTGAGTGGTTAGATAAATTCCAGAAGAGTTTTGTTCAGTTGAAAGCTTTATTGACTGAAGCTCCAGTGTTAGCTCAGTTAGAATCAGGTAAAGAATTTGTGATCTACAGTGATGCATCATTAAACGGTTTGGACCGCATTTTGATGCAGGAAGGCAAAGTTATAGTCTATGCCTCGAGACAATTGAAGCCCCATGAAAAGAATTACCTTACTCATGATTTAGATTTAGTAGCTATTGTGTTCACGTTGAAAATTTGGTGCCATTATCTGTTTGGTGAGAAATGTCATGTTTATATTGATCATAAGAATTTGAAATACTTAATGACTTAGAAAGATCTGAATTTGCAACAACGAAGATGGTTTGAATTGCTAAAAGATTATGAGTTAATGATTGATTATCATCCGAGAAAAGCAAATGTTATTGCTGATGCTTTAAGCTGGAAATCTTTATTTGCTCTACGTGTGATGAATACTCAGTTATCTCTATCTGACGATGGTTCAATTGTAGCTGGATTGAAAGCCAGACTGTTGTTCTTATGGTAGATTTGTAAATCTCAGAAAGTTGATAATGAAATGTTAGTGTAACACCCCAAACTCAACCTAGAAGTTAGACCCGAGTCTGGCGTGTCACATTGAAGGGAGAATCATAAAAACTGGTCTAGTTGACAAACTTTGAAAATATTTGATTGTTCGAGGTTTACAACAGTATTTACAAAGCGATTACTATTTCCAAAACCAGTCTTGCTAAATGAGTACTTTAGTTTAAAACGAGGTTTATTTGACAATTTGTGTATTTGTAGGGTTGAAATCAAAGCCTTAAATTGTTACTATAAGTGAAAACCAAGTAAGTTGTGGAAGCTTGTAAAAGTTTGTAGTTTGCGAAAACGTGTTGATTTGAAAGCAGTTAATGTTTTTGGAAAGTCGAGTTCTACTTAAAACATATATAAACCGTAATAACTAAAAATCCCAAATTTAAAAATCCAAAAGTTATTGAAGCCTTATTACAACCCATTAACAAAAATTAAAAATGAAATAAAAGAAGCCACTAAATCAATAGTAACTTGTAGTGTGGCTGCCTCCGAGTCCTCTCCTACGTTGAGCCGCCTACTGAGGGTCACCTGCAAAATTAAAGGAGGGAGTGAGTTTTCGAAAACTCAGTATGTACGTCCCTCGATAGACACATAACATGCAATAAACAATTTGGGCCTAAGCCCTATTCAATATGTAACACCCCAAGCCCGGCCCAGAAGTTAGGCCCGAATCCAGCGTGTCACATTGAAGTGTTTTTTTTTTTGAAAACCAATTTTTCATTGAAAACCCTTCTTATTATTTAAAAGCTTAAGTCTCGGTTTGCGTTCGTTACTTTAAAAACATGGTTCATTGAAAAGTAATTTACTTTTAAAACCTTAATTACTATCACAAGTGAAAACCAAGTAATTTTTCAGAAGCTATATAAAATTTCGTAGTTTGCGAAAACGTGTTGATTTGAAACAGTTAACGTTTTTGAGAAAATTGAGCTCTACTTAGAGCAGATAACAAACACAATAAACAAAAACCTAACTTTAAAATCCAAAAATTATAAAAGGCTTTATTACGAACCAAACCCAAAATAAAGTACTTGAGAGTAAATAGTCCAAAATAGAAATCATAAGCAGCGTGTAGCCTTCTCCGAGTCCTTTGCAGCTTTGATCCGTCTAAGGCTAGGAATTACCTGAAAGGTTAATAAACGGGGTGAGTTTATGAAAACTTAATGTGTAATCCCCTTATTAGCGTAACAGTCAGTAAACAAAAACAGAAATAGAATCAATCTGGGCTGAAGCCTTTTAACAGAATCAGGTGGGCCTAAACCCTATTCAATATCGGTGGCCTTTGGGCCTTAGCCCATAGTGGCCTCAGTTAGGGCTGAACCCATATCACAAATATAGCAGAATCATGTGCATAATGCAAGATGTATGCTTTTACCCATAACCAACCCTGTACACCCCTTTCCAACCCTACACTCATGTGGGAGATACTCGACCCACCCATCCTTATTACAACCCAGTGTGGAACCAGTGTAGCCCCACTTAACGGTGTAGCATAGCTGTTTATATACAGTGTAGTACCAGTTACGGCACTACTGAACGATGGAGCAAAGCTGATCGTGGCTTAAAAAGCCTTCAGTAGCAGTATTATAATTGGCACAAAGCCATAGGTAATTGAAATAGGATTGGCACATAGCCGTCAATTAGGGTAATATAACTGGCACAAAGCCTATGATATCAGCACAAAGCCTTCGGTATTGGCACAAAGCCTATAATTGCGGCACAAAGCCTTCGATATTGGCACAAAGCCCATAACTATGGCACAAAGCCCATATTAATGGCACACAGCCCTCGGTAACATTATCGGTGCAGCATAGCTGCTCGGTGGCTAAAAAGCCTGCGGTGGCTATAAAGCCTTTAGTGGCTAAAAAGCCTTCGCTAGATCCACAGTCGTCAAGCAACCGTGCGACCCTCATATACACTTTCTCCAATCATAACCCAACCTATATGCAACATATAATCTCATGAATGCATCATAATACACATATGACATACAAATTATACATATATCACACAAGGGCATTTTAGTCATTTTGCCCTTGAGCATATCGGACATCATTTCATCATGCCTAGGTACACATTCTAGGCCTAAAAGCCCATTACATAACCCAAAGTAGGCCCATACATCAATATGTATATCACAAATCATGCTTACAAAAGATAGTCTTATTCATAGCTTAAAACAGTTTCAAAATAGTTACCTACCCTCGAGGGCATAATTGTAATTCTAACCTACAGGGGTATTTCGGTAATTCTACCTTACAGGGGTATTTTGGTAATCTTACACTACAAGGTATTTCAGTAATTTCCCAATTCGGGGGTATTTCGGTAATTTTGCAATCTAGGGGTATTTTGGTAATTTTCCACAAATCGGGGGTATTTCGATAATTTTACGAATTAAGGGTATTTTAGTAATTTTGTAATTTGAGGGTATTTTAGTAATTTCATAAATTAGGGGTATTTTTATAATTTTGCAATTTGAGGGTATTTTGGTAATTTCACAAATCATGGGTATTTCAGTAATTTCGTAAAGTGGGGGTATTTCTATAATTTTGTAAACCATGGGTATTTTGGTAATTTTGCAAATGAGGGTATTTTGGTAATTTTGCAAATCAGGGCTATTTCGGTAATTTTGTAAACTAGGGGGAATATTTTGGTAATTTTGCAAATCAAGGGTATTTTTGTAATTTCTTAACACTATGGGTCTAATTACGCACCCTGGCCCGTCAACAAGTCCTCGTTGGCTAAAGTGAACAGATACTATGCACCAAGTAGGATTCCAAAGAAGAGGAGGTGAGTCATTAAGACTGCTTAAGTGCCAAGCTCTCCCTAGATCCAATCCTAGACATGAATATACCCATTGCCACACTTCAACCTTATGACTTGTCCACAGTCACACTTAATTGATTAATTAAGTTTTATGTCTGCTTAACCAATGATTAGATACTAGCGCAAAAGTCCATTACAAAACCCTAACGAGTCCACATACATTCATATAGCCCATCAGGTCCAATCACATTTATACGGCCCATCAGGCCCATTCACATTTATACGGCCCCTCAGGCCCAAATCTATTCCAAGCCATACAACCCACTTAATCAGCTCGTCATTTATTACCAATCTACCAATTTTTACTTATCTGGGCCACGAGCCCGTTGGGCCCATTTGGCCCATTTCGGCCTATCAAACAAGGGTTAGAAGTACACACCTAATAGGAATATGAAGTTTATCCACACTCTGACCACTGCTATGCCCAGAAGCCTACAGTAAGCGTACCCTTGACTCCTAAGGAGTGTGTTGATCAACTTCGGTCACCACCATCGTGACCCAACGACATACAGATCAACGAATGATCCAACCCCTAACCCAACGATCATGCCACAAAGCAAAAAAGATAAGCCAAGAAAGGTGCCTACTCTTCTCATGGTTTGCTCTATTTAAAGCCAGCTCCTCACCTATTCTCATGATAGCTTCCCGATGTGGGATTCTCCATCAATCCCCCAAAACTAAAGCATTAGCAAAATAATCAACCTTTGCGTGCCAAGGGATTTGAACCAAAGTCCTTTCATATGTTCAAACACGCCACCACCATCAGGCCACCCAACTCTTTGTGTCATAAGTCCAACACATTTAACTTTAAAGCCCACCTACTTGCTTCTAAATTTATTTAAAAGAAAAACCAAAATAAATTGCAAGAGCCAAGACTTGAACCTTAGACCCCTTTCTTCCTTTATGGCATCACTTCTTTGTCCCCTAAGTGGCACCACTCTGCCACTACACCACACTCCTTTTTTGTCTTATTTTACCCTGATTTATTTAAGAGTCATACCACTTGAGATCAGGGTTCCACTAAGGCTAAAAATCAAAATTTTTCCTATGACTCAACTTGAACCCGGGACTTCATAGTACCCTCTAAACACTCCAAAATGACACATTTGAATTATTTAAGCCGCCTTTTAACCGATCCAAAACTCAAGGCCCAATACTTCTAGGCCCAAAATCCAGGGCGTTACACAATATCGGTGGCCTTTGGGCCTTAGCCCATAGTGGCCTCAGTTGGGCCTGAGCCCATATCACATTATTAGTGGCCTTTGGGCCTTAGCCCATAATAGCCTCGGTTGGGCCCGAGCCCATATCACAAAATCAATATGATTATGCAATGTGCAATTACCCATAACCAACCCTGTACACCCCATTCCAACCCTACACTCTTGTGGGGAGATACTTGACCTACCTATCCTTATACACCCGTTGTGACACCAGTTGCGGCACCACTCATCATTGCAGCAGAACTGCTAATATCTATTGTAGCACAGGTTGCGGCATTACTCATCGTTGCAGCAGAGCTACTCAAGGCTTAAAAAGCCTTTGTTGGATCCACAGTCGTCAAGCGACCGTGCGACCCTCATATGCACTTCCTTCAATCATAACCCACCCTATATGCAGCATATAATCTCATGAATGCATCATAATACACATATGACATACAAATCATACTTATATCTAATAGGGGCAATTTAGTCATTTTACCCTCAAGGGCATATTGGTCATTTTGCACTTAAGGCATATCGGTTATATCTTATCGTAGGCCTAGGTATACATTCTGGCCCATTAACTATCATACAAATCACAGTCACAATAGTCTAATCACAGTCATATATTCTCAATCAAAGCATAGTCAAATAAATCAAATTGTATCACTAGTGAGTCATTTACCCTTGAGGGGCAAAATAGTCTTTTTACCTATTAGGGGTGTTATAGTCATTTCATACTACGGGGGTATTTCAGTAATTCTACCCTACAAAGGTATTTCAGAAATTCTACCCTACAGGGGTATTTTAGTAATTTCGCAAACTAGGGGTATTTTAGTAATTTCACAAACCAGGGGTATTTCGGTAATTTTGCAAACTAGGGGTATTTTAGTAATTTCACAAACTAGGGGTATTTCGATAATTTCACAAACTAGGAGTATTTCGATAATTTTACAAACCAAAGGTATTTCGATAATTTTGCAAATCAGTATTTCGATAATTTTGTAAACCAGGGGTATTTCGGTAATTTCGCAAACCAGGGGTATTTTAGTAATTTTGCAAACCAAGGGTATTTCGGTAATTTCACAAACCAGGGGTATTTCAGTAATTTTGTAAATCCCTCAGAAGGTCTACAATCGCCTCGAGCGACTCAAGTATTCTAAATAGAGATAACGTTACGAATAGGCCTAAGGCTCGTTCTCGGCCTAAGTGGGCCCACACGCTTGTATGGCCCTTTTTTCCCAAATCTAGCCATAGATATGAGATTCACATAAACCAGTCCAATATTTACTATACAATCATATAATTTGACCAATTGGGCCCACGGGCCCATTTGGCCTACATGGCCCATTCCGGCCCATCGTGGCCCAAAGTAGCCTAAAACCACGAGAATACTCGTGATGGTCTCAACTATCACGTCAAAGCTCCCACACGTGCGCTCGCACACTCGTGCGGCTACCATCGCCATGTGACCGGCATTTCGGCATTCTGGCATTTGCTATTCTACAGCTAGAGTAGTGTGAAATACACACCTGATATGTATTTGAAGTTAATCCGTGCTCTGAATGCTACTATGCCCAAAAGCCAACAATAATCGCACCCTTGACTCCCAAAGGGTGTGTCGATCAACTACGGTCACCACCACCGTGACCTAACAGCATACAGATTAACAAATGATGCAACGCCTAACCCAAAAGAACACGCCACAACGCGAAAAGGATAAGCCAAGAAAGGTATGCTTACTCTCTCATGGTTTGCTCTATTTAAAGCCAGATTCTCACCTATTCTCATGTTAGCTTTCCGATGTGGGATTCTTCGTCAATCCTCCAAAACCAACTCATAGCAAAATAATCAACCTTTGCGTGCAAAGGGATTCAAACCAAAGTCCTCTCAAAAGCTTTGTCATGCCACCACCACTAGGACACAAGCTCCTTTGTGTCATAAGCCCAACACATTTAACTTTAAAGCCCACCTACTCGCTTCTAGATTTATTTAAAAGAGAAACCAAAATAAATTGTAAGAGCCAAGACTTGAACCTTGGACTCCTTGCTTCCCCTATGGCGTCACTTCCTTGCCACTACACCACATCTCCTTTTGTGTCTTATTTTAGCCCCTTTTATTTATAAGTTATCCCACTTGAGCTCAGGGTTCCCTTGAGGCCAAAACCAAGATTTTTCCTATACCCAAGCTTGAACCCAAAACTTCATAAAAACCCTCTAACATTCCAAAATCACTAACCCAACAATTCTAACTTGCAAATTGAGCCATTGTCTTACACTCAAGAATTTTAAACGCACCCAAGCCCAAGGCCCAATTCTTCTAAGCCCAAAATTCGAGGCATTACAGTTAGGAAAATGAACTCAAAGTAATTCGAACCATGATTTAGATTTTCAAGTGAATTCTGATGATTGCTTGAGATTTAGAGACCAATTATGTGCTCCGAGAAATTTAGAGTTGATTCAGATAATTTTCAACGAAGCACATAGTAGTCGTTTATCTGTTCATCTGAGAAGCACGAAAATGTATAATGAATTGAAAGTCCGTCAATGGATTCTTGAAGTCCTGTAATGAAGAAACACTACTAAACAAATTTGAGTTATGGTTAGTTAAAACATAATGACTTCTCACTTTTGTATGAGTATTTTCTTACTTTTTATTTTCTTTTTCCACTTGAGAACTCTCCAATTTTAACTCATATGGATTTTCACTCACCAAGTTTGGACTATCAAGTAGACTTTTAGCACTCAAGGTCTCTTTTCTCTCTATCTTTTCACATGATTCCTCATTACTTCCCATATCCCCCTCATAAGTATTATGAATATTCAATCCAATACAATATATCTCAGTAGGAGAACATGACGTTTCTATTTCATCTAACTCTATATATTCAAGGAAAAAAAAATTCATTATCACTTTTTTCGGTTCACAAAGTCTTCCATCTTCTTTGATCAATAAAATTATTGTGTTGACACAATCACGACTATAATGCCCATGCCTTTTACATGTAAAACATTCAATTTCACGAACTCTTTGTTGTTTTTGTGAAAATTAATAGAAATGAGTTGTTTTAAAGATGTAGAAGAATGTTTTGTAGGAGCCCCACTTTGCCACTCAAAAGGTTTAGTCTCAACATGTTTTGGCAGCAACTTATTAATAGCATAAGAAGGTTTCAAATTCTTGAAAGTAGAATTAGAACTTGTACCTCGATAATAGTGTGATGCGTAAAATTGTTGCTAAATCTCAATTGCCATGTGTACCATCTTCTCAAGATCAATATAGGTTTGAAGATTAAGAGAATTGGCAATCGAAACGTTCAAGCCATCTACAAATCGCACCATGGTAGTCTCTTTGCATAAGCATCTCCATCTATAACAACCCATTTTTTAGTGGTGTCGGAAACAATGGTTATGAGGCCACAGATCTAAAGAGTAAGTACGTAAATGTTATTATTTAATATTTACGAGTCAATTATGGTGTTAAAATAAATTCTGAATTGGTAATTTATACTATTTGAAAGAAAATAATGAAGTTTAAGTGGTAATACTTTAAAGTCAAGTGGTTTTAGAAAATAAGGCATCGGGACCTCGTTTCTATAAACCGAGCTGTAGATATTTTAATAAATATTTATGGAGTATTATTGAGGTTGTATTAAAGTTTCATTAACAAATTTTAATGTTTAGATAGTTAATTAATTAAAAAGGACTAAATTGTAAAGAATGTAAAATTTGATCACTATTCGATTTGAATGATTAAATGGCTTAATGGATATAAGTGGAAGGATTAATATGGTAAATTACCATTCTTAGGATGGTGGGATGGTTTGAGCTTTAATTTCTTTTAATTTTATATGTTTTATATGTCATTTTTATTATTAAAATAAAAGTAATAATGTTTATAATATGAATAAAGGCCATCTTCCTAAATTAGTTACTTTTTCTTCAACTAAAAGCCATGGTTAGGAGCTTGAAGCTTCGATCATGCTATAGTTAATGTATGTAAGTCTGTTTTAATCCCATTTCTCGTAATTTTTATGTTTTTGAGATCGTTGTAACTAGGTCCAACTAGTTCGTGCCTTCATTTTTGAAATAATTAAAGATTTTAATTGTTTCTATTGATGAATATTTGTGATTTTAGATGTTAAATGATGAATTTGAGGTATTAGCTGTAATCTCTAAGTATTTTGTTGAGTGATGTTTAATGAATTTAATGATTAAGGATTAAATTGTGAAAATGGTAAAATTCAAGGTCAATATTGTGAAATGATGATAAAAATGGGCTGATTATAAACCATATGAAAATTGGCTAGCATGAATTTTTTAACTAAAATGGTAAATTTGCAAGTTTCAGGTTTAGGGACTAAATTACATAAAAGGTAAAACATTAGGATAAATTTGAAAAACATTTATGGAAGGACTTAATTGTATTAGACATATTATTTAAGTGCTAGAATTGTATTAATTGAATAAATAATTATTATTTAGATCCAGAAACGAATCAAATGGATCTAAACAGAGTAAAAGTTAATGTGCCAGATTAGTCGTCGGCCTTGTTTTACAACTATAATTATCGAGGTAAGTTTGTAGGTATAGAATTGTACATACATATATACATAAATTTACTACTGATTTATGAATGTATATATATGATGTTTAATATGTGAGTTGGAAATCAAAATATTAAAACTGAATATAAGGTGAGAAAGGATTTATTTGAAAGCTATTCAATTTATGAAATATGATATATATGATTCTGGAATGATTATGAATTGTTACAGCATGTGTATTGAGAAATATGAAAGTGCCTCTTATTCATGAAAGTTATAATTTTGTTAAAATGCTCATTTGGACATAGTAAACGATTAGGATACGATTAGCACGCCAATAGGGTTAGTATGCGCGCTTGTACGGGATTTAGACTTTGGTGCCTCTGTTTGCACTCCGGTGCCCATATATACACCTTAGTGTCCCTGGTCGTACTACGATGCCCCTGTTTACACATTCATGCCCCATTTTGCACTTCAGTGCTCTTCTTATGCATCTATGATGCCTCTGGTGTGGTGTAGTTACTCGGGTATCTGAGTCAAGTTACTAGTTCATCAGGCATGTGAATAGAATTTACCAAATTATTTAAATGTTAAAGGCTACTGTGTAGTCAAGATATTAAAAATTTTTGAATGTTAAATGTTCAATGAATTACTTGATCATATGTGAGTTTCATTATATTGATGATTATTCGGTTAAAAATAGATGTTTATACACATATGTGTATGAGTTTGGATTGAATTATTATAGTACAAGAAGCATACGATGAACCATTTTTAGTACTAATCTTATAAGTGCTTTGTAAATGAATAACAAGTATAATTAATCTATTTATTTAGGTTTCACATTATTTAGAACAAAAAGTAAGTGATTCTGGGATGATATATTTATATGAAAGTTTGAAACGAAAGAAGAATTACAAAATGATTATATGTTAAACGTGTAAGTTTTATGGTAAGAATAAACATTTAAGTGAAATGGTTATATGAAATGCTTATAAGGAAAAATATATATACATGTATATGCAAGGCTACACCAATTATCCATGAGAGGTGTAGCGAATAGAAAACGA
The DNA here is from genome assembly GCA_020496765.1 of Gossypium stocksii. Lineage (NCBI taxonomy): Eukaryota > Viridiplantae > Streptophyta > Magnoliopsida > Malvales > Malvaceae > Gossypium > Gossypium stocksii. The sequence goes on from CM035630.1 coordinate 35,701,853, forward strand.
AAGTTAGCTTATATTATAATAAAAATTATGCTTAGTTGTTTACTCTAATATGTCAGCAGTTAAGTTACCTTATACGAACTTACTAAACATTATTGCTTACGTTAGTTGTTTTCTTTTCCTGTAGATCATTGAAAGGTTTGATTTGGTTAAAAGCTCGTCGGAGACATATCACACTATCCAACAGTTAATTCGACAGTTTTTGAGCATTTTTGGCTAAGGTTTATGTATAGGGTGGTTTATAATGATGTTTATGAATGGTTGGTAAACTTATCATGCTTGTTTAAATAAGTCCTTATTGTCACTTTTATGTGATTGTACATAAGGTTCCTTTTATGGTATGTTTGAATGGTTTAAATTGGTCATTGATTTGATGCTTTAGTATCTATTTGGTTTAGGTTGGTTGACATGAAAAGTAGCATTATTAGTATGTTTTTTTAGGTATGAAACTAGATTATGATGTTAGAAATATGGTAAGCTTGACTTGATTGGTATGTTATTTTTTAGTGTATATATTGAGGTACCTTGTATAGCATATTGGTTGATTGAATTTAGAACTTGAAATGACATATTAATGTGTGTTTTGAAAATGTTTAGGCTCATACAAAGTGTGTATATATTGATGGAAAGGTCTTGTATGAAATGGTTTGGTTTTAGGCACATTTTGAGTCCACACGGTTTGAGACACAGCTGAGCCAGCCTTGCCACAAGACTGTGTATCGTCTGAGGGTTCCTTTACATGCAAGTCTGTGAGTTACATGGCCTAACACATGGCCTGGCACATAGGTGTGTGGGGAAATTTTGAATGTTACACGGCCTAAGACACGGGTGTGTGTCCCAGTTGTGTGAGGCACACGGCCTAGACACATGGGCGTGTGAACCTTGTAGTTAGAATTTTGTAACTTTTTCTTAAACTTTCTAAATGTTTTCAATTTGGTTTCAAATTGTTTCTAAGGTGTTTCTAGGGACTTGAGGGCTTGATTTAGGGACGACATGTATGAGAAAGGTTGTTTTATATTATGAATGTTTAAATGTTCCATTCATATGGTAATGCTCCATAACCTTAATCTGGTGACAGATACGGGTTAGGGTTATTACATTTAATGGTATCAGAGTTATGGTTTAATTAGTTCTCGGACTAAACGTAGCACATATGGAGTCTAGGAATCATGCTATTATATAACCTGTGATAGTGTGATATCTCTTGACTCAAAATGAATTATGTTTTCATATAAATAAAGATGTCTTCCAATTGAGCTAATTCCGATGATGTTGAAAACAATATTCAAGTATCAAAATAAAAGGTTACAATTGATTAGCAAAATCTATAAAGGATAGAGTAGATAATCATAGTGTCCCTTATAAAGGTCTACGAGACATTAAACATGCTTTAGAGAGGGTTCGGGACTAAACCGATCACATACAAAAATTTCCAGAACTTAGAAAATTTTCTAACTTATAGAGGTCACACACTCATGTGAACAGGCCATGTGACTCACACGGTTTTAAACACGCTCGTGTCACAGGCCATCTAAAAATAGGGCATACATACTGTCTTGCACCACACAGCCGATCGCACACCCGTATGCCTGGCTGTGTGAAAATTGAAGGGTATACTGACTTAGGTCACACGGCCAGTCACACGCCCGTGTGCCTAGCTCGTATGTCTATTCGAAATGGCCTCACACGCCCGTGTACAGGCCGTGTGCTCAGCTGTGCCAAACTTGTAGGGTATACTAGCTTGTGCCATATGCCCAATCACATGCTCATGTGTGAGGCCGTGTGGAGCATCCTGACTCAATTCGAATTGAATCATAAAGGAACACGGCTGAGACACATGCCCGTGTCTCTGCCCGTGTGGACAAAAATAGGCTATTTGTGTAACGACTCAAATTTTAAGGTTATCCGAAACGTGTATTTTTGGGTCTTAGTTTCTAAAAAATGGATTCGTAAATATTTATTACAAATATTTACGAAGTTAAGTGGGTAGTTAATTAGAGTTTAATGAAGTGAATTAGCTTAAATTAAGGATAATTAGATAAAAGGATTAAATTGAATAAAGTTTGAAAGTTTAATTATAGAATAAAGAAAATTGAAGGGACTAAATAAGCAAATAAGCCAAAATGAGTACCAAGTGTATGATAAAAATAAAATACATGTGTAATAAATATTATACATACATTTGTAATACATGTATATATTTACTTATTATTTAAGTAAATATTATTGTATTAATATTATTTTATATTAATTAAATAAAGTAAATTAATTAGTTAATTAATTAAAAGTTGACAAATGTATGGTGCATATAATGACATGTGTAATACTAATATACATACAATTGTGAAATACATATATGGTTACTTATTATCTAAGTATATTATTAAATTATATTATTATAATATATATAAAGTAAATGAAATAAAAGAAAAAGAAATGAAAAAGAAGGAAAGAAACAGAATAGCATGAAAAGCAATAGAGAAGGAAGGAAAGAAAGAAAGAAAAAAAGGGAAATTGAGGATTTGAAGCTTTAAGCTTTAATAGCTAACATCGTACCCGAGGCATCTACAAAGAAAGGAAAAGAAAAGGTGGACAAAGAATAATTTGAGAAATTACAGATAAATAAAGCCAGATCGTTGAATCAGCATCCCAGGCCGATCCAGAATTCAATGAGGTAAAACATGTTAACTATTGGTAATGGCATGTACCTAGGATGTCTTATGTGTGTGTCATTTTGAATTGTCAATGCATTGATAAAATAAATAAACTAAAATTGGTAACGATATATGGTAGGAATTGGTTTAATTAGTATGAATTTGAAATATTTGATAATACAAGTGAAGTATTTTAAAAAAAATCTATCATATAGATTTAATTATTTTCATAAAATACCTAAATTGACTTGTTTGAGTAAGTTGGATTGTGATTTAGGGTGTGTGATACTGTTCATTAAAAAGAATTTTACGAAAATTTTTATAAGCTCCCGATTGAGTTCCGATTTATTTTTATCTTCTATTTCGGGTCTCGAGAGCCCATAAAGAGACAGTAGGGCAAATTCCTAAATTGTTTAATAATTACTTCTATATTATTCATACTTGAACTGTACTGATCGGTAATACTCCGTAATCCTGTATTGATGACAGTATAGGGTTAGGGGGTGTTACATTTAATGGTATCAGAGCTATCAGGTTTAGCCGATTCTTGGACTAAATCGATCTCGAAATTGAGTCTAGAGGTACATGCTATAGTTGAGTCGAAATTGAATCGGGATCGGATGCTGATATATTTGTTTGTTTCTATTTTATAGTTGAAAATGTTAGATGAACATATCGATAGTATTGATCATGAAATATATACTGGAGACAAAGAGTCTCGTGAATTAGATGGAAACTAAATCGACAACATTGAGTATTAACTCAATAGATAATTAACCATTGAATGTTGAATAATGTAATTTTAGAGAAAGAGATAATACATAATTATTTAGAATTATAACTGATACACCCCAGTGAGTAGAAGGAATTGTATTTTTACGATATCTACCCCTCTTGTTTCTCAATCGGTTCCTGAAGTGCTTCAAGGTACAAAGCTTGTCTGAATGGGTAAGTTATTTGTTGCTAATACCCCGTAAGTATAGTGTGGAAGAATTGAGAATTACAGTTGAAAATGATTTTAAAAGAACTGAAATTTGGTTAAAGAATATTATCAAGATTGTAAATGAATTATTTTCTTCACCGAATAAATATTAAAAATGTATGATATTTCTATTAAAAGATTCAGCTTACCAGTGGTGGAAAATATTGATTTATGTTGTGATTAAGAAAGGGTTATTTGAAAATTTCCAAAATAGGTTCTAAAAGAAATATATATCAGTCAGAGATTTCTTAATCAGTGACATAAAGAATTCCTAAAGTTTAAACAGAGTCATATGACTGTAACTGTGTATGAAGGGAATTTGTTTGATTGAATACATATATCAGATGGTGTATTCTGACAGAAACTGTAAGGTACAAATGGTTTGAGGATGGTTTAAATGAAGACATAAAGCCGAAGAATGTAGAGTAAGAAGTAGAATATGTGTTGGATATGATTCTTTTGATTATTATCTTAATGATTGCTCGAAGAAAGTTGAAAAAGATATTATTCAAATTTCAAAACTGAGTAATACAGCTATCAGAGGTAGGTCACCCTATAACCTAGAAATACAAATGATAGTCGAGGTGTGACAAAGGACTTTACTGTAAAATCTGGGGAATAAACATCAACCATGGCATATGTTAATCGTATACACGAAGATATATTTTTCTACCGGATGTCATTACAAGTACTTTCTTCTTTATCGACACTGATATGATTATTTTAAATTGATCTTGGTTTGACTTATTTCTATGATTTCTTAAATTCAATATCTACTAAAGATTTGTCTGTTGAGTTCACTGAATTTTTTGTAGAAGTATCAAATTTTCTGGATCAGTATTTATTGGTTGATAAAATTTACAGGAACTTTCTAATAATGATATTAATGTATTATTTTCTAATCGATTTAATGTTATTATTGTTTGATGTGATTCTGAGAATGGAATGGTTAATTCTGCACGATGTTGTGGTAAATTACAAGCAAAAGTATATATTATGTTGCAAAGTCAGGATGATGAAATGTTTTGTTTTGAATCAGAGAAGATTGAATGATTTGTCTATTGTGATATTAATCATGTCAACTCCGAAATGTGCTGGAAAGGGGTTATGGTACTTACTTTGCTTATGTATTGGATATTAAAATATCTGAGTTAAAGTTTAAATCAGTGGCAATTCTGATGTGTTTCCAGAATATTTACTTGAATTATTGTTGGTTAGAGAAGCTGAATTGGCTATAGATCTTGTGCTTGAAATGATACTGAAAATACATATATGAAATTAGAGGTTTTTTTAAATTAGTCGGTTATTACCTGAAATTTGGGAAAGAATTTTTGGATGATATGGTTATTACAGAAAAATGTGAAATTAGAATGGTATGATAAATGTCAGCAATGTTTTGATTAGTTGAAAGCTTAGTTGACTGAAGTACTAGTTCTTGTTTAGTCTGAAATTCGGTAAATAAACTTGTGATTTACAGGGATGGCAGTGTTTTGATGCAAGAAAGTAAACTAATGGTTTATGTTATGGGAAGTTAGAATCACATGGAGAGAATTATCTGATATATGATTCGAAAGTGGTAGCTATTTTCCTTACATTAAAAGATCAACATATGATAATTGATTATCATCTGGAAAAGACAAATGGAGTTATGTATACTTAAAATTGAAAGTATTGTTTTGTTTTATGAGTTATGAACACTCGACTGTTATGACCTGAAGATGGATCAATTTTAGTTGAGATAAAAGTTAAACTGACTTCTTTAAAGCAGGTCTGCAAAGCTCAGAAATGTTTATATGTTAATAAGATAAAACTGAACATCAGATACTGATACCTTCAGAACTGTTATAGCCAGTGATGATACCAGAATGGAAATAGGATAGAATTTCTATGGGTTTGAATTGGAATTATCTCTGTCTGCGAAAAAGAAAGATGCTATTTGAATAATCGTTGAAGGTATGGCGAAGTCTACATATTTTATTCTGGTATGAATAAATTTCTTACTTAATAATTGTCTAAAATATAGGCTTCTGAGATGTCAGATTACATGGTATGCTAGTTTTTATTATTTCTAATTGAGATACATGGTTTACATTCTGACTCTAGAACAAGTACAATAAGTTTTGGGTACGCGATAACAGTCTGCAGATAAGCACTAAATAGCACTGTATGAAACTATGTATGATTGTGAATGTAAAACTGTACAGTATTTGATTAAATATGGTGAGAAAAAGAATATGCAGGGTTGTTTGATTTGTGAAACTGAAGAAAGTGGAAGTGATTCGAGATAGTTTAAAGACGGCATTTGATTGTCAAAAATTCTATATGGGTACTGAGTGAAAGGAAAAAATGATTGGGCTAGAATTAATTCAGGAAGCAAGGAATACTGTCAAGAAGATTCAAGATGGACTGAAAACAGCTTTTGACAGACATGAATCATATGTGGACTTGAAATGTCTGGATATCGAGTATTCTGCTAATGCTAAGGTATTTCTTAAAGTTTCACATTGGAAGAAAACTTTGAGGTCTGGATGAAAAAGGGAAATTGAACTCTCGTTCTGTTAGCCTATGTAAAATTGTAGAAAAGTCAAACTGGTAACGTATTGGTTGGTATTGCCTCTGAAGTTACAGAAAATTTATGAGGTTTTTCAGGATTTGGTACTCAAAAGATATAAATCAGATCTTCCATATGCTACCTCGACAAAGGATATTGAAATTTGAAATGATTCATTGTATGAAGAAGAAGAACTGATTGAGATATTATATTGAAAGGTGAAGTTATAATATTGAGGAAGCAATATGGGAACCGAAAGAAACAATGATATCCCTGTATCCCCACCTCTCTTTTGGTAAATTTTGAGGACGAAATTTATAAAGGGGGAGAAATGTAATGACTCAAATTTTATGGTTATCCGAAAAGTGTATTTTCGGGTCTCATTTTCTAAAAAATGGATTCGTAAATATTTATTAAAAATATTTATGAAGTTAAGTGGGTAGTTAATTAGAGTTTAATGAAGTGAATTAGCTTAAATTAAGGATAATTAGATAAAAGGATTAAATTGAATAAAGTGTAAAAGTTTAATTATAGAATAAAGAAAGTTGAATGTACTAAATAAGCAAATAAGCCAAAATGAGCACCAAGTGTATGGTAAAAATAAAATACATGTGTAATAAATATTATACATACATTTGTAATACATGTATATATTTACTTATTATTTAAGTAAATATTATTGTATTAATATTATTTTATATTAATTAAATAAAGTAAAATAATTAATTAATTAATTAAAAGTTGACAAATGTATGGTGCATATAATGACATGTGTAATACTAATATACATACAATTGTGAAATACACGTATGTTTACTTATTATATAAGTATATTATTAAATTATATTATTATAATATATATAAAGTAAATGAAATAAAAGAAAAAGAAATGAAAACGAAGGAAAGAAACAGAATAGCATGAAAAGTAATAGAGAATAAAGGAAAGAAAGAAAGAAAAGAAAGAAAAAAAGGGAAATTAGGGATTTGAAGCTTTAAGCTTTAATAGCTAACATCGCACCCGAGGCATCTACAAAGAAAGAAAAAGAAAATGTAGATAAAGAATAATTTGAGAAATTACGGATAAATAAAACCAGATCGTTGAATCAGCATCCCAGGCCGATCCCAAATTCAATAAGGTAAAACATGTTAACTATTGGTAATGGCATGTACCTAGGATGTCTTTTGTGTGTGTCATTTTGAATTGTCAATGTATTGATAAAATAAATAAACTAAAGTTGGTAACGATATATAGTAGGAATTGGTTTAATTAGTATGAATTTGAAATATTTGATAATACAAGTGAAGTATTTAAAAAAAATCCATCATATAGATTTAATTATTTTCATAAAATGCATAAATTGACTTGTTTGAGTAAGTTGGATTGTGATTTAGGGTGTGTGATACTGTTCATTAAAGGAAATTTTAAGAATTTTACGAAAATTTTTATAAGCTCCCGATTGAGTTCTGATTTGTTTATCTTCTACTTCGGGTCTCGAGGGCCCATAAAGAGACAGTAGGGCAAATTCCTGAATTGTTTAAAAATTACTTCTGTATTATTCATACTAGAACTGTACTGGTCGATAATACTCCGTAATCCTGTACCGATGACAGTATAGGGTTAGGGGGTGTTACAATTTGCAAGGCCGATTTTTCATCCCAATTATACCCTACAACAGTGCCAATATAACACCATTTTCATGCACATATAGCAGCCAATTCATCACCACATTCTGCACATTTCATAACCTAGCAACATCAACCAATTCAATACACATTTACTAGACCAAAACATACCAAATTCATATGCAAAAATCATCCATTCTACCTAGTCCCAAAATGCATTTACTCATCATTACAATAACCAATTCAAGGCTCAAAATGATACCAACTCAACATCTCAATTCAATACCAAAACATACCATTTCTCAACCATTATATACCAACAACACCATACTATATATTTCAACCATTTTCATCAAAGCAACCAAACCAAATTTGCCAAATTCACTAGACAAAACATATATACATCACATACCAAATTTCAACTCATAACATAAGCCAGATTCAACTACATCAACAACATCAACAACATCATTTTCAAGCCAACTTACATGACTAAATACACAACTCAAAGTATATCAAAATGACACTAGCTTATACATGCCATATACGATATTTACAAGCTTCAAAAGTACCAAATAAATTATCGATAGTGTGACAATGTTTCCTGATGATCCCTAAGTCCGAGCTAGCTTCGATTATCTATAAAACATGGAAAAATACACCAAGTAAGCTATAAATGTTAGTAAGCTCGTATGAAATAAACTTAATGCAATCACATAAATATAATTCCATGAATTCAAAACACCAATATGTAGCTTACTTTAGCTAACAAACCTTTCAAAGACTCATTCACAAAATTATATACTTTCATCATCATTTTCTAGATCCAATGCTAAAATAGTTCATACACATACCTAAACCATCTCGTACAAATCTCATACACATTCTCGCCTTTCATTTACTCGTTGAACCATTCGGAATAGAAGTCGGATACTTAAAGATCTTACACGATAAGTACCTATACCATGGTCTGAAGCCAAATCAAGGTAACTTATCCGAAATACTAATATCATGGCCCGAAGCCAAATCAGCCGATATGCAAGGACCAAAGCCAAATCGATTTGTCTTGCACCCGTAGTGCTATATCATGGGCCGAAGCAAATTCAAGGTGTCCCTAACGACATGTCACTAACATCTTCAACTATTCCTAACGTTCAATCGGGGTACCAACTGTCGAATCATCGTTAAACCATTTTCGAGCTTGTCTGTAATCACAGAATCACAATTCATGCTATATCAAAGCAGATAAAATACATTTGTAATGAATTTATAACATACGAACTTACCTCGGATGTTAAAATGGCGAATCGAGTCAACTGTTCTGTAACTTTATTCTTATTTCCCCTTTCTTGATCTAAATATATTCAAAATTAACTAATTTAATCATCCATGTATTCAATTCAATCCAAAAAATATGCATTAGGGCTATTTTACACATTTGCCCCTAACTTTCACATTTTTCACAATTTAGTCCTTATTACATGAAACCAAAAATTAATGAAATTCATAATATATCCATGCTAGCCGAATGACTATTATGCCTCTAGCAGCCCATAACTTTCATTTATTTCACATTTTAACCACTCAATTTATAAATTTCACAATTAAGTCCCTAATATGCATTTTTACTAAAAATCACTTTACAAAACTTTTAAATCTATCAACAAATACTCATTTTCCATCATCAAACATTTAAAAGCTCAAGTATTCATCAATGGAAACTTTCAAAACATTAAGCAGTTTTGCAAAATAGTCCCTAGGCTCGCTAGTACACGATACAACGATCACAAAAACATAGAAATCATCAAAAATTGAGCTAAAATCACTTGCCTATTAAACCACCAAAGTGCCAAATGTTCAAGCCCTAAATATTCTTATTATTCTTTGATAATTCGGTCAAAAAGATGAGAAGAACGATAATTTCAATTGTTTTATTTACTTTAATCAACTAAATTTACCAATTACTTAATTAACCTTTATTAAATCCATTATAATTCATCTAATTCATGCCCATTTATGACTATTTCAACTATCAATGGCCTAATATCATCATAAGGACCTTTAATTTAATAAACCATGGCAATTAAGTACTTCAAACAATTAATATGCAACTTTTGCATTTTACGCGATTTAGTCCTTTTATCAAATTAACCAACCAATCGATAAAATAGCTCACGAAATTTTTACACATATATAATCACATACTGTAAACACCAAAAATAATATTAAAATAATTTTACGACCTCAAATTTGTGGTTCTAAAACCATTTTTCTGATTTAGGTAAAACCGAGCTGTTACAACTCTCCCCCTTAGGGATTTTTGTCCCCGAAAATCTTACCATTAAATAGGTTCAGGGATTGCTTTCTCATAGCATCCTTGGATTCCCATGTAGCTTCTTCAACCCTGTGTCGATGCCATAATACTTTTACTAATGCGATTTTCTTATTTCTTAGCTCTTTGATCTCGCGAGCTAAAATTCTGATCGGTTCTTCGTTGTATGTCATATCAAGCTGAATATCAATCTCTGACGGGGAAATCACATGTAAGGGATCCGATCAATATCGACGCAACATCGACATATGAAAAATATTGTGAATTTTCTTTAACTCTATCAGTATAGCTAGCCGATAAGCAACTAGCCTGATTCGCTCAATAATTTCATATGGCCCGATAAATCTCAGACTCAAATTGCCTTTTTGACCGAAACGAATTATTTTCTTCCACGGAGACACTTTCAAAAATACTTTGTCACCAATTTGAAATTCTATATCTTTTTGTTTCAAATCTACGTACAATTTTTGACGATCTGAAGCTGCTTTCAAACAGTCGCTAATTACTTTCACTTTTTTCTTCGGTTTCTCTAACCAAATCTACCCCATGAATCTGCTTTTCACTAAGCTCGGTCCAATACAATTGAGTTTGGCATTTACGACCATACAATGCTTCGTACAGTGGCATCTTTATACTCGATTGAAAGTTGTTATTATACGCAAATTCAACTAGCGAGAAATATTTCTCCCAATTGCCTTCAAACTCTAAAATACAACAGCGAAGCATATCTTCAAGAATCTGAATTACTCTCTCAGAGTGACTGTCAGTTTACAGATGAAAAGCTATACTGAAATGTAGCTTTGTACCTAGTGCATCTTGCAGTTTCTTCCAGCTGTGCTTTCAATTCTTTTAATTCCGTAGGTGCCATTCAGTATGGAGCAATCAAAATCGGAGTCGTCCCTGGCATTAAATCAATACCAAACTCTACCTCCCGAATAGGTGGTAAACTAGGCAGTTCTTTGGGAAACACATCCAGATACTCATACACAACAGGCACAGATTCAATCTTCTTTTCAGTCGCCTTACTATCAAGTACGTAAGCTAGGTAAGCTTTACAACCCTTTCTCACATACTTCTGAGCCAACATCGACGAAATCATTGCTGGTAACCCATTCAGGTCATTAGATTCAATCCGAATAATCTCGTCATTCTGGCACCTTAAATCAATAGTCTTTCGTTTACAATTCACCACAGCATCGTGTACGGTTAGCCAATCCATACTGAGGATAATATCAAATTTGTCGAATAGCAATAACATCAAATCAGCTGGAAAACATGAATCTCGAATCATCAGGGGGCAATTCTTACACACCTTGTCAACTAACACACATCGGCCTAAGGGGTTCGATACCCGAATCATAAACTCAGTAGACTTAACAGGCAAAGTCTTACTTAATACTAATGTTTCACACACATAAGAATGAGTCAAACAGGGATCAATCTAAGCAATTACACTAGTATCATAGAGAGTGAATATACCACTAATAAAATTAGAGGATGATGCCTCCTCTCGAGCGCGAATGGCATAAGCTCTGGCAGGTACACGAGCCTCAGATCGAACTGCAGTGTCTGAAGTCCCTCTCTGAGTACCACTCCTACCTCCTGCATTTCGAGGTGGTCTACCTCTAACTGCTGTACCACTTGATCTCACATTCTGAGCATCATCTTTCTCAACTACCTTCGGACAGTCCCGAATAAAATGATCTCGCAATCCACACTTATAGCAAACTCGATTGTTATACTTGCCCCAACACTCACCAACATGTCGCCTATCACACTGTTGACATTCGAGTTTATTCGGTCTAGTATGGCCAACACTAGCAATCGAGGTAGCTCGTGAACTCGTTGGTGGTCGTTCTCGTATAGAAAGCCCAGCAGTAGCTTTAGATCGGTTACCATCATCTCTGAACTTCTTTGATGCCATCTGAGAAGTTTTACTTGCTGATCTCTTGCGGAAATATCTAGCTTCGAACTCAGCTTTTCTTTTATCTTTTCTGAGCTCTTCGGCCTTGCAAGCTCGCTCGACAAGTACTACAAACTCTTTTATTTCAAGTATGCCGACAAGCAATTTTATGTCTTCATTCAGTCCTTCCTCAAATCTTTTACACATAGCAGCCTCGGTTGCAACACACTCTCGGGCATATCGGCTGAGTCTCACAAACTCACGCTCATAATCAGATACGGTCATACGACCCTGTTTTAACTCAAGAAATTCTTTGCGTTTTTGATCAATGAATCGCTGATTGATATACTTTTTGCGAAACTCTGTCTGAAAGAAATTCCAAGTGACCCGTTCCTTCGAAACAACCGAAACCAAAGTGTTCCACCAATAGTAGGCAGAATCCCGTAATAAAGATATAGCACATTTCAAGCACTCTTCAGGTGTACAAGATAGTTCATCGAAGACACAAATAGTATTATCGAGTCCAAATTCAGCCCGCTCAGCATCATCAATAGTTGCAGCCCTAAACTCTTCAGCTCCGTATTTTCTAATTTTATCAACAGGAGGTTTATTCAATCTTATAGGATCGATAGTCGGAGGTACCATAGGTCTCAAAGATGGGTTATTCAGGTTCGGGGGTTGTTAAACAACTGGATTTGTCCGGATATATTGGTTAATCCAATCATTCATCATATTATAAAAGGCTTGCTTAGCCACATCATCATGATTACTCGCGGCTGGCCAAGATTCAACTGGCGCTGTCCCTTGCACGGGAGCAAGTGCTACACTCTCGACATCATCTGCTACAGCTCGATTGGGATCAGGATCCATTTACTATATGAAAAGCACATTTGTAAATGTTAGGAGTCATCGCACTATCACAGTAATAAATTTGGCATGTATAGCTAGACTCATACACGCTACGTTAGTCTGAGAATCGACTAAACTGTAGCTCTGATACCAATAAAATGTAACACCCCTAACCCGTATCCATGCAGAATGGGTTACAAGGTATTACCCGACAACTATCAAACATCCACAATCATAATCGAACACAATACTAATTATTAATTCTACTTTAATAATATTTTTAATCAATCATAAATAATTATAAAGTCATAATCACGTTACTTATGATAAATTTCACTAAAGTATAATCGAGTTTATACTAAGACATCAATTATTGTATATACCAAACATTTTAAAGAGACAAAAGGTTTCTAACCATATTCGGCCAGACACTTTTCAATAATTGACTCATGCATCTTTATACAACTCCATGATTCATAATATAATATATAAATGTAGGCTCACATATACTCAAAAGCATATAACCAAATTTTATAACTCACATTGGTTCAAAAATCACATATCAAAAATTCATCTTTTTATTAAGCATATTTAAAACACCAATTGACCAATTTACAAGTTCAATTATTTAAACCTAGTTAAAACTAAATACCATCAATATTTTATGCATATAAGACCAATTATACATAAGTGATTTTCGAATATACATCACAAAGCATTTCAAAATCAATATGCTCAATATACTCATACTATGTTTATTCGTTCATAACATCAATTTAACCTATACATAATCCAGCATACTACTATTACAAATCACATTAATCAATTCAAAGATAATTCAACATGTAACAAGCATTACTCAATTATTATCATATTACCAAATTGAGCACATAACAAGACCATATATATACATTACACACTTATCGAATTTAGCCATATTCGCTTGGCTCATTAACCACTTAATTCACAAATTCGATCTAACACAAGCTAGACTATACATGCCAAATGTCTAAGCATAAAATTTTCTAAAAGTACCAAAATAAAGGCGATAGTGTAATGAGCTTCACTGACGATCCCCGAGCTTGCAACAGTCTTCAAAATCTAAATCACAGAAAAAGCAATAAACACACCAAGTAAGCTTCACTAGCTTAGTAAGTTATAAGCAATTTAATAAATCTATCGATCATAATCTTTAATAATGATTTCAAATATTATAGGCAAAGATTCATCAAATACCAACTTACTTTACACAACCACTAAGCATTTCTTTGATCCCAAACACAAGGCCAAATCTAATATAAAATTTCATCCTCATGTATTACCCGCATTCTCAAGCACAAAGCTATTCAAAACATATATATTATACAAAATTCCAAATAGCCGATTCACATTTAGCATTTCATTTAATACTCAATTTGCTTTTATAAACATTTCCCCAAATCAAATTATTCAATCCAACTATACATCTAAATAGCATTTCTTCTATTCCATAATTAATCACATATATTTGATTTCAAAAATGACATCTCATAGTTTTGAGATTTACCAAATTAAATTTTGAGCTGAAAATTTAACTCGCACACTTAATGCTCAATAACCAAATTCGCACACATAGTGCTCGGAAATTAAATTCGCACACTTAGTGCATAAATGAACTCGCACACTTAGTGCTCAATAACCGATTTCGCACACATAGTGCTCGGTAATAAAATTCGCACACTTAGTGCTTAAAAAAATCAACTCGCACACTTAGTGCATCTCTCAACTTACTACTCAATTAAATATAAACACACATAGTGTCTAAACATCAACCACAAATATACATTTTAACTTAATCAACTCCTAAATCAATATCACATTCAGCAAAATCAATAATATATTTAACTTACCTCAATTAAGTTCATGAGCCTCATTTATAATTAAATTCAATACAACTTAATTGCTTAAAAACTTACCTCGAATATCAACGAACAGTATTTTTCGACTATTCGACTATTTTCGTTTTTCCCCGATCCAAACCCGATCCTTTTTGTTCTTGATCTAAATTGGAGAATAAAATGGCCGAATGGTGTTTTCTTCCTCCTTAGCCAATTTTGGCTTGAAAAGTGAACATGCATCCAAATATAATTTTTATTTCTTATTGGTTTTATTTAATCACACATAGTAATATTATTTTACTTAAATAACCTTATAATAAACATATAAAATATTAAGCACAAAACCATTGTTGTCCACTACTTAACTTAAATGGTCTAATTACATATTAAATCCTTCCAACTATAAAAACATCCACGATTCGGTCATCACACAATCAACCACAAAGTTTTTATTTTATACGATTAAACCCTATTTATTAAATCGACATTCAAATGATAAAATTTTAAAACGAAAATTTCACACCAGCCAAATTCACACATTCAGATCATATAAAAATAATAATTAAATATTTTCTAACTCGGATTCGTGGTCTCCAAACCACCATTCTGATTAGGGTCAAAATCGGGCTGTTACATCAGCAACAACATTTGTTTTTCCCAAATGATAATCGATCACTAACTCGTAATCTTTTAGCAATTCAAGCATCTCCGTTATTGCAATTTCAAATCTTTCTGAGTCATTAAGTATTTCAAAATTTTATGATCAGAATATTCATGGCATTTCTCATCGAACAAGTAATGGCGCCAAATCTTCAACGCGAACACAATTGCTGCTAACTCTAAATCATGTGTCGGGTAATTATTTTCATGCAGCTTCAACTATCTTGGGGACTAAGCTATAACTTTGCCTTCCTGCATCAAAGAGCAACCCAGACCATTTAATAATGCATTACTATAGATTACAAATTCTTTACCCGTTCTTACTGAACTAACATTAGAGCTTCAGTCAATAGAGCTTTCAACTGATCAAAACTTTTCTGGCATTTATCAGACCACTCGAAATTAACATCTTTCTAAAGTAATCTCGTCATCAGAGTTGCAATCATCGAGAAGCCTTTCACAAATCGCCTATAATAGCCAGCTAGTCCCAGAAAGCTACGGACTTCGGATACATTTCTCAGAGGCTTTCAATCCAAAATTGCAGAAATTTTGCTCGGATCGACTCGGATACCTGCGGCTGACACTATATGCCCTAGAAAACCAACCTCTCACAACCAGAATTCACATTTACTGAACTTTGTAAATAACGTAACATCTCTATACCATGTTCGATTCAAGAAACCTGATATAGGAATATTACATTTGGTGCCAAAGAAATTCTTGGCTAATCACTAATATATTAGAACATAAAAACGGACAAATAATAAATTTTAAATAATTTATAATTTAGTCTTTACTATTACTTGGAACATTCTTGATTTTCCTAAGTACATGCCATACTATTCAAAACTTTTAAAACATACCCTCTTGTTGCTTGAAGATGTGATGAGATGAAAACCCGTAATCTCAAATACAACTCGTCAAAATTTCTGTACCTAATCTGCACACGGAAACAAACCGTACACTGAGTAAACACCCAGTGGTATTACTATAATTCAAATACTTAAAGTAAAAATAATAAATATGCACAATTTACCTTATCACTATTTTACTTTCAATAAATTATTCATACATTTAAAACTTTAAATTTTCTTAATAATATGTATCTTAAATAGTTTTTTTTATTTTAAATTTATATTTATTTTTACTAATTCCACATTCATTTCATGCATTTCATTAATAACCATTTCATAAGATCATTATTTCATGTAATTTATTTCTATATCCTAATTCAATAACTTATTCTATTTCATATCTAAAACTTTACAACATTAGTCTTTCAATAATTATTTAAACCAACATTTTTCAATAAAAATAATTATAATTAATTCATAAGATTATATCCAATTAACTCATACACTATTTCATTATTTCCAATTCATTCTATTTTCAATTCTTATTTCGATATCTCAATTTCAATTGATATTTCAATTCATAATTTCACTTTCTCATACTTTCAATAGTTCAATCGATCAAATTCATCAAATATACTCATTTCATTTATTCACCCTATTAACAAGATTCAGACCTTAACAGATACATGGATTCCAACCAAACACACCAGTAATATCCAACTAAAACACACCAAAATAATTATTTAATCCTCCCAAACACACCATAATCATATAATCCTCCCAAACACACCATGATCATATAATCCTCCTAAACACACCAAAATAATATAATCCACCCAAAACACACCAGTATAGCACATAGTGCCTCTTTGGATAATTTCGAAGGATATAACAATAATATCTCCAACTCCCTTCTTAAATCCTCTGGCTTGCCAACTATATTCGACTCAACTCGACTAGTTAATAGGGTATTCAAATTATTTCTCTCTTTCAAATTCACTTTCAAATTAATCACAATTCAATTCAAATTCACTTTTCTTGTAACGCCCTGAATTTTGGGCCTAGATGAATTGGGCTTTGGGCTTTGGGTCTCATAAAAGTAAGCAAGAAAATGACAAATGACATGTTGGCTTTAAGGGTTTAATAAATTCGGAGTGTTTAGTGGTGTTGGAGAAGTTCTGGGTTCGAACTTTGAGGTGAAGGAATTTTAATTTAATAATAAAAAGAAACCTTGATGGCAAGTAGCTTGGCTTTTAAATAAATGAAGATAAAATAGGACACAAGTAGGGCTATGGTGTAATGGATAAGTAACGCCACTTAGGGTACAGGGAGGTGGCGTTAGTGGCAAGCAAGGGGACCCTAGGTTCGAGTGTTGGCTTGGTATTTTTAGGAATTTTATTTTTTCCTTCTAGATGGTTGGTAGTGACGTAGAACTGGACTTTAAGAGAAGTGATGAGAAGAGAAATTTTTAGAAGGGATTGAGGAGCTTATTGTGGAGAAAAGTTAGGAGATGGAGATAGAAGAAGTGGTGAAGCCGAATTGGCAATTAAGGGAAGGCAATTTCGGCCAGTATATATATAGGTGTCGACTTTGGGGTTCTAGGCTAATGCCAAATTCTTTCTTCTTATTTTGTCGAAAACTATTTTTCTCTCCAAGTACCCCAAAAGCCGAAAAACCCTTCTTCTTTCCCTTTATGTTAGTGCCGATTTCTTTCCCTTCTTTTCTCATTAAACTCTTCTCTTTCTTACTCCTAGTTCACCTTCTCTAAGTCGAATACTTTTTTGGCTAAACCTTCTCTGTGTCGTACTACTCCTTTTTTGGGTCGATTGCTTCTTGGGTAAGTGTTCTTGATCTTAGTTAGTCGAATGGTCATAGTTAAAGAAAGGGGGACTTGTGTTGGATACAAGTCACCTGTTATTCTAGTTTTAATAGTTAAGATTGGTGCAGATCTAGGAGTTGATCGTGGTTAGTGATTAAAGAAAGGGCTGTTATAACTTGTCGCGCATGGTAAGGTGAAAGGTGAGGTTTCGGTTTTGGTAAAGATATGTATTAAGCATGCGATTAATTGAAGGGTGATATCGATTATAGGTTCGGGGCTAAGGAGATCATAACACGTTTCGATACCAGATGTGTACATACACTTCAAACAATAGATCGGCAAATCCCGAAATGCCGAAATGGCAAAATACCAAAAAGCCAAAAGTTTGGCCACGGTAGTCCCGTGAGTGCACAAACACTCGTATGAGGGTAACTGATATGATAGCAGAGGCCCCATGAGCGATCTCTGGACTTGGGTCACGTTTTGGCTAATCGAGCCAGAATGGGCCAAATGGGCCGATGGGCTTGTAGGCCTAAGTTAGCAAAAATTGATATGTCTATAATAAGTGATAAGTTGATAAAGTTTGTTGAATTTTTTGGAATAGATTGGGCCTGATAGGTCGTATTATTATGATTGGGCCTAATGGGCCATATAAATAGATTGGGCCCGATGGGCTATATGAATGAATGAAAGCATACAGACATACTAAGGTTTTATAAGGGACTTTTGGGCCTAGTTTCTAATGAATCCTCAAGCGCATAAAACTTAATTAATTTATCAAGCACGTCTGTGGACAAGTCGTAAGGTTAGAGTGTGGCAATGGGCATATGCATCTCTAGGATTGGATCTAGGGAGAGCTTGGTACTTAAGCGATCTTAATGACCCACCTCCTCTTCTCTGGAATCCTACCTGGTGCATAGTGTCCGTTCACTTTGGCCAAGGAGGACTTGTTGACGGGCCAAAGTTTGTAATTAAGACCCATATGTTAATAAATTACTGAAATACCACTGTAGGGTAGAATTACTGAAATACCCCTGTAGGGTAGAATTACTGAAATACCCCTGTAAGGTAGAACTACTGAAATACCCCTGTGTGTTATAAGTATGACTTACGCGTACTGTATGCTACATGTTGCACTCATGTGTTATGATGTTGCATGTGGGTGGGAATTATGTTGGAGGAAGTGTTATATGAGGATCGCATAGTCGCTTAATAATCGTGGATCCAACGAAGGCTTTTAAGCCCAATATATGATCAGCAACTTTGCTACAACGTTTGGTAGTACCGCAACCGGCGCTACCCTTGATGTGTATCGGATGGGTGGGTCGATGTAGTCATCCCCACAGAATGTGATTCGGTTGGAAGAAGATGTTGTGTATCGGTTGTATGAGGTTGGAATTGCATAATTGCATTATTGCATACATGACTGCTCAAGATTTTTTGCTATTATTGTATTGGGCTCAGGCCCAAGATGATTTGTGTTGCATGATATGAATATTGTTGCTGAGGGTTGTACACACTAAGTTTCGAAACTCACTCCCTCTTTTATTTTTCTCAGGAAATCCCTAGTAGGCGGTTCGACGGATGGTGGGACTAAGAGGTGGCCAGCTAGCAAGACGACTAAACTTGGGTTTCTTTATGATTTCTAATATTTCTAATTATTTTAATTTGGATTGTAATAAGGCTTTTCCTCTGATTATCATCTCAAAATTTGGACTATCACTTTTATTATTATGTTTATTATTTTGGAAACATGGGATTATTTCTTTCTCAAGCTATATATCAAGTTTCTCATAAATCATCTATTGAGCTTTCGCTGTTAAAGGGAATTTTTCTGAAGTAACTTTTAACTTATAACAATGAGATAGCTTTTGAGTACATCTAGTTTTGAAAACAAATACGAACTTGGATTTTACTTTAATTTCTTTTAGAAGGGTTTTCAATGAAAACAAGATTTTCGCAAAAACACTTCAATGTGACACGCTGGATTCGGGCCTAACTTCTAGGCTGGATTTGGGGTGTTACATTTAGTGGTATCAAAGCCCAGTTGCAAAGCTCAGGTTGTGAAGTGGGCCTTATCATTTGGGTTTAAAAGTTAATTTTGATTGGGTTAAAATATTTTGGAAGTTCTTCCTGTGTGGCACATCGAGTCTCTGACGTCGAACCAAGTAATTTCTCTAATATTGAGCTAGTTTTGAATTGATATACTGTAAATAGTGGGCTACTTCAAAAATAGATTATACTAAGACTCATAGTTAGAGTAAACTGAAGCCCATAAGGAATTAAAACTGTAGGGGATTCACGACTGCGAAAACAACTCTTTACTTAATACTGAAACTAACTAAAATTTCATAAAATTCCAAATTCAGATAATAGGAGAATCAATGATGAGCCCTAGAAGAGGTGTAAGAGGGTTCAATTTGGGTTAAAGTGTGTTAGTGTTATCAAAATTAGAGTACGCAGCAAAAGCATAGTGGTGTGACTTCAGGGGTGCGATTAGTAGTTAGATGGAAATTTCGAGGACGAAATTTCTTTAAGGGGGTAGAGTTGTAATGCCCCGAATTTTGGGCCTAGATGAATTAGGCTTTAGGCTTTGGGTCTCATAATTTTTTTTTAGTAAGCAAGAAAATGACAAATGACATGTTGGCTTTAAGGGTTTAATAAATTTGGAGTGTCTAGGGGTGTTGGAGGAGTTCTGGGTTCGAACTTTGAGGTGAAGGAATTTTAATTTAATAATTAAAGGAAACTTGATGGCAAGTAGTTTGGTTTTAAATAAATAGAGATCAAATAGGACACAAGCAGGGCTGTGGTACAGTGGATAAGTGACGCCACTTAGGGTGCAAGGAGGTGGCGTTAGTGGCAAGCAAGAGGACCCTAGGTTTGAGTGCTGGCTTGGTAATTTTAGGAATTTTATTGTTGCCTTCTAAATGGTTGGTAGTGGCGTGGAACTGGACTCTAAGAGAAGTGATGAGAAGAGAAATTTTTGAAAGTGATTGAGGAGCTTATCATGGAGAAAAGTTAAGAGATGGGGATAGAAGAAGTGGTGGAGCCGAATTGGCAATTAAGGGAAGGCAATTTCAGCTAGTATATATATAGATGCCGATTTTGAGGTTTTAGGCTAATGCCAAATTCTTTCTTCTTATTTTGCTGAAAACTACTTTTCTCTCCAAGTACCCAAAAGCAGGAAAACCCTTATTCTTTTCCTTTAAGTTTGTGTCGATTTCTTCCCTTCCTTTCTCATTAAACTCTTATCTTTCTTGGTAGTAGTTCACCTTCTCTAAGCCGAATACTTTGTTGGCCGAACCTTCTCTGTGCCGCACTACACCTCTTTTGGGCCGATTGCTTCTTGGGTAAGTGTTCTTGATCTTAGTTGGCCGAATGGTCATAGTTAAAGGAAGGGGGACTTGTGTTGGATACAAGTCACCTGTTATTCTGGTTTTAATAGTTAAGATTGGTGTAGATCTAGGAGATGATCATGGTTAGTGATTAAAGAATGGGCTGTTATAACTTGTCGCGCAAGGTAAGGTGAAAGGTGATGTTTCGGTTTTGATAAAGATATGTATTAAGCATGCGATTAATTGAAGGGTGATATCGATTATAGGTTTGGGGCTAAGGAGATCGTAACACTTTTCGATACCAGATGTGTACATACACTTCATACAATAGATTGGCAAATCCCGAAATACCGAAATTTCGAAATGGCGAAATGCTGAAAAGTCGAAAAGCCGAAAGTTTGGCCACGACAGTCTCGTGAGTGCGCGAACACTCGTGTGAGGGTAACTGATATGATAGCAGTGGCCCTATGAGCGATCTTATGGACTTGGGTCATGTTTTGGCTAACCGAGGCAGAATGGGCCAAATGGGCCGACGGGCTTGTGGACCCAAGTTAGCAAAAATTGATATGTTGATAATAAAGGATGAGTTGGTAAAGTTTGTTGAATTGTTTGGAATGGATTGGGCCTGATAGGCCATATGATTATATTGGGCCTAATGGGTCATATAAATGCGATTGGGCCTAATAGGCCATGTAAATACGATTGGGCCCGATGGGCTATATGAATGAATGAAAGCATGCAGACATACTAGGGTTTTATAAGGGACTTTTAGGCCTAGTTTCTAATGAATCCTTAAGCGCATAAAACTTAATTAATTTATCAAGCATGTCTATGGACAAGTCGTAATTAAGCGGTCTTAATGAACCCCTCCTCTTCCCTGGAATCCTACCTGGTGCATAGTGTCCGTTCACTCTAGCCAAGGAGGACTTGTTGACGGGCCAAAGTTCGTAATTAAGACCCATATGTTAGTAAATTACTGAAATACCCCTATAGGGTAGAATAACTAAAATGCCCCTGTAGGGTAGAATTACTGAAATACCCCTATAAGGTAGAACTACTGAAATACCCCTGTGTGTTACGTGTACTGTACACTACATGTTGCACTTATGTGTTATGATGTTGCATGTGGGTGGGAATTATGTTGGAGGAAGTGTTATATGAGGACCGCATAGTCGTTTAACGACCGTGGATCCAACGAAGGCTTTTAAGCCCAATATATGATCAGCAGCTTTGCTGCAACATTCGGTAGTACTACAACCGGTGCTACCCTTGATGTGTATCGGATGGGTGGGTCGATGTAGTCATCCCCACAGAATGTGATTCGATTGGACGAAGATGTTGTGTATCGGTTGGATGGGGTGGGAATTGCATAATTGCATTATTGCATACATGATTGCTCAAGATTTTGTGCTATTATTTTATTGGGCTCAGGCCCAAGATGATTTGTGTTGCATGATATGAATATTGTTGCTGAGGGTTGTACACGCTGAGTTTCAAAACTCACTCCCTCTTTTAGTTTTCTCAGGAAATCCTTAGTAGGCGGTTCGACAGATGGTGGGACTCAGAGGTGGCCAGCTAGCAAGACGACTAAACTTGGGTTTCTTTATGATTTCTAGTATTTGTAATTATTTTAAGTTGGATTCTAAAAAGGCCTTTCCTCTGATTATCATTTCAAAATTTGGACTATCGCTTTTATTATTATGCTTATTATTTTGGAAACATGGGCTTATTTCTTTCTCAAGCTATATATCAAGTTTCTCAGAAATCATCTATTGAGCTTCCGCTGTTAAAGGGAATTTTTCCGAAGTAACTTTTAACTTAACTTTTGAGTACATCTCGTTTCTAGGCCGGATTTGGGGTGTTACATTTCCACTTTTCGATCAATATACAATTCAATACCAATACATATTTTAGATAATCACATATAATCACACTTCGATTCAATTCAAACCACTTTTCAATCAACACACAACTTACATATTCACACATGTTCATAATTTAATTCATTTTTATTCAATTCATATTTTTAATTCATTTTCCAATCGAATTCAAATCACTAATTACTTTTCAATCAATATACATTTCAAATACTCACATAATTCATAATTCAATTACTTAATTCAAATTACTCTTAATTTCCATTTTGTTCACATTCAATTTCAATAGCCGTAAACACTTTTAAATCAATTTTATTCAAGTCAATATCATTATTTCAATTACTTACCTAAATTTTATCTACCATGCATTTTAATTAAAATATAAAAATTAAGAATAAATATATTTGAATTATAGTAATACAAACTCGGATTTACTCGATTACTCCTCGACAACTTTTCTCTTTCCTTTCTATACTGATGCTTCGGGTTCTTTGCTAGCTATGGAAATTAAAATAATTATACTATTAATTACAGCACTAATTATAACAAAGAATTAAATTTCCATTCAATTTACACCTTATTTTCAATTAGGCCCTAATTAACTCATTCACTTTACTAAATTAATTCATACTTCATTCTTATTCAAATTCCTATCAAATTCAACCTAACTATCAAGTGTTCATAATAAAACCCTAATTTAAAATTTCTTTCAATTTAATCCCTCAATCACAAAACTTATAGCTTTTTTTACAATTTAATCCATTTATCAATCCTAACTTGAAATTCATTCAATTAAATCCCTTATTCAACAATTTATCCAACATTAATCATGCTTAAAAACTTAAGAACTTTCAAAACTTTAACTTAAATTCAACAAAACCTTGTTCTAAAGCTTCTAGAACATCAAAATTAAGAAAATAGACTTAATTGACTTACCAAATTAAACTCCAAGCTTTAAAACCTTAATTTTTCCTTTTTCTTTTCTTTCTTTCTATTTCCTTCCCCTGTTTTGAATGATCTTTGTT
This sequence comes from Gossypium stocksii, assembly GCA_020496765.1. Taxonomy (NCBI): domain Eukaryota; kingdom Viridiplantae; phylum Streptophyta; class Magnoliopsida; order Malvales; family Malvaceae; genus Gossypium; species Gossypium stocksii. The sequence continues at coordinate 35,726,191 of CM035630.1, forward strand.
TCTTTATCCTTTTGCTTTATTTATTTATCAACTTAATAATATAATATAATATAATATTTATAATAAATATCTATTTTGTAATCAAATATATATATATTACAAATGTATATATTTTAATTAGTACACATGTATTTATTTTTACCATACATTTATCTTCATTTTATTTAAATAATAATAATAAATTAATATAATAAATATCTTTTACTTATTATTTAAGAAAATATATAAATATTTTACAAGTGTATAAATACAAATATTACACATGTGTTTTATCATCACCCTGTATTTGTCATAATTCAATTTAATAATAATAATTATAACAATAATTTAATAAATATCTATTTAATAATTAAATACAAGTATTACAAATGTATGTATTTTTATTAATACACTTGTATTAAATCATCACCATATATTAGTCTTTATTTAATTTATTTATTATATAATATTTATAATATAATTAATTTAATAATATACTTTATAATTAATTTATATATTTATATAATTAAATTATGTAAAAATCTAAGATTTTTACAATCTTATGCCGCCTCGACCTCCAAATGTGGCTTAATTACCCATTTGGTCCCTATTATTTTCTTTTAATCTATAATTAGACTTTTGCCCTTTATTCAATTTAGTCATTTTTCCTAATTTCTCTTAATTAGGCTAAATTCACTTAATAAAAACCTAATTAAACATACCATGAGACTCCTAATTACTCCTAATAAATATTTACTAGTTCGGTTTACTAAGATAGAGGCCCGACACTGCACTTTTTCCGATACCCGTGAATTTTGGGTCATTACATTTCTCTCCCCTTTAATAAATTTCGTCCTCAAAATTTACCTGAGAAGAGATGGGGACATTGATTTTTCATTGTTTATTCCAATTCCCAAGTTGCTTCCTCAGACTATGACTTTTCCATAATACTTTCACTAAAGGAACCCGTTTGTTTCTTATCTCTTTTTCTTCACCAATTTGTCATCTTCTAGCTATGCTAACTTAATCTGATCAACATCACCTATTTGATTTTTAATTCAATCAATAAACTTTCATTATCATTGATATTAAGCTAAGTAAACATTGTTTTGTAATTCAATTGTTGCTTTCCTACTTAATGCATCAGTTATAACATTAGCTTTTTCAAGGTAATAATCAATAACACAATCAAAATTTTTTTTAAAAGCTCTATCTAACGGCACTATTTTAAATTCAACTCCTTTTGAGATAAAAGATTTTGAGACTTTTATGATCGGTATAAATATAAAACTTTTCATCATACAAATAGTATATCAAAATCTTTAAAGTAAAAACCACAACATCTAGTTTCTAAATCGCGTGTCAGATGATTGCATTCATATATTTTTTTAGCTGATGAAATGCATAAGCAATCACTTCTAGTCTTACATCAAAACACGACTAAAGTCTCTTAGGGATCATTACTATAAACAACAAAATCCTTTCCATAAGAATCAAAAACTTTTAATAGATTATCTTTGGAGTTATTCTTATAATCCTATATATATTATTTATTATTATTTTAATTTTTTTCTTTTTTTTAACGCCCCAAAAATTGGGCCTAGAAGTATTAGGCCTTGAGCTAGGATCAGTTAGAAGGCGGCTTATAAATATGTAATCGTGCTTGAAAATATCACAAATTGCTTGTTTGGCATGTTGGCTAGATAATTTTAGAGTGTTTGGGGATGTCTGAGAAGTCTTGGGTTCAAACTAGGGCTTTAGCAAAAATTTTAGTTTTTCCCTTAAGTGAACTTGGCGTTAGGTTGAAGGCCTTATTAATATTTGTGGTAGATTTATGACACAAGAGGAGCTTGGGCTCTAGTGGTAAGTGACGCCAATGGTGGAATAGGACAACTAGGGTTCAAGTCCTGGTGTTTGCAAAGTTTTGAATTTTTGCTCTTAATGGGAGGTCGATGCTAGCAAGTTAGACTTATGTTTAATTGTGGGTGTTTCATGACGCAAAGAGACCTTGGGGCTTGGTGGCAAGTGACATGACTGGGCATTGAGGGAACTTAGGTTCAAATCTCATGGTAGAACATTATGGTTGACTTGGTCATGAGGTGGTTGGATTGAATTTGAATTGGATAGAGGAGATAATGGAGAGATTTTAGAAAGGATTTGGGGAGTGAATCAGGGAATTTGAATGTGGAGGAGGTTGTAGCCAAAATTTGAGTATAGCAGTCAAGAAATTCAGCAAAAGGGGATTGTGGTGCATATTTCGACTTTGTTCAGTTTGGTTTTTCTCTTGATCAGTTTAGTTACCAAACCGAAGCTACTTTTCTCTTTTTTGGATGTTACCGAAGCTACACTAAAAGTGACCTCTCGTGCATTCTTTTTGCTCGGGTTCACTCTACTTTCTTCTTAGTCGTTTTTGTGTTACCATTTAGGATCTTTTTGTACCTTTTCTGCCTATTTTTCCCTTGGCCAACTGCATCTCTTCTCTTCTTCTACATATTTTCTTCTAGTTTTTTCCCCATTTATTTCTCTTGAGTCGAATTTCCCTTTTGTTTAACACTGTTATCATTTATTCATAAGTGTGTAAAAGCCGATTACCTTGCTATCTCTTTCTAATCTACTGTCGAATCTATTCTCATTTCTGTTCTCCTATCATAAGGCTACGGGTTCTTCTTCTCTGTTTGTTAAGTTTGAGTATAAGTTATGGTGTTTCCTTAAATGGATTTTTTTACTAGTGTGGTTCTTTTTCCCTTCTGCCAAATCTTCTCTTTCTTTTCCCTTAGTACTAACATTGGTCGATACCTAAGCGTGCTCAAGGAGTAAAGAGGGGTGCATATTGCAAAAACGATCGAAAGCCTACTCTCAGTTTTGATTATAGTAAGTATTATTGCCTTACTTTTTAGTTGAGTTCGAATACTATGTGGATGGTGTTAAAAGTGGTTGATTGTGAATATAAACCACAAACTGATGCAATCTTGATTAATAAGGTTTTGTTAACGCAGATTGCAGCAAGGGGGCCAATCCTTGCTAAACAGTTAGTGGGGACTTATCAAGTTTCGATTGACTAAGGTTCGATGCTAGGGGCTCGTAACGCGCTTCGTAATCAAGATGTGTAACTCTACCTATATCTGATAGTCAACGAAAGAGCCGAAAGAGTGTGTAATAGTATAACTGTATACCCTATTCTAATGGTTGATCGCCCGAAAGCCGATAGAGTATGAATTCCACATTAATTCGATTGTAGATTGGCAAAATGTTGATAAAGCCAGAATACCGGCGAATGTTGCCACACGAGCGTGCGAATGCTAGTGTGGTGAATCGAGCCCATGGACATAAGCGTCGGATGATTGAGGCCATGTTGGGTCGTGTTGGGCCAAAATGGGTTGTGTGGGCCCAATGGGCCTTTGGGCCCCACATGAATTAAATTCGCATATTGTGGTAGATTTTAGACCGAGTTATGTAGTCCACATAGCTAGAATCGTTTTGGGCTAAGTGGGCCGTGACCCCACATAGTTGAAATGTATGTTATATGGCTACTGTTGGTTTGAGGGGTGTAGTTAGTATAGTTGAGGCTATTTTTGGGATTTTTGGGTAACATGAGCGTGTGGGCCCACTTGGGCACGATAGTGGGCCTTAGGCCCATTTGCACCATTATGTCGATTTAGGTTGCGATCGTCACTCAAGGGGACGATGAACTTTCGGTGAGGTCGTTAAGACCCTGATTTTTAAAATTACTGAAATACCCCCGATTTGTAAAATTACCGAAATCACCACGGTTTGTAAAATTATCGAAATGCCCTCGATTGGTAAAATTACTGAAATACCCTTGTAGGGTAAAATGACAGTTTTACCCTTGTGGGCAAGTGACTGACTTGGACTATGAACTTGACTGATTTGACTGTGGTCGTATGGCAGTGTTTTAACTGATGTGACTGTGGTTGCATGATAGATATGTTTTTAAATATATGTTTAAATGACTATTACTGAGCATGGCCATTATGCATATATGTGTGATGATTGAGCATAACATATACGACATTCTGCATGGGGTTGGGCTTGATTGGGAGGAAGTTCTGTGCTAGTGGCTTTGCCACATATTCTGATTCTAATAGCTCCACCACGTTTTCTTTTATTAGCAGCCTTGCTGCGTTATTAGTGTCTTGGCTGGGTGGGTTGATTTAATCTCCGCAACGTGTGTTGGTTGGTACGGGTGGTGTGCTGGTTGGATTGGATTGGGATGCATACCCACACTGTTGCATATCTGTTTTGAGATCTGTCACTATATTGGGCTTAGTCCTATTTGTTTTGTTATTAGTTTGGGCTAGGCCCAATTGATTCTGTTATAGGTTGTGGCCCAAATGATATTGTAGTGGGCTTGGGCCCACGTATGCTCTGAACTGGCCTGTACTGTTACCATCGAAAGGGCTCTAGCCTAGACTGCTTCTGTTTTTACTTCTGTATACTGACTGCTGCTCTAGTAAGGGGATTACACACTGAGTTTTCATAAACTCAACCTGTTTATTAACTGTGCAGGTAATCCCAAGCGCTAGGAGGATCGGTGTTGCGAGGGACTCGGAGGTGGCCACACGATTACAGTTAATATGTTGGATTTTATATATGTTTTAAATTCCAATTTGGGTTTTAACTTATGTAATAAGGCCTCTCTGGATTTTGTTTTAGGTTTGGGATTTTATTACGCTTTACATCTGTTAGAAGTAGACGAGTTTTCAAACCAATTTCTGTTTTCAAAAACATACGTTTTAATCTTCTTTACCTCAAATTAGCTTCCGCAACTATAAAGGATTTTCAACGAGATTAATAATGTTTTTAAAGGTGATTAACTTTTCAATGAACCTTATTTTGAAATTCAACGAACACAAACTAAGTCTTTACACAAGTTCTTAAATATCAAGAAAGGTTTCAATGAGAACAATGTTTTTGAAAAACACTTCAATGTGACACGCCAGATTCGGGCCTAACTTCTAGGCCAGGTTTGGGGTGTTACATTTTTTCTAGGCTCTACTTTGTTATATTTTTATATTCTCATTTTTATTTTCTTTCTTTTCTTTCTCTTTTCGAGGCAAACGATGATTATTCCAGTTATGGATCAGAGTTATTCCTCTTAATCCAAACCTCTTAGAAATCTATTGGCCCGGCCGCTACCAACAATCTCCTCGAGGTAACTGTACCTTTCAAAGTCTGCCTCTTTTATTACATAATTTACAACTTTGCTATTCCTTCTTCTTCTTCTTTTCACACTTTAAATCGCTCTTTATCCACTAATTCTTAAAATCATTTTGCTACCTTTTTATGCTTTCTAAAATACTTACACTATTTTTCATGGTCCATTCTGTTCTTATCTTCTATCATAAATTTTAAATTCTATCTTTTCTCCTTTATCTCTTTCATAATTTTAAAATTTCTGTTTATCTTTCAAATCTCTATATTGAACTAGTTAGTAGCCCATAATTTCATAATTCACTCTTTTTTTTATTAATATATCTTTTCATTTTTATCTACAGGGATTACTCTTTTAAATCTCTATACAAAACTAAATAACATTTACTTATTCACAACTTTAAATTATTTTACTACAAATACATGCTTATCTATTTATAGCTTTGTAACTTATTTGCTTTTATACTCATTCACCATTAGATCTTCATTTAATTTTTTTTATCTTCATAATTGGAAAATATTACTATTTTATTCTACTTTTCATATTTCTATTATCTCTTTTATTTCCAAAAGACTAAACTTATATTAATATACTAAACTTTTCATTTAAAAGCTCTAGCTTTCTAAGTTCTCATTCTATACACGTATAACTATATATACATATATACTCATTTCCCTTTATATTCACTAGTCCTTAACTTTTACTTTTAACCACTTAAATCCATTTCTGCGTCTTCTTCCATCTCCGATGCTGTATCTTCTCCTGGAAAATTCTCTATATTAGGTTCGAAATTCTCTTCAAATTCATCTTCTACGATCCAATTCGAAAACTCCTCAAGATCTTCTTCCACCTCCTTTATGATGAGTATTAAACCTATAAATTCACTTGATAATTTCCTAACAACTAATTTTTCCATCCATGGTATGTTAAAGACATTTTGTTTCCTAGTCAACTTTCGTGAGCCTACACTTTGTCTCGCTATCTTTCTTGCTCCTTTAGAGATTATAAACTTCACGTAGTTTATAACTAGATTCCAATAGGTTCGTGGTACTAATTTCTTCCAAAGTTGATCTAAAATGATTTGATGCTCCTGTTCTATTAATGTTCCTCTAAGGGTCAAATATTGCACTTTATTCTTTCTAATCAGTTCGTGACCCTTCATATCACTTCTCGCATCTTTTGATTTACAGTAATAAGGTGCTGAACTATATCTTCCATTGGTTTCATTCTATAATCTTTTACTTCTTTCATCATATTATCAACTTTCTCTCTCTGTGCTAAAGTTGTTATCTCATCAGGCAATATCAAATTTATTGCCATTTCTTCCAATATCTATGAAAAAAAATAAGTTTTTATCAAATTTCAGTATTTATTTATTTCTTTCTTGAGTCATTACTAACTAATTCAAATTCATTTCTTTATCAATAGTAATTTATATTTTCAACCTTATCAATGCTTTCAATATTAATATTACATCTCATCACATCGATATTGTGATGGCCCAAAATTGGGCCTAATCAGAATAGTGATTTTGAAATTGCTAAACCGAGGTTAGAGAAATTATTTTAGCATTATTTTATGTGTTATGGTGTTTTTATAAGGATACATGAAAATTTTGGTGAATTAATTTACGCGATTGATGGCTTAATCGCGAAAAAAGACTAAATTGCATAAAAGGTAAAAGTTGCAAATTATTAGTAAATTGTGTAAATTAGCTAGAGAAGCAAAATGTGGGGGTTTTAAAGAGCAAATAAGCCCATTAGTTGAGGCATGGCCGGCCATGGTGGGTCAAAGAATTGGAAAAGTCAAAGTTTGGTGTGTTAGGTGACCAATTTTGACTAGAAAATGAAATAAAATAAGAAAAGAATTGTATCATCATTTTGCTTCTTCTTCCCACCAAAAATACCAGCATATTTAGGGTTCTTAAAGCTAAAAAAGTTCAGCTACTCTTCATCCACACAATTGATTCTTAATGTCTTTATTGATGATTTTTGCATTTTTAAGACCCTTATAGCATGGGCTATCTATTGGGGGGTATATCTTGTATTTTGGTTGAAATTTTTGAAATTTCCCATGAATTTATAAGTGATTTTTTTTGGAATTTTTGGGAAGAAAATGAGCTATTGTTGTTAAATAAACAACTATGTGAAGGAAATTGTATGAAAACACTTAGAGAGGACTTGTTGTAAAAGTTGTAAAATAAAGGGTAAGTGGAGGAAATAATGAGAAATTTGGGTAGTAATGAGAATAAAAAGAGCTGATTGGGCTTGGTTAGTGAGAAAATTTGATAAAAATTGATTTTCGAGCTTAGAGGCAAAATGGTCATTTTGCCAAGAGACTAGGGGCAAAATGGTCATTTTGAAAAAATGTGAATTTTGGATTGTTTTAATTAATTTAGTGATTATATGGTGAATTTGTATTCATATAGATCAAGGAGAGCGTGGAGTCAACCTTGACCGAGGCAAGGGAAAAGCTTCGAAGTAAATTCTACATTTCCTGTATTTTGTATATCGAGGCAAGTTTATTGTAAACGATACCCTTTTTATTTAATGTCTTTGCTCATGAATGTCTTATATTGTGTGTGATTAAATGTTATGGACATAGAATGAAATTGTGAGAAATGAGAGTACGGTTAAGTTTCCATAAATTGCGAGTAAAGGTGGGATATGTGCGAACCACTGGATAATTGTTGAGATTAGTGAGTTAAGTGTAAATCGCTTGGTTGGCGATTATTATCGATGGGCTAAGTGCGAAACCATCGAAAAAAATTGATGAAAGTGGGCTAAGTGCGATACCACTGAAATTTAATTAATGAAGGTGGGCTAAGTGCGATACCACCGAAATTTTATCAATGATGATGGGCTAAGTGCGGAGTCATCTTAGTATTGCTGATGTCATTACAGATGACTATGTATGAGTTTATCATGTATGGACAAGTTTGTTGTGAAAAAATTACTTGAATGAAATTCTATGTGTGTTGTGATGATGGATAAGTGTAGGGATTGTATGTGCTAAGCAATATGAGCCTTGTGCGTAAAAAATTTGTGTTGAGAATGTTGGATAAACTGTGGGAAGAGTAAGTGAACTCATGGCAGGAGGTATTGATATGGTTGATGCAATAGTTAATTCCCTAATGCATGGCTATGGTATTAAATGTTTGCATATACACTTACTAAGTTTTTTGCTTACCCCTCTCCTTTTCTATTTTCTTATAGTGCCGCTTAAGAAATTCGAGGATCCAAGGATGTCGAATGCATCGTACACACTATCAACCAAAGCACTCGGTATAGTTATATTTTGTATTTGAGTAATGGCATGTATAGGTTGTATGGTTATTTTGTGTAAGGTACTCTAATTAGCCAATTATGTTGGTCATTTGTCTTATAAAGTTCATTTTGTAAATGGCCTTTGGAATTGGCCAAAATTGTTATAGTCATTTTTTTATTGAATGATAATGGGTTCATGAAATTGCAAATGGTTGTTTAAAATTTACTTGTGCATGCACATTTTGTGAGATGAATTTAGATTGGAGTATATGATTGAGTTGGAATGTTAAATTATGGCTATTGGTCAAGTATGTAAGTCTTGATATGATTGGGTTATGCTTGTAGTTGTTTCAAGGTGGCTAAGGGCTTGGTAAATAGCCCTATAATGCCCACACGGGTAGACACACGGGTGTGTATCTAGGCCGTGTGAGACACACGGGCTGCACACAGGCTTGAGGCTCGACCATGTGTCCCCTACACCTTGCATGGATAGCATTAAATGTCCATCAGTGTTCCACATAGGCATGAGACACGGCGTGTGTCTCAACCATGTGGAGGACACGGCCAACATACGGGCATGTGCCACGGCCGTGTGAGAGATGATGTCAGAAATAGAATGTCAAGGTCTTTGCACACGGACCACGACACGGCCGTGTCATGGCCGTGTGAAGGCCATGAGCTGGGCACACGGGCATGTGCCAGACCATGTGAAAACCTCTATAGGTTGATGTTGGAAAATAAATCCGCACAGGTCAGGGGCACGAGCGTGTCCTTCGATAGTTCAGGGCGTGTGAGGTACAAGGGCTATCAACACGGCCATGTCTAGAGGCCACACGGGCGTGTCGCCCTTCCACACGGGCGTGTGCCCTATTTGTAGTGGATTTTCTTGATAGATTTCTAAGTGCCCAAAATGGTCCCGAATCTTCTCTAAACTACGAGTTAAGCCTCGAAGGCCCTTATTGGGGTCCGTAGGTCATTGTTCGAAAAAGTTTCAAATTGGGACGTATTTCAGTTGTTTGAAATTGATTATTTTTTAGTGAGTTTTAGTTCAGTAATACCTTGTACCCCATTCCGGCATTTGATACGGGTAAGGGGTGTTACAGATATATCCTGTATGGCATGTATTTCTAAACTCGTTCTTTTCCCAAAAATCAGAAAACCTAAGCTCTAATACCACTAAATGTAACATCTCTATACCATGTTCGATTCAAGAAACCTAATACAAGAATATTACATTTGGTGCCAAAGAAATTCTTGGCTAATCACTAATATATTAGAACATAAAAACTGACAAATAATAAATTTTAAATAATTTATAATTTAGTATTTACCATTACTTGGAACATACTTGATTTTTCCTAAGTACATGCCATAGTATTCAAAACTTTTAAAATGTACCCTCTTGTTGCTTGAAGATGTGATGAGATGAAAACTCGTAATCTCAAATACAACTTTTCAAAATTTCTGTACCTAATATGTGCACGGAAACAAACCGTACGCTGAGTATACACCCAGTGGTATTACTATAACTCAAATACTTAAAGTCAAAACAATAAATATGCACAATTTACCTTATCACTATTTTACTTTCAATAAATTATTCATACATTCAAAACTTTAAATTTTCTTAATAATATGTATCTTAAATAGTTTTTTTTTTCATTTTAAATTTATATATATTTTTACTAATTCCATATTCATTTCATGCATTTCATTAATAATCATTTCATAAGATCATTATTTCATGTAATTTATTTCTATATCCTAATTCAATAACTTATTCTATTTCATATCTAAAACTTTACAACATTAGTCTTTCAATAATTATTTAAACCAACCTTTTTTAATAAAAATAATTATAATTAATTCATAAGATTATATTCAATTAACTCATACACTATTTCATTATTTCCAGTTCATTCTATTTTCACTTTTTATTTCGATATCTCAATTTCAATTTATATTTCAATTCATAATTTCACTTTCTCATACTTTCAATAGTTCAATCGATCAAATTCATCAAATATACTCATTTCATTTATTCACCCTATTAACAAGACTCGGACCTTGACAGATACACGGATTCCAACCAAACACACCAGTAATATCCAACCAAAACACACCAAAATAATCATTTAATCCTCCCAAACACACCATAATCATATAATCCTCCCAAACACACCATGATCATATAATCCTCCCAAACACACCAGAATAATATAATCCACCTAAAACACACCAGTATAGCATATAGTGCCTCTTTGGATAATTTCGAATGATATAAAAATAATATCTCCAACTCCCTTCTCAAATCCTATGGCATGCCAACTATATCCGACTCAGCTCGACTAGTTAATAGGGTATTCAAATTATTTCTCTATTTCAAATTCACTTTCAATTTAATCACAATTCAATTCAAATTCACTTTTCCACTTTCCGATCAATATACAATTCAAAACCAATACATATTTCAGATAATCACATATAATCACACTTCGATTCAATTCAAACCACTTTTCAATCAACACACAATTCACATATTCACACATATTCATAATTTAATTCATTTTTATTCAATTCAATATTTTTACTTCATTTTCCAATCAAATTCAAATCACTAATTACTTTTCAATCAATATACATTTCAAATACTCACATAATTCATAATTCAATTACTTAATTCAAATTACTCTTAATTTCCAATTTGTTCACATTCAATTTCAATAGCCGTAAACACTTTTAAATCAATTTTATTCAAATCAATATCATTATTTCAATTACTTACCTAAAATTTATCTACCATGCATTTTAATTAAAATATAACAATTAATAATAAATAGATTTGAATTATAGTAAAACAAACCCGGATTTACTCGATTACTCCTCGACAACTTTTCCCTTTCCTTTCTGTGCCGATGCTTCAGGTTCTTTGCTAGTTACGGAAATTAAAATAATTATGCTATTAATTATAGCACTAATTATAACAAATAATTGAATTTCTATTCAATTTACACCTTATTTTCAATTAGGCCCTAATTAACTCATTCACTTTACTAACTTAATTCATACTTCATTCTTATTCAAATTCCTATCAAATTCAACCTAACTTGCAAGTGTTCATAATAAAACCCTAATTTAAAATTTCTTCAATTTAATCCTTCAATCACAAAACTTATAGCTTCTTTTACAATTTAATCCATTTATCAATCCTAACTTGAAATTCATTCAATTAAATCCCTAATTCAACAATTTATCCAACATGAACCATGCTTAAAAACCTAAGAACTTTCAAAACTTTAACTTAAATTCAACAAAACCTTGTTCTAAAGCTTCTAAAACATCAAAATTAAGAGAAATGACTTAATTGACTTACCAAATTAAACTCCAAACTTTAAAACCTTAGTTTTTTCCTCTTTTTTTTTTTTCTTTCTTTCTTTTTCCTTCCCATGTTTGGAATGGTCTCTATTTCTTTATTCTTCTGCTTTGTTTCTCTTTTTATTATATGCTTTATTTATTTATTAACTTAATAATATAATATAATATAATATAATATAATATAATATAATATTTATAATAAATATCCATTTTGTAATCAAATATATATTACAAATGTATACATTTTAATTAGTATACATGTATTTATTTTTATCATACACTTATATTTATTTTATTTAAATAATAATAATAAATTAATATAATAAATATCTTTTACTTATTATTTAAGAAAATATATAAATATTTTACAAGTGTATAAATACAAATATTACACATGTGTTTTATCATCACCCCACATTTGTTAATAATAACAATAATTATTATAACAATAATTTAATATAATAATTTAATAAATATCTATTTAATAATTAAATACAAGTATTACAAATGTATGTATTTTTATTAATACACTTGTATTAAATCATCACCATACATTTATCTTTATTTAATTTATTTCTTAATATAATATTTATAATATAATTAATTTAATAATATACTTTATAATTAATTTATATATTTATATAATTAAATTATGCAAAAATCTAAGATTTTTACAATCTTATGCCGCCTCAACCTCCAAATGTGGCTTAATTTCCCATTTGGTCCCTATTATTTTTTTAATCTATAATTAGACTTTTACCCTTTATTCAATTTAGTCATTTTTCTTAATTTCTCTTAATTAGGCTAAATTCACTTAATAAAAACCTAATTAAACATACCATGAGACTCCTAATTACTCTAATAAATATTTACTAGTTCGGTTTACTAAGACAGAGGCCCGATACTGCACTTTTTTCGATACCCGTGAATTTTGGGTCATTACAATAACTGCTTATCTTGCAGAGTCTGTAATACGATTCTCAGATGCTCGGCATGCTCAAATTCATCACGGGAATAAATCAAAATGTCATTAATGAATACAATGACAAATCGATCTAGGTGCAGTCTGAAAATCCGATTCATCAAATCCATAAAGACTGTAGGAGTATTTTTTAGTCCAAAAGGCATAACCAAAAATTCATAATGTCCGCACCTCGTTCGAAAAGCAGTTTTTGGCACATCAGAGTCTTTAACTAGCAACTGATAATAACTTGATCTTAAATTTATCTTTGAAAACACGGTTGCCCCTTTCAGCTGATCAAACAAATTATCGATACATAGTAGAGGGTATTTATTCTTGATAGTCACTTTATTGAGCTATCGATAATCAATGCACATTCTCATCGTTCCGTCTTTCTTTTTCACGAATAATACTGGCGCACCCAGGGAGAATAACTTGGTCGAGCAAAACCTCTATCTGTCAATTCTTGCAATTGAGCTTTCAATTCTTTCAATTCGATTGGAGCTATTCTGTACGGAGCTATCGATATAGGAGTTGTTCCCGGCACTAATTCAATATCAAATTCAACTTCTCGGATCGGTGGTAATCTCGGTAACTCTTCAGGAAACACATCCGGATATTCACACACAACTAGCACTGATTCGATCTTCTTTTCAGCCACTTTCGTATTGAGTACATAAGCAAAATAGGCTTCACAACCTTTTCTTACATATCTCTGAGCTGATATCGATGAAATTACTACCGGTAAACCATTCAAATCATCTGACTCAATCTGGATAATCTCATTATTCTAACATCTCAAATCAATCGTCTTTCATTTCCAGTTTACTATAGCATCATACAGCGTTAGCCAATCCATACCCAGAATTATAACTCATTAAATGGAAACAACATCAGATCGGCTGAAAAACAGAAATCCCGAATCATTAACGGACAGTTCTTGCATACTTTATCAACCAATACACACTTGCCTAAGGGGTTCGATACTCTAATAACAAATTCAGTAGATTCTACAGATACTAAGTTCATACATATATATGAATGAGTTGATCCTGGATCTATCAATGCAATCACATTAGTATCATAAAGAGTGAAAGTACCAGTAATAACATCTGGAGTTGACGTTTCTTTGCGAGCGCGAATAGCGTAGGCTCTAGCAGGTGCTTGGGCTTTAGATCTCACAGTAGCGTCTTTAGTCGCTCTCTAACTGCCATTCACATTACCGACATTTCTGGGTGGTCTTCTTCTAGCTTCAGTGTTACTCGGCTTTGCATTATGAATTTTATCTTTTTCCACTAATTTTGGGCAATCTCGCATAAAATGATCCAACGATCCATATTTGTAACAAGCTTTATTACTTTTGTTCCAGCATTCTCCAAAATGTTGTCTCTCACATTGCTGACATTCGGGTTTGTTATCTCTCACATTGCCAACACTCGATACTTAGGTAGCTTGAGCTTTAGAACCTGAGTATTGTTTTACACGATCCCTGTTCGGATATCTAATTGAAGCATTTGGGCAAGTATACGAATCTCTGGATTTCTTTGATGAAGATTGATACGGCTTACTCATTGATATTTTTCTCGCATCTCTAACCTCTGTATCTGCTTTCCTCTTTTCTTTGCTGAGATCCTCGGCTTTACAAGCCCTTTCGACTAAAACAACAAATTCTTTCAACTCAAGAATTCCAACTAAAATTTTATATCTTCATTCAACCTATCAACGAAATTCTTACACATAATCTCTTCGGTAGAAACATACTCTCAGGCATATTTGCTCAATTGTACAAATTCTTTTTCATGCTCAGTTACAGTCATTCGGCTCTGTTTCAATTCTAGAAACTCTTTGTGCTTTTGATAGAGAAATCTTTGGCTTATGTATTTCTTTCTGAATTTAGTCTGAAAGAACTCCCAGGTAACTCACTCTCTTAGCACTACAGATATTAATGTGTTCCACCACTGATATGCAGTGTCTCTCAGTAAGGATACGGCACATTTTATGCACTCCTCAGGTATACACAACAGATCAGCAACTTGAGGCATCACATGTATTTGTGGAGGATTAGGCGGGGGTGGAGGTTGTTGAGCAGCCGAATTCGTTCGAACGAACTCCGTAAACCACTCATTCATCATCTGAAAGAAAGCTTGTTTAGCCTCTCTTCGTGGCTACTCGTTATCGGCCTAGAATCAGCCAGTGCTGCCCTTTGAGTGGGAGTGGGCGCATTACTTTCCACATCGTCAGCTACAGCTTGATCGAGATCCATTTACTATACGAAAACACATTTTAACTATTAGGAATCATCACACTATCGCAGTTTATATATATGGCATGTATAGCTAGACTCTCAAATGCTACGTTAGTCCTAGAATTGATTAAACCGTAGCTTTGATACTAATAAAATGAAACACCCCTAACTCGTATCCGTTGTTAAACTAGGGTTACGTGGTATTACCGATTGAAACTCAATATTTAACAAACATTTCACATTCAATATTCATTCATTATCAAATAACATTTATTCACATGCACAATGTCCCTTGTAAAGGTCTACAAGACCGTAAACATGCTTTAAAGAGGGTTCGAGACTAAACTGATCACATAAAAAATTTTCGAAACTTAGAAAATTTTCTAACTTATAGAAGTCACACACCCGTGTGAGCGGGCCGTGTGACTCACACGACTTTAGACACGCCCGTGCCACAGGTCGTGTGAAAATAGGGCATACATACTGACTTGCACCACACGATCGACCGCATGCCCGTGTGCTTGGCATTGTGAAAATTAGAGGGTATACTGACTTAGGTCACACGGCCAGTCACACGCCCGTGTGTATAGCCCGTGTGCCTATTCGAAATGGCCTCACACACCTGTGTCCAGGCCATGTGTTCGCTCGTGCCAAACCTATATGGTATACTGACTTATGCCACACAGCCAGCCACACGCCCGTGTGTGAGGCAGTGTGGAGCATCCTGACTCAATTCAAATTAAACTATCAGGGGACACGGCTGAGACACACGTCCGTGTCTTTGCTCGTATGGACAAAAATGGGCCATTTACAAGGACAATTTGTCATCCCAATTATACCCTACAAGAGTACCAATATAACATCATTTTCATGCACATATACCAACCGTTTTATCACCAAATTATCCACATTTCATAACCTAACAACATCAACCAATTCAATACACATTTACTACACCAAAAAATACCAAATTCATATGCCAAAATCATCCATTCTACCTAGTCTCAAAATGCATTTACTTATTATTCCAATAACCAATTCAAGTCTCAAAATGATACCAACTCAACATCTCAATTCAATACCAAAACATACCATTTCTCAACCATTATATACCAACAACACCATACTATATATTTCAACCATTTTTATCAAAGCAACCACGCTAAATTTGCCAAATTCACAAGACAAAACATATATACATCACATACCAAATTTCAACTCATAACATAAGCCAAATTCAACTCCATCAACAACATCATTTTCAAGCCAACTCATATGGCTAAATACACAACTCAAAAGTATATCAAAATAACACTAGCCTATACATGACATATACCATATTTACAAGCTTCAAAAGTACCAAATAAATTATCTATAGTGTGATGATGTTTCCTGATGATCCCTGAGTCCGAGCTAGCTTCAATTATATATAAAACATGGAAAAATACAATAAGTAAGCTATAAAGCTTAGAAAGCTCGTATGAAATAAACTTAATCCAATCACATAAATATAACTCAATAAATTAAAAACACCAACATGTAGCTTATTTTAGCTAACAAACCTTTCAAATACTTATTCACAAAATTATATACTTTCATCATCGTTTTCTAGATCTAATGCTAAAATAGTTTATACACATACTTGTACCATCTCGTACAAATCTCATACACATTCTCGTCTTTTATTTACCCATTGAACCATTCAGAATCGAAGTCGGATACTTAAAGATCTCACACGATAAGTACCTATACCATGGCTCGAAGCCAAATCAAGGTAACTTATCCGAAATACTGATATCTTGGCTCGAAGCCAAATCAGCCAATATGCATGGCTCGAAGCCAAATCAATTTGTCTCGCACCCTAGTGCTATATCATGGCCCGAAGCCAATTTAAGGTATCCCTAATGACATGTCACTAGCATCCTAAACTATTCCTAAGGTTCAACCAGGGTTCCGACTGTCAAATCATCGTTGAACCATTTTCAAGCTTGTCTGTAATCACATAATCACAATTCATGCTATATCATAGTACATAAAATACATTTGTAATGAATTTATAACATACGAACTTACCTCAGATGTTAAAATGGCGAATCGAGTCAACTATTCCTTAACTTTATTTTTTCCCTGATCAAAGCCCGTATTTCCCCTTTCTTGATCTAAATATATTCAAAATTAACTAATTTAATCATCTATGCATTCAATTCAATCCAAAAATATAAATTAGGGCTATTTTACACATTTGCCCCTAAACTTTCACATTTTTCACAATTTAGTCCCTATTACACAAAACCATAAATTAATGAAATTCACAATATACTATGCTAGCCGAATGACTATTATGCCCCTAGCAGCCCATAACTTTCATTTATTTCACATTTCAGCCTCGTAATTTATGAATTTCACAATTAAGTCCCTAATATGCATTTTTACTAAAAATCACTTTACAAAACATTCAAATCTATCAAAAAATACTCATTTTCCATCATCAAACATTCAAAAGCTCAAGTATTCATCAATGGCAACTTTCAAAACATTAAGCATTTTTGAAAAATAGTCCCTAGGCTAGCTAGTACTCGATACAATGATCACAAAAACATAGAAATCATCAAAAAATCAAGCTAAAATCATTTACCTATTAAACCACCAAAGTGTCAAATGTTCAAGCCCTAAATATTCTTCTTCTTCTTTGATATTTCGGTCAAAAAGATGAGAAGAATGATAATTTCAATTGTTTTATTTACTTTAATCAACTTAATTTACCAATTACTTAATTAACCTTTATTTAATCCATTATAATTCATCTGATTCATGCCCATTTATGACTATTTCCACTATCAATGGTCTAATATCATCATACGGACCTTTAATTTAATAAACCATAACAATTAAGCACTTCAAACAATTAATATGCAACTTTTGTATTTTACGCGATTTAGTCCTTTTATCAAATTAACCAACCAATCAATAAAATTAACTCACGAAATTTTTACACATATATAATCACATGTTGTAAACACAAAAAATAATATTAAAGTAATTTTACGACCACGGATTTTTGGTTCCGAAATCACTATTTCGATTTAGCTAAAACTGAGCTGTTACAATGTATATTCATGATAATTAAATTTTGTGGCATTACGATCTCCACCCCCTCGTTCTTAAAATTTTATATCACGACACTAGTGAGAAGCTGAAAAGTTTAGAGATTGAATGAGTAATAATGTGGTTAGAGTCGAGAGTTAGTTAGCCAGTAAAAAGAGTTATAGACAAGATATTAGATTTTTCTGAAGATTATTCTATAACAACCCGTTTTTAGCTAAATCAAAATAGTGGTTTCAAAGACACAAATTTGAGGTCATAAAATTATTTCAATTTTATTTTTGGTGCTTACAGCTTGTGATTATAAATGTGTGAAAGTTTCGTGAAGTAGTTTTATCGTTTGGTTGCTTAATTTGATAAAAGGACTAAATCGCATAAAATGAAAAAGTTGCATTCTAATTGTTTAAGTGCTTATTTGCTATGATTCATTAAATGTGAGGTCCGTATGATGAGATTAGACCATGGTTAGTGGAGATGGACATAAATAGTCATCCATTATATGTTTAATTAATGTTTTAATTAGGGGCATTTTTTTAAATTGTAAAATAATGGCTAATTAAATAAAACAAAAGCCAAAATCTTGTCATCTTTTCCATGCTTTCACCAAAAATCAAAATAAAATAAAAGCTAAAAGCTCATTTAGGGTTCGACAAGTTGTAAGCTTGATTGGTAAGTGTTTTGAGCTCGATTTTAATGATTTCTACGTTTTTGTGATCATTGCATCGAGTATTAGTTTGCCTGTACCTTAATAAGGTGTCAATGATTTTGTATAGTGCCATTGATGAATATTCAAACCTTTTGTTGTTTGATGATGGATTATGAGATTTATATGTTAGATTTCCATGTTTTGTTAAGTAATTTTTGATGAAAATACAAGTTAGGGATTAAATTTTGAAAAGTGCAAATTGTGTGGTTGAAATGTGAAATAAATGAAAGATATGGGTTGCAAAGGGTATTATGGTAATTCGGCGAAGCGAAGCATAAGTATATTGAAATTTTGTATAATTTGTGTTTTTATGAAATAAAGACTAAATTGTGAAAAATGTGGCATAAAAATGTAAATGTGTTTTAAAGTGTGAATTGGATTAAATTGAATGAATGTGTAATTAAATTAGTTAAATTTGAATTTATATAGATCAAGAAAGAAAGAAATCAAATTTAGATCGGAGGAAATTGAAAGTTACCGAGTAGTCGATCTGATCTGTTCATCCCGAATACGAGGTAAGTACATATGCAAATAATTGTCTTTAAATTGAATTATACATGTTCATGTGTCATTGAATTGCATTAAATGACAAATGATCAAATTCGAGCAAGAATCGACAGAGTTATGATGTTTGAAAGCCCTGTACGAACCTTAGGAAGAGTCTAGGATACAAATGTCATGACATTAGGATTTTCGAGATGTGATTACGTGTAAGACCATGTCTAGGACATTGGCATCGTATTATGATTTCATGTAAGACCATGTCTGGGACGTTGGCATCGATATATGATTTCGTGTAAGACTATAGTTAGGCTATTGGCATCGATATGTGAAAACATGTAAGACCATGTTTGAGACATTGGCATTGTATGTGATATATGAGACTTCCGAGTATCCTTAGCTAGTTTCGATAGTTCAACGGGCAATGTTAATACGAGAAAGAATGTGTAAACGAGTTAAACAACTCAGATACGTATGATGTTTATATGAATATCGAAATGAAAGGTAAGTATGAATCAAATGTGGATGTGTGATTATATGATAAAGGTTGGTAATTTTGTATGTGTTAAGCCATAGATTGCATATTTGAAATGATATGATATTGTTCATATGATGATTTTATTTGTATATGGCTTACTAAGCTTTTAAAGCTTACTAAGCTTTTAAAGCTTACTTTGTGTGTTCTTTCCTTTATTTTATAGACTATCGAAGCTAGCTCGGATTCGGAGATTGTCAAGAATCGTCGTCTATATTTATTCTAAATATTTAATATGAATGAAAAATATTTTTTAAGTCTACTAATAAAGTAAAAAAAATTTATACATTAATTTATGTTTTTATAAACATTTTAAGTTTTTAAAAGTTTATCCCACAATTCAAATTTCCAATTTCCTAACTATACCTTGTTAATTTAATATTTATGTATCATGTTGGATTATTTAATTCGAGTATGATCTGATATGAATATTTGTGTCTAGTTTGATTAAAATGTTTAAAAGTTCGAATTATTAATTGATTAGAAAGTTCAGAAAATTTTCATAAATCATAAAAATTATTCTAAAAATATTTTCTAGAAAATTAAAGAAAAGGTTGCAAATGAGTGACCCAAATATTAATTGGTTAGCTAGTTTTTTCTGCTGGTTTCTATTATTGAGTTAGTGGAGTTTTATTTGCTTGTTATTGCATAAATGATTTAATGTTTACGGTTTTTGTTGTGGTATGAGCGACTGGTGTGAGTTGAAGTTTCAAACTATAGATTTTTTTTATATTAATTTCATTATAAATTTTTATTATATTTATTTTTTATATAATGCATAAAAATTATTTATAATTTTTTCCAACATTTAAATAAAAAAATAATATAATTCAACATATTTAAATTTACGTATTTTATAATAATAATAATATTAATATTAAGAAATCTAAAACTCAATTATATTACTATAAATATTTTTGTGATGGTTGGTGGCAGCATGATGTCATGAATGGATGTGACTTGAAATACAGGTATGTGGTGGAGGTAAGGTGTGAACTGATAGGAATAATTTCTGTCAGATATTTGAGCTTATACGCACAGATATCCAGGATAGCCCACGGCATTTGTGCTGGATATGAGATGGAGTGCAATAAATATCAAGGAGTCTGTCATGGAAATTTTGTTGCCTAAAGCTGGTCTCAATGAGCTGGACACTGAGTCTGTCATGAAAATTTTGTTGTCTAAAGTAGATTTAGGCTATTTTATTAATTTAACTTAAAAAAATTTAATATTTATAAAAATAATTTTAGTTTAAAAATATTTATCAAAATTATTTAAAATAATCAGCAAAATTGGGTTATAAAAAATAGATGGTTGGCACTACTTTTTTATTAAAAAATAATTTTTAGGGTTTTAGATACTAGATGATCAGTATCATGTATTTTTTTAAAAAAAATTTTGAAGTGCTAGCACCCTGATGGCTGGCACCCCAATATCTAGTTAAAAAAATAATTTTTGGGGATAGTGGTCCCGGCCAACAAAAGGGCCAAAATCATCAAATAAAAAAATTGGGAATATCACAACATAATCCCTCCTTGTTTTCCCATCTTTTTTATTTTCTAAGTTTAATTACATATTTTATATATATATATATATATATATATATATATTTTGAATAAAAAGTTGATACTATCATTAATGAGAGAAATAATAAATTCGGTTAAAAGCCTTAAAAGAAGGAAACAGCAGCTGCCTACCACTAACTGGTCACCAAAACGGTACCTTGAAAAACTTCAAAAGAAACAAATCCATAAAACTGTTTAAAAATGTGATAATGTAAAATGAAACAACAAAATAAGAAAAAAAAAAGACCTGGAACCCTTCTTCTCTGGAAAAGAAACTAAAATCATCATGTATCAGCCATTAAAGAGACCAATTTTCTTCCAAGATCAAACCTCTCAAACCCTCAGTCTCTATCAAGATCTCGAGTTCTTCGGACATACAAAAATCATTAAGCCCGGACTCTTCCTCTCTATCTAGCCTCTGCCAACGTCGTTTCTTCTATCTTGATTCACTAGACATTCCACCGCACACGGTGCCTCCTCTACCTAGTATCAGGGAAACTCGTATCTACATCCTTCCTTCGCCATCTCATGAGCTACTTTGTTGGTTTCCCTTGGTACGTACTGGAAACTCAATCTTCTGAAAATGGATCTTCTCCCCTTGATTTCTTGAATCAGACTGCTAACACTCGATTTATCTTCCTCTATAGAGTTCAGCTTGCGTATTATGGTTAGCGCGTCTCCTTCAACGCAAATGTCCTAGAAACCCATTTCCTCAGCCATAGTAATGGCTTGCAGACATGCCCTCGCCTCGGCCATAATTGGATCTGAGACATTCTCCCATGAAAAGGTACATGCAGCCATCACCAAACCTTCCCTATTACGCGCAATAATCCCTGAAACAAATCGTCTCGTATTTTAGTTAAAAAAAGCATCAAAATTAATTTTTATTATATCATTGCCTAGTGGTTTCCACACTGAAAAGTAAGCTTCATGCGTATTTAAAAGTTTCCCCCATAAAATCTATTTTTGCATGATAAGCCTTGGCAAAACCCATAACTTCGTCTACTTGTTCTTGTACTCCTTC
Organism: Gossypium stocksii; assembly: GCA_020496765.1. NCBI lineage: Eukaryota > Viridiplantae > Streptophyta > Magnoliopsida > Malvales > Malvaceae > Gossypium > Gossypium stocksii. The sequence goes on from CM035630.1 coordinate 35,748,623, forward strand.
ATGATAGATCTTGTTGCGATTGTACCAAACAACCTAGTAGGCAATAGATCTAATTTTGCATACTTCTATATTCTGACTATCAAATTCTATTTCTAACCATTTTTTTCCAAATTGGTTCTCTATTGCATGTTGAATTTGTCACCCCCCACACCCTGCAACACCTACTGTGTGAAAGAACAATCCTTGAAGAGGTGTTCCACCGATTTCTCCTCAGATTGACACACCGGGCACAATGTGTTAACAACCAGATGACATATTTTTAGATTATACATAGTAGATATAAAGCCATTGGCAATTCTCCACATAAGTATTCAAATTTTACTTGGTATTTTAAGCTCCCATAGTTTTGTAAAGAAATTAGATGCAATTTCGTTATGTATACATATTTTATATTTTAAAACAATATTGAACTAATTATCATATTTTTTAATTATTATTGCATCACTCACATTATTATTAAATTTAAAAATTAATTTAAAATATATTGAACTACATATTTTATAAAATTTAAAATTTTCATGATTTTTTTAAAATTTTTGTTTTTATTTTGTTAAATGCAACTTGATTGTTGTTAAACTCAAGTATAAATAATAAATTAAGTCTAAAAAATTATATTTATTTTTAAATGTCATGATAATTTTTTGGAGGTGATTTTGATAAAAAGTTATTAAAATTATCTTATTTTAATATATTATTTAAGAACTTCAAACGAAAATATTTTAAACCTATTTATTAATTTTAATATTGAATTTTATAATTGTGAAAATATATTAAAATGCTAAATATAATTTCCAAAATGACAGTAATTGATACTAAATTAGTTAATTTTCAAATCAAAAGTAGTTAATTTAAATTTAATATGCACAATTAAATTATATTTTTTTGATAAAATTAGAATCTGCTTTAATGATTTTCATCTTTTAAAATAATTCAAATAAGCATTACTAAATTATTGTTTTTTTATTTTAAAAAATAACGAGTAATATATTTATAAAATATGTAATTCAATATATTTTAAATTAATTTTAAATTTAATAATAATGTGAGTGATACAATAATAATTAAAAATATGATAAGTATTTCAATATTGTTTTAAAATAGAAAATATGTAATTAAACTAGGGAAATAAAAAAGATGGGAAAACAAGGAGGGATTATGTTGCAATATTCCCAATGTTTTTTGTTGGGTGTTTTTGGCCCTTTGTTGGGCGGCACCACTATCCCAAAAAATTATTTCTTTAATCAGATATAGGGGTGTCGGCCATCGTGTGCCAACACCCCAAAATTTTAGTTTTTGAAAAAAATACATTGTGTTGGACATCTCGTGTTCACAACCCCAAAAATTATTTTTTAATAAAAAAGTGGTGTCGGCCATCTACTTTCCATAATTTAATTTTACTGTTTATTTCAAATTATTTTAGTGAATGTTTTTGAACCAGGATTATTTTTGTAAATATTAAATTTTTTTAGGTTAAATTGGTAAAATAGCCCCTGGTCTCAATGAGCTGGATAGTGAATCTGTGATTGAAATTTTGTTGCCTAAAGTTGGTCTCAATGGCCAAAAACTTCAGGAATACGAGCTGCCCATGACTGAAGCACAACATCTTGGTTTTTTTTTACGTAATTCACCTAAAATAATTAATTATTTAAAAAATAACTTAGTTAAAATTTATGTACGAATATAATCTATTTTGCACAGTATTTATCGGAATCGTTTGATACAGTGACAGTACTACCTGCAATAATAATTAATTATCAGCTTCTTAAAAATTATAAATTGTTGTGCTGCCACTGTATTAGATAGTATTAGTTTTTATTTTTTAAAATACTCAGTAAAAATACGAGTCTTCAGGGAGGAAAAAAAAGAAAAAAATTAATTTTTAATGATTTTTTTAATATCGTCGGTATGTCAGGCATAGAGGTGTACATGAGCCGGGCCAGGCCGGGTTCGGGTTGGGTCCAACTAAAAATTTAGGCCCGTTCATTGGGCTCGGGCCTAAAATTTTGTCCAAGCTCGGCCCATATAAAAATGCTAAAACCTGAGCTCGGCCCGGTCCGCTCGTATTAATTTTTTATATTATTTTATATAATTTTAAATATATATAATACATCAAAAATACTAAAAAAATCAAAATAAATATTTTTCAACAAATTGAAAATAAATTTTAAAAAATATGTAGACTTAAATAACACTAAAATAGATGTAACTTAACAAGCAAATGCCTCTAAAATAATAACAAAATTAACAAATGTCTTTAAAATAATAACAAAATTAACAATAAAATAAGTTTTATACAATATCTAAACAATAACAACATAATAGTAAAATTGTAGCAAAATAGGGAGAAAAACAATAAGAAAAAATATTTTAAAAAATAATTTTTTTGTCATTTAGTAAATTTGGGCAGGGCCGGGCCGGGCTCGGGCCAAAAATGCCTTACCCGAGCCCGGCCCATTTTTTAAACGGGCCTTATTTTTTTGTCCAAGCCCATTTTTCGGGTCTATATTTTTGTCTAAACCCTCCCACATTTCGGAGGGCCTTCGAGCCGGGTCGGGCCGCCTGACCCATGTACACCTCTACTCAGGCAACACTAGTAAATATTTTTTTAAAAAATAAATTTTTTTATCGTCGATATGTCAAGCAACATCCGTTAAATTTTTTAAAAAAAATTTAGGTGGTGCCGCCGTGTCAGTCTACACCAATGATATTTAAAAAAAAATTGTAGAAAGAGTAGTTCAAAACATTGGTCATTGTTTTAGAAGATTTGAAGCCAACTATTGAGAGATTTGGACTGTAGAAGTCAACGAGAAAGAGGAAATATTTTTTTTGGTGTTGAAATTGACATAAAAGATCACCATAAATTGCGACATCAATGGCTATTGAGTACGACAATTTAAATTTTCAATTGAGAAAAAGAAAAGAAAAAAGAAATATAATAAAAAACAAAAAGGACAACTGAGTAGGACGGCTAGAGTATTCAATTAAGAAGAAAAATGAAAATATGAATGGCAAAGAAAAATAGAGTATATATCTCTATTTTTCATATATATTATTCTCTTTCCTTTCGCGTATTTGACTTTCTCTCTTCCATCCTTCTATCTTTTTCCCATATTCTTTTTTCTCACTCTCATTTCACCTAAGATTATTTTTTTAAATAATACTTCATCTATGATAGTGACAAACCAAAAAGACAATAATCACCTCTAAAGCAAGCATCGGTCATGGGCTTCCCCCTTTATTATTATTTTTTCAATTTTCTTTTCTTTTTCTATTTCAACTGTTTATTTTCAGCTTTTTTTTGTTTGTTTTACTTGTTTATTTTTAAATTCTTATGGTGCCGCTTGACATACCAGTGATATTAATTTTTTTAAATTCACTTATCAGTGTCGTCTAACAAATCGACAAAACCCATTAAAAATATTTTTTTTCCTCATTGAATACTCGTATTTTTAATATGTATTTTGAAAAATACAAATTGATGCTGCCTGATACAGTAGCGACACTAAAAAAATTATTAAAAAACTGATGATTGAGTCATCATTGGGGACGGTGCTATTGATGTGTCAAACGACACCAATGAATATTGTAGAAAACTAATCATTTTCATATATAAATTTTAATTTAAGTCATTTTTGTAAATAATTAATTATTTTAAGTTAAGTTAATAAAAAAACCGAATAGAAAGACTTGGAGCTTGCTACTGTTTAACTATTTAATATGATTTGATTAGTTTTTACTAGCCCTTCTTATTAAATTTTTTTTTAAAAGCTAGATTTTAGATTAAAAAAATTATAGATTTTTAGTTTTTAGATATAAAAATATTATCTATAATTTTTAAATTTATCATTAAATTATGAGGATATTTTTATCTAGTTAAAATTTATTATTAATTCTATATTTTAATAAAATTTGACATTTAATTTATTTACTTAAAATATTAAAATAAATATTTTTTTAATTTAAAAATATTTATACAATCATTAAGATTGATAAATGATTGATAGTGTTTTTCATCAAAATTTATCAAACTTGAGATGTTATTAAATTAACCTTATATAATACAACATATAATTGATAGAAAATAAATATATTAAATTAATAAATTTTGATAAAAAATATTAATAGTATTAATTGTTAGATTATGATTTATTTTTTTTATGTTCTTTTTGAAAAAAAGGAGAACCAAAGTCCTTACCAAATATTCAAGCAATAACAACTCTCGGAAAAGTCACTCTACCCAGAATTTGCTAATAGCAGATTAACAAGGCCAGTAGGAGCATAAAAAATTCAAAAACCATCTTCTATACAGGTGTTAAACTTGGATAATCAATCAGCTACATTATTCTTCTATCGTGGAATATACTGAAGAGTGAAGGAGCAATCTCTATTGAGCTGACTTCTTATTTCACATACCAGAAAAAAAATTAGGGTGTTCATCATTAACACCTCAGCGAATCATCTCAATAAACTTTAAAGAATACGATTCTATATTTTGATCTTACGAATACCCTTAATCCGCTAAATCAATGCAATATAGAATACGCCTCAATTCTGCTAAATCAATGTTGTAATTCCTAATACTAATAGAAAAGCTAGAGATCCATTGTCCATACATATCTGTAATAACTCCCCTTGCACTCACAGTTTATATCTTGAAACCAACTTCCATCAGTGTTTAATTTGCATCAGCCATTAGCTAGCTTATCCCAACAGAGAAAAAGCTCCTTCAATCGAGCAGAACTAGAAACATGAGACCCATGGCCATATTCTTTAAGAGCTCTGCAAATAGCATCAATTTTATAGTTGATAGGTGGAGAAACACTGCCAAAACAGACATTATTCCCCCATTTCCAAATTATCCAACAGAGAAAACAAATGGCCAATGCCATTCCCCCATTAGCTTTGAATTATATATGCTCAATTGGATTCAAATGCGACCATTGTTTAACAAAAGCAGTAAAGAAAATACAAAGATTAACAATAAAATTTTATTCTTTTTTACCCCGTAATTATGAAAAATTACAATATAATCACTCTTATTATGAAGTTGTGTAGAGGTTTCTATGGTAGAGAGAGAAAGCATTGCAAATAAGTGAACAAGATATACCAGAAGAAAGCAGAGAGAAAGACCGGAGCAGATCTGATAAAACCAAGTGTAGCGATAGGTGATGGTCACTAGAGTGGAGAAAGGGAAATATGTCTGACAATTAAACTCAATAAAGAAAAAAATTGAGGGAATTTCATAGAGAGCTTTGAGAATCTCAAATGCCAAAAGTCTCTCCACTAGTTGTAAATGTCTCTGGTTTATAGTGTCTTAAGAATGAAAATTACAAATCTAACAATTAATGGTAATGAAATTAATTTTTAGTTATAATAACATTAATGGTTAAGAGGAGATGATGAAGAGCTTTGTTGGTAAAGGTGATAGTAAATAGTAGAGAACTCACTATGTTTCTAAAAGAAGATAGAAGAACTCAATATTATAGAAGAGCTTTGTTGGTAAACAAGAGTTGTTTCAAACTTTAGTTATTCTCAATACATTAGATGGCAACGATTTTAAATTGACGCCGTGTTCTAATATAGTTGTTTCAGATGTAATTATTCTCAAAAAACGACTGTTATGAAAAATAATTATTTTTGAATAATTATTGTTCTTTTAGAAGAGATAATAAATGAAACAATGTTGCTACTTGTTTCGAGCTTGGTAACATAATTTTCTAAAATGGTAATCAAAACTAAGTATCTACATTTTACCCCTTGCATGAGAGTTCTTACTAAAAAAATATTTCCAAGCAAGAAAAATTGTAGTAAAATAAAATGATAAAACAATTATACATTTAAAACTAAAAAATTCATGTTGTATATATTGTAACATGCCAATTTTGTCTGGCCAGAGAAAAAAAAAAAAACAAAATAGATAAACAAGTCCATCTTACAAGGCTAATAGCAAAGTCCATTTACAAAACCCTAACCCAAACCTAATGTTACACAAGTCCAAGCCCAAAACCTAAAAAAATTTCAAAAAATAAAAAAAACCCTAGATTCCTTATGCGCCGCTGCTCTTGGTAATGTCAGCGGATGCATCACTTGAGGACTGCCTCCCCTGCCATCGTTTCACCAAAATGGCAAGGGTGTGACTCCTTATCGCCGTTGACCACCATCGCAACCTACAAGAAGAAAGAGACAAAAACAGTAGAAACAACAAAAAAAATACAAAAATGAATATTATGCAATAAATTTGGCTATAAAAGCCATAATTGTAACAGCCCGATTTACACCCTATTCAGAACGGTGGTTTTGGGACCATGAATTTGAGTCTAAAAAATATTAAAAAATTATTTTCTATGTTTATTATGTGTGAATTAATATCTGTGAAATTTTCGTGTTTTAGTTTTTGTCGTTTGAGTGCCTGATTAAATAAAATGGCTTAATTGTGTAAAAATAAAAATTTGATGATTTAATTTGTAAGGGCTGAATTGTTGTTGTGTTTATTGCATGAGGTATTTAAGTTACAATTTGACCTTGATAGCATAAGATGGATGATTATAACCATGGTTTATAATGGTTTAAAATTTTAATATAAAGGTTATATTTGTAAAATGATAATTAAGTTAAAATAATATAAAACATAAAATGAAAACATGTGTTCATCTTTGAATTTAATGACCAAAAGTAGCAAAGAAAGAAAGAAAAATAAAGCTTTAAGGTTCGGCCATTATTGAAGCTTGATTAAGGTATGTAACTAGTTCTGTTTTTGATAATTTTTACGTTTTTGAGATCGTTGCAGTGTAATGTACAAAGTCCATGCTAAAATTTCTAATTTTGATGAATATTTTGAGTTATGCCATTGATGAATAATTGAGTTTTGTGATGTTTGTTGATGAATTATGAAAGATATGTTTTGGATTAATATGTTTTGTATTGGAATTTTTGATGAATTTGAGTAATTAGAGCTAAATTGCAAAAATAATAAATTGAGGGACTAAAATGTGAAATAAATGAAATGTATGGACTTGTATGAACATGGGTAAGATTCGGCCTAAGCATGGTGAATGGAAATTTTGTATATTTTGTGTTTTATGCAATAGGTACTAAATTGTGAAAATTGTAAAATATCAGGGGCAAAATGGTAATTTTCTCATTTATGTGCTTTTGGACTACATTGAATGAAATTATGTTTGAATGAATTTAATTTGAATATGTTTAGATCAAGAACCAAAGAAATTAGACTTGGACCGAGGAGAAAACCAAAGTTATTGAATAGTCGTTTCGTTCCGATCGTCATTGTTCGAGGTAAGTTTATAAGCAAATAGATGTTAAATTTCAATATATGTAAACTTTAAATGTTTAATTTAATTTATGACTATATAAATGTGATTGTTGAATGGTTATAAGCTTGAAGGAATTATCTATGAATTCGAGTTGATCGATATGTGATTTCGATATGTGATGTGAGAAGTAAGTTCGTATGTAATACGTATTATTTTAGCAAAGTTTATATTTTATGAAATGAGTTAAAATGTGACTGTGAAGTACAAATAAGCTCGATGATGATTCAGTGATTTGTGGTACTAAGTGTGCAAGAGCAAATAGCTTCAACTTAATAATTGGCACTAAGTGTGCGAGACTGAGACAACTTCAATTAAAAGTGATGGCACTAAGTGTGCGATATCTTTATATAGCTTCGGCTATTTATTTGGCACTAAGTGTGCGATATCTTTATATAGCTTCGGCTATTTATTTGGTACTAAGTGTGCGATATCTTTATATAGCTTCGACTATTTGTTTGGCACTAAGTGTGCGATATCTTTAAATAGCTTTGGCTATTCATTTGGCACAAAGTGTGCGAGTTCATTAAATACTTAAAGACTAGTGAATGATTTAGAGTATTGATAAAAAGGTGTAGTGAAAAATGTGATAGATAAATATGAGAAAGTACAGGTACGTACGAAACCTATGTGGTTGATGATACTTGTGTATGAGTTTTAAGAAATGGTATGAAAATTAGTAATGTTTCATGAGTAGGAATTGCGTAGTAAGATTTATTGGTATTGAGTTGAAATAATGTGTTTCCGATGATGTTTAGATAAGTTAACGGGCAATAATAAGTTGTGATCGAATGTGTAAATCGAGCTAAAGCGATCAGGTATGTGATAGTTGATTTCCTATTTGAAAATAAGGTAAGTTGGCTATTTTATATGTAATACAAAGTATACATAATGATAGTGAAAATATATGTCTATATGATAAGCACATTCGGCCACATGTTATGTATAGGTATGCGATATTAAAGTTTGATTCATAAGTATATGCATATATATGCAAATATATTTGTTTATATAATGATATTATGGCTTTAGAATTGAATGATACTTTGATAATAGATATATGTATATTTGGCCTAGATAATGTTTATATATGAATGTATATGTTGTTTATAAATTTGTAAATTTGATACTAAAGGTGATTATGATAACATGAATTGGTTTGGCAAAATGAGTTGATAATGTCATTAAGTTATCTATTTGCTTATGACTTACTAAGCTATGATAGCTTACTGTGTGTGTATGTTTACCTCTGGTTTATAGATTCTGGAGACTAGTTACAGGCTCGGGGATCGTCAGCAAAGCCTATCACACTATTATCTTTTTATCAGTATTTTTAAAAGTTAAATTTTGAACTATGGCATGTATAGGCTATACTACTTTTCGGATATATTTGAATTTGTGTATATAATATGCCATGCGAAAATGGCTTATTAATTTGTTGTGCTAGGATTTTATGTTTTGATCAAATTATGGACATGTTTGGTGGTGGTGTTTAGGTTATGCTTCGTTATATGATTTGGTTTCAAGGTAAATTCAGTTGTGACATATGGATTTAGTGAAGTTGATAATTTATATTTTTGATGTGATTGATTTAAATTGTTAATGGTGGTGAAGTTTTGGTTAAGTTATATGGCATAAATGATATAATGTAAATTTGCGGTAGTGTATATATATATATATATAGTTAGGTAAATCAGCATTGGATTATTCATATTTATGCGAACTATGCTTGAAAAGTTTTGTTTAAGGTTTTATTTTGTGTATTGGTAGTAAGATAGGCTAGGCTATGATATATATATAGGTGGAAAGAATTTGGTATGATTACCTAATTATTAAATATAATTATGGTTGATTTTGTTATTGATTAGTTGAATGATTTTCGGTCATAATTTATACAAGTATATGGGTTTGATTTGATTTGTTAATGTTTGAACTTAATATGTTTGCTCATGGTTAAGGCTTGTTTTGGTAATTAGTAAAGGATATATGTAATTGCCATGCTCAATATGAAACAGGGAATTTATGTTTGGAGTATTTAGTTATAATTCGACTTGTTGATAAATGAGGCCAAATGTATGATTGGATTTTTGGTACTTGTTAATTTGTATTGGTAATATGTTTATAATATGGCTATTAGATGATTAATAGGTACGGTTAAGTGGACAAGAAATGAGAAATGATTATTGATTGTTTTGGAATGATGTGTTTAGTTTGGTTCTCAATGAAGTATTGGTGCTTGTGGTTTTTAAGGTATAAATAAGTATACGCATGACATGTCTAATTTAGTAAATAAATAATGTATGGTTAGGAAGTGATCTAAATACTATTGTTAGCCAAATAAAAGAAAGAAATTTTAGCATTATGTATTTATGAAAATTTTATTTAAATTATTTTTTATTTTAATGATATGGTTAAAATGCTTATGTGGTCATGATGTTTAAATTTTGTACCTATTTGTTTTGAAAAGTTATTTTTGCCGAACTTATTAATGATAAAAAATTTTGTGGTATGATTTTGTTTGATTTGTTATATTCATGTATGGAAATAAGAAGTTAAATGTTTGATCTCTAATAGGTATCTGAATATTATTAAAATGGTGAACACATGATTCAAATGATGCATTAATAAAACTTATATGATATGTCTATTTAAATAAGTATAGTAATTGTGACTTTAAAATATGAGATTTTTTCGGTAATTATGACTTGTCCGGTAATACCTCGTAACCTTATTTTGGCGACAGATACAGGTTAAGGGGTGTTACAATAATAATCACATGTATTATTTTACATAGAGAGCAATTGAAACAGACTACGAAAAAAACAAACAAATTCAAAAAGGTAGTCTATTTACTTGATATTTGTTTTCTTTTCAAAAAAATATAAAAGAAATACAATAAAAATAGAAAGTTTAAAGTTTTTACCGATCTCGTTACGTCGCCACCGTGGGTGGGCAAGGTCATCGTCTTTGTGGAAAGACAACCTCTTTTCGACGTAAAAGGCCCTTGATTTCCTTTGGATTTGCTTGGGTTTCGTCGGAGGATAGGGCGTGAGGGGCAGGCGTTAAAAAAGAGCGGCCGAAAGTCGTTTCTTTTTGGATTTTTTAAAAAAAGTAGAAGGAACCGCTTTCAGATATAGGTTTTGGGGACCAAAAAGGCTAAAAAAGTAAAAATTTTTACAACTCCGGCCATCGGAGACGACGGTCGACGTCACCGATGACCAGTGGCCACGGCGGAGCGCTGACGGTTCTGTGGCTGGACATGGAGGGTTTTTTAGAGGAAAAAAATGCATCAAAGTTTTAAAAAAAAAAAACCGAATCTGAAATGAAATTTTTTAAATTTTTTTACTTATATAGGCGTTACCAAATGACATCGTTTTGGCCAAGTTTCAGAGGTCCTAAAACGGCGTCATTTTAAGCTTGACCCGCCGACCCGATCCGGATCCCTTGGGATCCGCATGTTTTCGTGGAAAAGGGCTATTTATTGCCCTGGTCCTTTCGCCTTTAAGTTTTTTTTTTTAATATGGTCCTAATTTTACTATTTTTCTTTTTAGAAACTATGCCGTTCAATTTAGATTCGGTTTCAGTTTGGTCATCAGACTGCTAACCCTTCGGGGAATGACGCATGTATTGTTTTGGATTAATTGTCCTCGAAGTCCCTAAACTTTTGTATCGCATTTTAATTTAGTCCTTTATATCTTTTTTTTTAATTTAGACATTAGATTTTGTTAGACTTTCAATTTAGTCCTTTATTTCCCCTTTCTTTATTTATTTTGAGATTTATAATTTAAGTTTTGCTTAAATTTCATTTTAATCCCTCATTTGGTTAAGTTTGCCTCTTTATTTACTGTATCATTTATTTTAACACTTAAAATTTATATTATTTACATTTCCTTTTAATTATACATTTTATTTTTATTTTACCTTGTTATTATTGTTATCATTATTTTATTTATTCATATTATTATTATGATAATAATTATGATGTGATTATTGTTATTTTGCTATAAATAGATATTCTTATTACTATTATAGTTGCATTATTATCATTATTTATCAACATGGTATTTATTTTATTTTATTTTATTTACTTATTATCCTATTATCATCCTTTCATCTTTTACCCATATGACTATTTTATTTTATTTTGCTATCACAATTCCATGTGTCATATTACAATGTAACACCCTTCACCCGTATTCAATGCCGGAATAGGGTTACGAAGTAGTACCAGACTTATTACACAAATAAACATACAATTCACATACATTTTTACATTTCATGTAATTATAACTCAAAAACATTCACATTATCCCTATTACGGGCTTACGAGGCCCAAACATGCTTTAAGAGTGGTTCGGGACTAAACCGGTAACTTACAAAAAATTTTAGGGAAACTTTGAAAACTTTCACATACAGGGGACACAAGCCCATGTGGCCAGGCCGTGTTTCTTACACGGCCAAAAGACATGCCTGTGTCATAGGCCGTGTGGACATTCGAAATGGGAACACATGGCCGTGTCCTAGCCCGTGTCTTACTCAGTGTAACTCTCTAACTTGCGTCACACGGCCAACCACACGCCCTCGTGACTAGCCCGTGTAACTCATTGACTCGTTTTCATTAAATGCTACAAGGGACACATGGCTGTGTCACCTGACCGTGTGTCACACACGGCTGAGACACACGCACGCGTCTCTGCCCGTGTGGACAAAAATAGGTTATTTACGAAGCCATCTTGCCACCCAACTTGTACACACCTACACCAAACCAAATGGCACCAAAACATAGCATAAATAAGCATTCAATTAACCTCAACCAGGCATGATTCATTCCATTTCCATACCAACTATCACAAATTACCCAAGCATTACAACAATCCATTCAATTCATACCAGTTCAACAATTCTTCAACCATCTAATTGATCACATTCCATTATGCACTAATGTACCTATAATCTCAAACATACTAATCTCAATTTACCAATTCACAAAAAGTATGAATATAGCCATTTCCAATGACACATCAACATAATCATTTGTACAAATATTTACACAACCAAATCAACCAAAATAAGCCAACTCACATGGCTATATACCAAACCAAACACTTATCATTTACAGGTCAACTCAATTGACTAAGTTCATTACCAACACATATACCAAAATGACCAAAGTTCCTATACATGCCATATAACCATATACATAAGCTCAAAAGTGCCAAATGATAGCTTGATAGTGTGACGAAGTCTCTAACGATCCCCGAATTAGAACTAGCTTTGAGATCACTATAAAACATAGAAAAATACACAGAGTAAGCTATAAAGCTTAGTAAGTTCGTATAGTAATATACCAAAATGACCAAAGTTCCTATACATGCCATATAACCATATACATACCTGTGGCAACTCGTATCAATCTCATACTCATCCACCTCTCGGTTATACCTGTTGAACCATTCAAAATACTATTGGATACTCAGGAATCTTGCACCCTAAGTGCCACATATATAGCCGAAGCTATCTCAATCACATATCACATATAATGCTCACTCTCGAGCTATCAACGGGCCTGCTCACACAAGCTGTCAGTCAAGACATAGCTACACGGTGCTGCTCACACAAGTTGTCAAGTAACCGCAACACATGCCATTATACACAGCCATAGGTAGAACGTTACGGACCAGCACCCGGATCACATAATCACAATAACCTTAATGTCATGACATTCGTATCCTAAACTACTCCTAAGGTTCAAACGAGATTTCTCACTCGTCGAATCGTTGTCGAACATGTTCGTAAGGTCGTATTCACAATTTATACAATATCAAAGCATATAAAACACAAATATAACAATATTTATTACATACGAACTTACCTCGAATGTAAAAACGATGAAATAAGTTGATTATTTCGAAACCTTGTTCTTTCCCTGATCTAAATTTGTCTTTTGATTTTCTTGATCTAAATGTAATCAAAATTTAACTTATTCAATATCATTCTATTCAATTTAATCCAAAAATCATATTATGACAAAATTACATTTTTGCCCCTACTATTTCAACGTTTTTACGATTTAGTCCTTATTTCATAAAAACACAAATTCAAGCAATTCCATCTAAACCCATGCTAGCCGAATTTCAATTAGATTCCTAGAAGTCCATGTTTTTCATTTATTTCACAATTTAACCATAGAATTTCAACATTTCACAAATAAATCCCTAATTGGACATTTCATCAAAAATTATTTAATAAATGTTGTTTATCTAACAACAACTATTCATAATCCATCATAAAACATCAAAATACACCAACATTCATCAATGGCAAATCTCTAAATCTTTAACAGTTTTGTAAAATAGTCTCTGAGCTAGCTAGACTAAGCTACAACGATCTCAAAAACATAGAAATCATTAAAAAGGGGATGAAAATCACTCACCAATTTAACTTTTAAAGTGAACGAACTCTAGAATGCTTCCATGGCTTCTTTTTCTTTTAAATTTTCGGTAAAGATGAAGTGAAAATAATGACATTTTCATGTTTACCTTATTTTACATTAAGGTATTTTACAAATTACTAATTTATCCTTTATTATAACATTAAAACATACAATAATAATGTCCATAAATGTCCTTTAAACAACCAATGGTCCAATTATTACTTAAGGACCTTTACTTTAATGTTCTATAGCTATTAGCACCTTTAAATATTAGAACACTACTGTAATAGGGCAATTTTGCCCGGGGCCCAATAGAGACCCAAATAAAACCAAAATGGATTGAAATCAATGTCCATTACAGCCCTGACCCATTTACAACAGCCCTTTATACCCACCACCCACTACCCACTACCCAAAACCAACCCAATTTCAACCCATTACAAGCCCAAATGCCCGATGGCCCAAATCTTAACCCAATTGCAACCCTAGTACCCGAAACCCTAGTCCTTCTTGCAAGCTGCTGTCGATGTGGCCTCTGCCCACTTGCCTCTGCCTCCTGACAGTGGTCATATCCACCGCCCATGCCACCGCCTTGATACCTGCAAGAAATTAAAAGGAAAAGACAGCGAACGGCAGAAAAATGATGACAAAAACAACTTGTAAAATGGGTTATAAAAACCCGAATAGAACTCTTGTAAGGGGTCTTTTTTTTCCTGGTACGAATGAAAAGTATTTGAACACAAACAGTTCCAGAGGATATCAAAAACGTTAGGACTGATATAGACACACCAACAGTCGGAGAAACATCGAAATCGGGAAGCAAAAAACCAAGGTGAATCTAGGGTTTCCAGAATCAGTTTTCTATTCTTTTTCTTCTTTTTAACCAGCATGCATATATATATGGGTAAAAATGATAATAAATAAAAAATACATAAAAACAGAAAAAAAATAAAAATTTTACCTTTTCCGGCCACCGCACGCGGTGGCCGGCGCCGGTGACGGACGGCGGTCCGGTGACCGGACGGTGGCCGGCCGGTGGTCGGACCGACCACCGGAAATCGCTCCGGGCACCCCTGCTCTCCCCTCTCTCTTCTTTTTTTCTTCCTCACCCGAGAAAATGAAATTTTTTTGGCCAACTAAGCCTATTTATAGCACCCCAAAACGACGTCGTTTTGGGGGCTGCACCTTAGCCCCAAAACGACGTCGTTTTGAAGGGCCGACCCGAACTCCGACCCGAACCCGCCTAGGATCCGCGTGTTTTTAAACGGAAGGGCTAGTTGCGCGTTTAGCCCTTCCGCTTTTTTGGACCTATGCAATTAGGTTTTTTTTAACGTTTCAATTTGACCCGTTAATTTATCCCGTGTCACAATTTAGTCCCCCTTGCAACGCTGCGTTTTAAAAACACGGGAAAATTGCTATACGGGTCCCCATACGTTTCACCCGTACTCGAATAAGCCCTCCCCACTCGTTTTAATTTTAAAATAGCCCGAAAGTTTCGATTTTAATTCAATTTGGTCCCCTTTCGTTATTATTATTCTTTTTCTTTCCTTTTAGGTTTCATTATTATTATTATTATTATTATTATTATTATTACTACTATTACACATATATTATTAAACTTCATTATATCTAATATTACTATTTTTAAAATTTTTACGATTTTACTATGTCAACCACTATTATTATTACTTATTTCATTTCTATTTTATTTTATTTTTATTTATTTATTTTGCTAGTATAATAATCATCATTATCATATTTTTTAGGTTTTAGTCACATATTTTAATATATATATATTCGTATGTATGTATATATATTTAATATTTTTATTAGCTATGCCTTAATATTAGTATCTCATACATATATTTATACATATATTTTTAACTTGTGTATTATATCCTTTAATATGTCCCGTATATATACATACTTCCAAAATTATCAACTATACACTTTGTAGTGTCTTAAATATATTCTTATATTATGTAAATACATTCTTTAGCATTATCTCCTACTATATTATCATTTATACGTCCACATATATATATTGCTTATAGTTTAAACACGGCCTTTTTAAAATACTTTTAATATCACATCGTTTCACTTTTCCGTATACTACGCATGCCTATCTTCCGTATCGTATTACTTATAATTTCCTTATCATCTCACGCGTGCATGTTATTAAACAACATTATATTTGTATTTTCTTAACGCTATATTATGTACATATTCCCTCTACGTATATATTCTTTAAAATGTATTTTTTTATTCTATTGCCGCGAATATTATCGCCGTCATCATTTTCATATGCTAACTTTATGCCTAATATTTTATCAATTTCATCATAGTGTCAAAAAACAACATCCCAAATATCTTATCAATCGAGGCAATATTTTTGTGTTTAGAGATTCGGGAAATAGTGCCCTAACGTGCTGGGTTGCGATTTCTCATTCGCCTAAATACCTAAAATACCCTCCTGAATTTTACAATTTGCGAGATATCCCTAGTTTCGAGGAACCTAAGAACTTCGTGTCCAATCGTGCTGGATGTGACATCCGTATTCCTCCGAAACGAAAGAATCTCGATCTCTTTAAATCGTCTCGTCTTAATTCAAAAATGTCTTTAAAATGAGGCAATATTTTTGTATTTAGTGATCCGGGAAATAGTGCCCTAACGTGCTGGGTTGCGATTTCTCGTTCGTCTAAATACCTAAAATACCCTCCTAAGGTTTGCAACTCGCGAGATATCTCTAGTTTCAAAGATTTCACGAATCTCGTGTCCAATTGTGCTGGATGTGGTATTCGTATTCTTCTGAGACGGAGGAATCTCGAATTTCCTACCCAAGTTATCCCCGTTTCAAAAAAAAAGGATCCCATTTTTAAATCTTGCCAAATTTCGACTTAAGACAGAAAATTGCTCAATTAGGTACCAATTTTGGGCGTCGCGGGGGTGCTAATCCTTCCCCGCGCGTAACCGACTCCCGAGCCTGCTTTCTCTAATTTTTCGTAGACCAAAGAGTTTTATAAGGTGATCCAATCGCACCTAAAAAGATTGGTGGCGACTCCTCTCTTTTATTTTTTTAAGTCGGCCATCCGTTTTTTTCTTTTCAAAAAAATGGTTTCGACAACTACTTTTGTACTTTTTTGCAATTTAGTCATTTTTATCAAATTAAACACTCAAATAATAAAATTTCTTAACGAAAGTTTCACACCATCATATTATCATGTTGTAGACATTAAAATAATAATAAAATATTTTGACTTCGGATTTGTGGTCCCAAAACCACTGTTCCTATTTGACTAAAAATGGGTTGTTACAACTCTCCCTTCTTAGGGATTTTCGTCCCCAAAAATCTTACCAGTGAATAGGTTAGGGTATTGTTTTCTCATAGCTTCTTTAAGTTCCCACGTAGCTTTTTCGATCTTGTGTTGATGCTAAAGTACTTTCACTAAAGCTATACTTTTATTTCTCAACTCTTTGATCTCTCTAGCTAGAATTCTAATCGGTTCTTCACTATATGTTATATCAGGTTGAATTTCAATCTTAGTCGAATAATTACGTGCGAAGGGTCCGATCGATACCGTTGTAACATCAACACGTGAAGTACATTATGAATCTTTTCTAACTCTTATAGTAAAGCTAGCTGATATGACACTGGCCTTATTCGTTCAATAATCTCGTACGGCCCGATAAATCTTAGACTTAATTTGCCTTTCTAACCAAATCGAAGAATTTTCTTCCAGGGAGATACTTTCAAAAACACTCTATCACCAAATTGAAATTGAATATCTTTACATTTCAAATCCACATAAGATTTTTGTTGATCTGAAGCTGCTTTCAAACTGTCACGAATTACTTTCACATTCTCTTCGGTTTCTCTGATCAAATCAACCCCCTGAATCTTTTTCTCACTAAGCTTGGTCCAGTATAACGGAGTTTGGCATTTACGATCATACAATGCTTCATACGGTGCCATCTTTATACTCGATTGAAAACTGTTATTATACGCAAATTCAACCAATGATAAATAGTTCTCCTAGTTGCCTTCAAATTTTAAAACACAACAACGCAACATATCTTCGAGAATCTAAACAATTCTCTTGGATTGACCGTCGGTTTGCGGATGAAATGCAGTACTAAAATTGAACCGCGTACCCAAAGCTTTTTCAATTTCTTCCAAAATTGCAATGTAAACCTCGGATCTCTATCTGAAATAATCAAAACTGGCACCCCGTTCAATCTAACGATCTTAGAAATGTACAGCCTAGCCAATCTATCAAGTGAATAGTTTGTACATACCGGAATGAAATGTGCAGACTTCATCAGTTGATCAATGGCAACCCAAATGGCATCTTTCTTTTTCAGAGATAGGGGCAAACCCGATACGAAATCCATTGTAATTCTATCCCATTTCCACTCTGGTATCATCACTGGTTGTAACAATCCCTAAGGAACTAAATGTTCAGCTTTGACTTGCCGACAAATCAAGCGTCTCGGCATAAACTCTGAAATGTCTCGTTTCATGTCTGACCACCAGTATAACTGTTTCAAACCATTATACATTTTAATACTCCCCAGATGCACAGATAAACAACTACTGTGTGCTTTTTGTAGGATTTTTTGAATAAGCTCGAGATTCTTTAGTATACAAATTCTACCTTGAAATATTAAACAATCATCGGACTCGATCTGATAGTTTGAATCACTAGTCGACCCGCACCGTACTCTTTTAGCTTGTAACTCGATATCACACTTTTGAGCTTTACAAATTAGCTGAAGAAATAATGGTTTAGCTTTTAATTCAGCCAAAATCGATCCATCATCAGACATTGTCAATTGTGTATTCATCACTCGCAAAGCAAATAAAGACTTTTTGCTTAGAGCATCCGTAACCACATTCGCTTTCCTCGGATGATAATTGATCAGTAACTTATAATCTTTCAGCAACTCAAGCCATCTTTGTTGTCACAAATTCAAGTCCTTTTGAATCATTATATACTTCAAGCTTTTGTGATCTGTAAAGATGTGGCACTTTTCATACGGCTTTTACTGTTTGGAAGTGTAAACTAAAAATTATATAGGATTTTGCTTATGTAATTTATCACCTTTTTACTTAAATTCATTGTTAAAACTAAGTAGTTGTCTAATAAGTTAATGAAAGATGTGGAAATATGAAATTAGGACATAGAAATTATGAAAATGTGATTTTATGCTTTATTATATAGTTTTCATGCATAAAATGGCTTATTTTATATTTATTTGAGTATATTATATTTTTAAGACATAAAATGGAACATGCATGATTAAATTAAATAATAAAATATAAAATTATATTTAATAATTCATTTTAAAATATTTCATTAATAATTTAGGTTTTAATTAATTATTTAAATTGGATAAATTATATTCTTTGGTCCTTTAATTTATTGATTTATTTTGGACCGGTCTGATAGCTTTGTTGCATTACAAAAACCGTCCAAATTGGAGACCTTGTCAACCCAATTTCGGCTACACATGGCTGTCCACACAAACCACTTCTTGGTTTAATTGGACAAGGTCTTTGCAATGTTGAAGAAATTAGAGATTTACCTGAAGATTTACACTTGACCAAGTATCAGT
Source organism: Gossypium stocksii (assembly GCA_020496765.1). NCBI lineage: Eukaryota > Viridiplantae > Streptophyta > Magnoliopsida > Malvales > Malvaceae > Gossypium > Gossypium stocksii. Next base: position 35,768,000 of record CM035630.1, read on the forward strand.
CCTGAGTTGTTATGGCATTTGAATTGCTTAAAAATGAAGCCAAAATCCACTAATCATGGCAAGCCACTCATTGAAGAAGCTTGAAGAGACTAAACCTAGCTATTTTTAGCAAACTACTCTCTTCTCTTCACCTATAAATAAGACCCCATTTCACCATTCATCCATCATCCATCATCCCTCATCCCTCACCATTCTCTCTTCTCTCAATTCTTTTTAGCATTTTCCATTTCCCACACCTAGCATCATTTTTTCATAGAGATTTCAGCAACTAAGCCTCTTAAAGAGCCCTTGGTCGGCCATCTTGGAGAGCCATCAGCAAAGGAGCAAAGCAAATGAACAAAGGAGCCCACGTCTATCAGAGTCTTGGGTGACAGCCACTTTGATTTGGGTTTAATCTTTCTTTTCTTTGATTTAATATGAAAATGTTTGATATATGTTCTTTGTTCTTGTTTACAACAATGTTAGCTTAATTTTATTTAAGCTAAGATGATTACTTTGATTAAATAACATTTATTTGATTCGTGCTTATGATGTTTGTGCCTTAATCGATCATGTTTTCAATTAAAATCAAGTCTGCATCCAAAGAAGATGTTAAAGTATCTAAATTCACTAAGTTAGGATTTACTTTGTCTGTCTTTGCATATTCTGACTCTTTTGGTGTAGGAATTTCTACAACTGGTTGATTCTTCTCAACAGGCTTATCTTCGACATTAATCAATCGGGGTTCTAGAATTTTACCACTTTGCAATGCCACTACCTTGATATGTTCTTTACCCAAATTTCTTGGATTCTTAGTATTGCTCGACAAGGTTCCTTACAGTCTATTACGAAGCTCCATAGCTAACTGACCCATTTGGTTTTCCAAATTTTTTAGTGTTGCTGCTTGGCTCTAGATCAAAGTGTCATTCTTTGCCATGTACGCTTTCAACAAGTTCTCCAAACTATTTGATGACTGAGCTTGAGGTGGTTTTGGAGCTTGTTGATTAACCCCTTGAGATTGGTTTGGTTTATGCTGCAATAAGTTGTTGTTCAGTCCATTTCCTTGGTTGCTCCAAGAAAATCTAGGATGATTACGCCATGAAGGATTGTAGAAGTTGGACTGGGGTCCTTGTCCACTCCTATTTTGGTGTTGGTTCCCCACATAATACACTAACTCGGGATTTGATGGATAATTCTCAAAAGAATGGCCTTCCCTACAGTACACACAGGAAACTACTTCGAACGAACTTGGTGGTTGAGCTGCGGAATTATTAGCACTATTAGTGGTAAACTATTTTAACATAGAGGAAATAGACGATACCTGAGCTGATAACGAAGTGAAGGCGTCAACTTCATAAACTCCAACTACACGTCTTCCTGAAGCTGCTCGATTTGTTGGCCATTGATAATTATTACTCGTGATCCTCTCGATGATCTCATAAGCCTTATTATAAGACTTAGACAAAATTGCACCATTCGTAGAAGCATCTACCATCAATCTTGTATGTGCATTGAGACCATTATAGAATGTCTCCAATTGGATACAATGAGGAATCCCATGATGAGGACACTTACGAAGTAACTCCTTGAATCTCTCCCAAGCCTCATACAAAGACTCGTCATCCAATTGTTGGAAAGTTGTGATCTCGTTCCTCAACTTAGCGTTTTTGCTAGGCGGGAAATACTTAACCAAAAATCTCTCTGCTAATTCTTGCCATGTAGATATGGAACTTAGTGGCAATGAATTGAGCCATGCTCGTGCTCGATCTTGCAACGAGTACGAAAATAACTTCAACCTCAGTGTGTCTTCAGTCACACCGACTATCTTGAATGAATCACCCACCTCCATAAACAATTGAAGGTGGAGATGTGGATCTTCCGTGGGCATACCACTAAATTGGCCTATCATTTGGAGCATTTGAAACATCACTGGTTTCAATTCAAATTGGGTTGCCTCAATATTTAGCCTTTTAGTTCCTGGATTTAACTCACTGAAAAGTGGCACAACATATTGTCTGATGCATCGATCCCTATCATCGTGAATGAGGATGGGATTTTGTACACGATCAGCTTTATTACCTTGGTCTTGATTCTAATTTCCAAGGTGCATCTCGACTTGTCTTTGAGTTGTTCGTTCATGTCTTCTCTGTCTAAAAGTTCACTCAATTTCAGGGTCTATAGGGAGTAAATCGATAATCCGATCTATGCTCATAAACACCTTGAAAAGAAAATCACAAAATTAAAAAGAATAAGTTAGTAATGCTAGAAATAAACCAAATTGAAAGTAAATAATTTCACAAAAAAATGACTACGGCAACAATTAACAATTCTTGGCAACTGTGCCAAAAACTTGTAACGCATAGGTTTGTCAAGTGTACACAGTTGTTATCAAGTAATAAGTAAGTATCGAGTTATCGTCTCCACATGGATTGTATTTGTGTTAAATCACTTAATTGCAAAATTATATTAACAACTTGGTAAATTTAAAAACTTAATATGATTGAGTAGTGATGACTAAAAGTAAATATATTAAACTAAATGCAATGATCCCTAATACAAGTTATCCTAAATATGCAAACTATATAAATGAAATAGATTTTAGGAAATTAAACACAATATGCAACAATTATAACATAAATAAACTAGGAAAATTACTTTTATTAAACTCAATTTATTATCAAGATGCTTAATAACATTCAAAGAAAAATTCCATGGCAACTCGATCTTTCATGAGTTTGGAAACCACATTAGGTCCTTTCGAAATCCTTTACTTAGTAAATACGTATTTTACTGATCCTTATTTACTAAGGGTTTTTTAGCATTCGTGTGAGGTAATAGGGACGTGTTAGGTTTGAAACAGTTTAATCACACAAATCCAAAAACTATGTAGATAACAGAGCTTGGTCAGAGTTGTTATGCAACCTACAATTTAATCAGGTTAGGATCTAAATTAAGCATGCACATTTCAATTATGTGTTTACTTGTAATGCCCTAATTTTTGGGATTTTTTGGTATTTTTGCGATTTTGGTGGGAACAGGAAATGTTGTTGTTTGGGTATGTAATTTATGCTTTGAGTGTGTTAGTGGGCCTTTAGAAGGCCCAAGCCTAAATAAAACCCAGTAGAATTATCGAATTTTAGACTTAAAGAGAAGGGGACTTGAGTAGGTGGGCTTTTAAGAGAAAGTAAGTAATTTAAGACATAAGTGAGCCCTTGGTAAAGTGGCAATGTGGCACCACTCAGAGCCTAAGAAAGTGGCGTGTGGAAGCTAGGCAAGGACCAAGGCTCAAGTCTCAAGGTAAGCAGTGTGGTATTTTATTTTTACTGCATGTGCCAATCATGTGATGGACTTCAAGTAAAACTCTGTTGGAAAGAGTTTAAGATGCTCATGGGATTGAATTAAGAATGATAAGGGAGAGAGATTCTAGGAATTTTTGAATGGGAGCATGAGATGGCCGAACATGGCACTCTTGAGGGAGCATAATCAATTTTGGCCTATCAATTTTGGGGCGTATTCGGCAAGGGGGCGTTGTGGGACTTAGCCGAATGTTTTTGGGGTCTTTCTTGGGGTTTTAGTTCGGCACATTAGGTAGGTGTGTGCCCACTAGGTAAGGCTTTAGGGTTCTTTTTCTCTTCTCCTCCCTTTTTCTAGAAGCCGACGCCCTAAACACCCTCACTTGTGCCGATTTGTCCATAACAAAATCTTCTCTTCTCTTCTCTACTCTCATCTCTTTTCTCTTTAATTTTGACAAAAGCCGAACCTACTTCCTTCTTTTCTACTTTCTTCTCAAAGCCTAGTAGTCGACTTCCACAAAAGCCAAAATCGAAACCACCATTGTCGATTACCTTTTTGATTGGAACCATCTTTTCTTTCCTTTTCAAATCTTTCAAAAAAAGCTGAACCTCTAACCTCTCATCTCATTCTATGCCGATTAGTTCTTTCACTTTATGAACTCCTCTTCTTCATCTACTTTCTCTTAAATCGAAATAGTCTTAGGCTAGAATAGATCCAAAAGCTGAAATCATTTAGATTCGTTCTCTACCCGTGTCTTGGGGTTAGATTGCATCAGATCTGGGCTAGAAAAGGATCTGAAGCATTCTTTGTTAGGTAGATCTTCGGTAAGTGCTCAGATCCCTTTCCATTCGTTATTTCAGGATTTAAGAAAAGCCGAAAATCCCTATGTGCATAGGGTGGCTGTCGATTGGGGCTAAAAGGCTTTATTGGTGTTATTATTCGTTTTCTTTTGTGCTAGTGTGGACTAAAGGCTATCGATCGAAGGGTGTGTGAAAGGCTAGGACTGTTGGTGCGACTAGATCTAGATCTAGTCACTATTTTCGGTAAAGGTAAATATTCAAGTGATTAAGGGGTGGTTGCCAATTGTATATAGGGTAAGGTAATGATAGTTTTGGTTGGATGTTGGATTAACGGTATGTTTTCAAACCATTATAGGATAATTGCGTGGGAGATCTCACTATAGTAATCGCAAATCAGGTGTGTAAATGAACGCCCTCTAGTAGACTAAATCGGCAAGAGTCGAAAAGCCGAAATGTGAAAATTCTGGCATTTTGTGGGCTTGCGAGCGTACGAGCACTCATGGTTCAGTTGAGACTAGTAAGATCGGTTTTCGTAATTGGTAAGGTGGACATGTGCGCGATTTCGTGCACCTCGGTAAATTTGGGCCTCGAGGGGCTGAATTTGGGCCCAATGGGCTTACGGGCCCATTTAGGTGAAAACAAGCGGTAAGTGGGTTCTGGTAATTTGTATGCTAAAGACTACTAAGATAACTGTGGAATTTGGGCTTTGTGAGCCAAAATAGCTAATAGACACTATAGGGCCCATTAGGTTTTAGGGCCCGATAGCTTTAAAGTTGGTAAATAGACTAGATAAGCTATTTAGGTGAAAATTGGATTGTTAACTACCGTAATAAGAATGAAACCCTAAAAAATGGTAAATTTATTGAAATACCCCTTAAGGGTGGAAAATTACTATTTTACCCATAGGTGCAAAGTGACCATTATACCCCTAGGGTTAAATTTGACTAAAATGCATGCTATATTATATCTGTTCACTGTATTCCATGACATGTTTTACTGTTGCATGGGCTGGGTTTATGATGGAGGAAGTGCTAAGTGGCAATGCCACGTTTACTGAAAAGGGCTTTGCCTGTTATCTGATTGAGCAGCTATGCTGCGACTGTGGTGTGTAGGGATAAGTGGGTTGAGTTATTCCCCACATGGTGTGTAGGGCTGGTACAGGTGGTGTGTAGGCTTGGATTTGGGTTGGGCTTTTGCATACATGCATAATATCTGTTCTGTTACTGAATGGGCTTATGGGCCGCACTGATTACTGAATAGGGCTAAGGCTCAGTTAATACTGTACCTGGATAGGGCTTAGGCCCAGTAAGCTTGAACTGATTTGGGCTGTGGTTGGGTTTCCTTTACACACTGAGTTTCCAAACTCACCCCTTCCTTTCATCTATGCAGGTGAGCCCTAAGTTAGTGGACTTGGAGCTAGAGGGATTCAGAGTGGCCACGTGGACTGCAGTTGGTTAATTTACTTTAAGTAATTCATTTTTCAGTATTTTTACTTAAATTATTTTTCATTTTGGTTTTGGGTTTGTAATAACGCTGCTTAAAGTACTTTTAATTTGGGTTTTATTTAAATTATTTTTCATTTTGATTTTGGGTTTGTAATAAGGCTGCTTAAAGCACTTTTAATTTGGGTTTTATTCCTTTATTTTTAATTTGATTTAAATGGGTAGATTAAGGCTGCGCGGGTTTTTTCTTAAAATTAATCAACATTTTTAAAATAAAACACTCGTATCAAATGAATAAAAAAGACGAACCAGATCTTGTAGTAGAATACACTTTAAGCTGGTAGTGGATAGGACATTCACAAACTAAACCTGGATTTTCTTTTCAAACTTTAATAACGGTTTTGCAAAACTCACCCTAATCACAATGATTAATGAACATGATTAATCCTCCATTGATGTGACACATCAGACTTGGCCGTAACGTCTGGGTCGAGTTTGGGGTGTTACATTTAGTGGTATTAGAGCCTAGTTGCAATAACTCGGCTGTGGAACGGGTCCAAAAAGTTTTCATAAAATTTAAAACTAAGGTCCAAGAAGGGTATTTTGAAATCGGTTGTGGGAAATTTTTAAGAAAACCTTTTTTTTAAACTTGTTTTCTTCAAGACATACTCAAGGTTTACGTTAAAAAAAGTTTAAGTTTTTAATTTTTGCTAAATTGGGCTTTTTGGAATCTGGTTTCTGAAGAGTGGCACGTTGAATCCCCAGCACCAAGTCTGTAAGTATTTCTTCTCTTATACTGTACAGTACTAAAATATTACTGTAGATAGTACTGAGACCCTAATATGATACTGTAGTTAGGGTAAAACTGAAACTGTAGAGACTGAGACAGTAGGGAAACTAAACCTTAGAAGACTGAGACTGTAGCTAGGCTACGAGTTCGTGAAAACAAACCCTTAAACACTATCTGTGCTTAAGACATTTGTAAGAAACACTAGAATATTAAAGTAATTTCATAAAACTCAAAATCAGATAAGTCGATATGAGTACGAGGGCAGCTCATGGACGAGGCCGTGGACGTGGCTGAGGTAGTGTACAAGCTGGGTCTTCATCTTCGAGACATATGCTAGCTGAGGAGGCACGACCACCGTCGGTAGCTGAGAATAGGCCATATGATCGGGCTACAGGGGACGATGCCTTGTCCCAGGTAATGTTAAGTGTTCTAGAGAGGGTCGCTAGAGCAAGTATAGGACTGTGAATAGGGAATCCATTTCTGAGTGACTCTGGGCTAACAGAGCGAAGGTCTTTAGGGGCATATCTGGAGTAGCCCCAAATGAGGCTGAATACTGGTTGGAGGCCATGAAGCGGATCATGGACAATCTGGATTGCTCAGTGGAGCAAAAATTGAAAGGAGCGGTGTCTCTACTGTGAGACAAGGCATATCAGTGGTGGATCGCGGTGAGGGATAGTACCCCAGCTGAGGGGGTAACCTGGGAACTATTTAAGATAGCTTTCAAGGGAAAGTATGTCCGGGCAAGCTATGTGGATTCTTCGAGGAAGGAATTTCTGAACCTAACCTAGGGTAACAAGTCTGTTGCTGAATATGAGTCGGAGTTTCTAAGGTTTAGCCGGTATGCCAGCGGAATAGTTGCCACTGAGTATAAACATAGCGTTCGATTTGAGGATGGCCTCAGGGATGAGCTTAGGGTGTTGATAGCTCCGCAGAGGAAGTGTGACTTTGCTGCATTGGTGGAAAAGGCTAAGATAGCTGATGAGGTGAAGCGAACTGAATGAAAGAACCGGGAGAAGGACTAAAATCGATTCAGGAGGGATTCTGGACCCTCGGGGGCTGCAAACAGGAATGCCAAACGAGCTAGAGTGGATGAACCAGTCTGAGCAGTTCCGGTGAATACAGTTAGACCGCAGGCTTGTGGGGACTGTGGTAGAGTACATTTGGGAGAATGCTGGAAGTGTACTGGGGCTTGCTTTCGATGCGGGTCTAAGGAGCACAAAGTTAAGGATTGTCTACAGAGGCCAGCTTAGACGCAAGTTGCTGAACAGAGGGTTGCTCAACCAGTGCGAGGTGGACCACAACCACTGAGAGGCCGTGGTCAAGCGGCAACGAAAATAGTCGTGGATGTGGAGCACCTGGCAGGGGTGCTGGAAATGTTGAGGCTCATCAGCCAGCACTGGTGTATGCTGCTCGCCGTAGAGAGGAAGGTGACGCACCCGATGTCATAACTGGCATGTTCTTGATCTCTAGCATACCATACACTACTTTGATAAATGTAGGTTCTACCCATTCGTATGTTGCATGTGAAATATTTGGGTCGTTGGGTATGCAGTCTAAGGAAACTGTGAGTGGGGTAAATGTGATAAGTCCACTAGGTCACTTGGTTAGGGTAGACAAACTCTTTAGGGAGGTGGCTTTAAAGACTCAAGGTAGGATTTTCTCTCGGGATTTAATGGAGCTATCGTTTGGAGATTTTGATCTCATCTTGGGGATGGACTGGCTTGCTAAGCATAAGGCAACTCTGGATTGTGTGGCTAAGCAGATGGTGTTAAGGACTACAGAGGATGAGGAGGTGATGGTTATTGGGGAACGAATGGACTACTTGTCCAATGTTGTTTCAGCCTTGAGGGCTGAGAAGTTGATTCGCAAGGGTTGCGAGGCGTTTTTGGCATTTGTGAGTCAGACGGAGACTGAAGGTTTGACTGTAGAGAAGGTTAGAACTGTTAAGGAGTTCCAAGATGTTTTTCCTGAGGAGCTTCCTGGATTGCCTCCGAATTGTGAAGTCAAATTTGGAATCGACTTGCTGCCTAGAATGGCTCCAGTGTCCATCGCACCTTATAATGGAGCTACCGTTTGGAGATTTTGATCTCATCTTGGGGATGGACTTGCTTGCTAAGCATAAGACGACTCTGGATTGTGCAGCTAAGCGGATGGTGTTAAGGACTACAGAGGATGAGGAAGTGATGGTTATTGGGGAACGAAGGGACTACTTGTCCAATATTGTTTCAGCCTTGAGGGCTGAGAAGCTGATTCGCAAGGGTTGCGAGGCGTTTTTGGTATTTGTGAGTCAGACGGAGACTGAAGGTTTGACTGTAGAGAAGTTTAGAACTGTTAAGGAGTTCCAAGATGTTTTTCCTGAGGAGCTTCCTAGATTGCCTCCGAATCGTGAAGTCGAATTTGGAATCGACCTGCTGCCTAGAACGGCTTCAGTGTCCATCGCACCTTATAGGATGGTACCAAAGGAGTTAGTGTAACTGAAAGCGCAAATCCAAGAGTTGTTGGATAGAGGTTTTATTAGACCGAGTGTGTCTCCATAGGGAGCACCAGTACTGTTTGTGAAGAAGAAAGATGAGACGATGCGTATGTGCATCGATTATCGCCAGTTGAACAAACTGACGATTAATAATAAGTACCCTCTGCCAAGGATCGATGATCTATTTGACCAGCTTAGAGGAGCTTTGGTATTTTCCAAGATCGATCTTCGATCTGGATATCATCAGTTAAGGGTCAAGGAGGTGGATATTCATAAGACAGCATTCAAAACTCGGTATGGTCATTATGAGTTTTTGGTGATGCCGTTTAGATTGACGAATGCACTTGCGGCTTTCATGGATCTGATGAATCGAGTATTCCAACCTTACTTGGATCGATTCATAGTCATCTTCATCAATGATATTTTGGTGTATTCGAAAACTAAAGGGAAGCATGATGAGCATCTCCGTATTGTTCTGCAAATGTTGAAAGAGAAGCAACTCTATGCAAAATTCAATAATTGTGAATTTTTGTTGCGAGAAGTGACATTTCTGGTCATGTTTTTTCTACTGAGGGGATTAGGGTGGATCCTCGAAAAATTGAGGCGGTTCTGGAATGGAAGCCACCGAGGTCGGTATCAAAAATTCAGAGTTTTCTGGGTTTAGCAGGGTACTATAGAAGGTTCGTAGAAGGATTCTCTTTGATCGCTGCACCGTTAAAGAAATTGCTGAGGAAAGGAGTATCATTTGTATGGACTGAGAAACAGCAAGAAGCTTTTGACAAGTTGAAGAAGGTATTGACTGAGGCGCCAGTATTGATTCAGCCGAAATCTGGGAAGGATTTCACAGTGTATAGTGATGCGTCGCATGTGGGGTTAGGCTGTGTATTAATGCAAGAGGGTAAGGTGGTCGCTTATGCTCCGCGACAGCTTAAGCCTCACGAAGCGAACTACCCTACGCATTATCTGGAGTTGGCAGCGGTAATCTTTGCGTTAAAGATTTGGAGACACTATCTGTGTGGAGAAAAGTGTATTATATACACGGACCATAAGAGTCTCAAGTATTTATTGACTCAGAAGGAGTTAAATATTAGGCAACGGAGATGGATAGGGTTGCTGAAGGATTACGACTGTTCAAATTAAGTATCACCTAGGCAAGGCAAATGTGGTGGCAGATGCACTGAGTCGAAGGGCTGTAACTGAGTTGAGAGGAATGTTTGCTCATCCGAGTCTATATGACGATGGGAGCTTGTTGGCAGTGTTACAAGTGAGACCAACTTGGATTGAACAGATTAAGGAGGAACAGTTAGAGGATGAGTCATTAGTTCCTCGGTTTCAGCAAGTTAAGAGTGACGAGAATTCTAATTTTGTACTGAATAGTGAAGGAGTGCTGTGCTTTCGAGGAAGATTTTGTATTCTGAAGGACTCTGACTTGAGGCAGTTAATTCTAAAAGAGGCTCATGCTGGACCTTGTACCATGCGTCCTAGAGGGAATAAGTTATATCGAGACTTATGAGAGTTGTACTGGTGGCTTAGACTTAAGCGAGAAGTGACTGAATTTGTGGGAAAATGTCTGACATGCCAGCAAGTAAAGGCTGAGCATCAACTGCCCTTTGGACTTCTGCAACCGGTGAAGATTCCACTTTGGAAGTGGGAGCGAGTAACCATGGATTTTGTGAGTGGGTTACCTTTGACACCTACTAAGAAGGACTTAGTATGGGTAATTGTGGATAGGTTAACGAAATCTGCCCATTTCATACCTGTCCGAACTGATTACTCACTTCAGAAGTTAGCCAAATTGTATGTGGCAGAGATAGTACGACTGCATGGGGTGCCAGTTTCGATTATTTCCAATCAGGATCCTAAGTTTACATCTCAGTTCTGGCAGAAGTTGCATGAGGCATTGGGTACGCGATTGGATTTCAGCACTGCATTTCACCCCCAGATGGATGGACAGTCGGAAAGGGTTATTCAGGTTTTGGAGGACATGTTGAGGGGTTGTGTTATCGACTTCCAAGGTAGTTGGGAGGATTACTTGCCATTGACGGAATTTGCTTATAATAACAGCTATCAGGCAAGTATTCAAATGGCTCCATATGAGGCACTATATGAGCGAAGGTGTCGTACGCCTACGTGTTGGACGGAGTTGGGAGAACGTCGGGTTCTTGGGCTAGAGTTGGTGGCGGACACTGAGCACAAGGTTAAGTTGATCAGAGATCGGTTAAATGAAGCATCTGATAGGCAAAAATCTTATGCTGATTTAAAGCGTAAGGAAATTGAGTTCTCAGTGGGGGATATGGTCTTCTTGAAGGTTTCACCTTGGAAGAAGATATTAAGGTTTGGTAAGAAGGGCAAGTTGAGTCTACAGTTTATAGGGCCTTATCGGGTTCTTAAACGAGTAGGGCCAGTAGCTTATCAGTTGGAGTTACCGTCGGAGTTAGACCTAATCTATGACATATTTCATGTGTCCATGCTAAGACGGTATCGATCGGATCCATCGCATGTCGTACCAGTGGAGGAGATTGAGGTAAAGACCGATTTGACTTTTGAAGAAGAGCCTGTGCAAATACTGGATCGAGAGGTCAAAGTGTTAAGGAAGAAGTCAGTTCCTTTGGTAAAGGTACTTTGGCGCAATCATGGCAGAGAAGAGGCTACTTAGAAGACAGAAGAGGCGATGCATCAAGAATACCCTCACCTATTTGGATCAGGTAAATTTCGAGGCTGAAATTTCTTTAAGGGGGTAGAGTTGTAACGCCCTAATTTTCGGGATTTTTCGAGATTTTTGCGATTTTGGTGGGAACATGAAATGTTTTTGTTTGGGCATGTAATTTATGCTTTGAGTGTGTTAGTGGGCCTTTAGAAGGCCTAAGCCTAAATTAAAACCCGATAGAATTATCAAATTTTATACTTAAAGAGAAAGGGACTTGAGTAGGTGGGCTTTTAAGAGAAAGTAAGTAATTTAAGACACAAGTGAACCCTTGGTAAAGTGGCAATGTGGCGCCACTTAGAGCCTAAGAAAGTGGCGTGTGGAAGCTAGGTAAGGACCAATGTTCAAGTCTCAAGGTAAGCAGTGTGGTATTTTATTTTTACTGCATGTGCCAATCATGTGATGGACTTCAAGTAAAACTCTGTGGGAAAGAGTTTCAGATGCTCATGGGATTGAATCAAGAAGGATAAGGGAGAGAGATTCTAGGAATTTTCGAATGGGAGCATGAGATGGCCGAACATGGGACTCTTGAGGTAGCATAATCAGTTTTGGCCTATCGGTTTTGGGGTATATTCGGCAAGGGGGAGTTGTGGGACTTAGCCGAATGTTTTTGGGGTCTTTCTTGGGGTTTTAGTTTGACATATTAGGTAGGTGTGTACCGACTAGGTAAGGCTTTAGGGTTCTTTTTCTCTTCTCCTCCCTTGTTCTAGAAGCCGACGCCCTAAACACCCTCACTTGTGCCGATTTGTCCATAACCAAATCTTCTCTTCTCTTCTCCTCTCTTCTCTACTCTCATCTCCTTTCTCTTTAATTTTCACAAAAGCCGAACCTACTTCCTTCTTTTCTACTTTCTTCTTAAAGCCTAGTAGTCGACTTCCACAAAAGCCAAAACTGAAACCACCATTGCCGATTACCTTTTTGATTGGAACCATCTCTTCTTTCCTTTTCAAATCTTTCAAAAAAATCTAAACCTCTAACCTCTCATCTCATTCTCTGCCGATTAGTTCTTTCACTTTGTGAACTCCTCTTATTCATCTACTTTCTCTTAAACCGAAATAGTCTTAGGCTAGAATAGATCCAAAAGCCGAAATCATTTAGATTTGTTCTCTGCCCATGTCTTGGGTTTAGATCTGCATCAGATCTAGGCTAGAAAAGGATTGGAAGCATTCTTTGTCAGGTAGATCTTCGGTAAGTGCTCAGATCCCTGTCCATTCATTATTTCGGGATTTAAAAAAAGCTAAAAATCCCCGTGTGCATAGAGTGGCTATCGATTGGGGCTAAAAGGCTTTATTGGTGTTATTATTCGGTTTGTTTTGTGCTAGTGTGGACTAAAGGCTACTGATCGAGGGGTGTGTGGAAGGCTAGGACCATTGGTGCGACTAGATCTAGATCTAGTCACTGTTTTCGGCAGAGGTAAGTATTCAAGTGATTAAGGGGTGGTAGCCGATTGTATATAGGGTAAGGTAGTGATAGTTTCAGTTGGATGTTGGATTAACGGTATGTTTTCAAACGATGGTAGGATAATTGCGTGGGAGATCTCGCTGTAGTAATCGCAAATCAGGTATGTAAACGAACGCCCTCTAGTAGAATAAATCGGCAAGAGTTGAAAAGCCAAAATGCCAAAATTCTGACATTTCGTGGGCTTACGAGCGTGCAAGCGCTCGTGGGTCAGTTGAGACTAGTAAGATCAGTTGTCGCAATTGGTAAGGTGGACATGTGCGCGATTTCGTGCACATCGGTAAATTTGGGCCTCGAAAGGCTGAATTTGGGCCCAATGGGCTTACGGGCCCAATAGGCTTACGGGCCCATTTAGGTGAAAACGAGTGGTAAGTGGGTTCTGGTAATTTGTATGCTAAGGACTACTATGATAACTATGGAATTTGGGCTTTGTGGGCCAAAATAGCTAATAGACACTGTAGGGCCCATTTGGGGTTTTAGGGCCCGAAAGCTCTAAAGTTGGTAAATGGACTAGATAAGATATTTAGGTGAGAATTGGACTGTTAAGAACTGTAATAAGCATGAAACCCTAAAAACTGGTAAATTTACTGAAATACCCCTTAAGGGTGGAAAATTACTGTTTTACCCATAGGTGCAAAGTGACCATTATACCCCTAGGGTTAAATTCGACTGAAATGCATGCTATATTATATCTGTTCACTGTATACCATGACATGTTTTACTGTTACATCGGACTGGGTTTATGATGGAGGAAGTGCTAAGTGGCAATGCCGCGTTTACTGAAAGGGGCTTTGCCTCGTTTTACTGTTAGTGGCTTGGCCACGTTATCTGATTGAGCAGCTATGCTGCGACTGTGGTGTGTAGGGCTGGGTGGGTTGAGTTATTCCCCACATGGTGTGTAGGGCTAGTATAGGTGGTGTGTAGGGCTGGATTTGGGTTGGGCTTTTGCATACATGCATAATATTTGTTCTGTTACTGAATGGGCCTATGGGCCGCACTAATTACTGAATAGGGCTAAGGCCCAGTTAATACTGTACCTGGATAGGGCTTAAGCCCAGTAAGCTTGAACTGATTTGGGCTCTTGTTGGGTTTCCTTTACACACTGAGTTTCCAAACTCACCCCTTCCTTTCATCTATGTAGGTGAGCCCTAAGCTAGTGGACTTGGAGCTGGAGGGATTCAGAGTGGCCACGTGGACTGCAGTTGGTTAATTTGCTTTAAGTAATTCATTTTTCAGTATTTTTACTTAATTATTTTTCATTTTGGTTTTGGGTTTGTAATAAGGCCGCTTAAAGTACTTTTAATTTGGGTTTTATTCCTTTATTTATAATTTGATTTAAATGGGTAGATTAAGGCGGCGCGGGTTTTTCTTAAAATTAATCGACGTTTTTAAAATAAAACACTCGTATCAAATGAATAACAAAAAGACGAACAAGATCTTGTAGCAGAATACACTTTAAGCTGGTAGTAGATAGGACGTTCACAAACTAAACCTGGATTTTCTTTTCAAAATTTAATAACGGTTTTGCAAAACTCACCCTAATCACAATGATTAATGAACATGATTAATCCTCTATTGATGTGACACATCGGACTTGGCCGTAACGTCTGGGTCGAGTTTAGGGTGTTACACCACTAGCCGTCGTCTGGTTAGTATAGCTCACTAATTCAGGTGCATTCCAATCGTATGAATGAAATACAAACTTGATTTTAATTGAAAACATGGTCGATTGAGGCACAAACACCATAAGCATGAATAAAATAAATATTATTTAATCAAAACAATCATCCTAGCTTAAATAAAATTAAGCTAACATTGTTGTAAACAAGAACAAAGAACACATAGCAAACATTTTCAAATTAAATCAAAGAAAAGAAAGATTAAACCCAAATTAAAGTGGCTATCACCCAAGACTCTAATCGACGAGGGCTCCTTCATTCCACTGCTTTGCTCCTTTGCTGATGGCTCTCCAAGGTGGCCAACCAAGTGCTCTTTAAGAGGCTTAATTGCTAAAACCTTTATGAAGAGATGATGCTAGGTGTGGGGAATGGAAAATGCTAAGAGAATTGAGAGATAAGAGAGAATGATGAGGGATGAGGGATGAATGGTGAAATGGGGTCTTATTTATAGGTGAAGAGAAAGGAGTAGATTGCTAAAAATAGCTAGGTTTAGTCTCTTCAAGCTTCTTCAATGGGTGGCCGACCATGATTAGTGGACTTTGGCTTGATTTTTAAGCAATTTAAATGCTATAACAACTTAGGACTGAGACTCGGTCAAGTGTACATGTAACACCCCTAACCCGTATCAGTCGTCGGACTAGGGTTAAAAGGCATTACCTTTTAAAACATAACATCATACAATCATTTCACATACATTATTCATACATCATCATATCCCATTCAATATTAATCACAATGTCCCTTATATAGGTCTACGAGACATTAAACATGCTTTAGAAAAGGTTCGGGACTAAATCGATCACATACAAAATTTTCCCACAACTTTAAAAATTTTCTTAGTAGCAGAGGTCACATGCCCGTGTGAATAGGCCATGTGCCTCACATGGCATTAGACACGCCCGTGTGTCTAGACTGTGGGAAAATAGGGCATACATACTGACTTATCCACATGGCCACCAAAGATGCCCATGTGCCAGGCCGTGTGAAAATTAGGGAGCTTACTGACTTGGTCACACAGCCAGTCACATGCCTGTTTGTCCAGTCCATGTGCCTATTCGAAATTGCTTCACACGCTCGTGTTTTGACCGTGTGCTCAGCCGTATCAAACATATAGGGTATACTAACTTAGCCACATAGCCTACCACATGCTCGTGTGTGAGGCCGTGTGGAGCACCCAGGCTCAATTCAAATTGAATGTTCGAGCAACACGGTAGAGACACACGCCCGTGTAGGCAAAAATAGGCCATTTTCAAGGCCAAATTGCCACCTTTTTTGGGTCATCCCTACAAGCATCAATTTAAACACAATTCTTTACCAAATAGCAACCAAATCCACACTAATACATACACATTTCAATCTATAACGTCATCATTCATGAACCAAAATCATACCAAAACCATTTGTCCCAAACAACATTTTTACCTAATCCAATTCATACCAATTCCACAATAAAACATACCATTTCTCATTTACCAAAACAAACATCACTTTACCACATAATCCATCCATTTGCTCAACAAGGCAACCATACTAAAATGGCCATATCATAAGGTCAACCATGTACACATTATAAATACAACATTTCATCATATAACATATATCAAAACAAATCCATCATCTCAAGCCACATCTCATGGCAAGATTCACCATACAAAACATACGTAACATTCCTAACCTATACATGCCCTATACAAATATTTACAACTTCAAAAGTATCGAGATATCGATCGAGAGTGTGACGATGATCTTTGACGATCCCTGAGCTCACATTAGCTTTGATTATATATAAAACAAGGGAAAACACACACAGAATAAGCTTTCAAAAGCTTAGTAAGCCATATAAAAATAAAATCATATGAACATTCATAATGTCAATGCACCAAAGCTAAGCATAGCTTGTAACCAACACATATACTACCTTTTCACATGAAATTCATATAAATACTTTCCAAGTTCAAATTCACCTTTCCATATTGATTTTGTAATAGCCCGATTTTGGGCCTAGTTGGAACAGTGGTTTCGGACCATAAATCTGACGTAAGATAATTTATTTTTATTAAATTTTTGTGGTCTACAATTTCACGAAATGATTTCACGAAAATCTTGTTAAAAATTTTGACGTTTGGGCACTCAATTTGGTCAAAAGGACTAAATTATAAAGAGTGCAGAAGTTGAGTTTTATATGCTAGAGGTGCCCAATTGTTATGAGTTTTTTAATTGAAGGTCTTCAGATGGTAATTAGACCATTGAATAAATTGTTGGAAAAAATGAACATGAAATAGGTGAAATAGAATATTTTTAAGTCATTTCGGTCATTTAGTAATTAAATGACTTAATAAACAAAATAAAAGCCCAAAAATTTGTCCATCTTCCTCCTTGGACAAAAATTTGCAAGAGGAAGCCATGGCTAGGGGTTTTCAAGCTTCCAAGCTCGATTATCATGGAAAACGAGATTCGAAACTAGAACGAGGGAAAAATGAGTATTCGACGGTTAGGTCTTGTTCTCGCTATTTTTGCATCGAGTAAGTTTGTATGTAAGTAATGCATCATTAATCTATATTTACATGTTATATATATTGTATGAATTGTGTAAATGATATTTCGAGTGAAATTGACAAAGTTTGATAAGTGATAAGTGTGAATGAGAATTTCTGATTGTATGTAATAAAGTTTCGATAAGTAATAAATGTGAGTAGAAAATCCCGGTTGAACCTTAGGAATAAAATAGCATACGAGTGACGTGTCACTAGGAAACTAAGTGTTTAAGTGATTAAGTGATCCGGGTGCTGGTCTATTACGTCCTACTAGTGGCTACGTAATCCGGCATGTGTTGCAGATACCTGTCAGCTTGTGTGAGCAGCACTGTGTTGCTATGTCACGACGTCAGCTTGTGTGAGCAGACCTGTGAGTAACTCAAGAGTGAGCTCCTAAGTGATAAGTAATAAGTGGTAGCTTCGACTACAAGTGATAAGTGGTAGCTTCAGCTACATATATGTGGCACTTATGTGCAAACCTTCTTTGTATCCGTTAGTATTCTGAGAGTTCAACGGGATAACTTAAAGATGTGAAAGTGTATATGGCTCTATTGCGAATCGGTACAGGTATGTACGTGAACCTCATAAGGAACGAGATCGGTATGTGATGAACTTTCGGTAAGATAAAGATTGAGTAAGTTGTGAGTATGAGAATAATAATATTGGTACAAGTTTTATTGTATTAAACGAATTGTAAAATGTGTAAAAAATGATGAAAATGAGGTAAGATTTGTGTTTGTTGGTCCATGCTTGTGAGGTATAGAATATACGATAAATTCGATTGGTAATTGTGTAATTGGCTTTCGGGCCAAACTGAATTATGATGTAGCATCTTCTAATCGCACAAATTGTGGTATATTATTAAAAATAGAGAGCTTTGATTGCTAGATAAATGATAAGATATGTTAAATTATGATTACAAATTAATATAGCTTACTCCTTTTCATTTCCCATATCTTATAGGATGGTATGCTAGCTCGGGTTGGAGATCACCGGAGATACTATCACAATATCAAGCTATCATGTTGGGTAAATGAATGTAAACCTTTTAGTCAATGGCATGTATAGGGACTTAGTCATTTGTGTATTGTTAACTTGATATGGCAAGGTGAATTGGCTTGTAATGATTAAGGGTTTGATTTGGCTTATGGCCACATAAATTAGCTTACCTTGGCTAATTGGGTTGTAAACCTATTTATATGTGCATGCATAAGTTAATGCCTTTGTTGTTGTGGGAATGCCATATTCAAGCCATTATTGTGGATGTTTGCTTGCCGATTAATGTTGTGTTAAATGTTATTGAGATGTATAAGTATGTGAATGAGGTTAAGGGTGGCAAATAGCTTGGAAAATAGCCTTAGAGTTGTCCACACGGGTAGACGTGTGTCTAGGTCGTGTGCGACACACGGTCAGCCTCATGGGCTTGTGAATAGGCCGTGTGTCCCTTGCACATTGTTTTGCAAAACAGAATGTCTAATAGTAAACACACGGGCAGAGACACGGCCATGTGTCTCAGTCATGTAGAGGACACGGTATTAAGACATGGGCGTGTGCCCAAGCTGCGTGAAGTCTACACCTAAAATGCGAAAATTAAGTTTGCCACACAGCCTAGCACATGAGCGTGTGACTTGGCCGTGTGCCCCTAAATTATTGATGACGTCATAAACAGAAAGTTACACAGGTGAAAGACACGGGCTTGTCCCAAATCACAAGGGCGTGTGTGACCACACAACCTGCCCACACGGGCGTGTGAATCTTCAAAACATGAAATTTTCCTAAGTGTTGTAAAAGTTTTGAAAGCTCTCAGTTTAGTCCCTAACCACCTCCAATGTAACGCCCTAAAATTTATGTTTTTGATTCTATGTATTTAAGACAACAAATATTTATCTGCTTAAGTGGCTATGTATTCTAGGAGTGTATGAGAAGTCTTGGGGTTCAAGCCTTGACTTGAGCAAAATTTTTGTTTTCATGTGAATAAAGCCTAACTCTAGTTCAGTCGGCTTAAGTTTAAATACTAGTGAGTTTATATCAGAATGGGCCTACTGGTCTGGTGGTTATGTGGAGAGTTGATATGCTTGAGGTCCTGTGTTTGAACCCTTGTATGCATAAAGAGGTTTATTTTTGCTGCTAATGCCGTGTGGAGTTTGATTTGGACTGAAATACTAAAGTGGTTGAGTGGTTGAGGGTTAGTGGGAGCAATTAGGGGTTGGTGTGATCAGTTTTCCAAAAAAGTTCTCACAAAATACTTCCTGACGATTTCTCTCTCCCTCCCTTCTCATATTTTCATATTTTTTTTATCTTTTTGCCTCCCCATTGCTGCCGTTTCCTCCTCCCTTCTCTTACTTTCAAACTCAATTTTTGCCTTTTACCTACCGTCACATCACGTCTTTGTTATTCGTGTGTTATTTGGTAAATGGTAAGTGAGTTATGTTCAATTTATTTAAGGAATATTTGTTTGATGGGAGTCACTTTTTGTTTAGGCATAAATTAGGAGGCTGGTGGATCCCAATTGACGTTATGATTGTGGAAAATCGGGGTTGCTTTAGCGAGGTAAGGTTGTCAATAGTTTTTGAGATTTTTCTGTTCGTAGCAACTTAGACTAAGTGACTGAAATTGGACTTTTTATTGTCGAATATAGGTTTTGGAGTGCTTGGGAGTGAGTACGTGTCGAAAACCAAACAGGTGTGTACTCGATTGCACTGAAAACGTGATTCGGCAAAAGCTGAAAAAAATGTTCTGCCGATGCCACATAAGCGTGTGGCCGCTCATGTGGTAGGCCATGTGGCTGGACACGGCCGTGTGAACGACGAGCCAGGCAGTGTGCACACGACATTGGTGCATGACATAACCGTATGATGGCAGGCGAGGTTGTGTGCAAGACATGGGCTCGACCAATTGGGCCATGTGGGCCACACGGGTGTGTGGGCCCACACAAGTGAACCACACGAGCTTTTGGGATTCTGGGCCAGGCCATGTGATCCACACGGCCAAGGCCAATTTGGGCCATTTGGGCCACACGGGCAGCCTAACACGCCCGTGTGAGCCTATTTTACTGATTTGTTTGTTAAGGTTGCACGAGTCACCCGAGACGACTGTGGACCTACTGTAGGGTCAGTAAGCCATACGTAGACCCCTATCTATATGATATAACTGTATGACTGAGATGCGTTATTGAGCATGAGTTTATTCTGTTAAATGATACGGTATGTACTGATATCATGACATGGCATGATACACTGTATGTTGCATTGTATGGGGTTGGGATGATATATATGGAGGAAGTGCACTGAAAGGTCTAACTCCTATTATACTGGCAGCTATGCTGCAATTCACTAATGGCTTTAAGCCTATTATATTACTGGCAACACTGCTGCAAATACTGTTTAATGCCGCAACCGGTGCTAACTTGTAAGTGTATGGATGGGTGGGTGATTTATTCCCCACAGGAGTGCAGGGTTGGACAGGAGATGGTCTATAGCGGTTGGTTGGGTAGGACTTGCATATTGTACACCACATTACTGCATATTGTTACTGTGATGGCTAAGGCCCTACTGCTACTATTACTATTACTGACACAGTTACTGAACTGTAATAGGCTAAGGCCCTATTGCTTACTGTATTGAGATGGGCTAAGGCCCAAACTGATATTGTTACTGAGAAGGGCTTAGGCCCAGTCTGTTATTGCTAGCATCCTGTTTGTATGACTGTATGGGGATTACACACTGAGTTTTCATAAACTCACCCATTTTATTTTACTATACATGTAATCCCCAGACATAGGCAGATCGATGCGACGGAGGACTCGGCGATGGCCACACGACCATTTACTTTTTATACTTTATTGTGATTGTAAGTATAATTTGGGGTATTTTTCTGTAATCATGGCCTTTACGAATTTTTGGTTTAAATTTGGATTTTTATGCTGTTTATGCCTTTTAATTACTAGTGGTAGGAAAAACACAGATTTTTAAAAGAGATGCATGTTTTACCAAAACACCACGAATATGCAAACTGTTTTGCTTAAAAAGCTTCTACAAAGTAAAATGTTTTGGAATCGAATAATGAAATGTATCTAGATAACATTTTGAAATTGGGTAAATAATTTGAAAGCAAATGACATGATTTTGAATTAAAAAAAGCTATTAAAAGGTTGTTTAAATGGAGAAATGGTTTTTAGCAACAATTTAGTTTTCTAAAGCACTTCCATGTAACCTCGCCAGATTCAGCCATAACGTCTAGGCGGGGTTTGTGGTGTTACATCCAATGTATGTTTAGAGCTTCACAGGCCCGTAATAGGGACATTATGAATATTTTTGAAAAGTTTTAATTTAGATGCAAATTTTATGAATTGAAATTGTATGTGTAAGTGTATTTAAGTCCAGTAATGCCTCGAATCCTATCCTGGCGTGGATATGGGTAAGGGGTGTTACAGATTTTTATATACATTAAATACGTACCTGAATCGGTTAACTCATTCACATATTCATTCACTTCTCAACATTGCCCGTTGAACCGTTCGAAATCGACAAAGATACTCGGATAGCTCGTAAAGCTCATACAATGCCATATCCCAAATATGGTCTTACATGTTATAATATATCGATGCCACTGTCCCAGACAGGGTCTTACATGAAATTATATATGATGCCAATGTCCTAGACATGGTCTTACATGTAATCTCAGATTGATGCCAATGTCCCAGACATGGTCTTACATGATATCACACCTTGGAATCCTAATGTCATGACATTCGTATCCTATACTATTCCTATGGTTCGTATGAGACTTTCTGACGTCGTAACACTGTCGATACTTTCTCGTATTCACATATTCAGCTTCTCAATACATTTCACTAACAATTAAACATATATAATTCAATTGAAACACATTCATTTGTATATGAACTTACCTCGTACGGAAACGAGTGGATCGGAGTGACTATTCAATAACTTTCGACTTCCTCCGATCTAAATTTGATTTCTTTCGTTCTTGATCTATATAAATTCAAATTTGACTAATTTAATTACTATTTCATTTAATTAAATCCAAAACACACAATTAGGGCATTTTCACACATTAGCCCCTAAAGTTTCACATTTTCCACAATTTAGTCCTTATTCACAAAAATCACAAATTTCACAATTTCTTTCTAATTTCATGCTAGCCAAATTTCAAAGAGGTCCCTAGCAGCCCATATTTCACATTTATTCACACTTTTAACCCCACATTTTCATCTTTTCACAATTTAATCCCTAATATGCATTTTTACTCAAAATCACTTTGTAAAACATGTATATCTATCATCAAACATTTATTTTCTAACATCAAATATTCAAAAACTCAAGCATTCATCAATGCAATTTTACAAAATCATCATAAATTTTGAAAATCAAGGTATGGGCTAGCTAGAACACGAAGCAATGATTACAAAAATATAAAAATCATCAAAAACCAAGCAAAATACGTACCTTAATCAATCTATACAAAGGCCGAACCCTAAAATGCTTTTAAACCTCTTTCTTTTTCTTGTTTTTGGTTGCTAGTGGAAAAATATGAACAAAAATTTTGCTTGTTTTTATTATAATTAACTTAATTTTCAAAATGACATTTTTAACTATAATTAATACATTTAAAATCCACTAACACATGTCCATCTATGTCCATATATTAAAGCCATGGTCAAATTTCATAATAAGGAATTCACATTTAATAAGCCATAGCAACTAGGCACTTAATCAATTAAAACACAACTTTTGCATTTTATGCGATTTAGTCTTTTCGTCAAAATAGCTAACCAATCAATAAAATTATCACACGAAACTTTCACACATATATATTCACATGCCGTAAACATAAAAAATAATATTAAAATAATTTTATGACCTCAGATTTATGGTTTCAAAACCACTATTCTAATTTAGCTAAAACCGGGCTGTTACAGTAAATCTTAGGGCAAATCTCTAATTTCTTCAACATTGTAAGGACCTTGTGCAATTAAACCAAGAAGTGGTTTGTGTGGACAGCCATGTGTAGCCAAAATTGAGTTGACTTGGTCATCAATTTGGACAGTTTTTGTAATCCAACAAAGCTATCAGACCTATCCAAAATAAATCAATAAATTAAAGGACCAAAGAATATAATTTATCCAATTTAAATAATTAATGAAAGCCCAAATTATTAATGAAATATTTTAAAATGAATTATTAAATATAATTTTATATTTTATTATTTAATTTAATCATGCATGGCCCATTTTATGTCTTAAAAATATAATATACTCAAATAAATATAAAATAAGCCATTTTATGCATGAAAACTATATAATAAAGCATAAAATCAGATTTTAATAATTTCTATGTCCTAATTTCATATTTCCACATATTTCATTAATTTATTAAATAATTACTCAGTTTTAACAACGAATTTAAGTAAAAATGTGATAAATTACATCGGAAAAATCCTATATATTTTTCAGTTTACAAACACTCAAACAATAAAATTTCTTAATGAAAGTTTCACACCATCATATTATCATGCTAAAGAAATTAAAATAATAATAATAAAACAATTATTTCAACTACAGATTTGTGGTCCCCAAACTACTGTTCTGATTTGACTAAAAACAGGCTGTTACATAAAGCATATTTATCTATTTTTTAATAAACTAAATGCTTATCATTTTAAAAGTTACGTTTGTTTTACATAACGCATAGGAAATAATTAAAATCAAGGCAATGTTCATTATTTTTAGAATTTGGAGAGTGGTGCTCCTAACTTACGGAGTATGGCCTCTTTCTAAAGCCGAAGTAATCGAATATCCTATTTAAAAATAAAAATGAGATTTAAGTGATGATCAGATGGTGATTATTTTTCTGTTCGAGGATTCAAAGCATCGTGTCCTACTTATAGGGTATGATCTTTTCTTCTCAATTAACTTGAAATAAGGCCTTTTTGTAAAATTTAATTTAATTAAACGGTATTTTAATTAAAAAAATCATGCAAATAGGGATCTTATTTTAATTTCTCTTCGAATTTTCAACTTCCAACATCAAAGCATCAAGTAATCAACTAGGTACCAATTTCGGCCGTTATAAGGGTGCTAATCCTTCCTTATACGTAATTGACTCCCGAACCCATTATCTAGATTTGTAAGACCAAATATTACTGTTTTAGTAAATCTAACGAGTTTTCAGGTGATCCAATCACACCTAAATAGAAAAGGATTTGTGGCAACTCTATTTTCATTTTTTTTAAAAATAAAAAGTCGATTTCGAAAAAATGTTTCGACAGATTGACGACTCCACTGGGGACTAATAAGAGAGTCAAGTTGCGAGTTGATTACTTTTTCGTCTTTTTGTGAGAAATTAATAATTCGGTTTAAACTGGCGATTCATTCCTTGTATTTAATCCTTCATGTTTTATTTTAGTGGTAAATAATGTCTTTGTTATCTCAAGTTATACAATGATTTAGTTTGTCTGCTTTAGTGGTTTGAGTTTCTCTTAGTATATTTTCACATATATTGCATGGCATAATTGCTCCATTTTACCATTAAGTGAGAGTGGGAAGTTATTCCTTCGTGAGGTGTTCACCTTCGTATAGGATAGTGGATCGCTTTCAGAATACATCCGTACCTATGTCTTTGTGAGGTCTTCATATCTGTACAACCATAGGGAAATTTATTCCCCTGAACTGAACTCAATCCGTATGAGCTTATAACGGGCGAGGATTGAGGAATTTGCTGGTTCATGTACCCTTACTTTAGAACCAAGTCACATATAATGAGCCTTAAAGAACCTAACTTAGGTAGAACCATATCAAACATTTAGTGGTCACCCAAATAGATGTTCTATTTATTATTTCTCACTGTGTATTCTAGCTTTGTATGAAATGTACTGAATTGTTTTGTTTTGTTTTGTTTTGGATGGTTTGCATTGCATTTTCATCATAGAAAATCGTGTTGATTTATGTTTAGTTGCTCAATAGAGGGCTTGGCATGGAAAAGAGAGTTCTTGATAAAGTGGAAGACAATGTGGCCGTACAAATATGGTCCTAGAAAACACAAGAGAAGGGTGACAACCTGACGAAGGGGTACATGTCAGAATTATGGGATTTCACTCGCATTAGTGTGACTCAGAATAATATTCAAGAGTTGAAAGAAATATGGGTCCAATGGGAGTAAAAAATCAAGCAGTTATTCTATCGTGAATATGGTGATTTGCCTTATTTACTCAATGTCAAAGTGGATAAGGATCTATTCCAAGCTCTTGCCCAGTATAGGAATCCCACCTATAGTTGCTTCACTTTTGGGAAGGTAGACTTGGTGCCCACCGTAGAAGAGTGCACAACTCTGCTCCATTGTCTGAGAATCCAAGTTGACAAAGCTTATTCTAGAGCTGCCAATGTCTTGACTTTCTTAAAGAGATTGATGAACATAACTGGGATGAGCAAGCAATGGGTCGCGGCCCAGATTAAACAAAAAGGGGATAGTAAATGCATCCCTTGGAAAAGTTTGCGAGATTTGATCTTGGTATATCTGAATGTGAGGAAAAGAGTTGACATTTTCTCCTTCAGTATTGATGGGTTAGTCATATTCCCTAAAGCACTAGGGCACGTTGATGATGCAGTTTCATATCTATTTGACTAGCTTGTCAAAAGGGTCACGCCCGTCCCGAAAATTTTGATTGAAACTTTTAGATCTTTAAGTGCATGCCAGAGAGCTGGTGAAGGAAGATTTATTAGATGTGCATAACTCTTTCTAGCCTGGTTCCATAGCCATTTTTGAAAGATAGAAAAAATCTCTTATCGAGAGTTCTCTGAGGACTACTCTCCTTTGAAAGAATTCGTAGCTATCCCAAGATGAGACAACATTTCTAAAAAAAAAGTGGATGGAAATTCTCCAGAGTCTCCAAGATGAAGACATTGAATGGAGGGCTCCTTGGATGATCCTTGATGAAATTTTGTACTGATGTGGATACTTTGACGGTATCTTTCTACTTACGATATGGGGATCTATTGGATACGCCCTTCTACTTGTACTGAGATAGTATAGGTCGAGATAGTTTACACCGGCAACGCAAGGGTTGGCTCAATGTGAGTTTGCATACAAAAGTGATAATTATAAGAAGAAGGTTCGTGAAATATCAAATGCCTGGAACCAAACTCACAAATTGAAAAGATTTGTTGTAAATCCTATGACGTCTCCTGAATATGATTGGTGGTGTGGTAAATGAATTAATGACAATGCTCATTTCATCAAGTCATGAAAATACTCGGCCAATAGAAGAACACTTGTAAGTGATCCCGTCTGAATTAGAAATCGTAAAGCAAGACTTCGAAAAGAAGAGTTCAGAGTTAGGGAAAAGGATAGAAAAATTAGAAGAGGAAAATATTTAGTTAGGATTAGACGTCGACATCCAAAGATCAAAAGCTGAGAAAATGAAGAAATTAGAAAACAAGGCTGAAGAAGACTTAGATAGGTTAAAAACGGATTATAAGAAACTGCGTTTGTCGATAAGGACTGCGAGGTTGGGTAAAACATCCAAACAATGGCGACAAGAAATCCAAGAAGAAAATATTAAACCTGATCAGTGGGAAAAGAAATTCCAAGATGCTCGAGCCTGATAAGATGCTCTAAAAAGGGATTTATTAGAAGGCCGAAATGAAAAAGATAGATTGAGAGCTCGGGTAGTAGAATTGGAAAGGTCACTAGATTAATATCATAATCACAATTCTATGATTAAGTTGAAAGCAAACCTGACTAAGATTGAAGAGTTGAAGGGAAATATAGAAGAGCTCGAGGTCGCACTGCAAAATTGTGAACTTCGAGTTGAGCCTCTTGAAATGAAAAATGAACATTGGAAAGAGCAAATCCAACGCTCTCAAGGTCAAATCAGGGATAGAGATCACATCATGGGCAAAGCTTTGACTCAAGTATAGGAAATAGCCGACCATTTGCAAACCCTAGCTGTTCAAGCTGACATGCTGAACTTGAGATACGAATCAGAATCAGATCGAGGCTGAGAATTAGCTTGGCTTCTTAGGAAAGTCAAGGCTTTGAGTATTAGGGCAAGGCCGTATATGTAAAATGTATGCATTTTATGCAAAAAAAGAGTGTTTTCTAGTAAAGTTGTTCTAATAGAGTTGAACTAGAATCAATGCCTCTTTTTGCATTCATTAATTAGCATTACATTTTATTACATGCATTAAATTTCATAAAAAAGACCTTAATTAATCGAAATTATGACAATTACCCCCAAAAACCATCAAGAATCTGCCAACCAAATATCATTACAGCACCTGCGGTAAAACCAAAGCCATGTATCAAAGGTTAGAAAGACTAGAAAAAATTCAGAAAGACATGCAATATCAATTGCAAGCGCAACTACAAGACCAATTAGCTAAGGTACAACAAGACATGAAGGACCAAATACAAGAGTCCCAATGAAGCATAATAGGCTAGTTAACCCAGTTATTGACCGGAGGGATTGAAAAAGGGAAGAGTACTGTGATTAACTCTAGGGATGATAATGAAGACCCTACATACCCTCTGGGATTTACCCCAGTGAATGTCCAAGCCCAACCGAACATATATCCACGAAGAGTACTTGTTCCCATAAGACCACAATAGTATCAGGTCGGCACCTTAGGACTAGTGAATTACCTAATAGTTTCAGGTTCCAATCCTGGTGATAATCTAACCAACCCCATTGTTCCAGATTTGGATGACATGGCAGAAATGGATAGAGTAAGAGTAGAATTGCCAAAATAGCTAGAAGACCGGTACAAGTGGCTGTAGGAGAAATTTAAAACCATGGAGAGTGTTTACTACCTTTGCGGGGTCAATGCCAAGGAATTGAGTTTAGTCCCGGATCTAGTGCTCCCACCAAAATTTAAAACTCCAGAATTTAAAAAATATAATGGGACTAGTTGTCTTGAAGCCCATAATACAATGTTCTGCCGAAGAATGATGAGATACGTTAATAATGATCAATTGTTAATTCGTTGCTTCTAGGATAGTTTGATCGAGTCAACTGCCAAATGGTACAATCAACTAAGCCATGCAAAAATCAATTCATGGAACGACTTGGCACATGATTTCATGAAATAATACAGCCATGTGACTGACATGACACCCGATAGAATTATGCTGCAAAACATGGAGAAGAAGCAAACTGAAAGCTTTAGGCAATATGCTTAAAGATGGAGAGAGCTGGCAACACAAGTTTAACCACCTCTTCTGGAAAAAGAGATGACAATGCTTTTCATAAACACTTTGAAAGCCTCGTTTATTAACCATATGCTGGGTAGTGCTACCAAGAGCTTCTCAGATATAGTAATGTTCGGAGAAATAATTGTGAATGCAGTAAGGATTGGTAAAATAGACGCGGGAAAAATGCTAAAAGGTTTGCCCTAAGAAAGAAAGAAAATGAAGTAAACACTATGAGTTTGTATAATAAGAACTATTCAAAACTAGTCACTATAGGCCAACCAAGGACTATGACAACCAGCCATCAAAGCCCCTTGAGGCAAGAATCTAACTCAAGGCCAAACATAGAAAAACTCCAATTCACACCTATCTCGATGACATATGGAGAGTTATATCAGAGTTTGTTCAACGTGTATATAGTATCCCGGTTTTACTTAAAACCCATGCAATCTCCATTCCCAAAGTGTTATGAAGCGAATGCCCAATGCTAGTACCACGCAGGAATAATGGGACACTCGATTGAGAGCTGCACTGTATTCATGAAGTTGGTGAAAGGTTCATCAACATGGGGATTGTAAGGTTCACTGATCCCTTAGGACCCAATGTGGCAGGAAATCCATTACCCAGTCATTCTGATCAAGGGGTAAATGCAATAATCGAGAGTGGAGGCAAGAGGACCAAAACCGATGTTACGGAGGTGAAATCCCCACTAAAATGGGTTTGGAAAAAAATAATAGACGTGGGATTAATCATTCAAGATTTAGAGGAGATACCCAAAGGAGTAAGGAGCTACTGTGAGTTCCACACTAAAGAAGGTCATAAGATCTAGGAGTGCATTGAATTTAGAGCTTTAGTGTAAAGTCTGATGTATAACAAAGAATTGGAATTCTTTGAAAAATGTCAATGGCTCGAAAGGAGGAGATGTTTGCACCTCAAAGGAAGGATCAATGGAGAAAGTCTACAAGGTCAACCACTTAGTGGTGATTATTTCACAACCGAGAAGTAATGAAGTGAGAGCGTAAGCTACGCCAAGAGTCATAATTCAAAACCTGTGGCTTTTCCCTACAAGGATAGCAAAAGGGTTCTATGGAATTATGATTGCAACATGATGATTCCAGGGGAGGAGATCTCGGTTGGCACTTCAAAATAGGGCCAGGATATTGGTTTCTTTATACGCAGTGGGAGGTGCTATAACCCTGCAACTGCAAGAACCGAACCCCTTAAGGAAAAAACCTTAGCAGTTGAGCATAAGAAAGAAGAGACGACTAGAATTGAATCACCTATCAATGAACTAGTAACTGAGAAAGAGGCTAAGGAATTCTTGAAGTTTTTGAAACATAGTGAGTATAATGTTGTAGAACAGCTGGACAAACAACCAACTTGCATATCAGTATTAGCCTTGCTCTCAAGGTCAGAGACACATCGTAACGCATTAATGAAGGTGTTAAATGAAAGTTATGTCACTGTTAATATCTTAGTAAACAAGCTAGATCGTTTGGTTAATAATCTGAGTGCCGACAATCTCATCTTCTTCAATGATTATGAAATACCTCCAGGGGGCATGGGATGCACGAAGGCACTACACATTACTACCCGTTCCAAAGGATATACATTTCTAGGAGTGTTAATCGACAATTGATCTGTGTTGAACGTCTTGCCTCTATCTACACTGAATAGGTTGCCAGTGGATAACTCTCACATGAAAACGTGCCATAATATAGTAAGAGCTTTTAATAGTACCACTCTTAATTGGTCTGAATACATATGAGGTGGACTTTTTGGCAAAGGATATCAAACCCTCCTATAACTGCTACCTAGGTAGGCCTTGGATTCATTTGGCTGGGGCAGTGGCATTGCCACTCCACCAAAAACTAAAATTGGTAATAGAAGGTTGACTGGAAACAATAAATGCTGAAGAGGATATCATTGCATCCGTAACTAGTGACGCACCATACATAGGTGTAACGCCCCAAAAATTTTAACGCCCCAAAAATTTAAGTCTTTAATTTTTGCTTATTATGTTTACTTTAACGGCTAAGTGATTTGGGTGTGTTGAGAGTGTTGGAGAAGCCTGGGTTCAATTCTTGGCTTTTGCAGAATTTTTAATTTTGGCTTTATAAATAATAGTGCTTGTTTTATGGCACAAAGGGAGCTTGTGGTCTAGTGGCAAGGCGGCGTGATGTGTAACTGTAAGGTTTGAGGTTCAAGTCTTGAAATGCGCATTGGAGTATTTATTTTGCTACTTGAGTGGTGTAGGTAGTGGAGTTGGACTGAAACACAGCTAAGGGGGAGTTTGAATAGATTTTGAACGGAGTTGTTGGGGGAGTTGAGGAGAAATTGGTGGAGTAATTCAAGGATGGATAAGGAGAGGAATTCTAGGAGCGAATCAGTGAGTTTGAATCAGGGGGAAGTGTGTGCCGAAATTTCTCTCTAGTTTTGAGAATTCGACTGAGAGGCATATGTTTGACATTTTTGGTTTTTGTGTTTGTTTTGGGGTTTTTGCCAATACTCTAGAGTTGTGTTAGTGTTTTCTTTTGATCGTTTCGGTGCCTTCTTTTCTTGCTTAGCCGAATAGGTAACATTTTCATCCTCTATCGAACATTGTTTTCCTCTTCTTATCTACTCTTTTGTCAGTGCCGAATACACCTTCCTCTTCTTCTCCATCATTCTTACAATTTTCTCTCATAGCCAAACCTTTTTTTTATTTTTTCTTTCCTTTCTTCCTTTCCCAGTCTAAGCTGAATAGTTTTCCTTCCTTCCCTCTTCCTCCTTTCTTCTTTTAAACCGAAGGTTATTTCTCTTTTGTCCTTTCTCAAGCATTTTGGTTATGGTAGGCCGAATACTACACTCTTGCGAGTTGGTAGTGTCTTGGCCTTTGTTTCTGCTGTTGGTATTTTGGAGGAGTGAAAAGTGCAAGAGTTCTCAAGCCTTCGAGACCCTGTTCCCCAGAATTCGATTAATTTAATCGCCAAGATATGTGTGTTTGATTCTAGCCAGCGATCTAGATGTTTTTAGCCATACATCTTTCGCTCGAGGCTGGGTGCTGGAGAAATTTGGGAACAGTTGCTTAAACAGGTGTGTAAACACCCCACTTAAATTGCATAAGGGTAACAAGCCGAAAAGTCGAAGGGCTAGGCATTGATGCCACACGAGCATGTAAGCGCACGTGTGGTAGTACAAGCCCACGAAATATGGGCGTAGGTCACCATGAGCGTTCTCGTGGACTTGGGTGGCAAATTCTAGATTGGGCTATGTAGTTCGCTAACTATGACTAAATTTGGGCCAAAAAGGCCACACGAGTGTGTGGGCCCACTTGGGTCGGCAGTAGGCCTCGGGCCTTTTATACTATTATGACTGTTTAGGTTATACAAGTTGCTCTAGGTGACTGTAGACCTTCTAATAGGTTGGTTTGTGTACCAAAATCCCAAGATCGGTAAAATGACCAAAATACCCTAAAAGGGGTAAAATGACTATTTTACCCCTAGTAGATAAAAATGACCGTTATACCCCTAGAGGTAGATTGATTGATATATTCATAATATAAACATGGCTGTTACTGAGCATGACATTCTGCATACACATATGATTTATGACATGACATATTGCATGGGATTGGGATACTGTTATGGAGGAAGTGTACTGCACTAGTGGCTTTGCCACATATACTGTTACTGGTGGCTTGGCCACATATACTGTTTCTAGAGGCTTGGCCACATATACTATTTCTAGAGGCTTTGCCATATATACTGTTACTGGTAGCTCGACTGCGATACTGGTGTATTGGCTAGGTGGGTCGATTTTATCCCTACATGGTGTGTTGGTGGTACGGAGTGGTGTGTTGGCTAGATTGGGGTAGGTTGCACTGTTGCATTACTATTCTGTACTATTACTATAGTGGGGCTAATGCCCACACTGTACTGTTCCTAAATAGGGCTCACGCACAGGCTCAGATTTACTGATTGACTGATAAGGGAATTGCACATTGAGTTTTCGTAAACTCATCTTTCTTTTAACTGTGCAGGTAATCCCTAGCCATAGGCGATTTGGTGTTGCGAGGGACTCGGAGGTGGCCACACAATTGAAGTTAAGTTACATTTGGTTTTATTTAGATTCATCATTACATTTTTGGTTTTATTTTTTAATAAGGCCATTTATGGGATTTAATTTATAATTGGGCTTTAGCTTACTTATTTTAAAACTGCTAATCAAAAGTAGCGGGATTTCTAAAAATAATAGTTGTTTTTTTAAAAACACGCGTTTCAAAAGTTAAGGTTTTAAAAGCTTCAACGATTTAAATTAGTTTAGCATATCAATGACATCTAATACGGTAAACATTTTGACAAGATGATTTAGTAGTAGTAAAGAACTTAATTCATTAAAGTTTTCCATAAAATTTCAAAGGGCTTTAAACTAACGTTAAAGTTTTGTTTCGTGAATTTTGAATTTCTGTAAGGCACCGTAATGTAGCACGCCAGATCCGGCCATAACGTCTGGGCTAGATTTGGGGTGTTACAATAGGAGCAGATGAAAAAGGAATAGAATATTCCTTTCGATCACTAAAATTTGTTAATGCAACTTTCATTGTTGAAGGAAACAAGATCCTAGTGCCAAAAATATCCAAAACCACGAGGATGGGTTTGCAGTTGACGGTCGAGAAATGAGCTTTCTTGAAAGAGGACTCGAAAAATACCTTCAAGGAAGAGTCGAGGCACCAATGCTGATGGACAAACAAGACCGCTTTGGCTTGGGGTACAAGCCAGATGTGAGACAAAAGAAGAAGGAATTAGAAAAGAAGCAAGAAAGAAGAAAAGCACGACTAAATGGGGGAGAGGTCAAATGAGAACCGATGATCTTTCTCCATATATCTAAAACATTCGTGTAAGGAGAAATCATTTATCCTGAACAAAAAATAGTAGAAAAATAGAGCCCGTTAACAAAAACTACGGAAAGAAGGCTAGGAAACTTGAGTATCAATGCCATATTCGAAGAAGGAATTAGGGAAGCAAACCTATCTGGAATTTGTCCTTATATCCCTAGAAGTGTTCTGAACAATTGGACTGTACAAGAGATCCCTGTAAGTTTTAGAACTATTTCAGAGTAATGTTCAAAACACACTTATTGCTCTAAGCCGGGGAACAATAGGAATCCTTTTCTGAAAAAGACATGTGTCTACTATTTTTATTTCAATAAATTAATGCATTATTGTGTACCACTTGGAAAATATTCTTCAATTTTTTCATTTCATTCATACTCATACCTCACAAATAATTATTCTTAGATTCATTTGTTCTTTGGGTCTTTTTTATCCCTATAACAGGTCTCCGAATATCAATGATACGATCAACACTGCTACTGACTCAGAGTGTCCTTTTGAGTAGGATAATGTCTAGAGGAACCTCAGGACTTTGAAGATGATCGAGATTACAACTTATCTCTTGATTTGTTAAGGATGGTAGAACAAGATGAGAAATAGATCTTAGCTTACAAAGAGTCAGTGGAAATTGTGTTCTTAGGACGCAAACAAGAAAAAAAGAGAGGTGAAAATCAGAGCTTGCATCACTGCAGAGACAAAGCGAGACCTCATTTAGTTACTCTAAGAATTCAAAGATGTCTTTGCATGGTCATATCAAGACATGCCTAGTCTAAGTATTGATATCGTGGTACACCGGCTTCCTACAAAGGAAGAATGCAAGCTAGTTCAACAGAAACTTCGAAAGATGAGGCTCGACGTCCTGTTGAAAATAAAAGAAAAGGTTAAGAAACAATTCAACTCCGGTTTCCTACAAGTGGTTATATACTCGGAGTGGGTAGCCAATATAGTCCCCGTCCCTAAGTAAGATGGGAAAGTACGAATCTGTGTAAACTACAAGGACTTAAACAAAGCCAGCCCAAAGAACAATTTTTAGTTGCCTCACATCGACACCTTAGTGGACAACATGGTAGGTTATTCACTGCTCTCTTTCATGGATGGCTTCTTCAGATCCAACTAGATAAATATGCATCTTGAAGACATGGAAAAGACCATATTTGTAACCATGTGGGGAATATTTTTCTATAAAGTGATGCCATTCGGATTGAAAAATAGGGGAGCGGCGTATCAAAGAGCCATGGTAACTTTGTTTCATGATATGATGCATAAAGAAATCGAGGTTTATGTCAATGATATGATCACAAAGTCCGCAACAGAAAAGGAGCATGTACAAGTCTTGAAGAAATTGTTTTTGAGGCTGAGAAAATTTCAGCTAAAGCTGAATCTAGCAAAATGTACCTTCGGGGACACGTTGAGAAAATTGCTAGAGTTTGTAGTCAGTAAGAAAATGATCAAGATTGACAAGGCTATACAGGAGTTACATCTGCCGCTCTCTTAAAAGGAGGTCTAGGGTTTCTTACGGAGATTAAATTACATTGCCCAGTTTATTTCACAACTAACTGAGAAATGCGACCCCATATTCTATTTCCTTAAGAAACATAATCCAGGTGTATGGGATGAGGAATCCCGGAAGACCTTTCGCAAGGTCAAACATTACTTGTCCAATACCCCAATACTGATACAACCTAGCCCGGATAAGCAACTGATACTGTACTTGGCAGTATTCGAGAATTCTATGGGATGCATGCTTAGCCAACATGATGAGTCAATGAGGAAAGAAAGAACGATACATTACCTTAGTAAGAAATTTACTGAATGTGAGACAAGATATTTGCCAATTGAGAAGTTGTGTTGCACCTTAATCTGGATAACCCGGAGACGAAGATAATACATGCTGCACCATACAACTTGGCTCATCTAAAAAATGGATCCTTTAAAGTACATGATGGAGTCGACTGTGTTGAATGGAAGAATGGCTGTATGGCAAATTCTGCTCTCCAAATTTGATATAATATATGTAAACCAAAAGGCAGTAAAGGAGAGTGCAATAGCAGACTTCCTAGCCAACAAAGCTCTAGAGGATTACGAGCCTTTAAATTTTGATTTTCCAAATGAGGATCTGATGTATGTTGCAACCATTGAAGAAGGTGCTCAAGAAGAACATCCTTAGAAACTAAATTTTGATGGGGCTTCAAATGCTATGGGTAATGGAATCGGGGCAGTCCTGGTATCCCCAGACGGAGATTATTATGCTTTTAACAGTAAACTTGATTTTTATTGTATAAATAACATGACAAAATCGAAGCATGCATTATGTGTATCCGTGCAACCATAGAACGTAAGATCAAGGTACTAGAGGTATATGGAGATTCTACACTAGTGATATATCAACTCAAAGGTGAATGGGAGATGAGAGATCCCAAGTTGATCGATTATTGAAGGCTGGTCCTTGAGTTAATTAAGGAGTTTGATGAGATCACCTTCTGCTACCTCCCGCGAGCTGAAAATTAGATGGCCGACGCCTTGGCTACCTTAGCTTCCATGGTTAAATTAAACAAACAAGAGGATGTAAAACCTATCTAGATGAGTATTTATGAGGCTCCAACCTATTGTTACAACATCGAGGAAGAAGAAAATAATGATCACCATTGGTACCATGACATACTGGTATATGTAAAGAATCATGGATACCCTGAGCAGGCAATCGAGAATGATAAAAGGATACTAAGAAGGCTGGCCAACAAGTATGTCTTAGATGGGGAGATCCTATACAAAAGAAGGAAAGATCAAGTACTAGTAAGATGTGTCGACGCTGTTGAAGCTAAAAAAATCTTGGAAGAAGTTCATGAGGGTGTTTATGGAACACATGCTAATGGTTTTACAATGGCTAAGAAAATCATGAGATTCGACTATTTTTGGTCCACTATGGAAGGGGATTATATCAATTATGCCAAGAGATGTCATAAATCCCTAATTTATAGAGACAAAATTCATGTACCTCATTCACCTCTTCTTGTTATGACTTCTCCATGGCCTTTCTCTGTGTGGGCCATGAATGTCATTGGGCCGATCTCGCCAAAAGCTTCCAATAAGCATTGATTCATCTTTGTGGTCATCAACTACTTCACCAAGTGGGTAGAAGCCACTTCTTATGCCAATGTCAAAAAGTCAGTAGTTAGCAAATTCTTGAAGAAAGAAATTATATGTCAATATGGAATGCCAAAAAGGATCATATCTGATAATGTATTAAATTTGGACAATAGCATGATAGTAGAGGTCTATAGTCAATTCAAGATCAAACACCATAATTCGTCATCATATTGCCCAAAAATGAATGGTGTAGTGGAGGTAGCCAATAAGAACATTAAGAAGATCATGGGGAAAATGACAGAGATTTACAAAGATTGGCATGAGAAGTTACCATTTCCCCTCTATGCTTATCGAACATCGGTCAGAACCTCCACCAGGGCAACACCTTTCTCATTGGTTCATGGAATGGAAGTAGTCTCGCCCATTGAAGTCGAGATTCTTTCTCTTTGAGTTTTATCAAAGTTGAAGTTATATGAAGCAGAATGGATCCAATCTTGATATGACCAGTTGAGTTTGATCAAAGAGAAAAGGCTCAAAGCTATCTGTCATGGTCAGATGTACCAAAATCAGATGATGTGAGCTTATGCAAAATCATTTATTATAATTTAGGTATTTGAACACCATTTTTAGTTGGTCATATGGTTTGAATATTGAATTTATAAAGTATATGAATTATGTATTGAAGTATTTTACTTTGGTTTGAAAATTGAATAGGTAAATGGTATTGAAATGGATGATGTTGAAATGGTATAATATGTGTTTTGAATATTGATGTTTGGCTACTTATTTGAATATGGAAATGGTACCATTTGAGTTGTTGTAGGTGGATAGGATTTGGGTGGCAAAATGGCTTTGCAAATAGCCTATTTTTGTCCACATAGATAGTGACACAGGCGTGTGTCTCAGCCATGTGTGATTTATGGTCATGGTACACGGTCGTGTGTCCCCTGGTGTTGCAATTCGAAACAAGTTAGCATGCTCCACATAGTCGCACACACAGGCATGTGACTGGCCGTGTGGCATAAGTTAGTATACCCTATAGGAAGGACACGACCTAGCACATGGCCTGGTACACGGGCGTGTATGGCCATTTCGAATAGGCACACGGGCTAGACATATGGGCATGTGGTCAACCAAGTTGCCAAGTCAGTATGT
The DNA here is from genome assembly GCA_020496765.1 of Gossypium stocksii. Taxonomy (NCBI): domain Eukaryota; kingdom Viridiplantae; phylum Streptophyta; class Magnoliopsida; order Malvales; family Malvaceae; genus Gossypium; species Gossypium stocksii. The sequence goes on from CM035630.1 coordinate 35,805,475, forward strand.
ACCCCCTGTTTTCACACGGCCTGTGACATGGGCGTGTCTGGTGGCCGTGTGAGACACACGGCCTTGTCACACGGGTGTGTGTCCCCTAATTTGAAAACTTTCTATGTTGACCCTAAACATTTGTATCTTATCGATTTAGTCCTGAATGTGTGTTTAAAGCTTTGCATCCTCGTTTTAAGTATGTTATAATCATATATGAATGATATTGATTGTAAAGTGATAATTGTATGATAAATGAATGTTTTGAACTGTGTTATAAGTCCGTTAATGCCTCGTAACCTCTTTCCGGTGACGGATACAGGTTAGGGGTGTTACAAAACAAGTCCATCTTATAAGCCTAATAGCAAAGTCCATTTACAAAACCTTAACCTAAACCCAATGTTACACAAGCCCAAGCCCACAACCTAAAATTTTTTTAGAAAATAAAAAACCCTAGATCCCTTATACACTGCTGCTCCTGGTTAAGTCAGCGGATATGTTGCCTGAGGACTACCTCCCCTGCTATCGTTTCATCAAAATGGCAAGGGTGCAACTTCCTTTCGCCGTTGACCACTATCGCGACTTGCAAGAAGAAAGAGACAAAAACAACAGAAACATAAAAAAAAATACAAAAATGAATATTATGCAATAGATTTGGCTATAAAAGTCATAATAACCACACGTATTATTTTACACAGAAAGCAATCGAAATAGAATACAAAAAAAAAGATTAAAAAAGGTAGTTTATTTACTCGATATTTATTTTCTTTTCAAAAAATATAAAAGAAATATAATAAAAATAGAAAGTTTAAAGTTCTTATCGATCTTGTTGTGTTGTCACTGTTGGTGGGCAAGGTCATCGTCCTCGAGGAAAGACGACCTTTTTTCGACATGAAAGGCCCTTGATTTCCTCTTGATTTGCCTGGGCTTCATCGGAGGAAAGGGCATGAGGGGTACGCATTCAAAAAGAGTGGCCGAAAGTCATTTCTTTTTGGATTTTTTTAAAAAAAAGAAGGCATCGCCTTCAGATCTAGGTTTTGGGAACCATTGAGGCTAAAAAAGTAAAAATTTTTACAACTCTAGCCACCGGAGGCGACGGTCACCGTCACTGATAATCAGTGGCCAGGGCAGAGCGTCGATGGCTCTGTGGCTGAACATGGAGAATTTTTTAGCGAAAAAAAAGGCTCAAAGTTTTTTTTTAAAAAAATACTGAATCTGAAGTGAAATTTAAAAATTTTTTTATGTATATAGGCGTTACCAAACGGCGTTGTTTCAGGCTTACCCACAGACCCAATCCAGATGGCCCTAGTTCTTTCGTTTTTATATTTTTTTAATCTAGTCATAATTTCACTATTTTTTCCTTTTAGAAATTATGCCATTCAATTTAGATTTGCTTTCAGTTTGGTCCTCAGACAGCTGAACCTTCGGGGAATGACGTGTGTATTGTTTTGGATTAATTATCCTCGGAGTCCCTGAACTTTTGTATTGCATTTTAATTTAGTCCTTTATATTCTGTTTTTTAATTTAGACATTAGATGTTGTTAGACTTTCAATTTAGTCCTTTATTTTCCCTTTCTTTCTTTATTTTGGGATTTATAATTTAAGTTTCACTTAAATTTCAATTTAATCCCTCATTTGGTTAATTTTGCCTCTTTAATTACTATATCATTTATTTTAACACTTAAAATTTATGTTATTTACATTTCCTTTTATTTATACATTTTATTTTTATTTTACCCTTGTTATTATTGTTATCATTATTTTATTTATTCGTATAATTATTATGATAATAATATGATGTAATTATTGCTATTATTGTTATAATCGATATTATTATTACTATTATAGTTGCATTATTATTGTTATTTATCAACATGGTATTTTTATTTATTTTTCATTTATTTTATTTTATTTTATTTATTATTATCTTAATATCATCCTTTCATTTTTTACCCACATGGCTATTTTATTTTATTTTGCTATCACCATTCCATGTGTCATATTACAACATATTTATCCATTTTTTTAATAAACTAAATGCATATCGTTTTAAAAGTTACGTTCGTTTTACATAACGCCTAAGAAATAATTAAAATCAAGGCACTGTTCATTATTTTTGGAATTTGGAGAGTCGTGCTCCTAACTTACGGAGTATGGCCTCTCAAATATCCTATTTAAAAATAAAAAACAAGATTTAAGTAATGATCAGATGGTGATTATTTTTGTTTTCGAGGATTCAAAGCATCGTGTCCTAACTTACGGGGTATGATATTTTCTTCTCGATTAACTTGAAATAAGGCCTTTTTGTAAAATTTAATTTAGTTAAGTGATATTTTAATTAAAAAAATCATGCAAATAGGGATCGTATTTTAATTTCTCTTCGAATTTTCAACTTCTAACATCAAAGCATCAAGTAATCAACTAGGTACCAATTTTGGGTGTTATGAGGGTGCTAATCATTTGTAACACTCCTTACCCTTATTTTAAGCCAGAACAGGATACGGGGCGTTACTGGACTTAAACACAAGAAATCGTACAAAACTGGGTCATAAATTTTCATCCAAATTGAAACCAATCACATTCAATCACAACGTCCCTCAAACAAGCCTACGTGGCCCAAAACATACATTGGAAGTGACTTGGGACTAAACTGAAAACTTTAGAAAATTTTTACAAAAACTTAGAAAATTTCCACTATACAGGGGTCACACCCCTTGTGGTTGTGGGACACGCCTATGTGGTAGGCCGTGTGGTCACACACGCCCGTGTCCCTACCCTGTGTAACTCTCTGTTTCTGATATCATCAACATTTGAAGGTCACACGGCCAAGTCACACATTCGTGTTCTAGGCCATGTGGTCAATTTAATTTTCATGATTTTTCATAAAATAGGTGCAGACTTTACATGCCCTTGACACATGTCGGTGTCCAAGGCCATGCCGTCCACATGGCTAAGACACACGCCCGTGTCTCTGCCGGTGTGCTCCATACTGGGCATTCTGTTTCTCGAAATTAAGTTACAGGGGACACACAGCCTATTCACATGCCCATGGGGTTGACCATGTGTCACACACGCCTGTGTGTCTAGCCATATGGACAATATATATGCTATTTACTAAGCCATGTGCCACCTTGAAACACATGCACACAAACACCAATTCATAAACACAAATCATAGCATACTTAAAAAACCATAATGTCCACAACCAAGACATCAACACATCATTCTCATGCCATTTCTATCACACTCAAACAAACACATACTCATCCACCCAATCATGCAAATCACTACATCTATGAAATGCATCATCCTATGATTTAACTTATAAGCAACATTAGCCAACTTTTCCATGGCCTTATACAAAATGTTCACTTAACCAACATAAGCCAACGTAATTGGCTCAAAGCATCTATGACACATAAACAAAATGACCAAGTTCCTATACATGAAATACTTTCAAAATATCAAAATTAGCAATACCCAAAATAAAGCCTTGATAGTGTAATGCGAACTCCGACAATTCCTGATCCCCGAGCTAGCTTGGTGACACTATAAAACAATGGAAAGAAAAGAGGGGTAAGCTATATAGGTTAGTAAGTTTATATGCAAATAATAGACATCATATTTATAACTTTTATTATACAAAATCCATAATGGAATTTGGTGTAAGCTTTACTAAACTCTTATAGTAATTTCTTACCCATTCATAACCTTACCATAAGAGCATTACTAAACATCATATATTAACCCATCGTTATTCTTCCATCCAAATGTCATATGGACTTCGTACGTACTTGTATTACTTACTTTGCATGTACTTTTATTCTCGTATAAACTAGACCCGTTGAACCACTCGGAATCACTAAGGATACTCGGGAGTCATCATGTACTTTTATTCTCGTATAAACTAGACCCGTTGAACCACTCAGAATCACTAAGGATACTCGGGAGTCATACATAGGTCATACAATGCCATATCCAATATATGGTCTTACATGTAATTCAATATCGATGCCAATAGCCCAGCTATGGTCTTACACGAAAACTCATATCGATGTCATGTCCCGAACATGGTCTTACACGAAATCTCGTACTGACGCCATGTTCCAGACATGGTCTTACACGTACTACAATATCGATCCATATCCCAGATATGGTCTTACATGTAATCACATCTAGATAATCTTAGTGTTATGACCCTTGTATCATGGAATGTTCCTAGGGTTCATACTGGACTTCCTCAATTATCGAATTATCGTCGAACTCGTTCATACCAATAAACTAATTCACATGGTCAATTATATGATTCAAGCAACTTTGAAGTATTTAAACATAAACTAACGATGCATTATTTACAAAAACTTTCCTCGGTACAAAAATGGCTAATATTTGCGATTTAGTCCAAAATCTTATTCTTTCCTCGATCTAGGTTAGAAACTCGTCTTTCTTGATCTATAATAACAAATTTAGCTCATTTAATAATCACATTCTTCAATTCGATCTAAAAACCACATTATGGAAAAATTACATTTTTGCCCCTATCTTTTCACTTATTTACGCTTTAGTCCCTAGGCTCGTAAAATGAAATGTATTCATTTTTCTCAAAACCCAAGCCTAGACGAACCTTATACCTATACACTAGATGAACCTTATACCTACACATACATATTTTCCATTTATTCACATATTTCTATACATATTTTATAACTTTTTCAAATAGGTCATTTTCAATATTTTCACCGAAAATCACCTAGCAAAAGTTGTTTATCACACATCTAACATTCATATTCTACCATTAGAGATCAAAATACATGCATGTCTAGCATGGGTAAAGTTTTAAACATGAACCCTGCTTCAAAATAATGGTAGAAATAGGTAAATCGGGTGATAACGACTTTAAAAACGGGGCTAGGATGCACTTACTATCAAGCTTGAAAGTTGGCCAAACCCTAGCTATGGAGAGCTTGAAAATTTCAGCAATGGGAGGAAGACGGACACCAAATTTTGACTTTATTTTCCCTTTTTATTCTTTTATTAACCAAATGACCAAAATTCCCTTTTAGCTTTTCTTTGAAAATTTACCCTTCCATGTCCATTTTTGTCCATCATGATATATAATGGCCTAATTACTAAATAAGGGCCTCTAACTTACAATTTCATTTCAATTAACCACCCAATGCTTCTAGAACACATATTTAAAATTTTTTAAATCTAAGTGATAAATAAAAACTTAAGCATAATTAGATGACTTACAGTATAAATTATCCAACTTTGATGATAATTTTAGATTTAATTATGCCAAAAGGTCCCTGTACTTTTTCAAAGTTTAAAATTTAGTCACTATACTTTAATTTTGAGACATTGAGTCCCTGTACTTTGATTTAAAAATCTTGGTCCTTCCGTTTAATTTTTTTGTTAAAGTTAATAATGTCAAAGGTAAAATAACTCTTTTAGCCCTCATCATTTTAATTTTTTCTTGTTAATTTGGCCATTACACTTTAAAAATACATAAAAATTTTAAAAATTAATGCTTTTTCATATTTTAAATAAAAACATAAAAATTAAAAAAAGATTTCTTAAAAATAAAAATTAAAAATTAAAAATAAAAGAATTATGAAAATAATAAAAAATCTTTAAAATTTTAAAAATAAAAAAATGATTCTAAAAATATAAACAAAAATTTCAAAATCCAACGTTATCTAAATTGGACTAGACTAGCCAGTTGGGTTGGCAATTGGTTGGGGTATTGGACCGGTGAGAAGTAAAAAATTAGTTGACCCACGAACCAGTATGGATTGGTTGAACCGAGCTAAAATTGTAGTTGAACCAACCTTTGTGACGAAGCTGGTGTAGCCATTTGTTCCAATCTTTTATTTGTTGGAACAAAGTATCCCCAATAATACTTTGAGATGGTTTCAACGATTGCTAAGTGGATGCCATATGTACGCCTGCTCTTTTGCATAAGGTCATTACCAAGTGGGAAAAAAAACTCCCACTTTCTGGCCACTAATGTAACAGCTCGAATTAGGGACTAGTCGAAATAGTGGTTGCAAGACCATAAATCCGAGGTTAAAATATTTATTGCGATTGAGTTTTAAGGTTTATTTAGTGATTGAATGATTGTGTGAAATATTGGTTGAGAAATTTTATTGTTTGGGTGTCCAATTTGATAAGTTAGACTAAATTGCAGTAGGTGGAAAATATGTGTTTCAAATCCATAAAGGTACTTGATTGAAATGGGTTTTTAAATTAGAGGTCTTTATTTGGTAATTAGACCATTTTATTTTGTTTTGGACAAAAATGCCCATGGAAGGGACAAAATATTCAAATTATGAGTGAGGGGCATTTTGGTCATTTGGATAATTAAAGAAATAAAAAGGGAAAATAAGTGAAAATTGGTGTCCATCATCTCCATACTTGGCCGAAAATTTGGGGGGACACCATCTCCCGTTAAGTGTTTGACGAAAGGGTGAGTTGATAATTCAAAATCTGGTATAATAAAAAATTTGACTCTCAACTTTTACATATTGTGTCGATTTAGCCATAGTTTTTTTTTAAAAGTTAACCCTCAACATTTATATGTTATCTCAATTTGGCCATAATTCTAAATAATTCAAAGTACTAAAAAATACATATATATGTTTAAAAATAAATATTTATATTACATTGTATATGTAAAATTATTAATATATATAAGTTTGCAATTCATATTTTTTCTCTCAAAAATGAAAATTCTCTCTAGGAAAAACTCAAGTGTTGGCATTGCTTCTCCCTAGGTGCCATTACAACCACTATCACCGACATCATTTGATTACCCAAATCATTTGATTAATCACCTCCAACATTATGGCTCTTCAACAGAACACACAATAGACACATACAAAATGGTATTCTGAAGTTGTACTAAAACAATTTGCCAAGCATTTTAACTTAACATAAAAGAACAACACCCAACCAACGAACTAATAGGGCAACAACAAACTCAAAATCATTATATACTCATAGTCATTGAACCTTTTGAACATCAGTGGACTAAAGCTTTGTATCCTAACCATCTTTATCAAACTTGTTTAATACCAAATAAGTTTATACCATCACAAGCCATCAAAACAACAATTATAGCTTACAAACTTATACATTAATTCATATATCAAATGGCACAAAACATAGGAAAATGATCATAAACATACATATACCAAAACCCTATTTACATGTCACTTATAACTAGGCCAAAATGAAGAAATAGTTACCAAAAGAGTTGATGGATAGTGTAATCTCTAGAGACGATCCAATCAACAGCTCGAATCTAATAATCTACAAGGAAGGAAATGAAACAAGGTAAGCTTACAATAAGCTTAGTAAGTTTGTATAATTAAACATTACATACATGTCATTTAAAACATAGTAATTGAACTAACATACAACTTAATAGTCCTTGTCGTGTTTTATTTTCCCTATCATACCAAATGGTTAGATTTGGATGCATAACATATTCACGATCTCAAAGTAACACAATCACATACCAAATCATTATCAAGAAACTTGACCTTTCATGATATTGAATTCCATTACTATACATTTCATAAATTTTTTTCCCAGAGAACTATAGTAAATTAACTTCAAATACACAAGGAAAAAATGCTCACAAGCTAACAATCGAGACAATAACCAATACACAATGCTACTCACTCAAGCTAACGAGAATCTATAATAAATGCTAGATTCCAGCCATCAGTATGGTATCCATCATCGGTACATAGTACTTGGAAACTGTAATCACCAGCATAGAGTGCTTGGAACTGAAACACCGGTACATAGTACCTAGAAACTGTAATCACTAACAACTGGTGCTTGGAGCACCCTAATGACATGCTCTTTGTATCCTAGCTATTCACTGAGTTCACATGGACTTTAACCTATATTCCATAATATTTACATGCAATTAGCTTTAACTTCAATCACATACATTCCACATGAGTACGTAATTTAATTCAACCATGTACTTTGTCATACATTATAATTTAGTCCTTTATTTCACTATCAAAGAACATTTCATGAACCATACAAAATTTACACATGATGGATCAAATTCAAATCACTATTAAACATAACAAGTCTATCATGAACTTACTTAAATGCATTAGCTACCAACACCTCGACAATTACTATTCAACAACTTTTTCTTTCCCGCAATTATCAACCAATTGATCTGTTTCTTAATCTACATATATATAATAATTTAATTCAATTCAATTCACCAATTCAAATATCTTAAAATATTTAAATTCATGTATTTTACCCTTTATCAATATTTTTCTCTTTTACCCTAAACTTTTACCTTTTATTCAATTTAGTCTCTAAACCCGAAACACAATTATAAAAATTTCACCAAATCTAAGCTAGCCGAATTCTCTATGGCTCTCACACAACCCATAATTATTGAAATGTTACAAAAATCTCACGCTAAATTTACTATTTATCTATTTAGTCCTTAAACTTAAAATTAACCAAAATTTTCCTTTAAAAATAGTCTTAATTAACAACCAAGCTTGTTTATCTATCATTTAAATTCAAGAACATCAAAATTCATCAATAGCCAATTCCAAAACATTTGACAGTTTTGCAAAAAAGTATCTAGATTAACTAGATTAAGTTCAACGATCTCAATAACATAAAAATCATGAAAAAAGAGTTGAAACATACTTACATGCAAGAGATTTTTCACTTGGTCTATGTTGGCTATGGTGGTTTCAGTTGAAGAATAAAAATGGGGAAGATGATGACTAACATTTCTTTTTGTTTTACTATTGTTTTTAATTATTATAACTTTTTAACTTAACATAAAAACTATATGAAACATATCCACTACCATCCCACATTAATAAAACGACATATTTACTAAATTAATCCTTAAAAAAACTATGTTTTAGCTATTAGTAGTCAACAGTGATTAAGCTTTATGCCTTTTTAAGATTTAGTCTCTTTTTTTTACTTAAAAACTATCTAAACGTTAAAATTACTTAACCAAATTTTGATACAACACTTTAGTAACCTTATACATATTAAATAAATAAAATTTACCAACTCACTGTTGGAATTGTGATCCCGAAACCACTATTTTTGGAACCATTGAAAACAGGTTGTTACAACTTATTTTTATAATTTTTTATAATTTTATAATTTTAATTTTTAATAATTTATTTGCTTTGAACTGATCAGACTAGTCTTTTTGGGAACCAATTTGTAACACCCCAAAAAGCCTTTAATTTTATTTTCGTATGTTGTAACACAAATATTTATCTGCTTTAGTGGTTAAGTGTTTAGCGAGTGTCTAAGAAGTCTTGGGTTCAAGCCTTAACTTGGGAATTTTTTTTTTTTTGTGTAAGTAAACCCCTATCTTTGGCCAGTAGGCTTATAATTAAATATTGGAAAAATATAATAAAATGAGCCTGTTGGTCTAGTGGTTAAGTGTAGTGTTAAGTGTGTTGAAGATCTTGAGTTTGAGTCTTGGCGATGCAGGGGAGTGTTTATTTTGCTTGGTGCCATGTGGGTATTTAAGTGCTAGTAGAATTTTGATGCTTGTGGGCGGTTGGAGTGTTTGAAGGGTGTGGGGTGTTATGGCCAAATTTTTGGAGGATATTGTGGAGAATTTTAGGGATTTGTTTAGTGTTTGAACCGAATTTGAATTACCATTGTACTCAAAATTTTGGCTTTAGTCTTTACTTTTGTTTTTTTCTCTGAAAATTTTTCTGGAAACTGTTTTCTCCTCTACGAAATAACATTTTGTTTTTCCCTCTCCATTTTGTTTTTTTTCTTTCCTCTTCTTCTTCTTCTTCCTCGAACCCTTCCCTCGTGTTGAATTTGTATGTTGGTTTTGTTCTTGTTCTGTAGTCGAATCTTTTCCCAATATCGGCTTTGGCTATCAGTTTTCTCAAACCTCAGACGACCGTCCTGCGCTCATTGGTACTAATATTGCTATTCGTTTTCCTTGATCCCTTTGCAATTTGGGTTTGACCCTTATTAAGGCGTTCTTTTCGAATTTTCTCTCCTTCTGTGACCCTTGCTGTGCTGACTCTATCCTATATTGCTCTCTGCCGAATTTGGGTGCTACTCTATTCTGCGATTTTGCATTTTCGGTAAGTTGTGTTTTGTTTAGATTCAAACTAGTCATGTGAATATTTTTTTTCTTAATAGGGGTTTGGCTCAATTGCAGATTGTAACCGAGAAACTGGTGATCATCGACACTTTAGGTGGATAGGGCCTCGATTGTTCAAACGATGTAAGAGTTTGTCATTTAGGTGATTAAGTGTTTTCTTTTGAGTCATTTTAAGTTGGTTGCCATAAGACTAATCGAGTGTTGTGGTTAAATTTAGTTTTGGAGTGCTCAAGGATTGGGTACGCTTTTTCGCAAACAAGGTGTGTAACACAATCCCAACTATAGAAATCGGTAAAAGCTGGAATAAGGGAATGTCGATGCCACACGGGCGTGCACTTGCTCATGTGGTAGTCTGTGTGACTAAAAATGGGCGTGTGATCGATGAGGCCAGCCATATGCAATTTCATGGGCTAGGCTGAATTGGGCCAAATTGGGTCGTGTGGGCCCCACGAGCTTGTGGGCCCCACACGGGGAACCACACGGACCTGTGGAAATATTCGGCCAGGCCATATGATCTAGATGGCGAAGACCATTTTGGGTCGTGTGGGCCACACGGGTATGTAGGCCCACATGGGCCTGTAATATAGGTCGTAGGCCCAATTCCATTGTCTAATTGCTAAGGTTGTAGGGTAGCCCGAGACGACTTTGGACCTACCATAGGGTTGGTAAGCTCATTTAGACCCCTAATTGACCGAATGACTGTTATACGCCTATGTCAGGTGTATATATATATATGTACATGTATGACTGTATTTTAGCATGCTTTTTAAATTGTATTGGATTCATGTATGATACTATGGTATGACTTGATATGATTGTACGATGCATTGCATGGGGATGAGTTTTATACTAATCGGAGGAAGTGTACAGAAAGGCTTCAAGCCTGAATTACTCGCAGCCCAGCTGCATATTACTGTATAGTGCCGCTTCCGGTACTTACTGGAGTGTAGGGATGGGTGGGTTGATTATATCCCCACATAAAGTGTAAGGTTGGACGGAGTTGGAGTGTAGAGGCTGGATGGGTCGAACTTGTATACTGGTATACTCTTTAAACTATTACTGCACTAGTTATTGTTACTGTAATGGGCCAAGGCCCAAGCACATGACTATTTCTGTATTGAGATGGGCTAAAGCCCAAACTGATATTGTCTCTGATACTGAAAAGGGCTTAGGCCCAGACTGTGTTTGGTTTCTATTTGTTTGCTATGGGAGTACACACTGAGTTTTTGTAAACTCACCCTTCTGTTTTAACTGTACAAGTAATGCCCAGAAATAGGCAGATCAGTGCGACGGAGGACTCAGCAGTGGCCACACGACTTATCTAATACGATTTAGTAATTTATGATTTAATTTTTGGGTTATTTTGCTGTAATAATGGCCTTTTCGGATTTTTATTTTCATTTGGCATTTTTGATTGTTTTGGTTTATAACTGCTAGCAATAGGACGAGAGTTTTCAAAGAGATAAATGTTTTAGTAAAAATACCACGAATACGCAATAAATGACGTTTTGAAAATTAATAACTTTAAATGAGAACTACATTTTTTTTTAAAAAAAAATTAAACAAACATTTTGGAAAAGGATAGTATTGTGAATGTGAACTATGATTTTTAAAACTGAATGACGCATCCTAGGGTTCACACAAGATGTTGTAAAGAGGTTAACTAGAAGAGAGGTTTTTACGACGACTCATTTATTTCGAAAAAGCACTACCATGTGACATCGCCACATTCAGCCATAATGTCTAGGCCGGGTTTGGGGTGTTACATAATTGGTTAAAGCAGTTTGAAATCGATTCAACTAATTTTTTTTATTCAGTTTAACCATTTAAGTCATCTAAACTACTTATGTCATCTTCATATATGTACATTTAACAAGTTATAAACTTGACTCAAACCATATTGTCAATTTGGAATTCAAAATGATCATTTCAATACAAAACTATCTTCAAACCCTAGGTACATGCCATATATCAAAATGAACAATGGACTATACAAACATTGTAGATTTGAAGGCTAAGAGTTTGATGTTGAGTTTCTTCTCAGAACTTTGAGATCCACTTATACCTGTGCACGAAATAAACAAACCGTACACTAAGTAATAAATCTTAGTGGTACTTTCATGATTTAAGCCGTATAAACAAAAGCATTAACATAATAAGAATACAAGCAATGCATACTTCAATTCATATATTCATGATTCATATGTCAATTTCATCATTATCTCAATTAACAATTCAATATAAATATAACATGACAACTTTCTACTAGACCTGTCCAAGGGTCGGGCCACCTGGCCAGGCTTAAAGGCCCGACCGAAAAGTGGGAGGGCTTGGGTAAAAATATAGGCCCAAAAATCGGCTTGGGAAAAAATAAGGCTCATTTAGAAAATGGGTCGGGCCTCTGGTAAGGATTTTTTAGTCCGAGCTTAGCCCGGCCCGAATATGCAAAATAAAAAATTTGTTTTTTCTCTGTTTTCTTATTATTTTTAATTGTTTTTTTTTGTTATTTTCTTGTTCTTTTTCACTATTTTTCTACCATTATTTTGTTGTTATTATTTAGATATTATATAACTCTTGTTTTATTATTAATATTGTTACTATTTTAGAGGTATTTGCTTGTTAAGTTGTACCTATCTTAGTGTTATTTTAATATACATATATTTTTTAAATTTTTTTTCAATTTTTGGGAAATATTTATTTTGAGTGTTTTTAGTATTTTTGATGTATTATATATATTTTTTAAAAATTATATAAAAATTAATACGGACGGGTCAAGCTGAACCCAAGTTTTAACATTTTTATCCGGGCTTGGACAAAATTTTAGGCCCATTTTTTGGGGTGGTCGGGCCTGGGCCTAGCAAACGAGCAAAAAATTTTGGTTGGGTCTGACCTATTTGCTAGGCCCGAGCCCAGCCAATGGACACTTGCACTTTCTACCATTTAGGATGTATGTGTTATTGTTTCAATTCAAACCATTTCAGTATATGAATATCACATTTTCGTATCAAAACTACCAATTCGCTTAGTTTCCATATCGACCCTCTAGACTCATATAAATCGATTCGAATATCATTTAACTGATTCACAATTTATATTCCATATTAACCTAATTTGAACTCAAACAGATACACTGATTATCCAACTAACACAACAATCTAACACCTAGTGCCTCTCCGTAACTTTCAAAGTATATAAATTGCATTCGACGCTAATTGGAATAATTGAAGTAAAAGGTAGCATAGCAAAGAAAACCAAAGACTCATAAATGGGATAAATTAGGTTCCTTATTATATAACATATCAAATGGAGTCTTCCAACCTAAAATTGAGGTAGGTAAGTGACTGATAATATACCAAACAGTGACAACACATTTGCCCCAAAATTTAGTAGGAACATTGTAACAGCTCATTTTCAGTAAAATCAGAACAGTGCTTTCGGGACCACAAACCTGACGTGAAAATATTTATTTTATTATTATTTTAATGTTTACAATATGTTAGTAGTGTCGTATAAAAATTTTGTTAAGAAATTTTATCCTTTGCATGCTTAATTTGGTGAAAAGGACTAAATTATAAAAGGTGTAAAAGTATAGTTCCATTAGTTAAAGGTGTTAATAACTATGACAATAAATGGTTAAGGGATTTAGGTGGTAATTAGACCATTTTCATTATGAGTGGACATTTATGGACATGAGTTAAGTGATTTTAAAGGTAATAATAAAGGTCAAATAAGTAATTTGGTAATTAAGTAAAGTAAAATAAGGAAGAAAACAAAAGATATCATCCTTTTACTTCATCTTCACCGAAATTTAACATTGAAGAAGCCATGGTTAGTGTTTGAGAGCTTCGATCACTTGTTTGGCTAGCATGTATGTGAAATTTCATCTCGTTTTTAATGATTTTTATGTTTTTGAATTTATTGTAGCATAATCTAGCTAGCCCAGGGACTAATTTGGAAAATTGTTAAAGGATTAGGGTATTTCCATGAATATGTGTGTGTGATTCTTGAAATTTTATGGAAGAAAATGAATCCTTGTTGTTAAATAAACAACTTTTGTAAAGTAATTTTTGATGAAATTATGATTTAGGGACTTATTTCCTAAAGTAGTAAAATGCCATGGTGAAATTGTGAAATTATGATTTGTGTGGGTTGATATGAGTCCCTAGGTAAGTCGGCTAGCATGATATGTGGATGAAATTGCATGAATTTTAATTTGCTAGCTAAATGACTAAATTGTAAAGAAGTTAAAATAATAGGGGCAAAAGCATAATGTTACAAAAGTATGAATTTTGGATTGAGTTGAATAGAATGGATATTAAATGGATTAAATTTGCTTATTTAGATCAAGTTAAGCTTTGTACGGATCTAGATTGAGGGAAAGATAAAGTCTTAGATTAGTGATCCTATTTTGTCATCTTTACGTTTGAGGTAAGCTCGTCTGTTAAAATAGTAGTTTAATGTTATTTGGTTTAAATTCTATTATGCTATTCATCATATCATGGCATGATGGAAATCCAATGATGTTACAATGACTATCGAGCCCCGTTTGAACCTTAAGAATATATAAGATACAAATGACATATTATTAGGGTTACCATATTTCGGGTGTTGGTCCTGAATGTCCTACCGATGGTTGAATTCTAACACTTGTTGCAGGTACTCATCAACATGTGTTAGTGGCAACGTGTAGCTACATTCCGACTGTCAGCTTGTGTGAGTAGACCCATTTATGACTCGAGTGAGCATCTATGTAAAGGAAAAGGAAAAGGAAAAGGAATGATTTCGACCATGTGTTTAGCACACTTTGTGTGAGCTTCTTGCGTATTATTCTAAGTGGTTCAACGGGTATGAAAAGGAAAGGAACGGTAAGTGTTCCAATAGCTAAGTTAAGAACTTATGGAAAGGTATGGATTATTAATTATCAAAGTATGTATAACCATGTTTATGAAAAGCATGAATTCAAGTATGCTATGTTCATGAAATTTATTTTACCATGAGATGATTTTGCTAAGTTATGTGTTTAATCACTAACTTGTGTTGTTGGTGATGCTTAGGCATGTGCCAAGCTATGTTGGATTGATTCATGTCTATTTTTAAGATTATGCATTGAAATGGTAAGCTATGTTCATGATTTACGAACTTACTAAGCATTATATGCTTACGATGTTGTTCTTTTCTATGTTTTATAGATTATCAGAAGCTCAATCGATTTGGAAGCTCGTCAAAGACCTATCACACTATCCAGAGATTATATCAGTAGATTTTGATGTTTTGGTCATGTTTATAATGGCATGTATAAGTGATTTCTGTTTGATAAACTAGCTGTTATCTTTGGCTTGTAAATATGTTAATTTGGTTGGTGTGCTTTTGGCACTTTGATGCTATAATGGTTGATGTTTATATGGTCAAATTGATGTATGGTTTTATGACCAAAGTGATAAGTGTTGGCATGCTTGAAATGTAGTTAATAGGTTATGTTTGATATGGAATTTAGTTGAGTTTGTTTTGGTATGGAAATAAGCAGTTGTGTATGCTTGAATTATGGATAAATATGCTCATGCTAAGACATGTTCAATTGTTGTGATTGAGGTGCCTTTTGGCATATTGGTTGTATGGATATTTGGTATAGAGATTTAGTCATTTTATGCATGCTTCAGACATGATTTAGGGCATTGGTTGTAACACCCCTAACCCGAATCTATTGCCAGAACTGGGTTACAGAGTATAACTGGAGTTTACAGAACAAATAGATAGAAATTTCACATCATATAATATTCATATCAGAAACCAATCAAAATCATACATATTGTCCCTTATATGAGCCCTCGAGGACCAAAATATGCATTAGAAACAAATCAAGACTAAATCAGGTACTCAAAGAATTTTTCAAAAATCATTGAAATTTTTTTTCAAAGTTGCAGGGGGCACACGCCCTTGTGGCCAGGCCATGTGACTCACACAATTAAGAGACACGCACGTGTCTTAGACCATGTGGGCATTCGAATTAGGGACACATGGCCATGTCCCAGCCCGTGTCCATACTTGTGTAACTCTCTAACTTGGGTCACATGGCCAAGTCACACGCCCTTGTGGTAGGCTGTGTTGATCATACTGACTTGTACAATTTTAAAGATATAGGGGACACACAGCTGTGTGTCACACACGGTTAAGACACACGCCTGTGTGTAACACCCCTTACCCGAGTTCAACGCCAAGACAGGGTACGAGGCATTACCAGACTTAAACATAACTAATCACACAAAACCGGGCCATAAAATTTCCTTCAATTCAAAACCTTTCAAACATACTCATAATGTCCCTATTACGGGCCTACGGGGCCTAAAACCTACATTGGAAGTGGTTAAGGACTAAACTGAGAACTTTCCAAATTGTTACAACACTTAGAAAATTTTCATGTTTTGGATAGTCACACACCTGTGTGAGTAGGCTGTGTAGTCACACATGCCCGTGTGGCTCGGGACACGCTTGTGTCCTCAGCCTGTGTAACTATTTGTTTATGACATCATCAACAATTTAAGGTCACACGGCCAAGTCACACGCCCGTGTGCTATACCGTGTAGCGAATTTAATTTTTCATTTAAGGTGCAAACTTCACACGGCCTGGGCACACACCCATGTTCTGTGGCCGTGTCCTACACGGCTGAGACACATGGCCATGTCTCTGCCTGTGTGCTCCATATTGAGCATTCTGTTTCTCCAAAACTACGTTGCAAGGGACACACGGTGTAACACCCCTTACCCGTATCTGTTGCCCGAATAGGGTACGGCATTACCGGACTTAGTCACATATAACAGATCATTTTCGAGTCACAATTTTCCATTAACATTTAAAACTTTATACACATGCATATTGTCCCTTATATGGGCCTACAAGGCCCTAAACATGCATTGAAAGTGGTTTGGGACTAAATCGAAAACTTTGAGACACTTAGAAAATTTTTCTTCAAAGCAGGGACACACGCCCATGTGGCTTGGGACACGCCTGTGTTTTCAGCCCGATTAACTCTCTGTTTATGGCGTCATCAACAAATGAGCATCACACGACCATGTTACACGCCCGTGTGCTAGGCCGTGTCCTCCACACGGCTGAGACACACGGCCATGTCTCTGCTCGCGTGGCTAAGAAATTGGCTATTTTTCCCAACCATTTGCCATCCTCATTTGTACATGCTTAAACATAACTTCAAAGGTGCATTTCATAGAATAAATAAGCTACTAATATATCAACATCTAAAGCAATATTAGACCATCTCAATACCAGCAACATATTACCCTCAACACCATATGTTGATATTGTGCAAACATATTCTAAACACATGCAACATAACCACTTCTTACATAATCACTTAGCCTAATTATACTAGTATGCTCACTAACCAAATTCTCGATCATTTGACAAGTAATTATAAATCACTTCACACACATACATTGGCATAGGCATATAAATGATATAGACTTGCAACCCAATTAGCAAATACAAACCAAATTACAAGGCTTCTCATAGAATAAACCTTTAACCATTTATTAGCCATTATAATTGGCTAACTTATAATAACATATACACACATAACCAAGTCCTTATACATGTCATAGACTTAAAATGCCAGGAAATCATTAATACAATACCAATCAATAACTTGTTAGTGTGATAGAATCTCTGACGGCCTCCAACTCGAGCTAGCATTTGTGACACTATAGGAAAAAGGAAAGGAAGGGGGTAAGCATTATAGCTTAGTAAGTAGGTATGTAAATGATAAGTAATTTATTAACATGCTTTTATAAATCTTCACAATATGTTCTCAAGATAATACAATCATAATTGCACATAGTTCCACTATTTACTAATGTTCATCTCAAGCTGTCTACTCAGGTCACAGTCACTAAATTATTTATATCTTGAGTTATGAAACTCCAAATTAGATCTAAAATTTTTCCTGAAACTAGACTCACATATCTTCTTACCATAAAATTTTTAGAATTTTTGGTTTAGCCAATAAGTACAGTTTATTCATTAAAATCTCCCATATTTTGCTATTGAATAGTTCTGACCTCTCTTCACTAAAAATTAATTATCTCCTCGTACGGGATCCAGATGATGTTCACATTTCTTTATTTTGAAAATAGACTCATTAATAATTTTAATCATATAAATTATAACCCATAATTATTTTTTCACAATTTTTGATGAGTTTTCAAAGTCAGAATAGGGGATTCCAAAATCATTCTGACCCTGTCTCATAAAAATTCAAATATATCAAAATATAAAATTCTTTTTCTTACATCGTTTCTTTTATGTGAAAATAGACTCAATAAGATTTAATTTTATATCTTATTTAACCTCTAATTCGATTTCCACAATTTTCGGTGATTTTTCAAAGTTATACAACTGTTGCTGTCCAAAACTGTTTTGTTTCGAAATTTCACTCTTTCATGTTTTCTTTATAGTAACTTTCATTGTAACACTTATTCCATATCAACCTTACCAAAGTTTGACCATATATCGAGCACATTGCTCATAAGTTTACACACACATACCTGCACTTATTCATCACATAGTCATATTCGTTTACAGTTAGTTATTTCCCGTTGAACACATCGGAATAATAACGGATACCCGATGGCCTGCACATAGTACCACACTTGTGACCAAAGCTATCTTTCTTCACAAAGTGGCCTTCACATAATACCACACTTGTGATCAAGCTATCTCTTCTCAAAGTGGCCTTCACATAGTACCACACTTCAGTCACTAGTGACATGTCACTTGTATCCTATTCTATTGCTAATGTTCAACCAGGAAATTTCTCACTTTTCGACACTTGTCAATTTCATTCAATATTCAGCCAAACTTCATAAAACATAATAAAATATGATAACATAAGTAAAAACGATGCATTATTTACATATAAACTTACCTCGGTACAAAAATGACAATTTTTGTGGTTTAGTTCAAAACCTTTTTCTTTTCCCCGATCAAGGTCAATTCCTCGTCTTTCTTAATCTATAATAACAC
Organism: Gossypium stocksii; assembly: GCA_020496765.1. Lineage (NCBI taxonomy): Eukaryota > Viridiplantae > Streptophyta > Magnoliopsida > Malvales > Malvaceae > Gossypium > Gossypium stocksii. The sequence goes on from CM035630.1 coordinate 35,824,644, forward strand.
ATTTAACTTATTTATTCAACATGCTACTCAAATTAACCCAAATTCACATTTTGGCAAAAATTACATTTTTCCCCTGAACTTCGTCAAATTTACACTTTTGCCCCTAGGCTCGTAACATGATTTTTATTCAATTTCCTTGTATTTTAGGCCTATACAAACCATTTCATAACTATAGCAGCCCACATTTTGCATTTATTCACACACTTACACACATTTTATAACTTTTTACAAACTAGTCTTTTTATGCAATTTCATCGAAAATCACTTAGTAAAAGTCATTTATTACACACCAAACATTCATATTCTACCATTAGACATCAAAACATAAACATTTCACATATGGGTAAATTTTCAAATCTAAACCCTAGCTCAAATAAATGGTAGAAATAGAGAGTTCATGTTACGAGGATTTCGGATTTCAAAAATGTAAAGAACATTAAAAACGGGGCAAAGACGGACTTACTATGAAGCTTGAAAGCTTGAAAACTCTAGCCATGGCTTCCCCCATTCTACATTCGGCCAAGCAAGAAGATGGACAAGGGTTTTTAGCTTTGATTTTGTCTTTTAGTCCATTTAATTACCAATTTACCAAAATGCCCTTTTTACTCTTCTTTAAAATTTTACCCTTCCATGTCCATTTTTGTCCATTATGACATAAAATGGTCTAATTACTATAGAAGACCTCTAATTTAAAAACCCATTCCAATCAAGTACCTTTATGAATAAGAATGCACTTTTTTCACCAATTACAATTTAGTCTTAAATACCAAATTGGACACCCAAACAATAAAATTTCGTAACAAATTTCACACAGTCATTCAACCACACAATAAACATTAACACTTCATCGGAATAAATTTTTCAACTTCTAATTTGTGGTCTGTTTAGGCCCTAAATCGGGCTGTTACACACTGCCTATCAATGCGCCCATGGGGTAGACCGTGTGTGACACACGGCCTACACACACGGCCCTGTGTCTACCCATGTGGACAATATATAGGCTATTTACCAAGCCATTATACCCATTCAACAACACTTATCATGACATAATTAAGCAACCAAACCTCCACAACAAGGCATCCATTCATCATTCACATACCACAATGACCATGCATAAATATTACACAATTATCAATTTAATCATGCAAACTACGACATTCATGAAAGACATCAATACATAGTTATGCCAATAACCAACATTGGTCAGTTTCAAATGGCCTTATACAAAATGAACCTTTAACTAACTTAGGCCAACATTTTTGGCCAAATCATATGACAATTAACAAAATGACCAAGTCCCTATACATGCCATACTTTCAAAAATATCATAAATATCAATTACCCAAAATAATGTTTCTGATAGTGTGATGTGAGCCTCCGACAAGTCCCAGTTCCGAGCCAACTTGGTGACACTATAAGACAAGGGAAAGTAAAGGGAGTAAGCTAAAAAGCTTAGTAAGTTTATATGCAAATATATAACACCATAACCACCTAATAACCATGTAATAGGCCAACTTAGCCCGGGTCCATACAAAAAAATAATAAACCCAAAATAATAAAACAAAGTCCAAGTCCAGTCCAAAATTACAAAGATATCATTTGGCCCGATCGAAATGGCCCATTACTTGAGAAGATTGAAGGTCCATCTACAAGCCTAACGCATATGGAAACATAATCTTCAAGGATATGCAATCTTAGAAGATATGATATGCAATCTTAGAAGATATGATTTTGTAATCTTAGAGTTTAATTTGTAGATACCCTTTAATCTTAGCCGTTGATGTAATTGATCTGTACCATTGGATTTGGGGAGGCTCAACTATAAATAGAGGCCTCTCCCTTCATTGTAAATCACTTGAATTTTGGGAGCAACAAGAATTCTTGAGAGCATTCACTCAAATTTCTCTCTCTCTCTCTCTTGCGTTCTTATTTTCTGTGGCTTGTTCTTATTTTGTTCTTCGTTCATCTTCGTTTCTTTTTGAGTTGCTTTCATTTGAGTTGGATTTTGGTGGAGGAATTTCGTTGAATTATCATATTGTGAGAGTTAGGTTGACTTAAGTGTTTTTTTAAACTTTTTTATTTATCCATTTAATTGTTTAATCATTAATTATTCTTTTTATTTTTATTCGTTTATTTATCCATCAACTTTCTTATTTATATATTGTTCATTCATTTAACCATTCTTATCATTCTTTTATTTTCTTCCATTAATTATATATTTTATTTATTTTTTTGTTGTTATTAAGATTATGTCACACATGTTTTTTTAAACTCGTTTTATATATCATCCATTTTAAATTGTTTGATTATTTGCTTTAATTTTTTTCATATATTATCAATTGCAAATCTTTTTTATATACTATCTATTTATATACCATTTATTTTTAAGATGTTTTGTGTATAACTTGTTCTAAATTCCTTATTACACAAGATTTATTTTTAAACTCATTTATATATTATTACTTTATATATTACCTATTTTCATTTTATATATATTATTTATTCTTAACTTATACATATATTACCTTTTTTATATATAATTTATTTATTGATTTGTATATTGTTGATTTCAAATTTCTTTTTCCCTTATTATTCATTTTCAAATTCATTATTTTCAAATTTGTTTACGTTTTAAATTTGTTTTAATAATGCATTAATTTTCCCCCAAATTCAAAAAGAAAACTTTTAAAAACAAAGGTAATATTCTGTGTTTGGAAAACTCAAGAGATCGTGCCCTAACTTATTGGGTTTCGATTTTTCTCTTTTAACCCAAATAATTGAATATCCTTTTAAAATTTAAATGCTTGAGTTTTGAAAATCAAAAGATAAGCTCAGTTTCGAGGATTTAAAATGTCGTGTCCTAACGTACTGGACGTGATATTTTATTACTTCGGGACAAGAGGGTCTTAATATCCATTTCAATTTATTCAAACATTTTTTTAAAAAAAATCAAAAAACCAGCTTAATTTCGAGGATTTAAAATGTCGTGTCTTAACGTGCTGGATGTGATATTTTATTACTTCGAGACAAGAGGGTCTTAATATCCATTTCAATTTATTCAAACATTTAAATAAAAATCAAAAGACAAGCTTAATTTTGAGGTTTAAAATGTCATGTCCTAACGTGCTGGACGTGATATTTTATTACTTCGGGACAAGAGGGTCTTCCATTTCTATTTATTCAAACATTTTTTTAAATAAAAAGGATCGTATTTTAAAATCTTCTCAAATTTTCGACATTAAGACATTAATTAATCAATTAGGTACCAATTTTGGGCGTTATGAGGGTGCTAATCCTTCCTCGTGCATAACCGACTCCCGAACCCGTTTTCTCGAATTTCGTAGACCAAAATAATTGTTTTAATAAATCAAAATGTTTTTATTAAAATGATCAATTTCAAGGTGACCCGATCACACCTCGAAAAAAAGATTGGTGGCAACTCTATTTTCGTTTTTAAAAGTCAATCCCATTTTTTCAAATCAAAATGGTTTTGACATCTTGGCGACTCCATTGGGGACAATAAGAGAGTCAAGCCGTAAAATTGATTATTTCCTGTCTTAATGTCGAAATTTTGAAAATTTGATTTGAAATCATGTTTTTTATTACATTTGGTTGGTTTTGTAACATATTTTCGCATTGCATTGCATGACTGTTGTGGTCACACCTTTAAGTAGGAGTGAGAAACTATGCCTTCGTGAGGTTTTCACCTTCACATGGGCTAGTGGATCGCTTCCAGGATACATCTGTAACTGTGTCTTTGTGAGATTTTCATCTCCGTATGGCCATAGGGAAATGTATCCCCCTGAACTGAACTTGGTCTATATGAGCCTATAATGGGTGAGGATCGAGGAATCTGCTGGTTCAGGTACCCTTTCCTTTAGAACCAAAAACACATATAGTGAACCCTAAGAGCTCGCCTTAGGTAGAGCCATGATAACCCATAGTAGTTACCTATATAGGTGCTTGTTTATTTTTGCTTTTATATCTTTTATACATGACACTAACTAGCTTTATTTTGTTGTTATTGCATGTCATTCAGTATTTAAAAAGGTGTCGATTCAAGTTCGATTTCTAAATTAGAAAATTTTGCTATGGAGAATGAATTTCTTGATAAAGTGGAGGGCAACGCTACCGTCCGTACATGGTCAGAGAAAACCCAATTAGAAAAAAGAGATAGTGTCATGGAGGGATATACATTGGAGTTGTGGGACTTCACTCACATCAGTGCTGCACAGAATGAGCTTCAGGAATTGAAAGATATATGGGCCCATTGGGATGACGAGACTAATTAGCTGTTCTACCATAATTATGGTGATTTTCCCTACTTGATTGACGTTAAGGTGGACAAGCATTTGTTTCGGGCTATGGTTCAGTGTTGGAACCCTGCCTATAATTGTTTCACTTTTGGGAATGTGGATTTAGTACCTACAATGGAGGAGTATACAACCTTGCTTTGCTGTCCAAGGATTCGAGGCAACAAAGCTTACTTTAGGGCTGCTAATATCCCAACTTTTGTGAAGAAATTATTGAATATTACAGGGATGAGTGAACAGTGGGTCACAGCTCAAATCCAACAAAAGGGTGATGGTAAATGCATTCCTTGGGTGAGTTTGAGGGATCTAATATTAGCGCACCTAGATGTGAAGAGGAAAGTTGATGTCTTGGCTTTAAGTATTTATGGTTTAGTGATTTTTCCAAAAGCTCTAAGGCATATAGATGAAGCAGTCACTAATTTATTTGATTGACTTAGAAAACAGGTCACACCTGTACCTGCAATTCTAGCTGAGACGTTTAGATCCTTGAGTGCATGTCAGAGGGCTGGTGAAGGTAGATTCATTGGATGCGACAGTTATTGTTGGTTTGGTTCCATAGTCATTTTTGGAGGGTTGACAAGGTTCATTACCGAGTGTTCTCTGAAAATTATTCCCCTTTAAAAGAAGCAGCAGCTACACCAAGGACGGATGATATATTAGAGGAAAGGTGGATGGCAATTCTTCAAAACCTTCAAGAGGAAAATGTGGAGTGGAGAGCCCCTTGGATGGTTCCTGACGAGGTTCTCTATCGATGTGGAAATTTTGATTGGGTACCTTTTCCTATAATCTGGGGAGCTATTGGATATGCGTCATTGCTCATACTAAGGCAATACAAAGCAAGGCTGTTCATACCGGAAACACATGGGTTAGCTCAATGTGAATTCTCATATAAGGGGGATAATTATAAGAAGAAGATTCGAAAGATTTCTGAGGCTTGGAAGCAGACTTGTTCTATGAAAATTTTGACAACAGGTTCGATGACAACCTTTGAATACAAGGGGTGGCTGAGCAAAAGGATCAATGATAACATCCCTGGGCTAAGTTTGGAGGGTGCTCGATCAATGGAGGAGTACTTACGAGTGGTCCCATCAGAGTTAAAGATTATAAAGTAAGATTTCAAAAGGAAGAGTTTAAAGCTCAGAAAGAGGATAAAGAAGCTAGAAGAAGAAACAATGTACCTTAGATTAGACGTGGATGTTCAGAAACTGGAGGCTAAAAAATTAAGAAAAGAGAAGAGGAAGGTTGAGGAAGATCGAGATAGTTTGAAGACAGAATATAAGAAGATAAATCTGTCGATGAAAAAAGCTAGATTAGGGAAAACTTCGGAATAGTGGCAACAAGAGATTAGAGAGGAAAAAGAAAAAGTTGATCGATGGGAGAAGAAGTTTCAAGAAATTCAAGCACGAAACGAGGCCTTAGAGAAGTGTCTGGCAAAAAGTCAGAATGAAAAGAGTGAATTAAAGACTAGAATGGCTGAGCTTGAAAGATCTCTTCATCAATATCGAAGTCGTAATTCGGCGATTGAACTAAAAGAAAACCTAAACAAGATTGAAGAAATGAAGAAGAAGATTGAAAAATTAGAATCAGCATTACAAAACTGTCAACTCTGGATCGAGCTTCTTGAAGCAAGAGAAGGGCATTGAAAGGAAGAGCTTCACCATTCTCAAGATCAAGTTAGAAATAGGGATTACCTCATGGGTGAAGCCATAGTCCAAATTTTGGAAGTAGCTGATCATTTACAAGTTTTGACAGTGTAGACTGATATGTTAAGCGTAAAGTATGAGCTAGAGTCGATAGGGGTCGAGAGTTAGCTTCGTTGTTTGGAAGGGTTAAAACTTTGGGCATTAGGGCAAAAGCGTATTTGTAATCCGTTTTGTGTAAAGAATTTTATTTTCTAAATAAAATTTTCTAAATGAAACTGAATCTGAATCGATATCTTTTTGCATTCATGCATTTGCATTACATCGCATCATATGCATTTAAATCCATAGAAGGACCCTAATTAGTTGTAGTTATTTTAGAGAAAGAGAGAGAAAGAAAGAAGGACAAGTTAATCTAGAAACTAAACACCGTTACGGTACACGCGCCAAGACAAAGAACATGGATCAAAGGCTTGAACAATTCCAAAGAGACATGCAAGACTAGATGCAAGAATAATTGGCAAAGCTCCAACAAGAGACGAGAGACCAAATGTTGGAAGCCCAAAGAAATATGATGGCTCAAATGGCCCAACTGCTGAACGGGGTGATGGACAAAGGAAAAGGCCCCATGACTAGTACTGGAGAAGAAAATAAGAATTATCCTCCGAGTTTTACCCTACCACATCCTCAAACACAACCCGAGGCGTATCCCCGAAGGCCATCTGTTACAATTAGGCCTCAACAAGGACAAGCTGATATTAGAGTGCCCATGAACTTCCAAGTTGGCACAGGATCTAACCCAGGAGATAACCCTGCCAATCCTGTTATGCCCGATTTAGATATAGCGGAGAAGGAAGGGATGAGAATTGAATCATCAAGGCAGTTAGAGGATCGTTGTAGATGGTTGGAAGAAAAGTTCAAGGCCTTGGAAAATGCTGATAATCACCATGGAATTGATGCTAAAGACTTGAGCTTGGTTCCTGATTTGGTGTTTCCTCACAAGTTCAAAATGCCAGAATTTGAGAAGTACAATGGGACTAGCTGTCCTGAAGCCCACATTACCATGTTCCGTAGACGGATGACTGGGTACGTTAATAACGATCAATTGTTGATCCATTGCTTCCAAGATAGTTTGGTGGGGACAGCAGCCAGGTGGTACAATCAATTGAGTCGGGCTAGGATTAGTTCCTGAAGAGACCTAGCACAAGCTTTTATAAAGCAATACAATCATATGACAGACATGACGCCTGACAGAATCACCTTGCAGAATATGGAAAAGAAATCAAATGAAAGCTTCAGGCAGTATACACAAAGACCGAGGGAAGTTGCCATGCAAGTTCAGCCACCTCTTTTGGAAAAAGGAAACTACAATGCTCTTTATCAATACTTTGAAGGCCCCATTCATTACTCACATGATAGGGAGTACCACCAAGAGCTTTCCAGATATAGTAATGGTGGGGGAGATGATTGAAAATGTCATAAGGGGTGGTAAGATTGAAGTAAGAGAAACCACCAAGAGGTCAGCTCCAAGGAGGAAGGAGAACAAGGTGAATAATACGAGTACCTATAGCAAAGGGTACTCAAAGTCAATAACTATAAGTCAACCAAAAGTAGCTGGGCAACAAGGTTCAGTAAGGCAGGAATCGAGCACAAGGCAAAACTCTGAAAAGCTCTAATTTACGCCAATCCCAATGATGTATAAGGAGCTATATCAAAGTTTATTTGACGCACATGCGGTGTCCCCATTTTATCTAAAACCGTTACAACCCTTATATCCCAAATGGTATATGACATGCGTGATACGAAGCAATAAAATTTATAATAATGATCGCACCAAAAACTAACTATTATCATGACTTTAAGGCAAGCGCACCTATCAAACAGTAGTATAGCTTAGTGGCAAGACCGAGATATCTTACCCAAGGGAACCAAAAGTACTAGTACTAATTTCCTTTCTATTATTTAACCTAGAAATAAAAAAGGGTTTTTATGAAACTAAACTAATTCTAAAACTAAACTATGAATGCACAAAAAGTAAATTGAGGGAAAACTCTTTAGGGAAAACTGATTGATTTGGGCAATACTCAAGGGAGAATCCACCTAAACTTCACTTGTTATCAATTCTTGAGCTAGACTATTTATTCACTTGACTTGATCTCTAGAGATCCTTAACTTATGTTAATACCTCCCTCGAGGATAAGAACAACTAATCCTAGGTTGATTAACTAAAATCTCTTTCTAGTTAAAACCCCTAGTCTTGCATTAACTCGATCTATGAATCCCATTATTAGGTTTGACCCTAATCCGATAGATTTATGTCACCATATGTCTAGGGTTGCATGCAACTCCACTTAATTATGCTAGATCTACTCTTAAACAGTGACTTTTGCTCCTCTGAATAAGCACATCAATACTTGAATTAATACCTAGGATTATTAAAACAAGAATTAAGAACACATAATTAAGAACAATTCAAGTATTTATCCTATAACTCAAGACAAAATAATAACAAGATCTGTCTTAGGTTTCATCCCCCTCAAGTATTTGGGGGATTTAGTTCACAATTAATAAAGAAAACATCTCAGAAGAATAAAAATAACAAAACATAAAGAACTCAAAAACCCTTGAAGGATTGAAGGGAGATCCTTTGTCTTGATGTAGAATTCGGCTTCTGGGATGAATCAATCAGCTTCCCTTGGAGTAAATCCTTGCTTTCACTCTCTGTGTTGGCAGAAATATGGCACTCCCTTGTGGGAGAAAAGGCACTGCCTTAGCGGGAAATAAGCACACCCTTGAAGATGCCTCCTAGGGTCTTTATTTAGAGTTTTGGAATGCCTTTCTTAGCCCCTAAGTATCCTTTTCCAAGTGAAATTGAACTATCTCACGACAGGTACACGCACGTGGGCCACGCTCGTATGGATCGACAAGAGGCCGTGTGTGGGCCTGTTAATGGTGGCATGGCCGTGTAGTCTGGACGTGCTTGTCGGGGCTGGGCCGTGTTGGACTTTATGTGGCACGGTCATGGGACACGGCCGTATGGTGAATCCTTGGGCCGTGTTGTTTTTACACTTTGGCCCATTTTCTACATTTTTGGCTCGTTTTTTGTTCTTTTCTCTTCCCTATGCTCTCCTGAGTATAAAATATGAAATAGAAGTATTAAAAGCACCAATTTCCACAAATTCAATGATAATTCATCCAGCTAAGCATGAGGTAAAAATATGTATAATTTATCGTTTATCAAATACCCCCACAGTTAAGCCTTTGCTTGTCCTTAAGCAAAATCTCAACTCACAATTAAGAATCATTCTTCTCAACCCACAATCTTTATCAATAATGTTTCAAACTAATCCACAAGTAATCATACAATGACAATTCAACTAGAAAAACATTAAAGATCCAAACACTCTAAGTTGAGAATTTTATCACAGAAACATAGGTTTCCTCTATTCTCTTAAGTAATTACTTTTCAATCCAAAATTAACAAGAGTTGAAATCCTCACTAAAGATTCACTCTATCCACTCAAAGTGTTTAGGGTTCAAGAATTAAGCACTCTTTAGTCAACCTGAAAAGTTATTACCATAGGCTTGCAAGAAAATCAAATCTCCACCACTGTAGATTGATATGACACATCGATCAAAAGGTCTTTCAATGGTTGTAATGGGGCTTTAGTTAGGGTTGTTGTCACAAGCTGAAAAAAGAAAGGGTTAAAATTGAGATTGAATTGAAAGATCGTCTAGTTGGAAAAATCTCTATTACTGGAACATATTTCTAGAGCTAAGCCTTATAATGACACCGTTCTAGATTTGGAAGCTTGAAGAAATATGCAACAACTATTGAACTATTACAGATTACAACTGAATTAACTGTATATACACTTTTTTTGTTTTTTTTTGTTGTTTTTTTGTTTTTGTTTTTTTTACGAACAAATCAAATATCATACTTTGAATATTTACAAACTAGAAAAAGAGAACAAAGCTAGATAATGATTCAACTCAAATATCGACAAAAATGGGTTATAGGTTAATATGAGGGGTGAGTCAAAGAATGGGTTGTTAGGCTCAATGGGGTTCACTAGGGGTTAATTTATGGAGGTAGGCTTTTATGGAGTAAGTGGGTTAAATCCTAGGTGCCTTTATCATTTCGGTATATCAAATCAATGATGTGGTCTTGACATGTATAATCGAAGCAAGTTCTAGAATAACAAATCAATATTGACTCACTCAAAGCAACAATAAAAGTGAGCACGAAAGAATGTATGCTCAAAAGGCTCAAAAATCTCACCAGAATTATGGCTTTTGATGTCAATCCTGCGAATTTCAAATATCAAGATAACACTTAAAATTAGGGAAAATAACCTAGAAAAAATTTAAATTCTCAAAAATTTCAACTTATCATGTTTGATTGCTTAGTGTTTTAAAGTTTGAATAATCAAAGCATAAGCACCTATGTCTTAATTCTCAACACATCAATAAAAATCATAAATCAATCAGAATTAATTCCTAACAGGAGATTGAAGATAATGCAGAGAATTCGAAATTTGAGAGTAATTTTTAGGGATTTCAAAGATAATGCAATGACTGAAAGTAAGTTCCCTCCCCCCCCACACTTAAGATGTACATTGCCCTCAATGTACAAAGATACATTAGTAGCAACAGAAGCATAATATCATAAGATAGGGAAAGAAATAAAACTCCCTGAATATTGGATGAAACCCTTGAATTGTGAAAGCTGTCTTAGAGGAAGAAATACATGAAGTTCATGGTTTTGGGTGACTAGAGAAATTAATCATAATTGTGTAAAGTTCAAGTATTACTCGATAGGAATTTAATTGTAAAATAAAAGGAACAAGAGAAATAAAAAGTAAAGAAAATGAAAATTAAAAATAAAAAATTAAGTAACAATGATTTCGCCCCACGGCCGTGTAAGGGATCACACGTCCGTGTCTGAATTGGCAGGTTCGACCACGGCCTTAAGGCACTGGCGTGTCGCACGCCCGTGTTTGATTCAACGGGTTTGGCCACGGTTTTGAGACACAGGTGTGGCAACTTATCGAAGCCCATGTTTGATTCAACAGATTCGGCCATGGCCACATCGCACGGTCGTGGCAATTTGTCGAAGCCCGTGTGTTAGAAAAATTTTACCCTGCTTGTACACAGCCATATCGCACAGTCGTGTCTTTGCTTGTAATGTCCACACGGCCTTAGGCACGCCCGTGGGCATGGCCGTGTGGCTCGAAAAATCCTACATTCAAAGGGTTAGTTGATGTATTTAGAAAGCTAAAATAAAATAATTTACTAAGTTAGTACTTCCCAGAAGCACTTGTTTATAGTCTAAGCTCGACTTTTCTCAAGTTTGTTTGGTCACGGCGGCTTGAAGAGTTGATACTATTCTATCCTGTTTAAAATTTTATTATCAACGTAAGACTTGAGTCGAGTGTGGTTTACCTTGAAAGTGCCGAGTGACTCATGTTTTATTTCTACTGTACCATAGGGGAAGGGTATGTCACTTGTATGTTCTTTTGAATTCAAGATTTGAGGATCATCTTCCCCTAATATTACCTTATCTCCTACCTTGATTTGATTCGTTTTCACCTGAGGGTCGTCTTGGTGATGCTCTGGGTTGGTATGACATACTTTGGGCTTTTCATGATAGTTCAGCCACTCATCTAGTTCCTCGATCTGAAGCATTAGCTTTGCAGGTGCATCTCCCTTGGATGGACTTATCTGTGATTAGGTTGCCTTTATGTGGAGTGTATCCTGCACAGAAGGTTGGGTGGTGAGTTCAGTGTTTTTACAAGGACTCGTAATTATATTATTATCAACAGTCTTAATCGAGTTTCGAGCTTGTAAAGTAACTTTGTCATCAACTACACGTAGTGTAAGTTCACCTGTTCCTAAATGAATTATTGTTCTGGCAGTTGCTAAAAAGGGACGCCCTAAAATTAAGGGTACATTGCTATCCTCATTAATGTCTAAAACAACAAAGTCAACTGGGAATATAAATTTATCAATTTTGACAAGCACATCTTCAATTATTCCCTTTGGAATTCTAATGGTTTTATCAGCCATTAAATGCTCATCTTAGTTTGTTTAGGTTTTCCAAGACCTAGTTGTTTAAATAGTTTATAAGACATGATATTAAGACTAGCCCCTAGATCAGCTAAAGCATTTTTGACGTCTAAGCTACCAAGTAAACAAGGAATAGTAGAACTCTCTGGATCTTTTAGTTTTTTGGGTAGCTTACTCTATACAATGGCTGAGCATACTGCATTCAGCTCCTCATGAGATTTCTCATCTAGCTTCCGCTTGTTTGTCAATAGCTCTCTTAAAAACTTAGCGGCATTTGGCATCTATGACAGAGCTTTAATAAACGGTAAGTTAATGTTTAATTTCTTTAAGAGTTTAAGAAACTTACGAAATTGTTCATCTGTGCGGTCTTTCTTTAACGCATTTGGGTATGGGATACGTGGTTTACACTCTTTGACAATTTCATCTTTGGAATGTACCTTATTCTTTCTGTTACTTACCATAGGCTCCTTACATGGCTCTAGGTTGGTTTTGGTTAACTCATCATCTATCGTATCCACGGCATTGAGTTACTCCTTAGGATTAGTCTTAGTGTTATTTGGTAGTCCACCTTGTGGTCTTTCAAAAAGTAACTTGGCGAGCTGGCCTATTTGTGTTTCGAGTCCTTGAATGGATGCTTGCTGGTTCTTCAGTGCCGTTTCAGTGTTTTGAAAACGGGTTTCTGATATGGCCATAAATTTTGTGAACATCTCTTCAAGATTCAGTTTTTTCTCTTGTTGTGGTGGTGGCTGCTAAAATCCCAGAGGAGGTGGTTGTCTTTGATTTCCTTGTCCTCCCCATGAAAAATTGGGGTGGTTCCACCAACCTACATTATAAGTATTACTATAAGGGTTATTTTGAGGTCTAGAATTGTTACCCATATAGTTGGTTTGCTCAGTTTCCATGCCATGTCCATAAGAGGAGTAATCTGGATTGATTATATTTCCTTGAGTTATGTCACACTTCATCACTGGTTGTATCTGCGTAGAGCCAATAAAATTATCAAACTTTTTATTTAAAAGTTCTACCTGATTAGTAAGCATGGTGACAACATCGATATTATAAACTCCTGCAGCTTTTGTCAGCTTTGTCCTCATGACTTGCCACTGATAGTTATTCAGTGACATCTCTTCTATAAACTCATAAGCTACTTCGGGTGTTTTGTTGTTGATTGTTCCTCCTGTGGCTGCATCGATCATTTGCCTCGTTGATGGATTCAAACCGTTGTGAAAGGTTTGAACTTGTAATCACAGAGGTAACCCATGGTGAAGGCACCTTCTCAACAAATCTTTGTATCTCTCCTGAGCATCATAAAGCATCTCCAAATCCATTTGCACAAAAGAAGAGATATCGTTTCTTAATTTAGCTGTTTTAGTTGGAGGAAAATATTTAAGTAAAAATTTCTCTGTCATCTGTTCCCATGTAGTGATTGAGCCTCGTGGTAAAGAATTTAACCACTGTTTGGCATTATTTCTCAAAGAGAATGGAAATAGCCTTAGACGAATGGCATCATCAAAAACGCCATTAATTTTAAAAGTATCACAAAGTTCCAAAAAGTTGGCTATGTGTGAATTTGGATCTTCATCCTGTAAACCATCAAACTGCACAAATCGCTGTATCATCTGAATAGTGTTAGGTTTTAACTCAAAATTATTAGCAGCAATAGCAAGTCTAATAATACTAGATTGTGTACCAGTCAAATTCAGTTTAGCAAAATCATACATAGTACGAGGAGTATCATCTTGGTTCACTGGTTGCGCGGCTATCGCGGGAGGTGATAGATTGTCCTGATTTACTTCCATCTCTTCCGTAAGTTCTGGCTCTTGTTCTTGTCCTTGTTCTTGATAATGTAGGCTTCTTCTGATCTCCCTACGATTTCTACTAACTGTTGCTTCTAAATCTTCGTCAAAAAGGAATGGCCCTGCTGGGTTCCTTCTAAATCTTGGTTCACAAAGTTCCTTCTTGTTTTGGAATGTCTTTCTTAGCCCCTAAGTATCCTTTTCCAAATGGAACTGAACTATCTCATGATAGGTACACGCCCATGGGCCACGCTCGTGTGGATCAACAAGAGGCCATGTGTGGGCCTATTAATGGTGGCACGGCTGTGTAGTCTGGACGTGCTTGTCGGGGCTGGGCCATGTTGGACTTTATGTGGCACGGCCGTGGGACACGGCCGTGTGGTGAATCCTTGGGCTGTGTTGTTTTTACACTGTGGCCCATTTTCTCCGTTTTCGGCCTATTTTTCGTTCTTTTCTCTTCCCTGTGCTCTCCTGAGTATAAAATATGAAATAGAAGTATTAAGAGCACTAATTTCCACAACTTTAATGATAATTCATCCAGAAATTAAGCTAAGCATGAGGTAAAAATATGTATAATTTATCGTTTATCAGTATGATTCAAACGCTCAATGTGACTACCATGTGGGAATACCGGGGCATTCAATAGAAAATTGCACTACCGTCAAAAAGGTAGTTGAGAGACTCATCAAGATGGGGATTGTGAAATTTGATGATACACCTAATGCGGAGAACCCATTACCTAACCATGGAGATAAGGGGGTAAATACGATTGGTGAAAATATTATGAGAAGGATCAAGGAAAGCATTATGGAAGTAAAAACCCCGTTGAGAATGGTTTGGAAAGAAATGGTAAGAAAAGGATTGATGGTATCAGATGCTGTGGAAGGACGTGAAGGAGTAAGGGACTATTGTGAGTTCCATAAATTAGAAGGGCATGACATCCAGAAATGCGTTGAGTTCAGGGTTTTGGTGCAAAGCCTTATGGACAATAAAGAATTGGAGTTTTATGAAAAAGGCTCAGGGGAATGAAATATATGTGTGACAGAAGGATAGTTAACGAATCAAAAAGTCAATTACCTGAGAATCATCATCTCCCGACCAAGAAACACTGAGGGCGGAACACAAGTAGCGCCAAAGGTCGTAATCCAGAAACCTGTTTCCTTTCCTTACAAGGATAACAAAATGGTACCTTGGAATTACGACTGTAATGTGACAATACTGGGAGGGGAAAACTTAGCTAGCACTTCCAGGGAGGTCCAAAGTGAAGGATCATACACACGTAGTGGAAAGCGATATGACTCGGTAAACGTTAGAACTAAACCTGTAAATGCAAAGTCCCTGAAGTACTTATTAATGAACCGGTAAAGGAGGAAGAGGCTAAAGATTTTCTAAAATTCTTGAAGCACAGTGAATATAGCGTGGTAGAGCAGCTGCGCAAACAACCAGCTTGCATATCAGTGCTAGCATTGCTTCTAAGTTCAGAAGTGCATCGTGAGGTATTGATGAAAGTGCTGAATGAAACTTACGTTACTAATGATATATCTGTCAATAAGCTGGATCGTCTGGTTAGTAACATAAGTGCCGACAATTTCATTTACTTTAATGATGATGAAATTCCACCTGGGGGTATGGGATCGACCAAGGCTCTGCACATCACCACTCGCTGCAAAGGATATACTCTGCCAAGTGTGCTAATCGATAATGGATCGACTCTAAACGTCTTACCACTGTCCACATTGAATAGGTTACCTATAGACAGTTCTCACATGAAAATGTGCCAAAACATAATGAGAGCGTTTGATGGCACTGAGAGAAAAATGATGGGAAGGATCAATATATCATTGTTGATTGGACCGAACACGTATGAAGTGGGTTTTCTGATGATGGATATCAAGCCCCATTACAATTGCTTGTTGGGAAGGCACTGGATACATTCAGTAGGGGCAGTTCCCTCATCACTACATCAAAAATTGAAGCTAATAACAAAAGGCCAGCTGGTTACTATAAATGCAGAGGAAGACATCATAGCGACTATAACCAATGACACATCATATTTGGAGGCAAATGGGGAAGCAACCAAATGCTCCTTTCGATCTTTGGAATCCGTGAACGTGACATTCATTACGGAAGGAAGCGAGGTTCCAGTGCCTAAGCTATCCAGAACCATAAGAATGGGCTTGCAAATGGCAGTGGGGAAAGGAGCCTTACCCAGAAAAGGATTGGGTAGATATCTCCAAGGAGGGATTCAAGTTCCGATACTGAAAGAGAAAAGAGATTGTTTTGGCTTGGGTTTCAGGCCAGATGCTAGACAAAGGAAGAAAGAGATAGAGAAGAAGCAAGAGAGAAGAAGGGCACGGCTGAGTAGGGAAGAAGTCAAGTAGGAATTAATGATATTCCCTCACATCAATACTATTCCACGGAGGGATAATTCACCCTGAGAAAGGGTTGCTGGAAAATGAAAATCTTCACATCAATGCCATACACGAGGAAGGAATTGAACAAGGAAACCTGTTGGGCATTCACCCTTATGAACCTGGAAGCATTTTGAACAATTGGACTGCAGAGGAACTTCCTGTAGTTTTTAGAGATTACACAGAGTAATGTTCAGAACACGCTTGTTGTTTTAAAGCTTAGGAACAATAAGATTTCATTTGTGAAATAGGCTCATGTTCAGACATCTTTGTTTCAATAAAATACATCTTTGATGATCAATTTGAGGAAAGATTCCTTCATTTTTAAATATTCTTTCAATTTTCTAATTTCTTTACAAAATTTTTCTTTTAGTTATTCTTATTCATACCATGTAAATAGTTGTTCTTAAATTCATTTGTTCTTTGCACATTCTTTTGTGCCTACCACAGGTCCCTAGATATCAATGACATGTGTAACAATGCTGCAAATTCAGAGGTCCTTTTTAAGCAAGACATGTGTTTAGAGGAATCTCAGGATTTTGAGGGTGACAGAGATTGTGACTTATCTCTAGATTTGTTAAGAATGGTAAAGCAAGATGAGAAACAAATCCTACCCCATGAAGACGTGGTAGAGAATGTAACTTTAGAGGAAGGAAAGGTGGTGAAAATTGGAACGCACATAGCCAGAGAGAGAAAACAAGACCTTGTTGAGTTATTGCGGGAATTCAAAGACGTCTTTGCATGGTCATACCAAAATATGTCTGGGCTAAGTACGGATATTGTGGTGCATCGCCTTCCCATAAGAGAAGAATGTAAGCCAGTTCAGCAAAAGCTACGAAGGATGGGGCCTGATGTGGTGTTAAAGATAAAAGAGGAAGTCAAGAAACAGTTTGATGCTAGTTTTCTACAAGTGGTCAAATACTCAGAGTGGGTTGCCAATATTGTTTCTGTCCCTAAGAAAAATGGAAAGGTTTGAATGTGTGTAGACTATAGAGACTTAAATAAGGCCAGCCCAAAGGACAATTTCATCTTGCCTCATATTGACACGTTAGTGGATAATACGGTGGGATACTTACTATTTTCTTTCATGGACAGTTTCTCTGGGTACAATCAGATAAAGATGCATCCTGAGGATATGGCTAAAACTACTTTTATAACATTATGGGCAACATATCAAAGGGCTATGGTGACCTTATTCCATGACATGATGCACAAAGAAATCGAAGTATATGTTGATGACATGATCGCCAAATCTCGAACAGAAAAAGAACACATCGGAGTCTTAAAGAAGTTGTTCTTGATATTAAGGAAATTTTAATTAAAGCTCACCTTTGGAGCTAGGTCAGAGAAGCTACTAGGCTTTGTGGTCAGCGAAAGAGGAATTGAGTTTGACTTAGACAAGTTCAGACCTATACAAGAATTGCCTCCACCACGCACTCAAAAAGAAGTTTGAGGTTTTCTTGGAAGGTTAAATTACATTGCTCGGTTTATTTCGTAATTAACTGAGAAATGTGATCCCATATTTCGCCTTTTTAAGAAACACAACTAGGGCACATGGGATGATGAATACTAGAGTGCTTTTGACAAAGTCAAACAATATTTGTCAAACACTCCAGTACTATCTCCACCGAATCCAGATAGGTCATTAATATTGTAATTGACAGTGTTCAATAATTCTATGGGATGTGTACTTGGTCAACATGATGAGTCGGGAAGAAGAGAAAGGGTGATATATTACCTCAGTAAGAAATTCACTGAGTGTGAGATGAGATCTTCGCCAATCGAGAAGTTGTGTTGCGTCCTGATTTGGACAACTCGGAGATTTAGGCAATATATGCTATATCATACGACCTGGTTAATTTCGAAACTTGTCCCATTAAAGTATATGATGGAGTCGACTGCTCTGAATGGAAGGATGGCAAGGTGGCAGAGTTTGCTTTTTGAATTTGATATAGTCTATGTAAACCAAAAGGCAATAAAAGGAAGCTCAATAGCAGAATTTCTGGCTAGCAAGGCTTTAGAGTATTATGAACCTTTAAGCTTTGATTTCCCTAATGAAGAGCTAATGTATGTGGCAACTACTGAAGAGTATCCGTGGAAGCTAAATTTTGATGGACTGTCAAATGCTATGGGAAATGGAATTGGGGCAGTTTTGATATCTCCAAGTGGAGATCATTATCCATTCACATGCAAATTGGATTTTGATTGCACAAACAATATGGCAGAATATAAAGCATGCATCATGGGAATTTGAGCAGTTATAGAGCGTAAAATCAGAGTGTTGGAAGTATATGGAGATTCTCCATTAGTAATTTACCAGCTTAAGTGTGAATGGGAGACAAGAGATCCCAAACTGATTGATTACCGAAAAATAGTTTTGGGGTTGATTGAGGAGTTTGACGACATCACTTTTAATTATCTCCCAGGAGATGAAAACCAGATGGCAGATGCCTTGGCAACTTTGGCTTCCATGATCAAAGTAAGCAAGTAAGAGGATGTAAAACCCATTCAGATGAGTATTTGTGAGACTCCAGCTCATTGTTACAATATGGAAGAAGAGGAAAGGGATGACCACCCTTGGTGCTATGATATCTTACAATATGTAAGAGATCGTGAATACCCTAACCAAGCAACCGAAAATGACAAAAGGACGTTGAGAAGATTAGCTACAATTATGTCTTAGACGGTGATATCCTGTACAAAAGAAGAAAAGAGCAGGTCCTATTGAAATGTTTAGATGTTGTTGAAGCTAAGAAAGTTTTGGACGAAGTTCATGAGGGTGTTTGTGGGACACACCCTAATGGATTCACAATGGCTAGACAAATCATGAGATTTGGATACTATTGGTCTACTATAGAGGGAGATTGTATCAACTATGCCAAGAGATGTCATAAATGCCAGATTTATGGAGACAAAATACATGTTTCACCTTCACCTTTGCATGTAATGACTTTCCCATGGCCTTTTTCCATGTGGGGCATGGATGTCATTGGGCCGATCTCACCAAAAGCTTCGAATAGGCATCGATTTATCTTTGTGGTTATTGACTACTTCACGAAATGGGTAAAGGCTGCTTCATACGCTAGCGTTACTAAGTAAGCAGTTAGTCGGTTCTTGAAGAAGGAGATTATATGTCGATATGGAATGCCCGAGAGAATCATACCAGACAATGCCCTAAACTTGAACAACAGCATGATAGCGGAAGTCTATAGTCAGTTCAAGATCAAACACCACAACTCGTCTCCGCATCGTCCAAAAATGAATGGGGCAGTGAAGCGGCCAATAAAAATATCAAGAAGATAGTGGGGAAAATGACTAAGACTTACAAGGATTGGCATAAGAAATTACCATTTGCACTCTATGCTTATTGGACATCCGTTAGAACCTCTACTGGGGCAACTCCTTTCTCATTGGTCTACGAGATGGAGGCAGTTCTACCTATTAAAGTAGAGATACCTTCCCTTCGAATTTTGTCAGAAATAAAATTGGACGAAGCTGAATGGATCTAGGCTCGATATGATCAGTTGAACTTGATTGAAGAAAAGAGGCTAAGGGCTATTCGTCATAGTTAGATGTATCAGAAGCGAATGATGCGAGCTTACGACAAAAAAGTTTGTCCAAGAGAATTTCATGAGGGGGATCTTATACTGAAGAAGATTCTTCCCATACAAAAAATTTCAGAGGAAAATGGATGCCGAATTGGGAAGGACAATATGTGGTGAAGAAGGCTTTCTCTGGAGGTGCATTGATTTTGACCGAAATGGATGGGAAAAGCTTACCCAATCCTGTGAATTCGGACTCAGTCAAAAAAATATTTTGCTTAGAAAGGAGAAAAGGCCAAGGTGAAAACCTGCAAAGGGCACTTTGAGACTTCAACGAAAAAAAAGAGAAAAGAAAAAGAAAAAGGGAGAGGCCAAGGTGAAAACCCGCAAAGGGCACCTTGAGACCAAAGGGGTTTTGAGTTGAAAACCCGAAAGGGCGGCTCAAATTTTGAAGGGCATGCAGTGATCTTGCCATACCTGAATCAACGAGAAATGAAGTATGTTACATGTCGGGGCATCAACAAAGTACTTTGGATCTTCTAAACATATGTTAAGCTCAAAGCAGTCTTGATGGAGTTTGTGTATGGAAGCCCAAGCTGCAATATCTAGGGCATCTGGCCTTTGTCCTATTAAATTTACTATCTTTGGATTCTTTTTCTTCTCAAAGAGATGTTCCCAGTTAATTTCCTTTGTATTTTTTATAATTTATTCAACTCTAACTATCCTCGAGATCAGTTTATTTGTTACCCATTATTCATAAGCATGTTGCATTAAAATAATGATTGATGAACTAATAATATTTTCACAAAAGAAGTTCTGCATATTACTCTGGAAATTTCTAGATAATACAAGAAACTGAAACAGGACAATTGTTTAAAATTTCCATGTGTAAGGATTAGAAGCACTTGAGAAAAAGTCTAGATTGAGACTATTTCCTTGAATATTTTTCCAAAGATTGATTGAACAAAATAGAGGATCATTTTACAAGCATGACAGACTAAATTGATGAGAAAAGATTCAAAACCCTTCAATTATGGTGGAATAGATTGAAGCTGAAACAGATCTTGTACCCTTAAATTGCAATAGGAACGGATTAAAAATTTCAAATCCTATAAATCGTGGTGGGATATTTTGAAGGTGGTACAAGCCTTGTGTCCCTAAGGTTCAAGAGAAGCGAGCCATGAAATTACCATGGGGCAAATTATTTGAGCAGAATATGATTGATGCTTCGAAAGGAACGAAGATGAAACCTTGATGAATAAATGAGTGGTGACACCTGGAATAGGAATCATTCTCATAACATTTTTGCATTCATATATCATAGCATGTCTAAATAGGAACATTTGACTCATTTCGATCAGGGCATCCTATTTATTAGGCATAAGCATATACCCATTCTACAAGTTATGTCCTCTAGAGGACAATAAGGTAGATTGAAGTTATTAGTCTGGCATCCCTGAGTTTGCAGTGGAGCAGACTAAAGATTCTGACATTCCTAAAGTTGCAGTGAAGCAGATTGAAGACATCAGTCTTGTCTCCCTAAGTTTGTAGTGGAGTAGACTCAAAATAGCAGATCCGGCATTCCTAAAATTACAGTGAAGCGGATTAAAACATCGGTCTGGAATCCCTGAGTTTGCAGTAGAGTAGACTAAAAATAACAGATTTGGCATTTCTGAAGTTGCAATGAAGCGGATTAAAACATCAGTCTAGCATCCCTGAGTTTGTAGTGAAGTAAACTAAAAATAGCAGATCTGGCATTCCTGAAGTTACAGTGAAGCAGATCGAAGACATCAGTCTTGTCTCCCTAAATTTGCAGTGGAGCAGACTAAAAATAATAGATCTGGCATTCCTAAAGTTGTAGTGAAACAGATCAAAGACATCAGTTTGGCATCCCTGAGTTTGCAGTGGAGCAGACTGAAGATAGCAAATCTTGTCTTCCTGAGTTTGCAGTAAAGCAGATTGAAGATACCAGTTTGGCATCCTTGAGTTTGTAGTGGAGCAGACTGAAGATAGCAGATCTTGTCTTCCTGAGTTTGCAGTGAAACGGATCGAAGATACCAATTTGGCATCTCTAAGTTTGCAGTGGAGCAGACTGAAGATAGCAGATCTTGTCTTCCTGAGTTTGCAGTGAAACGGATCGAAGATACCAGTTTGGTATCCCTGAGTTTGCAGTAGAGCAGACTGAAGATAGCAGATATTGCCTTCCTGAAGTTGCAGTGAAGTAGATTGAAGCCGTCAGACTTATTAGAACAGATGGTCCAATACTTTTGAAATTGCAATAGTTACAGAAAAGTAAAAATAAAGTTCCAATACCCCTAAAGTTGCAGTTAGGTTGGAAGCCATTTAAAGAGGATGAGGACCAAGAACTCAAGACTTGGCAAGACCGGGCAAAATTGGTCCTTTTATAATCTTTGCTCTATTCCCGTTACACAACAATGAGTAAAGAGGGGCAGCTGTATTAGCCCATTTTTGCCCAGGCTATACAAAATCCAAAAATAAAATAAAAGCAATTTTAAACCAAAATTGTTCAGTCCATTTACAACCCAAAATTACACCTAGCCTAACTAAACACTACCCATGGCTCAATAAACCCAATAACCTAACCCATTACAGCAACCCAAATACCATAGACACTAACCATATGCCAGACCCAAAATTGGCCAAATCCCTAGCCCAATTGTTAGCTCAATAATAGTGACAGCCCAAAAAGCCCAATGCCCAAGCCAAGTTAGAAACCAAGGGTTTCTGCAACCCTTCGCGTCGCTGCTTGTTGCCCTCCCTCGCGAATGGCCTTATCATCGCCACCATCAGCGCATGAATCGCACCGGGATTTTTGCCATTACCTACAAAAAGGAAAGAAAAACCAACCAGAGAAACTTGAATATAGCAAGAAATCAGAAAATACCAAATTTTGTATTTTGGCAAAGGCTATAAAAAGCCGAATATTGGATGTAAAAATTTACACATATATACGAGAAATACCAAAAAATAAAAAAAACAGAAAAGGTGATTTTATATTTACACTTAATATTTTTCTTTTCTTTTATATTCGGTTATTTTGTTTTTTTACATACGAATAAATCACAAACAAAATTTTTGTGCTAAAAAATGAGGAATTTTACCTCCGGCCGCCATATACGGTTGCGCTAACGATGGCGCGTGAGCGCGTGGGGTGCGTGGGACGCGTGCAGGGATCGCCGGAGACCTAAGGGCCTGGGAAGGTAGAGCACCAGCTTAGGGGTTTTTTGTTTTTTTTTAGGGGGAAAGGTTTAAAATGTGTTTTTTTTTTTGACAAAATTTTCATTTATATAGGCCATCAGTGCGACGCCGTTTTGGAAGCTGCATTTTAAAGCCAAAATGACGTCGTTTAAGGGCCAGGATCTGCGCAGTGACCCGATACCCCGGGAGGATTCAACGTGGTGCCGTTTTTGGGAATAAGGCATATTTGCCCAGTGAGTCCCTCCTCTGTGGTACGCGTTTCAATTAGGTCCTAAATTCGGTTCTATTTTTTTATTTTTCATTTTACCCCCAAAATTTTACTAAAATTCAGATTTAATCCTTTTCTCTTTTATTTTGTTTTTATTCTGACTATGCCCTTTAAAATTATTATTTATTTATCTTAGTACTTTATATATATTATTTATTTTAAAACTGTTTTATCACATATTATTATTTTGTTTGTATATTATCATGTATTATATATTATTTTAAAATTGGTATATTATATAACATTTAAATTATTTTATTATTAATACAAATTTTCTTCCATATATTATCTATTTTAAAATGTATATTATCTTTTTTTTACATATTAGATTATCATATTATATATGTCTTCCCTTATATATATTTCTTTATAGCTAAATTTTATATATTAAATTTATTTATTTAAAAAAATCTATAAATATATTTTATATTATTATATGTTTTCCCTTATACATATTTTTTTATAGTTAAAGTTTTTATAAGTCTTTTTATAAAACATAGATATACTACTTATTTTATCATGTACATATTATTCATCTTAGTTTTTGATTTTCTAAAAATTGTTATAGTGTTCATTTGTTTTTACTTTATATTGTTATATATTTAATCTTGTGTGAAATTTTTTATATATTTTTTAGTTTTTCATAGATTTTTAAATTGTTATAATCTACTTTATATCTTTTATTCGATTATTCCTATTCTTAGAACTAAAATTCATTATCTTTATTTACCTTAACATTATTATTATATTGTCTGTGTTATTTGCTATTTTTATCATTCTTTTACTTAATTGTTTTCATTAGCGCTAATTGATAGTATGCCTTGTAATTTTAGTGAACCATTCTTTGGTATTTTGTAAATACATTAATGTAACATTTTACTCAAATCATTATTTTAAAAAATATGTTTCATTTAATTGTCACATTTTATCCAAAAGTTTTGCTTAAATAAGGCAATGTATAGTGTTTAGAAATTCGGAAAATAGTGCCCTAACGTGCTGGGTTTCGATTTTCCATTTGACTAAATAACTAAATATCCTTTTAATGAATTTTGTAAATCATGAGATGATTTTGGTTACGAGGGTTTAAAACATCATGTCCTAACGTGCTGGATGTGATGTTTGTATTCTTTCGGAACAAATGAATCTCAAGTTTCAACTCAAATTTTTCAAAATTTTAAAGAAATATGTTTTAAAATCTTTGCGAATTTTCGACATTAGTAAAATAACTAATCAATTCGGTACCAATTTTGGGCGTTATAAGGGTGCTAATCCTTCCTCGTACGTAACCGACTCCCGAACCCGTTTTCTTGAATTTCATAGGCTAAAATTAATGTTTTGAAATAAAACGTTTTATAAGGCAATCCAATCACACCTAAGTAAAAAGGATTGGTGGCGACTCGATTTTTCATTTTCAAATCGACCCCGTTTTTCAAATTAAAAATGGTTTCGACAGCTAAAGCTATCGAAACAATTTTGATTTGAAAAAACGGGATTGACTTTTAAAAATGAAAATGGAGTAGCCACCAATCTTCTTTTCAAGGTGTGATCGGGTCACCTGGAAATTGATCATTTTAATAAAAAATATTTTGATTTATTAAAACAATTATTTTGGTCTACGAAATTCGAAAAAACAGGTTCGGGAGTTGATTAGGCACGAGGAAGGATTAGCACCCTCATAACGCCCAAAATTGGTACCTAATTGATTAATTAATGTCTTAATGTCGAAAATTTGAGAAGATTTTAAAATATGATCCTTTTTATTTTAAAAAAAATGTTTGAATAAATTGAAATGGAAGACCCTCTTGTCCCGAAGTAATAAAATATCATATCCAGCACGTTAGGACATGACATTTTAAATCCTCAAAATTAAGCTTGTCTTTCAATTTTTTTTAAAAAAAATAAGAACGCAAGAGAGAGAGAGAGAAATTTGAGTGAATGCTCTAAAGAATTCTTATTGCTCCCAAAACTCAAGTGATTTACAATGAAGGGAGAGACCTCTATTTATAGTTGAGCCTCCCCAAATCCAACGGTACAGATCAATTACATCAACGACTAAGATTAAAGGGTATCTACAAATTAAATCTCTAATATTACAAAACCATATCTTCTAAGATTGCATATCATATCTAAGATTGCATATCCTTGAAGATTATGTTTCCATATGCATTAAGCTTGTAGATGGACCTTCAATATTCTCAAGTAATGGGCCATTTCGATCGGGCCAAATGATATATTTATAATTTTAGACTGGACTTGGACTTTGTTTTATCATTTTGGTTTATTATTTTTTTGTATGGGCCCGGGCTAAATTGGCCTATTACAGCTGCCTCTCTTTGCTCATTGCCGTGTAATAGGAGTAGGGCAAAGAATATAAAAGGACCAATTTTTCCCGGTCTTGCCGAGTCTTGACTTCTTGGTCCTCGTCTCTTTCCAATAGCTTCTAACCCAATTGCAACTTCAGGGGTATTGGAATTTCAACTTAACTTTACTTCTCTGCAACTTTAGAAGTATTGGACTATCTGTTCTACTGCTTCTTTAAGGAAATAAGTCTGATGACTTCAATCTACTCCACTGCCACTTTAAAGAAGCAAGGCTAGTGCCTTCGATCTACTTTATTGCAATTTCAGGAAGACAAGATCTACTATCTTCAGTGTGCTCCACTATAAACTCAGGGATGCCAGACTAATATCTTTGATCCGCTTTACTGCAAACTCAGGAAGACAAGATCCGTTATCTTCAATCTGCTCTGCTGCAAACTTAGGGATGCCAGACTAATATCTTCGATCCGCTTCACTACAAACTCAGGAAGACAAGATCCGTTATCTTTAATCTGCTCCGCTGCAAACTCAGGGATGCCAGGCTAATATCTTCGATCTGCTTCACTGTAAACTCAGGAAGACAAGATCCGTTATCTTCAATCTGTTCTGCTGCAAACTCAGGGATGCCAAACTAATATCTTCGATCCGCTTAACTGCAAACTCAGGAAGACAATATATGTTATCTTCAATCTGCTCCACTGCAAAGTCAGGGATGCCAGACTAATATCTTCGATCCGCTTCACTGCAAACTCAGGAAGACAAGATCCGCCATCTACAGCCTGCTCCACTGTAAACTTAGGGATGCCAGACTAATATCTTTCGATCCGCTTCACTACAAACTCGGGAAGACAAGATCTACTATCTTCGGTCTGCTCCGCTACAAACTCAAGGATGCCAGGCTGATGTTTTCTATCCGCTTCGCTGCAAACTCAGGAAGACAAGATCTATGAATTCATTGATGTTGCTACACCGTCCTCTGGGGGCCTATCCTGTAGAATCGGTTTTATGTGTTTATGCTTGTGCAAAATGGTTAGGATGCTATGATCTGAACAAATCAAATGCTCCTAACTGAATGATATATGTACAAATGCAAAATGTCATGAGGATAATCCTTTTTAATAATTAGGATGTCACCACTTGTTGCTCATTAGGGCTCTATCGTAGTACGCTATCTTCCTACTCGGCTAGCATTTAACGGAAAACCCAAAAGCATTTTTGCTCAACTGATTTGCCCCACTAACTTTAGGGTCCTTTCCACTGTACCTCAGGGACATAAGGCTTGTACCATTTTCAAACCATCCCGCTGGGGTTCAGGATTATAGGATTTGAAACTTTTTCAATCCATTCCCACCGCAATTCTAGGGTATAGGACTTGTATCTTTTTCAATCCATCCCACTGCAATTGTGGGGTATAAGATCTGTAACTTGTTCCATCCATTGATTACTCCCTAGGTGACCTAACCAGATGTGTATGCAAGATACTCGCGTGGATGCAGAATATCATTTTCTTTTCGAGAATGATCCCTTCTACGCTTGGATTGTCATTGCTCATTTTCTGTTGGAATTTGTATCACCGACACAATATCTAGTCTTTTGATTAACCAATGTCCTTGACAGAAAATCTAAAGAGATAAGCTCACTTTAGGCTCAAATATTTCCAAACCTTAAGCTTGGTAAGTTCTAAACAACAGTCATGTTTCAGATTCTTCTATCTAGAAGCTTCTAGAGTAATATACAAAACTCCTTTTATAAAAGTATGATTAGCCTATTAATCGTTATTTCAATGCGAAATACTTGAAAAAGATCATACCAATGGACAAGAAAGAAATTGATTAGGAGCATAGCTCGAAATAAACAAGTTAAACAAGGATAGCAAATGCGATTGAGAATAAAGTTTATTGGAAGGGTATTTTGAAAAGAATAAGATAATCAAAGATAACAAATTCAAAAATGGGTAAAATGGAAACTAGGTGCCCCAGATATCGTAGCCTGAGCTTCTCTGTACAAACTTTTTTAAGACCATTTTAAGCTCAACATGTGTTTAGGGGATTCAAAGTACTTTGTCGATGCCCCAAGACGTAGCATACTTCTTCATTGTTAATTCAAGCATTGCAAGACTACTGTATGCCCATTTTTATAAAAATATGAGCTGCCCTTTTCGGGTTTTCAACTCAAAACCCCTTTGGTCCCAAAGCGCCCTTTACAGGTTTTCACCTTGGCCTCTCCATTTTTCTTTTTCTTTTTTCTTTCTTTTTTCTTTTATTTTCTTCTTCTTTTTTCCTTTTTCTTTTTGAAGGTCACAAAGTGCATTTTTGTGGGTTTTCACCTTGGCCTCTCCTCTTTTAGGTATCTCTGGACTGAATCCGAATTTACAGGATTGGATAAGTTTATCTCAGTCAAAATCAGTGCCCCTCTGGGGAAAGCCTTCTTTACCATATAAGGTCCTTCCCCGTTTGGCATTCGTTTCCCTTCGAAATCCTTTTGTATAGAAATGATCTTCCTCAATACCAGGTCCCCATCATGAAATTCCCTTCGGTGAACCTTTTCGTCATAAATCAGCATCATCTATTTTTGGCACATTTGACAATGATGAATACTTTCAAACCCTTTTCTTCAGCCAAGTTCGCTGAAGACATTCCAATTCTTGACTCAATCAAAGCTTGGAGAAAAGGAATCTCGATTTCCATTGGCAGAACCACCTATATTTCATAACCAATAGAAAAGGTGTTGCCCCAGCGAAAGTCCTGGTCGAGAGTAAATGGTAGCTTCTTATGCCAATCTTACAAGTCTCAGTCACCTTCCATAATTTTTGTTGTTCTTGTTTTTTTCTTTCTTTTTGTACTTTTTCTTTTGGCAGCCTTTGCTGCATTGTGATGTGACGCCGGATCTTTGAACGGACTGTAAACTTTTGACATTGTACAGCTGTGCATTATTAAACATGATCCTTTCTGGCATTCTTTGTCGGCACTTGATCCTTTCCTTTTCCTTTTTTTTTTTGAAATTTGATGACTGTCGACTTTGCAATATTGGCATATGAAACAACATTCACCCTCTTAGTGAAGTAATCGATGACCACAAAGATGATTCGATGTCAGCTAGAAGCTTTTGACGAGATCGGCCCCATAACATCCATGCCCCACATATAGAAAAAGTCTAAGAAGAAATGGAAGAGGCACATAAATCTTGTCTTCTTCAATTTAGTATTTGCAGTATAACTTATGCAATCCCCTTCCATGGTAGACCAACAGTGCCCAAATCTCATGTTTAGTCCTGGCCATTGTAAAACCACCTGCATGCGTCCTTTTAACATTTTTATGGACCTCTTTTAGCCTTAACAGCATCCATAGGTCTTAGTAGCCCAGGCATATCTTGATACAATCATGCGAAAACATCTTTGAATACTTTGAGTACCTCAATGAAGTCTCACTTTGCAAGCTTCAATCTTTTCCTCTTTCTCTTCCCCTAAGTTCACAATGTTCATTGATACTTTGTAAAGTAGGATCCGCTTATCATCTTGTTCTACCATTCTTAACAAGTCAAGAAATAAGGTTACAATCTCTGTCATCTTCAACACCCTGAGATCCCCCTATACATATATCTCACTCAAAAAGGAGATTCTGAGTCAATATCAACGTCGCTCATGTCGCTGATATCTGGGGACCTATTGTAGGTACGAAGGCAAATTCCAAAGAATAAATGATTTAGAATAAATGATTCTAAGGATGATTATTTGTATGGTATGATCATGAATGATGAATAAAAGAATATTTGAAAGAAAGTCCAAAAATAAAAAGAATCTATACAAGGAAAGAATAAAAGAATATTTGTTCAAAAAGATGCATTTTATTGAAAAAAATTTGGACACAAGCCTATTTCACAAAAAGATTCTTATTGCCTCTAGGCTTGAGGCAACAAGCGTGTTTTGAATATTACTCTAAATTAGTTCTAAAATACAAGAATCTCTTCCACCGTTCCATTGTTCAAAACTCTCCCAAGTATGTAGGATGCTTGAAAAATTGTATTCCCTGATTCCCTCTTCGGATACATCATTCAGATCCCCCAATATTAGGTCTTGCACTAAAGCCCTGAACTCGATGCATTTTTGGATCTCATGCCCCTTTGCATCACAGAACTTTCCTCTTTATCTGGATGGTTGGGTAACGAATTTTCTATCCCAAAGGGGCCACCGAATTTGACAATACCCATTTTGACAAGTCTTTCGATCATCTTTTTGAAAGCATTGCAGTTCTCAATCGAGTGTCCTGTGATTCTCGTATGGTATTCACATTGGGCATTCGTGTCATACCATTTAGGGTATGGAAGTTGTATAGGTTTTAGGTGGAAAAGGGATACTACATGTGCATCAAACAAAATTTGGTACAGCTCCTTATATTTGATTGGGATGGACGTGAACTGGGATTTTTCTGAGTTCGGTCTTGGATTGGGTTCTTGCCTTGGGAAG
Source organism: Gossypium stocksii (assembly GCA_020496765.1). Classification (NCBI taxonomy): domain Eukaryota; kingdom Viridiplantae; phylum Streptophyta; class Magnoliopsida; order Malvales; family Malvaceae; genus Gossypium; species Gossypium stocksii. The sequence continues at coordinate 35,854,682 of CM035630.1, forward strand.
ACTTGATGGCTAGTAGTTGGCTAGCTTATGGTAATCGATTTTGAATAACCCTTGCAATGCATACTCGTGTTATTCGCCTCATTTTCTTTTTTCTTCGAGGCCCTTAAAGTATTAACTTGGGAGCTCCACTCTCGCTTTTTCCTTTTGTAAAGGTCTTCACATTGTTTCGAAATCTCCACACTAGTCTTCTTTGTTTCTTCTATACTAGCCAGATCAATCACAATATAATTGGTTGGATTGCCTCCTGGATTAGGACTTGACCCTATCCAATACTTTATTGGTGTCGACATACCGGCTTGATGCTGTTGGGGTCTTATAGTTACGGATACCCCTTGCAGATGTGCGTTTGGTTGGGTCTGGACGCTTATTGGGGTAAAACCTGGGGAAGAAATGAGGTCTTTATTATCATCCTCACTATTGACCGCTGGGCCTTTCCTCCTTTCAAGCCCTTCGGCTAGTAACTGACTTAGCTGGCCAATCACATTTCTTTGGAACTCTAACATTTAATCTCATATGTCTTGTTGAATTTTGGTCAATTGCTCTTGCATCTGTATTTTCCTTTACTCTAAACTCTCCAACTTTTGTTCCATGTTTTCCAAGTTAACTCTCTAAATACAAACCTAATTAGAGTCCTTTTGTAAAAGTCTAATGCAAGTGATGCAATGTAATGCAGATGCATGTAATGAATGCAAAAGAAAGAAAGGCGTTGATTATGAATTCAATTCTATTAGAACAACTTTTCTAGAAAATAAATTTCTTTACATGAAACGGATTACATATACGGCCTTGCCCTTCATAGTCTAAGTGAAAACACTGATCTTTTCTTCATATCCGAATGTCATGGTCAAATCTTGCAAATTTTCCAAAACATGCCTTTGCTAGCTCCTTGTTGCTTGATCTAGGCCACGACCCATTGCTCACTTATCTCCACGACGCTCATTAGCATCTTTAAGAAAATTAAGACGTGACGACTTTTGATAATCTTCGTTGGCTTGAATATTTGGCAGTGAGATCCGTGGACTGCCAGCCCTCTTTCGTCATGTTTACTTAGACCATATTCGGACGACCGTATTATAATCCACTGTATCAAAAAATTCATTTCCTTATGACAAACTATTCTATTTAGCAATCGAATTTGAATCGACACCTCTTTTCTATGATGTGAATGCAATGCAGACATAAACAAAACAAAACACGTTAGCACAAAAGAACTAAACAACAGAATAGAGCACCTAATTGGGGTGACCACTAGGGTTTGGTATGTTTCTACCTAAGGTAAGCTCTTAGGGCTCACTATATGTAGTTAGGTTCTGAGACTAGGGTACCTGAACCAGCAGATTCCTCGATCCTCACCTATTATAGACTCATATGAACCAAGTTCAGTTCAGGGGGATACATTTCTCTATGGCTGCACGGAGGTAAAAACCTAACAAAGACATAGGTGTGGATGTATCCCGGAAGGGATCCACTATCCTACACGGAAGTGACAATCTCATGAAGGTATAGTTTCTCACTCCCACTAAGAGGGGTACAATTGACCAATAATGCAATGCAATGTGAAGAAAGATACCGACACTCAGACCAACACAACAAATGCAAACTTCATGATGAAAATTGTAACAAAGATAAGTGAAATACAACGTAAAGAGCTTTATGACCAAACACGTCAACACAAAAGAAATAAAACAGAGCACCTATTCGGGTGACCACTAGGTTTTGGTGTGGCTCTACCTAGGGTAGGCTACTAAGTCTCTCTATATGTGGTTCAGTTCTAAAGAAAGGGTACCTGAACCCATAGATTCCTCAATCCTCACTCATTATAGGCTCATATGGATCGAGTTTGGTTCAGGGGAATGCATTTCCCTATGGCCATGCGGAGATGAAAATCTCACGGAGACATAGGTACGGATGTATCCCGAAAGCAGTCCACTAGCCCATGCGGAGGTGAAAACCTCACGAAGACATAGTTTCTCACTCCCACTTAAAGGTGTGACCACAACGGTCATGCAATGCTATGTGTGCGAGAAAATAACAATCATATGCTATAATGTGAACACATGCAATAAAAGGATCCTAATTTTCAAATCAAATTTTCAAATTTTGACAAAAGGACAAAAATTAACCAATTTATGGCTCGACTCTCTTCTGCGTTCGATCCCCAGTGGAGTTGCCAAGCTGTCGAAACTATTTTTAATTTTGAAAAACGGGGTCGATTTGAAAATGAAAAATGGAGTCGCCACCAATCCTTTTTGCTTAGGTGTGATTGGATCACCTTATAAAACATTTTATTTCAAAACATTGCTTTTGGCCTACAAAATTCAAGAAAACAGGTTCGGGAGTCAGTTACGTACGAGGAAGGATTAGCACCCTCGTAACACCCAAAATTGGTACCGAATTGATTAGCTATTGTCCTAATGTCAAAAATTCGCAAAGATTTTAAAACATGATTCCTTTAAAAATTTGAAAAATTTGAGTTGAAACTTGAGATTCTTTTGTTCCGAAAGAATACAAACATCACATCTAGCACGTTAGGATATGATGTTTTAAACCCTCGTAACCAAAATCATCTCATGATTTACAAAATTCATTAAAAGGATATTTAGTTATTTAGTTAAACGGAAAATCGAAACGCTGCACGTTAGGGCACTATTTTCCGAATTTCTAAACACTAAACATTGCCTTATTTAAGCAAAACTTTTGGATAAAATGTGGCAATTAAATGAAACATATTTTTTAAAATAATGATTTGAGTAAAATGTTACATTAATGCATTTACAAAATACCAAAGAATGGTTCACTAAAATTACAAGGCATACTATCAATTAGCGCTAATGAAAACAATTAAGTAAAAGAATTATAAACATAGCAAATAACACAGACAATATAATAATAATGTTAAGGTAAATAAAGATAACGGATTTTAGTTCTAAGAATAGGAATAATCGAATAAAAGATATAAAGTAGATAATAACAATTTAAAAATCTATGAAAAATTAAAAAATATATATAAAAATTTTCACACAAAATTAAATATATAACAATATAAAGTAAAAACAAATAAACACTATAACAATTTTCAGAAAATCAAAAACTAAGATGAATTATATGTACATGATAAAATAAGTAGTATATCTATGTTTTATAAAAAGACTTATAAAAACTTTAACTATAAAAAAATATGTGTATGGGAAAACATATAATAATATAATATATATATATATATAGATTTTTTTAAATAAATAAATTTAATATATAAAATTTAGCTATAAAGAAATATATATAAGGGAAGACATATATAATATGATAATCTAATATGTAAAAAAAAAAGATAATATACATTTTAAAATAGATAATATATGGAAGAAAATTTGTATTAATAATAAAACAATTTGAATGTTATATAATATACCAATTTTAAAATAATGTATAATACATAATAATATACAAATATAAATAATAATATGTGATAAAACAATTTTAAAATAAATAATATATATAAAGTACTAAGATAAATAAATAATAATAATTTTAAAGGACATAGTTAGAATAAAAACAAAATAAAAGAAAAAAGGATTAAATCTAAATTTTAGTAAAATTTTGGGGGTAAAATGAAAAATAAAAAATAAAACCGAATTTAGGACCTAATTGAAACGCGTACCACAGAGGAGGGACTCACCGGGCAAATATGCCCTATTCCCAAAAGCGGCACCGTTCCAATGCTTGTATTTAAATGGCCAGGGACCAAATCGAGACAAACGCAAATTTTTAGGGCTAGATTAAAAATAAAAGAAAATTTAAATTGAACGAAATTACAAATAATAAAATTGCGGAAGGACCAAAGAGGCAAATTGCCCCTTTATAAAAACACGCGGATCCTCCCTGGGTATCGGGTCAACGCGCAGATCTTGGCCCTTAAATGACGTCGTTTTGGCTTTAAAATGCAGCTTCCAAAACAGCGTCGCACTGATGGCCTATATAAATGAAAATTTTGTAAAAAAAAAAAAAAACACATTTTAAACATTTCCCAAAAAAAAAAAAAGAAAACCCCTAAGCCGGTGCTCTGCCTTCCCAAACCAATAAGGTTTCCAGCGATCCCTGCACGGGTCCCACGCGCCCCACGCGCTCACGCGCCGTCGTTAGCGCAACCGTATATGGCAGCCGGAGGTAAAATTCCTTTTTTTTAGCACAAAAATTTCTTTTGTGATTTCTTCGTATGTAAAAAAAAAAAAACAAAATAACCGAATATAAAAGAAAAAGAAAAAGATTAACTGTAAATATAAAATCACCTTTTCTATTTTTTTTAGTATTTCTCGTATATATGTGTAAATTTTTACATCCAATATTCGGCTTTTTATAGCCTCTGCCAAAATACAAAATTTGGTATTTTTTGATTTCTTGCTATATTCAAGTTTCTCTGGTTGGTTTTTCTTTCCTTTTTGCAGGTAACGGCGAAAATTCCGGCACAATTCATGTGCTGATGGTGGTGATGATGAGGCCATTCGCGAGGGAGGGCGACAAGCAGCGGCACAAAAGGTTGCAGAAGCCCTAGGTTTCTGACTTGGCTTGGGCATTGGGCTTTTTGGGCTATCACTGTTATTGGGCTAACAATTGGGCTAGGGATTTGGCCAATTTTGGGTTTGGCATATGGGTAGTGTCTATGGTATTTGGGTTGCTGTAATGGGTCAGTTTATTGGGCCATGGGTAGTGTTTAGTTAGGCTAGCTGTAATTTTGGGCTGTAAATGGACTGAACAATTTTGGTTTAAAATTACTTTTATTTTATTTTTGGATTTTGTATAGCCCAGGCAAAAATGGGCTAATACAAACCATGCAATTTCATATAATGATAAATAATACATTTATCATTGAAATCTCATAAGCTCACTTACTCAAGTACAATCTTACCATACGATCATCATTTATAGAATTTATACTTATGAATTTCATGTACACACTTGTACCACATTGTCATACAAACACATATTCTCACATCTTTATCATTCTCGTTGAACACTTGGAATATTAACAGATACACGGAAAGTTTTCACATAAGGGCCTGCTCACACAAGCTAGACATAGCTACTTAGTGCTGCTCAACAAGTTGACAGGTATCAGCAACATATGCAGGATTACCTAGCCACTGGTAGACGTACAAGACCAGCACCCGGAATCACATAAGCACATAATCACACATAGGTTCCTAGTGACATGTCACTCGTATCCTATTCTATTCCTAAGGTTCAACCGAGATTTTCCTCACTTATCGGAACTTTGTCGATTATATCACATAAATCATTCACACATGTTATACAAAATTAAAGCATTAAAAACAAAATAAAATGATGCATTATTTACATACAAACTTACCTCGGTACAAAATGACGATTTTTGCAATTTAGTCCACTGCCTTGTCCTTCCCTCGATCGAGGTTAATTCCTCGTCTTTCTTGATCTATAATAACACATTTAACTCATTTAATTATCACATTATTCAATTAGGCCCCAAAAATCATATTAAGGCAAAATTATATTTTTTTCCCCTAACTTTTCACTTATTTACACTTTAGTCCCTAGGCTCGTAAAATAAAAAGTATTCATTTTTCTCAAAACCCAAGCCTAGCCGAACCTCTTTCATGCTTATAACAGCCCGCATTTTTCTTTTATTTCACATTTCTACTACATATTTTACAACATTTGTAAAAAGGTCCTTTTTGACATTTTTATCGAAAATCACTTTGTAAAAGTCATTTATCTAACACTAAACTTTCATTTTCTACCATTAGACATCAAAATACTTGTATGTCATACATGGGTAAATGTTTAAACATAAACCCTACTTCAAAATAATGGTAGAAATAGGTAAATCGAGTGATAGCAACTTCAAAAATGTAAGGAGCATTAAAAACGTGGCTAAGATGTACTTACTATCAAGCTTGAAAGTTGAAGAAAACCCTAGCTATGGTGTCTTGTAAAATTGGGCTATGGTGAGGAAGATGGACACTAATTTTGACTTCATTTTCCCTTTTTATTCTTTTATTAACCAAATGACCAAAATGCCTTTAAGGTTTTACTTTGAAATTTTACCCTTCCATGTCTATTTTTGTCCATCATGATTTATAATGGTCTAATTACTAAATAAGGACTTCTAATTTACCAATTCATTTCAATTAAGCACCCAAAGCTTCTAGAACACATATTTTGCACTTTTTTGCAATTTAGTCCTACTAGTCAAATCGGACCCTCTATCGATAAAATTTCGTAACGAAACTTTCACATATGCATTCAATCATATTATTAACATTAAAACCTTATCACAATAAATTTTTCTACTTCGGATTTGTGGTCCCAAAAATATTGTTCTGACTTGGCCCTAAATTGGGTTGTTACATTGTGTCTCTACCCGTGTGGACAAAAATAGTCTATTTTCCAGGCCACATTTCTTACCCAATTTGTTATCAACCTAACTCAACATTGTTGCACATCAATAAGCCATAACAAGGCATTCAAATCAAGCTAAAATCAAGTCTTAAATATGTATTATTACAACATACAACCAATATGCCCATAGGCAATTCAAATGACAATTTGAAAACAGGTCAATCAAATTCCAAAATTTACCTAAATAACCAAATACATATATGAATAATTTTGCTAAATATACCAAATCAACCAATTCTCAATATACCTATAATTTTCCATCATTCAACCATTCCAAACACATTCCAAACATGATAAGGCTACTTATATACACACAAAAATATACCAAACACAAGTCATTCAAATGGCTAGTTTCAACAAAACATTTATATACCAACATTGACAAAAATAACCTATACATGCCATTATAACCAGAATTAATTTATTGAAAATACCAAAAGAGTTGATGGATAGTGTGATTCAGCTCTGACCAACTTCCAACCAAAATGAGCTTCCGAATAACTATAAAACATAAAAAAAGTAACATGGAGTAAGCTTTTAAGCTTAGTAAGTTCATATAACATAGAATTTAACTTACCATTTAATCACATTTAAGGTAAGCATACAAGACATATTCAAATCAATTTGGCCAAAAGCCTAAACACATAACCTTAACATGTTCACCATGTAAACACATAGAATACCTCATAATCATGGATGAACATAGTCATTAACCAAGTTCCACATACATGTATCAACCGAATCATGTTTCAATATATCAAGTAATATCATTTCCATGTACATACATGTAATAGTTCGTACCGAACTCATTTTGTCTCATAACAGAACATTGCCCGTTGAACCATTTAAAATACTGTTGGATACATGGGTAGTACACACAAAGTGTACAAAACTGTAATCTATCAATTCATGTACATGCATGCTCATATGAACATGTAAATGGGAAGCTCTTCCGAGCTATATAATGGGAAGCTCATGATAGCTAAATAACGGGAAGCTCATGAGAGCTGTATATCAGGAAGCTCATAAGAGCTGAAATCAGGAACCTCATGTGAGCTAAATATCGAAAAGCTCATGAGAGCTGTGGTGTGTCCGCAACACATGCAGGACTACAACCAAAATGGTAACCCTAATGACATGTCATTTGTATTCTCCGAATTCCTATAGTTCAAATGGGACTCAAAATTTATCGCATATGTGATCAGTAATTATACATGGCAATTGTACAAATCACACACAAAAACATTAGATTTTAAAACATATAAATGTACAGTTTAGTTACACGAACTTACCTCGACAAGTGTATGTAGATACGAAGGCTACTAATCCATTACATTTCCTTTGTCTCGATCTAACTCCATACTAGGTCTATCCGGATCTATATGAATGAATTTGACTTAATTCAATATAATTCATATTCAATGTAGTCCCACATTTTGGAAAAATTACTATTTTTCCCCTATATTTTTAATTTATTACATTTTAGTCCCTAGGCTCGAAAAATGAAATTCATACAATTTAATTCTTATTCAAGCCTAGCCGATTTTTATACATATTAATAGCAGCCCATGCATTTCACAAAATTCAAAATTTTACCATAAATTTATCATCTTTTCAATTTAGTCCTTAATTGATAATTTCATCAAAATTCTCTTCACAAAAGTTGTTTATCTAATACCAACCTTTCATTTTCTATCATAAAACTTCAAAATTCAAGCATACTCATCCACAGAAAAATCTTAATACTTTAACAGTTTTACAACTTAATCCCCGAGATAGTTAGATTAAGCTATTACGATCCCAAAAACATAAAAATTATTTAAAAAAGGGACAAAAATACATACCTAAATGAGTAAAATAAGCTTGCTAACTTCAAGCTTCTATGGCTAGGGTTTCCATCTTTTTTTTTCTTTCTTTTATTTGGTAAAAGATGATGATATTAGATTATTTTATTTATTTATCATCATGTACATTAACCTTAATAATTTATTAAATTTCCACCGATAAATAATCATTCTTATGCACTAACTACTCTAAATGGTCTATTTACTATATAAGGACCTCCAATTTAAAATTCCATAGCTATTTAATACCTTTAGCTATTAAAATTCAATTTTTACAGTTTATGCAATTTAGTCCTTTTTATCAAATTAGACATGTAAATAGTAAAATTTCTTAACAAAATTTTTATACGATATTTCTAACATACTATAGACCATAAAATAATATTAAAATAAATTTTCTTCTGACCTGAAATTTGTGGTCCCAAAACGACTGTTCTGATTTCATTAAAAACGGACTGTTACATTGGTTATATGTGTAAATGTGTTGTAGGTTCATGCTTGAATTGGGTGAGAGAAATGACTTAATTTTGGCCTATTTCTTATCCACACAGCCACAGACACAGGCATGTGTCTCACACACGGCCGCATGTCCCCTATAGGTTTTAAAGGGTTTCAAGTCAGGCAGTTACATGGCCCAGCACACAGCCTGGCACACGGGCGTGTGAGGCCATTTCGAGAGTTACACGACCTGGTACAAAGGCGTGTGGCTTGGCCGTGTAACCCAAGTCAAAGAGTTACACGGGCATGGACACGGGCTAGAACACAATTGTGTGTCCCTATTTCGAATATTACACGGGTGTGTGTCTCAGCCATGCGACCCCTGTAGTGTGAATTTTTCCAACTTTTTCCTTAAGGTTTCATATGTTCCTAATTGAGCCCTGAATTGTTTCTAAAGTGTTTCTAAGGCCTCGAAGGCTCGAATAAGGGACGATGTGCATGTGTTTGAATGGATTTTGCTATGATTATGAAATGATTGGAAATGATGATTGATTTTAAGTTATGTTTTTACAATAATTCTCCGTAATCCTATTCCAGTGATGGATACGAGATAGGAGTGTTACAAACGTTAGACTAAAATTTTAAAGCTTGAACAATTTCCAAGAAATGATGGTGCTTACACTCAGCAATACCATTTTGTTGAGGCATACAAACATAAGAAATTTGATGAATAATACCCAAAGACGAAAATAAGGAATTATATTCGAATACAAAAAATCCATTCCCATTATCACTATGAACAATTTTTATATCCATAGAAATTTGGGTTTTAACCAAGGCAATAAACTATTTTAAGGTAATGAAAGCATCACTTTGAATGTTAATAAGATAAACCCAAGTTGTTGGAGTAAAATCATCAATAATCGTAAGAAAGTAGCGATGCCCAGTATGTGTTGAAAATTTATATGGCCCCCACAAATCAATATGAACTAAAAAAATGGTTATTCGATTTGAGAATGACTAACAAGAAAATGAAAATTTGTTTGTTTAGGTAACAGACAAACATAAAATAGACGAATAACAACCATTGTTCAAATGATTACAATGCGAATGATTCATCTTATTAATTTTAGAAAATGAAGCATGACCAAGACACACATTCCAAAGGAAGGATGTATCAATTGTAGAAAAAAATAAGAAACTAAGAAAGCTGAAGTTAAAGAATAAAGTGGTCAAAGGAGATAAAGACCATGTTGCTCTCTACCAATCTCTTTCACTTACCCACTGTAAACGTTTTGTAAAAGACAAAAATGAGGATAAAAGGTAACAAAACAATGTAACTCTTAAATCAATTTTAAGATAAAAATTAAATTAAATTTAAAATAAGGGACATGAAGAACATTAGTAAGCTTATGTGAGGGTAATAAGGCATAGGTACCCATGTGAGTAATAGGGACAGACTTACAGTAAGCAATCAGAAAAACAATGGAAAATATGCACGTAGAACTAAAGAATCCAAACAATAGATATCTAATGTAATATGATTGGTAGCACCAATATCCAATATCCAATGAGAAGCAAATGACTAATTAACCGTACCTACTATATGAGCAGCCGCACCAATAAGCGTAGAAACTCCAATGTCATTTTTCAGTAACTTCAGAATCTGTTGGCATTGATCTTGTAAGAATAGAAGTTGATGGTGATGGCTTTTGCTCAATATCAGGAGACAAGTCCAAAACCACTACATTATTAGCTACAGAAGATTAAAGAGATTTCCCTTTGGTAAACTTAAAATAAGGACGATAACCAATCAATCCATAGTAGTTCCCCCTCTTATACCCTTTAACCTTGTAGTGTTTACATATCCTATGAAACTATTTCTTGGTAAACCCTTATTGTGCATAAAAAGAGTCTAATGAATTTAGCTCAATTGTAATGAAAGTGGATAAATTCAAACGTTGAGCTTCTTCTTACACAAGCATAAAATAAACTTGATGAAGGATGGGTAAAGGTTGCATCCGCAAAACTTAACTTCGAATGGTTGTATAAGACTCGTTCAAACCCATCAAAAACTAAAATAGACGTTGTTGTTGGAGATGCTTCAAGTTCTTATGAGATAATTCATAATTGCAAGTGGAAAAAGGTGTCAAGGAATCATATTCATCCCAAAATAGTTTCAATTTTGTAAAATAAATTAAAATGGAAGCAGTGCTTTGATTGTGTGTGACAATCTTATGATGAAGCAAAAAAAATATGAGAACCATAAACCTTGTCAAACCTTTCTTAATGATCTGTCCAAACACAACATGCATTAGAAGCCAACATGATCTGAGCTGATAATGTAACACCCCTTACCAGTATCTAATGCTGGAACAAGGTACGAGGCATTACCAAACAATAACATGTACAACCAATCATTTCCGAATCACCTACTTCCAATTAATAATTAAAAACTTTCATTCATACACCAATTATCCCTATTATGGGCCTACGAGTTGAAAACGTACTTTAGGGGTGGTCCGAGACCAAACCGAGAATTTTAGAAAATTTTAGAAAAAATTCATGCAAAACAGGGCATACACCCGTGTGGTACAGGGACACGCCCGTGTGGGTAGGCCGTGTGGTTACACATGCCCATGTCCTAGACCGTGTGGATTTTATTTTTCATTTTGAACCTACAGGGGTTTTCACACGGACGAGCACATGCCCATGTCCCAGGCCGTGTCCTTCACACGACCGAGACACACGCTCGTGTCTCTGCTCGTGTGTATAAACTTGGACATTCTGTTTATGACATCAGCATGCATTTTAGGTCACACAGCAAGGCCACACACCTGTGTGCTAGCCTGTGTGATGTACTTAATTTTTTGCAAACTGCATGCAAGGGACACACGGCCAGACTACACGCCCATAGGGTAGACCGTGTGTCACACACGGCCTAGACACACAATCGTGCGTCTTCCCGTGTGAATGATTTAAGGCTATTTTCCAAGCCTTTTGCCACCCTAAAACACAGACAAACTTATACCAATCTTACCAATACACAACATGGTATAAACACACATCAAATTCTCCACAATCCATACAATCAAAATTCAATCTAATCTTACACACATTACCCAACATCATGCATGTAAACAACTATTTACTTATCACGTTTCCACACACCAATTTCATACCATCATACATTCCCACATAGGCAAACAACTCATTCATGAAAAGCCTCATCGTAGACTTATAACATAATCAATATTAGCCATATCTCATGGCTTATACAAAATGTAGTACAAAATAAATTAGGCTTACACATTTAGCCAACTGATTATGACACATACAAAATGACCAAGTCCTATACATGACATAATTCAATGTAAATTTCAAAATACCAAAGAGTGTTGATAGTGTGAGCAATCCTTCGACATCTTCCGTATCCCAAGTTGACTTGGCTACTCTATAAGGCAAGGGAAAAGAAAGGGGAGTAAGCTTTAAGCTTAGTAAGTCTATATGTAAACAATAAATATCATAATCACACACTTAGCATTCAAAACATAACACAATTATACCAATAATTCAAATTTATGATTTCACTTACTTGTCTCACACCTTACCGAATATTCTCAACACATGGTACGCACAAAGCTCATACATTACCACATTCATCCCCTGCATTTTCTCACCACAACAACACTCATAATTTCACTTAGATAATTTCTTAACAACACTTCCGTATAACAATCCATGCAAAATAAATCACACATAGTCATTCATTCTTACAATAATAAGGTAGTTTCGCACTTAGCCCACCAATATCAATAATTCACGGTGGTTTCACACATAGCCCACCTTTATCTATATTTCATGATGGTTTCACACTTAACCCATCAATATTAATATTCAATAAAGTGATTCGCACTTAGTTCATTGAATTTATCCATATCCTCACTATTCATATTTTCATTAATGTCAATGATATTCAATGACATTTCATATAAAGCATCCACAATTAAAAACATCATTAAATGAAAGTATCATTTACATATAAACTTACCTCGGCACAAAATGTATCAATTTGCGAACTATTCCGAAACCTTGCCTTTGCCCCGGTCAAAGTCGATTCCATGTTCCTCTCGATCTATAACGACACATTTAACTCGTTTAATACACACATTACTCAATTTAGTCCAAAATCATCCTATGACAATTTTTGCAACTTAACCCTTAACTTTCTTAATTTTTACAATTTAGTCCCTAGGCTCGAAAATTGAAATGTATTCATTTCCCACACACCCAAGCCTAGCCAATTCACATTCCCTTCTATAAAAACCCACAATTTTCACTATTTTGCATTTACACGTACATTATTTCATCTTTTACAACCAAGTTCTTTTTGGCTATTTCACCAAAAATCATCTAGTAAAAGATGTTCACGACACTTCAAACTTTCACATTCTACCACTAAACATCAAAATACATGTATGTCATTCATGGGTAAAATTTTAAACATAAACCCTAGCTCAAATTAGTGGTAGAAATAACTAAATCAAGCTACGAGGATCTCAAAAATACAAAGAATATTAAAAACGGGGCTAGTAGTCACTTACTTTAAACTTGAAAAGATGACAAAACCCTAGCTATGGTAACCCTTCAAATTCAACACAAGAAGGAAGAAGATGGGCAAAATTTTGACTTATTTTCCCTTTTTATTTCTTTAATTATCTAAATGACCAAAATGCCCCTCATGCCCTTCTTTAAAATTTTTCCCTTCCATGGGTATTTTTGTCCAAACTCAAATAAAATGGTTTAATTACCCTATAAGGCCTCCACTTTAACAACCCATTTCAATTAAACACCTTTATAGAATAAAACACACATTTTCACCTTTTGCAATTTAGTCCAACTTTTCAAATTGGACATCAAAATAATAAATTTTCTCTATCAGGTTTTCACACAAGCATTAAATCACTAAATAAACCTTAAAACTCAATCAGAATAAATATTTTAACCTCAAATTTATGGTCTCACAACCACTATTCCGACTAGGCCCTAATTCGGGCTGTTACAGATAATTCTTTGCTCATAGTGTTTAGTATCCAAGACAGAACAATCACATTACAGTGGTCCCAAAAAGACTATAGATTAGACAAAACTCCCTCACATTTACTTGAGCTTTCAACAACAATTTATTCTTGGCAAGCAAACCAAACAGGTGGAGCAACTCCAAATGTTTTAAGTTTCGATTCCAATCAACTGATGAGAAACTAGTAAATATCCTGGTGCATTTGAAAGATGCAAGTATAAAGGATAATTGAAATCCACATTGGATGTTTGATCAGAAACAACCATTGTTCATGAAATAAAGACAAAAGCCTTATTGAAGAACAATATTTAAAACCAAGAAACCAAGATGAAAAAAACACAAAAGAGATACCAAATAACTTATTGAAAAGAATCAAACGCTAATAACCTTGTTCTGATACCATGTTCAATAATATTGAACTCAATACCTAAACGAGAAAAGTAAATGGAAAATGAATTCAATTCATTACAAAATAAAGTTACAAGTATATTTATATACAATAAGCTATTGCTATCAGCTAACTAACTAATCTGTCTAACCTCCTAACCATATTCAAAAACTAACTAACTATATTTAGCAATAGATTAATTAACATCGCTACATTGTATTTTCAATCGGGTGACTCTTGTTTGCATATTTAAGGATTCATTTATTTTTTGTACTTTAATCAGTTTAATTTCTTTGAATCAACTAAAAAATTCTAGTGAAGAGCTAATAAAGAAAAAATATGTTATATTGAAGAACTATGTCAATGGTGGTCTCCCCAAAGAATTTGACATGGAAGTAATTGAAAGTAGAATCCAACTCAAGGTGCCAGAGGGTACCGAAGATGCAATGTTACTAAAGAATCTCTACTTGTTTGTGATACTTGCATTAGAAGATAAAGCTAAAAATAGTTTCATATATTGTTTCTTTTGAGATCAGCTCGACAAGTTAGATAATCAGAACTCTCATTTCCACGTTCTTTTTTTTTTCATTTACTAATGTTGAAATTGATCAGCCTTTGAGTGATTATAGAGTAGCCAAATTTCTAGATTCTACTCATCTTGATTACAAATTTGGTGATTTAATTTATGGGATAACTGGTTGGGAAGAATATAGTCTCATAATAGCACCAGATCATTTGTTTAAGATTCAACATACAAATGTGCCTCTTACCAATTATACGAGACTTTTTAGTAAGTATGTTTCAATTTTATCAAGATGAAAATGTATTTTTGCTAGCTGAAGAGGATAAATCTTACTATTTGAATCTCAAACCTATTGGATACTATTGTGATAACATAAACAACCTTTTTTTTTATTTTTTTGTCTTTAATTGGGATGTTGGAGTTTTTGATAAAACTTGTTGTTAAAAAAAACAAAGGCAAGAATAAATGAGAAATATTTTTTTACGGAAAGTGTATGTTTTATTTAACTGAAAAACTAATACTTATATAGGGAAAATTTTCAACAACCAATGACTAAAAATAAGCAAATAAATGTATAAAAATTAGCTACAAATTGACAATAACTAGCTAAATTATTTTGACTATAGTAGCTAAGGCAAATCTTCAACGCTCCTCCTTGCTTTAGTTGTTGCAAATTCTAAGCATTTCTCTCAGATGTTCAAATTTGCTTCTAGGCAAAGCTTTGGAAAAATATACCTGCTAATTGAAGATCAGTCTTGTAGTACTTTCATTCAACTAAACTTTTCTTTTGCACATCTTTGAGAATGAATAAATTGATATTGAAATGCTTGGTTTTCCCATGAAAAAATGGGATTATTTGAGATAACAATAGTTGCTTGATTATCTACAAACACTTCTATGCTTTTTTTTTGTATGATTCTTCCTTTCATTAATTTCATTTTGTTGTGGAGTATATGGACCAATGAGTTGGTGTTCAAACCCAGCTTCTTCACAAAACCAATTGAATTCATTAGATTTTTACTTTTTTCCATTGTCAGACTTTAAAGCTTGAATCTTATAGCCACTTTGAGTTTCAACTCATTGCTTGAATTTCTAGAACATGCCAACAACATCTAACTTGAATTTGAGGGAATAAATCCATCACATCTTAGTATAGTCATCAATGAAAACTATGTAATACTTACTCCCTTTGAGTGATGGAGTTTTTTTAGGTCCAACTAGGTCTGTGTGAATGAAGTTTAGTTTTTCAATAACTCTCTAAGTTGTTTGTTTTAAAGGAAGTCTTGCTATCGTACCAAATTAACAAGTTTTGTAATATGGTATATTAGATTTAAGGTGAGATAGCCCTTAAACCAAATCTTTCTTTTGTAGGTTTAATACAACAGCATGATTGAAATGTCCAAGCCTTTTGTGCCACACTTCTGCATTGATCTTAATTGTAGCTTAGGCTTTTTGCTCCTACTCTAAAGAATCCAAAGTACAGCTAATTCCCTTCATCATTACTTTGAATACATATTTTCGTTTTACATCCTTGATTTGACAAGGATTGGGTTCAAAGACAACTTTGAAGCCTTTTTAAGAAACCGACAAACACTTAACAAATTTTGATTTATATTAGGTACAAATAACACATCATTAATTAGCTTTGTACCTGAAGGGCATCTAATTGCTACAATGCCTTTGCCTTTAACAACAATACAATCTCCATTACCATTTTGTACTTTGGAAATTATCAAAATATCTAACTCTCTAAAAGGATCACAATCAAATGTCATATGGTTCCTACAACCACTATCAATAAGCCCCTTGTCACTAGAGCTACTAATTGCAAAACAATTTGCTACAAAAAGTTGTTTCTCCTCTTCTTTCTGGAAGTTGCTTTTACAGATCTTTTGATAATGTCTCATCTTCTGACATTTCTTACACTACTGGTTTGCCCTTTCTAGCATTTGAATGGTGGATGATTGTTCCTTCCACAATGCTTGTGAAGAAAAACAAATTTTGTTTTCCCCATTAACTTTAAGAGAATCAAAACCTGAGTTTTCCTTCACGTACATTTTTTCTTCTTTCTTTTGTCTCCTTGATTTGGCTGAACTCTTGCAAGAAGTGCACCATCGATAGACCCTTTAGACCTCAAAAGTCTTTTTGGTCTTATGCCTCTAAAGTATTTAATAATTCTATCAAACTAATTTTTGATAGATCTTTAGCGTTTTCTAATGAGGAAATAGTTGCTTCAAATCTTTCAGGGATTGTTACAAGAATTTTTGAACCAATCTAGAATCAGGTTATTTAGAGCCAAGTAATCTCACTTTGTTGGCAATGTTGAGTAATCTGTCCAAATACTTTTTAAATGTCTTAGAGTATTTCATTTTCTGAAGATCAAATTCTCTTATCACATTGAGAATTCACATTCCCTTGATCCTTTCATATCCTTCATATTTTTCTTTCAGAAAATTCTAAACTTCAAATGTTGATTTCTTTACCATAATTTTGATAAATATCTCTGGTGATACAGCAGTAAAACAACATAACTCTAGCCTTGGACATTCTTGTTTTCTTTTCCTTGTAATTCTTTAGCTGCATAATGGTTGGATGTGCAGGTAAGAGAGGAACTTCGTAGTCCTCCTAATAACTTCCTAGAGACCACTTGCCTCCAAATGAGCCTCCATACTTGTTGCCCAAATATGATCTCCTTCTCTGTTGAAAATAAGTGGTGTAAGTGCAGCAAAAGAGATTGTTGAATACATACAATAAAATAATTCTCTCAATGATAGGTCCCTTAAGAAGATGGTTCTAATATCAAACTGTTGAAGTTTTTGAGAAAACTTGTTGTAATAAACAACAAAGACAAGAATAAAGTGGAAATATTTTTTTATAGAAGTGTACGTTTTATTTAACTGAAAAACTAATGTTTATATAAGGAAAAAATTCAACCATCAATGACTAAAAATAAGCAAATAAATCTATAAAAATTAGCAACAAATTGAAAATAACTTAAAATAGATAAATTATTTTGACTATAGTAGTTGAGACAAATCTTCAACATTGGGGAAGAACAAACTATTGAATATTTGCTTCAGCTACTATAACAAAATAATCTAGCTAATTTTAGCAATATTTGATTTATTTCTTATTTTAAAAAAATTTTAAAGATTATGAAATTTTTAGTAGTCTATTTTTAGTCAATGATTTTCTATATAAACACTAGTTTTCAGTTCAATAAAAAGTACACTTTCACCAGCTATTGTTTCTATCTTTCTTTTCTCCCAAACTTTTTCTTTGTTTCTTTAAGTTACAGCAAATTTATTCCAAGAAATTGGTATTAGATCTATCTTCTTGAGGGAATTGCAACTAAATAGAAAATATTTTGTTTTCCTTCTTTTTTTATGGATTCAAAAATCTCTTTCACTACACTTGCACCACCTGTTTCCAATGGTGAAGGTTACCATGTTTGGGCAACAAGGATAGAGGCTTATCTAGAGGAAAATGATCTCTATGAAGCTGTGGAGAAAGACTACAAAGTTCTTTCATTACCTGCCAATCTGACTATGGCGCAAATCAAGAATCACAAGGAAAACGAAATCAAGAAAATCAAAGCTAAGAGCTACCTTATTTGTTGTAGTCTTATTTGAAATCTTTCTCAGAATCATGAAAATGAAGTCAGCCTTTGAAGCTCGAAATTTCTTGAAAGAGGAGTATGAAGGAGATGAAAGGAATAAAGACATGAAAATGTTGAACTTGATTGCAAAGTTTGAACTCCAGAAGATGAAGGAATCTGAGACGGTGAAGGAGTACTTTAACAAATTGCTCAGAATCGTAAAAAAAGAAAAAAAGAAGTAAGATTACTTAGATTTGAATTTCCTGATTCCATATTAGTTCAAAAAAATTCTTGTAACTATTCCTGAAAATTTTGAAGCTACCATTTCCTTGTTGGAAAACACTATAGATCTGTCAAAAGTTAGTTTGGCAGAATTAATGAATGCTTTGTAGGCACAAGAGCGGAGAAGACTTATGAGATCTGAAGGGTTTGTTGAAGGTGTTGCGGAAGCGCAATACAATCGAGTTGTAACAGCCCAGTTTTAGCTAAATCAGAACAGTGGTTTCAGGATCACAAATTCGATGTCAAAAAATTTATTTTATTATTATTTTGAGGTCTTTGGCATGATAGCATGATTGTGTGAAATTCTCATGAAGTAATTTTATTGTTTGAATGCTTAATTCGATAAAAAAGGACTAAATCGCATAAATGCAAAAGTGGTGTTCTAATTGTTTAATGTACCAAATAGTTATGAAATTGAAAAGTGAATTCCTTACATTGAAATAAGACCATTGGTTGATTAAGTGGACATATATGGACATATTATTAAGTATTTCAAAGGTTATTCATTAAGGTTAATTTTGGTATTTAGTAATTTAAAGCTTAATTAAATAAAACCAAATGAACATATTCATTCATTCATCTTCTCCAAACCGATTATTCTTGGGAAAAATAGGGCTAAGGTTTGGCCATCTTCATTTCCTTCAATTAGGTATGATTTTTGTCCCGATTTTAATAATTTCTATATTTTTGAGATTGTTGCAACTAGGTCTAGCTAGCCCAGGGACTATTTTACAAAATTGTCAAAGTATGTGAAAGTTTACATTGATGAATACATGTGTTCTTGGATGAATAATGGTAGATTATGAATGTTTGATGATAGATTAACAAGTTTTGTTAAGTGATTTTTAGTGAAAATGCAAAATAGGGATTTGTTTGTGAAATGCGTAAAATGTGTAGTTAAATGTGTGAAAATTTTATAAATATGGGCTGCTAGGGCATAGTAATAATTTGGCAAGCATAGGTATTAAAGGAATTTCATGACTTAGTGATTTTGTGAAATAAGGATTAAATTGTAAAAATGTGAACTTTTAGGGGCAAATGTGTAAAATTTCCTAAATGCATATTTTGGATTAAATTGAATAAATATATGATTGAACAAATTAATTTTGATTACATTTAGATCAAGAAAGGAGGAATTCAAAATTAGATCGGGGAAAGAGCAAAGTAGTTGAATAGTTGATCCGTTTCGTCGTTTTCGAATACGAGGTAAGTTTATATGCTAATAAATGTTGTTAAATTTGTTTTATAAATGCATTATTATTATATTGAACTATGAAAATGGTTGGAAATGAGTTTACGGACATGATCGATAGAGATTCTACAATTGAAAGTCTTGTTCAAACCTTAGGAATAGTTTAGGATACGAATGTCAAGACATTAGGGTTTACCGTGATGATGTGATCTGAGTTCTAGTCTCGTACATCCTATCGGTGGCTGGGTTTCCGGCATGTGTTAGGTACCTGACAGCTTGTGTGAGCAGCACCATGTAGTTACGTCTTGACTGACAACTTGTGTGAGTAGGCCCATTATTAGCTCGTGAGTGAGCATGATATGTGATATGTGATTGAGATAGCTTCAATTATATATGTGGAACTTAGTGTGCTATGTGTTCCCAAGTATCCTATAGTAATTCTGAATGGTTCTACAGGCATAATTAAGATGAAGATGAAAGTAAGATCGATGTAAGAGGTACAGGTACGTACAGAAACTATATGATTATCGAATTGAGATAACTTGTGGAGTTCATGTGAAATCATGTATCAAACATGAGAAAGGTTTGTGGTTTATATGAATAATACTTTACTATGCTCATTTAGTTAACTTGTGTTCATTTAACAAGTTAAGTTTATTATCATATGAGCTTCCTAAGCTATAAAGCTTACTTCATTTTATTTTTCCATGTTTAATAGTGAATTCAAGCTAGCTCGGATCTAGGGATCGTCAGAGACTTCATCGCACTATCGATCATCTATTATGGTACTTTTGAACTTTTGAATATGGTGATATGGCATGTATAGGCTATGTAGTAATTTTGATATGTGTTAGTATGAACTTTAGCCATGTAATTTGGCTTGTAAATGGTAAATAGTTGATATATGTATAACCAACTGGTTTAGTTCATCTTGACATGCTTGATGTAGTGTTATATGGTTGAAATGGTTGTTTTTGAGATTTGCACATAAGTGAGTTTTTGGCAAATTGATGTATAAATGGAAGTTTTCAAATTGATGCTTGTGAATGAGTAAATGGTTAAATTATGAATTGTATTAAACATTGTGTATTAATATGATATTGGATAGGTGGTTTGTGGTATTTTTGTGCTATGATAGAATTGGTATTGTAATGGCATGATTTGTGCATTGCATGATATTATTTAGCTGCCTATTGTGTCATGGTTTGGTATCGAATAGCCTTGTGTAGGTATGTGAAAGATGGGTGGCAAAATGGCTTGGTAAATACCCTATTTTTGTCCACAGGGGAAGAGAAACAGGCGTGTGTCTCAGCCGTGTATGATACACGGTCATGGTATATTGCCGTGTGTCCCCTAGTGTTGCATATAAAAGCAAGTTAGTATGCTCCACACGGCCTCACACACGGGCATGTGACTGGCCGTGTGGCATAAGTCAATATACCCTACAGGTTTGGTACGGCCTAGCACACGACCTGGCATATAGGCGAGTGGCCGGCCGTGTGGCCTAAGTCAGAGAGTTACATGGGGTAGGAAACAGGTTAGGACACAATCATGTGGTCCCATTTCGAATGTCCATACGGTCTATGACACAGGCGTGTCTGGTGGCCGTGTGAGACATATGACCTGTTCACATGGGCATATGTCCCCTATTTTGAGAAATTTTCCAAGTTTTTCCAAAGTTATCCTGGGTTATCAGTTTAGTCCCGAATGTAACACCCCAAACCCGGCCTAGACGTTATGGCCGAATTTGGTGACATCACATGAGAGTGTTTTTGGAAAACTATTTCGGTTAACAAAACTTTGTCCAGATTATTATCTTTTCTCTATAGCGAAAGCTTTGAAATCATTCATTCTTACGAAAATCTTAAATTAAATTATAAAATGCATTTAAAGTGTCGCAGTTTAAAAGTCAATACCAATAATAATAATAAAACAATTTAAAATCCCAAGTAAAAGTTAAAACAGTCTAAAGGTCCACATTACATAATAATCCTCCCAAAGTAATTAATCATAGTAAAAATATGAAGTAACCAGTAAAACTATAAAATCCAAAAAAGAGTCTAACAGTGGTCACCCTCGACCCCGCTGCTGTACCGATCCATCTACTGCTGGGGATTACCTGAAAGACAAATAATTAAAGGAGTGAGTTTTCGCAAACTTAGTGTGTACATCCCTACAGTAAAGCATGCATGTGAACACATAAGAGACAAGCAGTCATAATCGAGCCTGAGCTCTTAACAGAATCAGTGTAAGCTTTAGCCCACTCAGAACAATATCATATACAATTGGACCTTAGCCTATACAGATATACATGCATATCAACTAGTACAGTACATGCCCACCAACCCTGCATACCATCTCCATCCACCCTAAACACCATGTGGGGATAAAATCAACCTACCCAGCCCTACACACCAAGTATGGGGATAAAATCAACCCATCCAGCCCTACACACCATAAGGTACCATAAAACGGCACATAGCAAGTAAAGGCAGTACAGCTGCTAGTCAATTCGGCTAAAAAGCCTTCCAGTCTTCCTTCACTCCAATATCAATCCCAACCCAATGCAATTCAACATAAATAATGTCATGGCATGCTTTCATACAATAAACAGATCATACGTAACATACTTAAATCAGAACAGTATTAATATACATGCTAAGTATAACATGCTAGCATACTTCTCAGTATATTGTCACAGAACAGGGCCTAAGTAACGCTTACCGACCCCTTCAATAGGTTATAGTCGACTAGGGCGACTCGTGCAACCTTTCAGAACAATTCAGATTAATGGCCTCACACGCCCCTGTGGGCCGCCTATATAGGCTCACATGCCGTGTGGTGCAAATTGGCCTTGTCCGTGTGGATCACACGGCCTAGCCCAAAACCCCATACGCCCATGTGGTTCACCCGTGTGGACCCACATGCCTGTGTGGCCCAAACGACCTAATTGGCCTAGCTCATACCTCGCATACGGCCTAGCCAACACCACACGTCCGTGTCCGTCGCACCCGTGCGGCGCATGCATGGCCTAGCCCATCGACCACACGGCTGTGTATCACCACACGGCCTCCACACGAGCAGTCCATACGCCTATGTGGTATCAACAGTTTCGTTTTCGGCTTTCACCGAAACGCGATTTCAGAGCATTTGGGGTACACACCTGATTCATTTTCGACGTTGATGCTATCCCGAGCACTCTAGAACCTATAATCGTTAATAAGAATCCCAAATTTAGTCACTTAACACGAATTGTTACGAATAGATAAATCCCAAAATCTAACGACAACCTTACCTTCTTCCGAAAAATGACAGTTCCTTACTGAATTAGAGCGTCGTTTAGCAATTCCCCGAGATTTGAATTTCTCCTAAACAATAATCAGCCCCCATTAATAACTTATTCGACCAAAGTAGCACTTAGAGCGAAAGAGATCACTTACCGAACACACACTAGCGTCGAACTGAAGGAATGGCAAGAGCACGGAATCAAAAAAGAAAAGATGGAAAGGCAATAATTAGCAGCAAGCAAGAGAAGAAGTCGGCAGCAAGAAAGGGAATTTTGGGAAAAGAAAGAAATTGAATTTTGCAAAAAGAAAGAATATTCAGATAACTACCCTATTTCCCTAAATCTCTTCCACTATTAGTATTTCCAACCAACTCAAAGACTCACACGGCTTATCAGCAAAAATAATGCCTCCACACAAACTCGAACCCAAGACCACCCTCACTCCACATGTCTCTTTATCCACCAGACTAGCAAGCCCATACTATCATATCCTAACCAACTTTTACTTAAAAGCTTAAACACCAAAAGCCAGGCTTCATTCAATAAAAACCCAAAATTTTACCCAACCCAAAACTTGAACTTGAGACCTTCTCAACACACCCCAAGGCGCATTGTGACAGCCCTATTGTGACCCTAGTTGGGAAGTGGTTTCGGAACCACAAAATTGAGTCAGAAATTTATTTAAATGATATATTCTGTGTTTATTTTACATGATTTATAAAAAAAAATTAGTATGAAAAATTTATTGTTGTGTATTTAATTAATTAGTAAAGGATTTGTTTGAAAAACTTATAAAATTTGTTGGATACATTACAAAGGGGCTGAATGGGATTTGTTTAAAAAAAAAAAAAGAGAGTTGCATGGTTATTAAACCATCCTTATATTAAATGTTAAATTTCATGTCTATTATATGTGTTAATGCATGTGTGAAATTTTGATACTTTGATTTAGTCATTTGATGTGAATTTTTCTTGAAAAGAACTTAGTTGTGAAACATTGAAAATATATTAGGTAAACTTTAAATGACCAAATAATTGCATGGTGCAAAAGAATGGTTTTGCATGTCAATTTACCCTTTTTAAGGGTTAGTGGCCGGCCAAGGAAATTATTATGGGCATCATATACATTTTCTATTATTATTAAATTAGATAGTGGTGCAAATTAAGAATTAATAAATAATTAAAAATAAGAAAAGGGTGTTAAACAAAAGGGGGAGAAAAATGGTGTTCATCTTTGTTCTCATAGCCGAAAGTAGAAAAAAAAGAAGGAAAGGAAGGGATTCTTGAAGGCCGAACATGCATGTTCATAATTTAAGGTATGTTTGAAGTTGTTCTTGAAAATCTTGGTGTGTTTTGAGTTAGATGTCAGCTCTCCTTTATAAATCATGTTAAAACATTAGTTTTGGTTGAGTTGGAGTATTCGGCTGTGAGGTTTTAGGTGTTTAAGATGGTGTTTTGAATGTTTAATATTATAAGGAGGGTGAATGCTTTGTTCGGTCATGAGCTAATTGTATTTTGTTTAGTTTTTAGAAATGATAGATGGAAGGTTAGTAAAATTTTTGTGAGCTATGAAGCATCTTGGTCATGGATGCCTTGTGATTTTGGCAATCGGCTATGATAGAAAATGGCAAAGTGTTATGTTATTTAGAGGGTTGCCGAATGTAGGAAATGTCTATAGTAAAATGGTTCAAATGCATAGTTAATTGGTATTCGACTATGAGGGTTAAAGTTCAAGCTCGTCAAACCATAGTTTTGATAAAAAAAAAAAAAAGAACATTCGGCCATTGGTGAATGTGTTTCTTGATTGATGTTTGTGTATTATAGTTGTAAAGTTAGCTTATAAATGGTGATGGTGAGGGCTTAAATGTTCAAGTGAACATTCGGCTTATGAGGCCTAACATAAAACCTTTAGCTATGAACTTGAAGTAAATGTTTAAGTGTTAATTTATATAAGTGAAATGCCGAATGACCTATTAGTTAATGAGTTGGATAAATTGTTCATATTTTGGGATCTTTGAATGTTTGAATTAGTATTAAATATATATATATAAATATATATATGTAGTGTGCATATGATAAGTGTATTTATTCATGATTAACTAATAAGTATGAATTGTTAGTTGTTGAGTATATGTGTACAATTGTTGAAAACCATATTTGGATATATGATTAAAGTATGTATAAGAAAACGGGCAAAACTATGTAAGTTTTAATTTTTCCTTAGTTACATAGTAATTGTCTAAGGTGAACAAAGGTGCATATGATCATTTTATACTTGAGCTAAAAGAAACTATATGGCCCTTTTTATATTTCTTTTATATTCGGCCATAAGCTAGTATAATGGACTTTAATAAATAAAAATTTGTTTGAATTAGCTCAAGAGCATAGGGAATCACGGTTGGATGGGGGAAAAGAGAAAGTGGATGAATAACCAATCTGCATCTGTTCAAAGATATTTGAAGTAAGTTCTTAAGTATTTGAGTTTGACTCTCTGTAAGTTTTAAGTAATTTAAGTATGCCTTATATTATAAACGATTGATGTTATTTGCATGAATGCTTACAACTGAATATAGAAGTTGAAGTGAAGAAATATGAATGGGAATGATGCTAAGCCGTATGGCTAATGAAAAAAAAAATATTAATTAAGTTTTGAGTAATTAGGTATGGGATAGAATTGAATATATCGTGGAGTATTTATATATATATATATGCATACTTATCATAAGAATCAAGATTCTATTATGTTTGTATACATACATCTGAACATATTAAAGTAGTGTATATGCATATGGAGAGGCTGAATGGCTAAGGTGAATTATGTGTATGATAAATGATTTGTGACCTATCGTTTTTTTTTTTAGAATAAATTGTGTATATGGCTTATAGTCGAATGATCATTAGAAGTCAAGCTTAGATAGTGAATTGGACATATGATCTTTGTGATTGATTATTGAATGGAAAAATAAAGGAATGAGGTTGCATGTTGAGCTTGTATTCGTATAACACAAATGAATTTCTAATGTGAGATGTTATGGGTTAATATGTGAATGACGCAAGTGAATTTCAATTGTGATAGATTTAGTGAATTTTACACCTTGTGGACATATATGCATGAAAATGTAGTGTGTTATATCCGGGCTAAGTCCCAAAGGGCATTCGTGCCGGTGTTATATCCGGGCTAAGTCCCGAAGGGCATTCGTTCCGGTGTTATATCCGGACTAAGTCCCGAAGGGCATTCGTGCCGGTGTTATATCCGGGCTAAGTCCCGAAGGGCATTCGTGCCGGTGTTATATCCGGGCTAAGTCCCGAAGGGCATTCGTGCCGGTGTTATATCCGGGCTAAGTCCCGAAGGGCATTCGTGCCGGTGTTATATCCGGGCTAAGTCCCGAAGGGCATTCGTACCGGTATTATATCCGGGCTAAGTCCCGAAGGGCATTCGTGCCGGTGTTATATCCGGGCTAAGTCCCAAAGAGCATTCTTGCTAGTGATATATCCGGGTTAAAATCCCGCAGGCTTTGTGTGAGAATATTTTCTAGGCTTAATGTCTGCAGACTTTGTATTCGTACTATATCCGGGTTTAAAGACCGAAGGCTAAATGCTGAAGTTTCAAGTAAGACTTCGATATTGAGTATCCGCAGTAAATTACCATCAAGTAAGTATTATGCATTTAAGATATTCAGGTATGTATTACTTACTCATCAGTGGATTAATTTCGAAGTAAATCAATGGTATCAAAGAGGAATGTAAATGTGATTGATAATATAATTCCAAATATGTGAATGATCTATTTGGTCAAATGGTTGTTAGTATATGGAAGTAATTGATTTAAAATATATAGTGTATGAACTTTAAGTAAAGAAAAATTTGTTTGGGATTATCCATATGTATTAGTGTATATTCGGCCAAAAAGGTCTTATGACTTGAGGATGGGTCGTATACAGCTAGATATGCAAATTTAAGTGAAGGATTATATTCTGACAACTTGCGTATATGTGATAAGAAATATGTTTTATTCTTTATGTACCTATACGGTAATGTAATTCATGTCATGTTAAAATGCTCGAAAATATTGATGTGATTATGAACTAAGGAATTAAGTCCTATGTACGTAAGTATATTCTTGTATGTGCACGAGATGAGTTCATATGAGTACAAAGACTTAGTATTGTGTGTATGATATGCACTCACCATGTGAGCTCAACCTCGGCTAATGAAGAATATGTTTGAGAACCAATCATGAAAGGGTTATATGTTAAGCTAAATGAGTAGTGACTCTATGAAATTATTCTTGATAGATTATGATATTGCAATGCAATCCCAAATATGGAAATTGAATGTGGTTAAAGTATTACGTTTAATTTGATCGAATTAAAAGTATATAAAGAAATGTACTTGTGAATATTCAAACATCCTGGTCATTACTATGAAAGTATATATGTGTGTTAGTAGGTAATGCGTTTACTGAAATTATAGTTCGATATGAAGCTCTAAAATAACTTTATCAAATAGAAGAAATGAATGATCGGTGATATGGATAAAACCAATTGTGACTTAAAAATCAAGGTTAAAGATATATAAATCAAATTATGAGAAAATTGGTTAGGTATAATCGGTCATGTGAGACCTTACTCAGATCCATGTATATGGGATACTTGTTTTTGGTTCAACACAATTAATGTTTTGCTTAAGACTTACTAAGCTTATAAAAGCTTACTCTGTTTGTTTTGTGTCTTTGTTTTATAGATTGTGGATTCTGACTACCAGCTCGGGGATCGTCATTACCTTGTCACACTATCTACTATTACGGTAACCATGTGTTTGGTCTTAGATTATGGCATGTATAGGGTGGACAATGAGTGGAATGATACTTTGATTTTCGTATATAGGTCATGTGAATATGTATCTTGGAACTTTCTTGTATAAGTTTTAAACTCAAACTTTAAATGTGTCAAAAAAAATTTACCGTCCTGATTCGATTTCTAGTTTTCGGTAACGCCCCGTCCTATTCTGGAGACGGTTACGGGAAAAGGGCTGTTACATTTTATTGGTATCAGAGCTACGGTTTAGTCGATTCTAGGACTAACGTAGCGCGTGTGGGTCTAGCTATGCATGCCATAATGTGATAAAATGACAGTGTGACGACTACTGGCAATTGAAATGTGCTTATTGTATAACAATGAATCCCGATCCCAGTCGAGCTATAGCAGATAATGGTTAGATGAAACGAACCATTTATATTATAATGAATGAATGGTTCTCTGAAATTGTGAGAAATAACCTGGTTACACAATCTCCTCCACCCCCGAATACTCTACTTTCGACACCTATAACCCCTCATGTGATCGATCTGCTGAGATCGAGTAAGCCCCCAGTCGACAAAATCAGGAAATACAGAGATGAAAAGCCGAGTAAAGGAAAGAGAAAATTTGATTTCAAGGCTAAAGATTTTTGTAAACGATCAATGAGTAAAACCTTTCAGTCGTCGTCAAAGAGATTTAGAGAAGATAACAGCCGATCTAAAGCTAATACGGATTATTCGAGATGAAACCAAGACCAACCTTTTGTAAAGTCGCAAGTTGCATCAGTTGCTATCATGAGTAATGCTCGACCAAAAAGAATTGAGAGTAAGCACTGTGATAAATGGCATTCAGGGAGCTATAGATTCTTGACCGCTTCTGTCTTTAATGCGGATTAGCTGATCATTACATTAGAAATTGTCCGAGATTAGTGAAACGGAATACTAATTCGAATGGAAGGCCTAGAAATACTGCGACGCAAAGTAGACCACAAGGCATACGGGTAATGATAGTGACAGTCAGATAGGGACTAAAGGCACAGCTATTCGATCTGAGGCTCGTACACTTGCAAGAGCCTATGCCACCCGTGCTCGTGAAAAATGCTACTTTACAAGATGTTATAATCGGTATTTTTACTCTTTTCGATACGGATGATATTGCTTAGATTGATCCCGAAACTGTGGCATCTAGTAAGACCTTATCTGTTGAGTCTACTAAGTTCACGATTGGAATGTTAAAATTCTTTCGGGACTGTTATGTGTTAAATGATATGTTGTTACCATTTGATAAATTTTATATTATTATCGATATGGATTGGTTAACCGAGCATGTTGCTATAGTGAATTGCAAAAGAAAGACAATTGATTTGCAATGTTCAAATGATGTGAAAATTAGAGCTGAGTCAACTGATCTGAACGAGTTATCATCAGTGGTAATTTCGATACTGGCGCACAGATATATGAAAAAGAGTTATAAAGATTATCTTGCGTATGTACTAGATGATAAATTCTGTGTGATAAGCAGCTTTAGGTGAGTTGGTAAATGTGAGTTTTGGTTATATGAGGATAGCTTTCAGGACTTGCATGATACTATAGACATTTTGTGAAAGGACTTCTTGATGATAGTAAGTTTGTTAACAAGATTACTACAGAAAGATGTCAAACTTGAGTGGTCCGAGAAATGTCGAAAAAGTTTTGATCAAATGAAAACCCTTTTGACGGAAGCTCCAGTGCTATTTCAGCCAGAATTGGGTAAAGAATTTATAGTTTTTAGTGATGCCTCTTCGAACGACTTAGGAGGTGTTGTGATGCAAGACGATAGAGTGGATATGTATGCCTCGAGATAGTCATAGCCTCATGAGAGAAACTATTCGACACATGACTTCGAGTTAGTTGTTATTATTTCTCGCTCTAAAAATTTAGCGTCACTACTTGTTCAAAGAGAAATGTCATGGTTATTTCAACTACGAAAGTCTCAAATACTTGATGATTTAGAAGAACTTGAAATTAAGACAACGATGGTTGCTAGAATTACTGAAAGATTTCTAGTTGTTATAGATTATTATCCGAGAAAAGATAAGGTGGTTGCTGAGGCTCTTAATTGAAAATCATTGTTTATCCTGCGAGCGATGAATGTACATCTGTATGTGTCCGTTAATAGTGGAACTGAAAGCGAAACCAATGTTGATACGACAGATCTGGGAATCCTAGAAGTTGATAATAATTTAGTCATCAAATGAGCTAAATGTGTTTCTAAAAGTCTCACTGTAAGGAAAGGTGCTCAGACTCGACGGTAAAAGCAAAATGAGCTCAATATACATTAGACTGAATGAGATTACATAACGAATTGGGCTGGTTGCATACTGATTGATTTTGCCACCTGAATTTGAAAATATTCGTAATGTTTTTCGTGCTTCGATGCTCCATCAGTATAGATATGACCCCTCTCATATGATTTGACCGTCAGAGATTGAAGCTTAGTCAGAATAAGAAAATCTCGTTAGTAAATGTGTTGTGGTAGACACGGAGTTAAGGAAGCGACTTGGGAACTTGAGTACGCAATGAAAGAACGTTACCTTAGCTTAATCGCCGGTAAGATTTTCGGGGACGAAAATTTCTAAAGGGGGGAGAGTTGTGACAGCCCTATTGTGACCCTAGTCAGGAAGTGGTTTCGGAACCACGAAATTGAGTCAGAAATTTATTTAAATGATATATTCTGTGTTTATTTTACATGATTTATAAAAAAAAAAATTAGTATGAAAAATTTATTGTTGTGTATTTAATTAATTAGTAAAGGATTTGTTTGAAAAACTTATAAAATTTGTTGGATACATTACAAAGGGGCTGAATGGGATTTGTTTAAAAAAAAAAAAAAGAGAGTTGCATGGTTATTAAACCATCCTTATATTAAATGTTAAATTTCATGTCTATTATATGTGTTAATGCATGTGTGAAATTTTGATACTTTGATTTAGTCATTTGATGTGAATTTTTCTTGAAAAGGACTTAGTTGTGAAACATTGAAAATATGTTAGGTAAACTTTAAATGACCAAATAATTGCATGGTGCAAAAGAATGGTTTTGCATGTCAATTTACCCTTTTTAAGGGTTAGTGGCCGGCCAAGGAAATTATTATGGGCATTATATACATTTTCTATTATTATTAAATTAGATAGTGGTGCAAATTAAGAATTAATAAATAATTAAAAATAAGAAAAAGGTGTTAAACAAAAGGGGGAGAAAAATGGTGTTCATCTTTGTTCTCATAGCCGAAAGTAGAAAAAAAAGAAGGAAAGGAAGGGATTCTTGAAGGCTGAACATGCATGTTCATAATTTAAGGTATGTTTGAAGTTGTTCTTGAAAATCTTGGTGTGTTTTGAGTTAGATATCAGCTCTCCTTTATAAATCATGTTAAAACATTAGTTTTGGTTGAGTTGGAGTATTCGGCTGTGAGGTTTTAGGTGTTTAAGATGGTGTTTTGAATGTTTAATATTATAAGGAGGGTGAATGCTTTGTTCGGTCATGAGTTAATTGTATTTTGTTTAGTTTTTAGTAATGATAGATGGAAGGTTAGTAAAATTTTTGTGAGCTATGAAGCATCTTGGTCATGGATGCCTTGTGATTTTGGCAATCGGCTATGATAGAAAATGGCAAAGTGTTATGTTATTTGGAGGGTTACCGAATGTAGGAAATGTCTATAGTAAAATGGTTCAAATGCATAGTTAATTGGTATTCAACTATGAGGGTTAAAGTTCAAGCTTGTCAAACCATAGTTTTGATAAAAAAAAAAAAAGAACATTCGGCCATTGGTGAATGTGTTTCTTGATTGATGTTTGTGTATTATAGTTGTAAAGTTAGCTTATAAATGGTGTTGGTGAGGGCTTAAATGTTCAAGTGAACATTCGGCTTATGAGGCCTAACATAAAACCTTTAGCTATGTACTTGAAGTAAATGTTTAAGTGTTAATTTATATAAGTGAAATGCCGAATGACCTATTAGTTAATGAGTTGGATAAATTGTTCATATTTTGGGATCTTTGAATGTTTGAATTAGTATTAAATATATATATATATATAAATATATATATATGTAGTGTGCATATGATAAGTGTATTTATTCATGATTAACTAATAAGTATGAATTGTTAGTTGTTGAGTATATGTGTACAATTGTTGAAAACCATATTTGGATATATGATTAAAGTATGTATAAGAAAACGGGCAAAACTATGTAAGTTTTAATTTTTCCTTAGTTACATAGTAATTGTCTAAGGTGAACAAAGGTGCATGTGATCATTTTATACTTGAGCTAAAAGAAACTATATGGCCCTTTTTATATTTCTTTTATATTCGGCCATAAGCTAGTATAATGGACTTTAATAAATAAAAATTTGTTTGAATTAGCTCAAGAGCATAGGGAATCACGGTTGGATGGGGGAAAAGAGAAAGTGGATGAATAACCAATCTGCATCTGTTCAAAGATATTTGAAGTAAGTTCTTAAGTATTTGAGTTTGACTCTCTGTAAGTTTTAAGTAATTTAAGTATGCCTTATATTATAAACGATTGATGTTATTTGCATGAATGCTTACAACTGAATATAGAAGTTGAAGTGAAGAAATATGAATGGGAATGATGCTAAGCCGTATGGCTAATGAAAAAAAAAATATTAATTAAGTTTTGAGTAATTAGGTATGGGATAGAATTGAATATATCGTGGAGTAGTTATATATATATATATATATATGCATACTTATCATAAGAATCAAGATTCTATTATGTTTGTATACATACATCTGAACATATTAAAGTGGTGTATATGCATATGGAGAAGCCGAATGGCTAAGGTGAATTATGTGTATGATAAATGATTTGTGACCTATCGTTTTTTTTTTTTTTTAGAATAAATTGTGTATATGGCTTATAGCCGAATGATCATTAGAAGTCAAGCTTAGATAGTGAATTGGACATATGATCTTTGTGATTGATTATTGAATGGAAAAATAAAGGAATGAGGTTGCATGTTGAGCTTGTATTCGTATAACACAAATGAATTTCTAATGTGAGATGTTATGGGTTAATATGTGAATGACGCAAGTGAATTTCAATTGTGATAGATTTAGTGAATTTTATACCTTGTGGACATATATGCATGAAAATGTAGTGTGTTATATCCGGGCTAAGTCCCGAAGCGCATTCGTGCCGGTGTTATATCCGGGCTAAGTCCCAAAGTGTATTCGTGCCGGTGTTATATCCGGGCTAAGTCCCGAAGGGCATTCGTGCCGGTGTTATATCCGGGCTAAGTCCCGAAGGGCATTCGTGCCAGTGTTATATCCGGGCTAAGTCCCGAAGGGCATTCGTGCCGGTGTTATATCCGGGCTAAGTCCCGAAGGGCATTCGTGCCGGTGTTATATCCGGGCTAAGTCCCAAAGAGCATTCTTGCTAGTGATATATCCGGGTTAAAATCCCGCAGGCTTTGTGCGAGAATATTTTCTAAGCTTAATGTCCGCAGACTTTGTATTCGTACTATATCCGGGTTTAAAGACCGAAGGCTAAATGCTGGAGTTACAAGTAAGACTTTGATATTGAGTATCCGCAGTAAATTATCATCAAGTAAGTATTATGCATTTAAGATATTCAGGTATGTATTACTTACTCATCGGTGGATTAATTTCGAAGTAAATTAATGGTATCAAAGAGGAATGTAAATGTGATTGATAATATAATTCCAAATATGTGAATGATCTATTTGGTCAAATGGTTGTTAGTATATGGAAGTAATTGATTTAAAATATATAGTGTATGAACTTTAAGTAAAGAAAAATTTGTTTGGGATTATCCATATGTATTAGTGTATATTCGGCCAAAAAGGTCTTATGACTTGAGGATGGGTCATATACAGCTAGATATGCAAATTTAAGTGAAGGATTATATTCTGACAACTTGCGTATATGTGATAAGAAATATGTTTTATTTTTTGTGTACCTATACGGTAATGTAATTCATGTCATGTTAAAATGCTCGAAAATATTGATGTGATTATGAACTAAAGAATTAATTCCTATGTACGTAAGTATATTCTTGTATGTGCACGAGATGAGTTCATATAAGTACAAAGACTTAGTATTGTGTGTATGATATGCACTCACCATGTGAGCTCAACCTCGGCTAATGAAGAATATGTTTGAGAACCAATCATGAAAGGGTTATATGTTAAGCTAAATGAGTAGTGACTCTATGAAATTATTCTTGATAGATTATGATATTGCAATGCAATCCCAAATATGGAAATTGAATGTGGTTAAAGTATTACGTTTAATTTGATCGAATTAAAAGTATATAAAGAAATGTACTTGTGAATATTCAAACATCTTGGTCATTATTATGAAAGTATATATGTGTGTTAGTAGGTAATGCATTTACTGAAATTATAGTTCGATATGAAGCTCTAAAATAACTTTATCAAATAGAAGAAATGAATGATCGGTGATATGGATGAAACCAATTGTGACTTAAAAATCAAGGTTAAAGATATATAAATCAAATTATGAGAAAATTGGTTAGGTATAATCGGTCAAATGAGACCTTACTCAGATCCATGTATATGGGATACTCGTTTTTGGTTCAACACGATTAATGTTTTGCTTAAGACTTACTAAGCTTATAAAAGCTTACTCTGTTTGTTTTGTGTCTTTGTTTTATAGATTGTGGATTCTGACTACCAGCTCGGGGATCGTCATTACCTCGTCACACTATCTACTATTACGGTAACCATGTGTTTGGTCTTAGATTATGGCATGTATAGGGTGGACAATGAATGGAATGATACTTTGATTTTCGTATATAGGTCATGTGAATATGTATCTTGGAACTTTCTTGTATAAGTTTTAAACTCAAACTTTAAATGTGTCAAAAAAAAAATTACCGTCCTGATTCGATTTCTAGTTTTCGGTAACGCCCCGTCCTATTCCGGCGACGGTTACGGGAAAAGGGGTGTTACACGCATAACCACTTAAGCAGACACATGACTATGTCAAATTAACGCATAAACACATTCAGAAAATTTCAAGCCACAAATTCACAAAAACCGAAAATTAAAAATTTAGGGCGTTACACCGAACCATCTTTATTGCATGTTTGGGGCCTCATAGGCTCGTTTAAGGGACAATGTGATTGTGTTTGCATGAGATATGCTTATAAATGAAAATGCATGAGAAATGAATGTATTATTGTATAATAAGTTTTGTAATGCCTCTTAACCCTATTCTAGCAATGGATTCGGGTTAGGGGTGTTACACGAGGAGGAAAGGAAAAGAAGCAAGAATAGAACAAGAAGGGAAATTTAGGTTCTTATTATTCCGCTACAAATACAGGACCTAAATCTGATTTTTCTATAAACACTATGGAAGAAAGGGTCATCCACCTTTCAAATGTTGGAGAAAAACAGACCAGTAATGTGAAAAGTGTCAGAAGATAGGGCATCGTCAAAGAATTTGCAAAAGTAATATTTACCAAAAGACTGTCGCACAATTGAATTTGCAACAAAATAATGTTGCTCAAGTTGCTAACGAAGAAGAGGTTGAGCAACTCTTTGTAGCCACTTTCTTAGCAATATGTCATTCAAATGAGAAGTGGTTCATTGACAATTGTTGTACCAACCATATGACTTTTGATCGTGATCTCTTCAAGAAATTGGATACTTTAGTAGTTTCCCAAGTAAAGATTGGCAATTGTGAGTACATTGCAATCAAGGGAAAAGGCACAGTTGCAATTAAAAGCGTTTCAGGTACAAAACTTATCAAATATGTGTTATTTGTACATAACATTAGTCAAAATTTGTTGAGAGTTGGCTAGTTATTTCAAAAGGGTTTCAAAGTTATCTTTGAAACAAATAAGTGTTTAATCAAAGATGAAAATGACAACGATGTATTTAAAACAAAAATAAAAGGGAAGAGTTTTACACTTAGATCCATTAGAGGAAGTGTTTTACACTTTAGTAGTTTCCCGAGTAAAGATTGGTAATGGTGAGTACATTGCAGTCAAGGGAAAAAGCACATACTTAACATTAGTCAAAATTTATTGAGCGTTGGCCAGTTAGTTCAAAAAGGTTTCAAAGTTATCTTTGAAACAAATCAGTGTTTAATCAAAGATAATGTATTCAAAGTAAAAATAAAAAGTAAGATTTTTGCACTCGATCCATTGGAGGAAGAGCAAGCCGCATTCTCTGCAACAAACGTCATGCTAAAGTTTGGCACAAGAGGCTTGGACATTTCAATCATACAACTATTGTGAATTTGCAAAGAAAGGAATTGATTCAAAGTCTTCTTGTCTTGAATCTGGAATTCCAGATTGTAGAGCTTGCCAACAAGGAAAGCTTTCGAGACTTTCATTTAAGTGGCACAAGAGGCTTGGACATTTCAATCATACAACTATTGTGAATTTGCAAAGAAAGGAATTGATTCAAAGTCTTCTTGTCTTGAATCTGGAATTCCAGATTGTAGAGCTTGCCAACAAGGAAAGCTTTCGAGACTTTCATTTAAGAAATCAACTTGGAGAGCTATTGAGAAGATGCAATTAATACACTGATGTGGCTGGACTTCACAAGACTCCATCTTTCAATGGAAGTAGATTCAGAACAATGATGAGGTAAGTCGAAATTTTAGCGATACTGTGCAAAAGAAAGCACTTCCAATTATATCAGCTGATGTAATATTTGCTTCGAGCCATTTTCCCATTACAAAATTAAGGCAAATAATCATATTGCGAATGTCAAAGGAAATCCTAAAGTTCTCTCTATGAAAGAGATTGTTGCACGTGAGATGGCATTGTTGTTGGAGCAGCAAAATCACTTCTCTGTTTTACTTTGAGTATGCCAGGTTTGACTGCTTATGCTGGCTTTTATGAGGCTTGTTCCCCTAAAAAGGGGGATTATGTCTATGTATCAGCAGCATCTGGAGCAGTTGGCCAGCTTGTTGGCCAATTTGCTAAATGGTTAGGTTGCTATGTTGTTGGAAGTGCTGAAAGCAAAGAGAAAGTGAGTTTTTTACCTGATAATTCATATATATTATTATATCATAATCATGTTTCAAGTTATTTTCTATTTTTTCCCATATCATTTACCGTTGCATGTCTTGGTTTTTTTCCATTTCACCCATATCAAAGGTTGAGTTGCTGAAGAATAAGTTCAGTTTCGATGCGGCTTTCAACTACAAGAGCCAGACTTGGTTGCTGCACTGAAAAGGTCAGTAACAATGTAAAAAAAAAAAATCGAATCAAAAAGTTTGTCATAAGGAGCCAAGATGCAATTTTTTTTTCTGTAATCATCCC
The DNA here is from genome assembly GCA_020496765.1 of Gossypium stocksii. NCBI lineage: Eukaryota > Viridiplantae > Streptophyta > Magnoliopsida > Malvales > Malvaceae > Gossypium > Gossypium stocksii. The sequence continues at coordinate 35,891,866 of CM035630.1, forward strand.
AAGTGCAGTATCTTTTGCTAGGTATTTTCCACGAGGAATTGATATGTACTTTGAAAACGTCGGGGGGAAGATGCTGGATGCAGTGCTGATAAACATGAGGATCCGTGGTCATATTGCAGTATGTGGAATGATCTCACAGTACAAAAATGAGCAGCCTGAAGGAATGCACAACTTGATGAACATCTTAGTGAAAAGGATCCAAATCGAAGGATCCCAAGTTTCTAGAAATGATTATACCTTACATCAAACAAGGGAAAATAACATAGACATAACCGAAGCCTTGAGACTGCTCTGAATGTCGGGAAACAGTTAGCAGTAGTCTCTCATGATTCATGTAACTAAAAGCTGTGCTATAAGAACGGATAGACTGTTTGATGAATAAAAGGGATTTAGAACAAGCATCCTTATATCATATAAATGGAACATTGTTTTTCAATATTTTGTTCATAACCAATTATATATTAAACATTGACTAATAACAATAACAAGAATCAAGCTCTGCACCAGAGCTTGATTGTTCAAACTTTACAAAATTGATTCTCAAAAGGTACCTTGAAAATTCTCAAAAACTTAAAGGCAAAGAGTATCCACGGAGATATTTCGTGTCCACACCAGACTCTCGCACCAATGCTACACGACCAGTTCGAGCAACCTAAATATGGAAAAAAGAGAAGAAATATACCATGAAATTTTGCAATACATGAAACCAAATGTTAATGATCTAACATGTTAAACATAAGAATGTGCAGGTAGATATATCAAATAAAACTGACCTCGCAAATGCCATAGGGCTCCAGCAATCTCTGCAGTGCAACCAACTTGTCTAGATCTCCCGTTAACTGGAACAAGCATCAAAATCATAGTTATCAGTATCCGCAGTCAAACAAAAGCTACTAGACGCAGATGAAATTAAAGCCTGCTAAACAAACATCAGACATCAACGTTCACACAAAACAAAGGCAACAGATTAAGAATCATAATCTATTAAACTTCCGTTCTTTGTCTCCTTGCTTCTAAAGAAAAGCAAGAATACAAAAACAAGTGTCAAAATGGGTGTGCATGATATTTTGCTCATGATAATGTTTGAAAAATTACTAGCATTACCATCCACTGAATTGCCTCTGGCAAAACTGAAGAAGAGAAAATTTGATCATTCAATAAATCAACCACTAGGTATCAGAACAATTTGAATATTGAAAACATGGCTTCCTCACCAGTACTCAAACATGTTTCAGCCTATGGCAATGTGACAATTAAATATTTTTTCAATAGCAAAGCTAAAGTGCCAGTTGAATCTTTCTTTCTTTCATTTGTTGACTTTTCCCAAATGATATCAGCTATGCAGGATGCCAACCAAATTAGCCAAGGCTATATGAAGGTTCATATATCCGAAAAGACAGCCTTTGTTTGCTGAGTCAAGAAGGAATTTACTTTTGTAGAAAATAATGACGACTGGTATTCCTATACCTGAATGATGACTTGCAAAAAATGGATAATTGTAGTTGTAAGGCTATGTATTTGATGGAAATAAAACCAAACAAAAGTCTCAGAAAGGATATTTACCTCGAGAGTGATTGTGTGGCCAGAAACATCAACAGCATTGGCCCTAAAAATGTTGGCAATGTCGAGGACATCTTGTCGAGCAGCAGCATTCACAGCAATCTTTATCAACATTAACTCTCGTTCAGCAAATGGCAAGTGGGTAAGATCCTGTACCTGAGAAGTTGATGATTGTCAGCCATTGGCTCACATAAGATATCTAAAAAAGCCATAAGCATGAGACTGGCTAAGAGATTGCTTTCTACAATTCAGTGGATAACATTATCCTATGTTGTTCAGACTCTTTTGTTTTCCCTAATATGTATCCACCACCCGTATCCTCCACACATTTGGAAATGCATATGGGAATATGGTTCCCAAATATATGAAAGAACTAAGAAAAATTGAGCATATCTGTATCTGGCACCGAACCTCACGTCCAAGAAACATATATGTTATCTCTGACAAATATCAATTGCGAAAGATAAAAAAATTTAGAATGCTGCATCAAGTCATATGCAGCTCTATCAAATATCCACAATTCTCGTTCTTGAGCTATTTCGTTCATTGCCCAAAAAATATTTTACAAGTAATTTCACCAGAAAATTATAAAAAGCACCCTTCCAAATAATCTCACCTCATGAAGATCTACAGCTTATAAAGTGCCACATCATGTCATATGCAGCTCTATCAAATACTCCACATTTCTCATTCTCGAGCTATTTTATTCATTACCCATAAAATAATTTACTAGTAACCCTTCCAAATAATCTCACCTCATGAAGATCTCCTAGCTTATAAAGTTGCCGCACCAACTTGCTAATTGATTCATCTGTACCAGGGATAACAGTTGTAATGCGGGAGAGCCCCTCAGTTTCAGCATGCCCAACAGCTAAACTCTGATGATAGTAAAGACGATTCAGCAGTTGAGGAACTGTGAAAGGAAGAACAGGAGGAGAGAGACAAGAAATAACAACAGGAAATCTACCTGAATATTATAGCCTCTTCGAGCAAAAACCCCTGTAACATTGTTTAGTACTCCCGGAGAGTCGTTTACAATCATGGATAAAGTATGAGATTGAAGTCCACTTGTCTGGAAAGAATATTTGCAAAAGGTATTAGTTTCTTAAGCTAGAATAGACTAGCTTACCAAAGAGATACATACTCTAGTTCAGTATCTATGAACTGGGAATTTGGAAATTATACGAGTTAACCAAAATTCAATTCAGCTTATATCTGGTTATCCTTTTCAACAAATTCAAAAAAGCCTTAAAAGTTTAGAGATTCTTTTCTTGAAATACATCAGTATTGCCCAGCATGACATTATGGGAGACAGTTGAGTTTCCTATCAGAACAAAATAAAAGAGTTAAGATCTGAGTTGATCTAAGAGTGATAACTAGAGGTGGCAAACAAGTGGGTTTAATCGGTGGGGTTCGGAAGAAATAAGAAAGTTCCTCTGGAAGAGGTAGCGACAGCATTCAAACTTCATAATCAGTAAGCCATCTACCCCATTTTTTCTTGGTGGGTTCCATTGAGTCCAAAGAACAATACACTAATATATAACATGATTAAAAGTTGAGAGCAAGTTCAAAAGCCAAAAAGAAGAATGCATCTAATTTACAAGGACAGGATTTCCGTACTTTCAAGCTAGGTCAGTTACTACTATGCTGGCCTCTTTTTACACTATAGCAGCCATTCGCACATAGACCAAAGACACCCAAGCATGTTCTAAAACGAGAAAATTTCAAAGCCAAACCAAACTCAATGTCTACTACACCTTTTCACAAGTCATGAAGCTGGTGACTTGCTCTAAGAAGAATGAGTATGGATGAGTATAGATCAGTAACAAGCATTCTTACACAGTCATCAATGAACCCCCAATGAGCATCAAGTACATGATTGATTGCAAAACCGTCCTCTACTGGATAAACATCCCCCTGCATAAGCAGCAGATAACACATAAACTAGAGATTTTGGAACAGATATTATATGGAATTGAAGGGTTATATAAGGATAGAAAGGCACAATCCTTGAAAGTTGGAAACATCAACAAACATGTTTCTTTCTACTATAATCCTATATGGTGCAATCTACAAGCCCTAATTTGATTTTATACCCATGTTTAGAGCTTACAGTCACAAAATCATGATGGATAATCACTATTAAGATAACCAGAGATACAGCATGTTCCAACACAAAGAAATTAAATACTGATCTAGCTCTGGCCCCAGAAACACCAAAATGAAAGCTAAAAGAATGCTTACTCCTCCAGAAACATCAGCCTCATTAGATACTGATCTAGCTCTGGCCCCATCAAGACCATTAGCGGGTACTTTTTCTTGAAGATCTGGATAAGAAGCTGCTGAAAATCTCCAGAATGGAGCAGACGCACCCATTTTTTCCCTTCTAAGAGCAATCTAATAGGAGTCAGATAATACAAGAAATTGATTGGTTGAAGAATAGTAAAGTACCAACTAGAAAATTATCAAAATAATTTATAGGAAAGCTTGTTACCTTTCCTGTTCTAGCAATTTCTTTTAGCCCAAACTTCCTTAAATTTGTTTGCACAGCAACCATCTTGCCAGGATCTCCAGTTACCTGGGTTCAACACATGATAAGTAACTTGTGATTTAACATTGCAAGAATAGAATGAATCCCTTCATCCCCCTTCCCACCCACCCACCCCACCCCAGTAAAAGGAAAAGCTCCATCCTAAAGCTCTGTAAGAGAGGGGTAGATAACCTCCATATCTGTAAAGACTTATGCTCCAAACAAAAATTATCTACTAAGCACTCCAAATAGAAATTAGAAGTGGAGGTTTCTTTTACTGGTTCTGAAAACCACCGGACATTATCTATATACTTCAATTACTCACGCTAGTTTCTAGTCTGGCCACTATGGCTACTAAAAGTTCTTCCTTCTCAGTCAACGTGCGCTCCCAACAACAAGATAATCTATTGACACTCCCAATCATATAATCTATGTTGCTCCAACTCTTCATTTTTCTTAAAATACCCATATCAGACTCCCATGTCCAACACAATTTTGGATATGGATATAAAGATATGACTCTCCAATAATCTTTGAAGTACATAGAAAAACTAAATGTGCCAGTATATGGTACTTACACCCAAGTCCAAGTAACATAACAGATAATTTCTCTAAGAAATCAGAATAAGAAAACTACAGTATCCAAACTCAAACTTATGTAACTTTACACATATTTGGGATTTGAGAAGCAAGAAAAGAATGGGCATGTAACGAGGTTATTTCTGCCATTATTACCTCAATACTTAGTAAGTTTTCTGAGATATCCACAATCTTTGCCCTGAAGATGTCCACTAACCACATGACCTGATAAGCAATAAAAGATTGACCAATCAAAGGAAGAAAAAAGAAAAAGTAAACAAGAATTTAGAAGAAACTCCTATGATATGTTTGAGAACTTGAATTTCAAAAAATGATTTGAATTACAAAAATACTACAAGTTGTCAAATAAAACACATATAATTTAACATCCATGACTATTTTTTAAATTCATGGATTTGTTGGATGCCTGTTTAGTAGTAAATTTGAAACTCTTATAGACATTAGTGATTTTGAAATTTCAAATAAATAACCATATTAATTCAATTGACTTATACATAATATATGCATTCCAATCTCATCATGAATTCTATATACAAACTCTCAAATTTATATTCCGAAACATAGAATTAACATTCTAAAAGTCATTGTATATTTACCTCTGCTCTGAACTGTGGATCTGCTTTCACTTTTATTAGCATTAGCTCACGTTCAACCAGGGGCTCATTTGAAAGATCTTCAACCTGCTCATCAGATTAAAAGTAGTAATTTGAGAAATTAAAATGTAAAACAAACAATATTTCAAAAAGATGGAAGCCAAAAGGGGAAAACAAAGCAGAGAGAAACAATTACTTAGTACCTTGTTGAAAAAGAAAGGTATATTCATCTAAGAGTGGATGGAAAATAATGAGATTAGAAGGTACTATTTTAAGAATGTTATATACCACTTTTAAGATATTCTAATCTATTGCTCCAACACTTCAATTTTTCCTAAAATATCCATTTTTGCACTCGTATCCAACACATATCTGACGATAAGAATGGGCTATGATTCTCCAAATGGAAAAACTGACCATACCCTTGTCAAACACATCAGACACATACCACATTCAACACTAACCCCAAGTCCAAGTAACATAGATTCTAACAGATAATCTAAAGGTACATAAAACTTTAAATCTTTTTGCTTGCACTAATAAGAGCTATCAGACAAATTTCAGAAAGAGTGAAAAATATTGAATTAAGGAAAAAAAAAACTTTCCCATCTTGGCAACATCAGCTTAACAAGAGCCAAAATGCATATAAAATGAATAGTTCGAGGTAATATTGTACCTTCCAGACATTGACAAGCTTTTGTAATTGCTCTATAACTTGTTGCAGCACTCTTTCAGTACCAGAGACAACTATGGTAAAGAGTGCCTTATCTTTGTTCAGACCAACTGCAAGGGACTCGATGTTGTACCCTCTCCTTGCAAAAACTCCAGCAATTCTGTTAATCATTCCACTTTCGTCACCAACAAATACTGAAATCGTGTGCCGCCTCACCCTTGGATCATTATTGTGAAGGCAATAGGGAGACATACATAAGCATATGGACTATGGAAAGAAAGCAAACGAACACAACATTGCTCCCACCAGTAAATCCAAATACTATCAAACAATAACCAAGTTTTGGAAAGAAGTTCAACTAGTAACAGATTCAAAACCAGGAGAAATAGCTTGAAGTTCTAACATATGTTACTCGTACTCAAGTATGTGTATGTTCCAAGACCCAAAGTCAAGCATATTCAAATTGCTAAGTGTTTTCATGTATTTGGGGTCCTTGGAAGATCATGATACCCGACCCATATTTAAATATAAATCAGACTCGGATAATACATAGATGTCGGACACGGATGCTTTAAGAAAAATGAAAATCGGAGCAACATAGGTTCTACTTCTACCTAGCAGCAGCTTAGTGCTGGACTTTCAGCATTAAATTATTCATAATCATCCATTTAAGAAACAACGGCACAGTAGCAAAAACACTGATTTAAATCATAAAACCCAAACTCTATAGTTCAATAGACTAAACATGAGCGCATGAATTGCAAGCTACTATGTGTCCTAATCCCTATAATTATCCAAATAAGCTAAAGAATCCAATATATCAAGAAGGAGAATTTGTCCCGTAGATTTTTGCAAAACACCCCATAACCCATTGACATTGCCGTCAACTAATAGCAAACCGTTAAGCATTACTATTCCATATAAAATAGAAAACAAAACTATGCATTTTAATATTTACAAAAACTTTGATTTAAGCTTTTTAATAATATGTTCTTCTCGCTTTTCACTTCCCAAGAACAGAAAGTAAATGCCAAAATAAAAGGTCAAGTGCATAGTTAGGGAGAAACCAAAGCTAGCAATAATACAGTAAGTAGGGAAAAAAAATAGAACAATGAAATTGAAGACATGAGTAACAATGACTTCGAAATCGAATGCCAATATGAAAAGGAGTGGATTAGATAACATAGTACTTTTTTCGAGAGGGGGTCGAAGAAACAGAGGCATTTGCGGAGGAAGTGTTGTTAGAGATATTTTCATCGACACTCCTTGGAGAGAGCACCAGTTTCTTGGGGACATTGCGGTTGGGTGTTCCTATATTTACTGGGAAACAAATGGGTTTCCAAGAACAGCCTGAATCAGGCTTTGAACAGTACAATGGCAAGTGAGAAGTCGAGAGAACCGCCATGGAAGAGCAGGATGAAGAAAAGAGATGGAAAAAGAGCAGACAGTGGAAAAGATATAGTATCAGCCTACTAGGAAGGAACTAAAAAAAGCAATATCTTAATGAAGTTGCCAAAAAAGAAATGCCTGGATTTAGACACCGTTTTAATTTACACGACTAAAGTTGGTAAGAATTTGATGTTTCACACCCAGGATTTAAGTTTAATTTTCCTTCTAAATTATAGAAATGGTCACGGTGTTTCTATTTTAATTATCTAATTTTAAAATTTTCAATTTTAACTGTTTAAATTTGTTTTTGTTTTGTTGGTTAATTTTTTTAACAATAATAATAATACATTTAATTCTCAATATTTATATATTTTATTAATTTAATCTTAATTTTAAATAATTTAATAAATTTAAACATTCACATTAATAAATTTTATTAATTTTATCTTTAAACTTACTGACAAAAGCTTTTAACTTTTAAAATAGAAATATTTAACATCTATCAATTTATAAAACTCTCCCTCCAAAAAAAACCTTCTATGATTAAACAAATAATAAGAGGCTCTATATTGATATCAAAGTAGCTTAATAAATTCTTCTATTTTTTTCTGATTTTATCACTTAACCAAATAAGTATATAATTTGTAAGCAGCAATACAAGTGACTTTCCAAAAAATCAAGGACACTATTTATATCTCATGCAATAAAATATACTCATGCAATCCATGGGCTAGATGTGTGTATCAATTAAAATATTTAAACATTTTGTATCTTATTGATGTGGGTTTTTAAGTGTGTTTTTTTAAAGATAAACAATACTGGTAGTCGTCTAATTATCAATAAATTAAAAATAATTTAACTTTTTAAGTAGCATACTTAATTTTAAAATTTTAAATTTAAACTACTTAAACCAAATTTTTCAAAATAGATTAAGGGTCCATTAGTTTACATGTTAAATGTTTTACAGAAAATGTTTTCTGCATTTTCCTGTGTTTATTTCACAGAAAATAGTTTGGTTAACGGAAAATGACTTACAAGTTAAGGTAAAATAAGCCCTTTTTCCTATAAAATGACTTATTCTTTTGAAAAGCGTAAGTCATTTTCCGAAAAAAAGCTCATCTATAGATAATTTTATTTTTATATAAAAACTAACTTAAATCAAGCTTAATATTATTATATTGATAATAATTTTTATTTTTATTTTTAAAAATATTTAAAATATTATATTTTTCAATATTATTAAACATACATATTTAATTATTTATATTTAGTCATATAATAAATTATAATATAATAAATATAATTTATTATTTTAATAAATTATTTAATATTTTAGTTTTATTTTAATAATAAATTTTAAAAGTAATAATTTTAAATAATATTATTCACATATTATTGAAAATATTCAATATTAGTATTTTAATAATAAATATTTATTACAATTATAAATATATTAATAATAAATGTTTTGTAGTATAAAGGTTAAAATATGTCACAAGCCTATGTACACTTTATAGATTTGTACTTTTATTTTCAAGAATTTAGTCCATTTACTTTTCAAATTTGAAATCAAGCCCAGTTGTTAACATCGTTAAGTTTTTTTGTCAATTTTGTTGATGTCACATTTTTAAATAAAAAATACTCACTTAGTAGTCATGTAATTAAAAAATGACGTTGTAATAAATCTGAATTTAACATAATATTTTTAATATATGATAGATAAAAATAAATTTAATTAAATAATGAAAAAAATCTCAAATATATGTTTGTTTAATAGAAAAAAAACTTTTATGAAATATTTTTAATAAATCTACCAAACAACAAAAAATATTTTACACAAATTCATCCAAACACCAGAAAATATTAGCTTTTCTAGAAAAGTAAATCATTTTCAAGAAATCGTTTTCTAGAAATCATTTTCAGTGAAATAAACAGAGCCTAATTGTAACACCCCCGTACCCGACCCGACTGTCAAATCAAGACACCTAAATGTCACATTCATTGTTGGAGCAATTATAATTAATTACATACCAATTTAGTTTTTTTATTTAAGTTGTTATGCTCATTACACATTTATAACATGATTTATAAACAAATGGGAGCTTTATGCAAGCTTATGAAAGCTATCTTAATGTCTTAAAGTTAATTAAGGACTAAAATATAAAATTTCAATCTTTCAAGTTGATGTCGCGACTTTGAGAATCACACATCGTGACGCCGCTCACTGATTTGATCTTGTCATGATGTGAAAGATCCATCATCGCAACGTGCATTCTGTTTTCATAAATTTTGTATGCGTCAACTCTTAACACCTAAAGTAATGTTCATATACCACATTTCAATCAAATTCAATAAATTGTTTCCACTAAAAATCTTTTACATATGCTTTTTTTTTAACCTATGTACATGTCATATTCTATACCATAAAATTTATTCCATCTCACTTTCTTCCAACCTTTGATGATATGATGAGATGTGTTGTGCTCATATTTCAAATGACTTGAATCTAGAGCTCCAAATCGATCTTCTACCTATGCATTTAAAACACATGTTAAGCTTATAAAAGCTTAGTAAGTTCATCAAAAATTAAACTTACCATTACTTTAATTACCATTACTTTAATTAAATTTAAGGTGCCAGTACTTTAAATATAACATAATGAATTTAATTAAATGATTATTAAATGTTTACTTCCGCTTACAATCTTACCCTATTTCACTAACCAATTCACTACTGATTTCACTTTACACTTTTCATTTAGCCCACAGCAAACTTAACTGAACAACCAGGATATGTGGAAAGAACACTGAAATGCATCGAAGTGCAAAATTAATGAAATGCTTTGGAGAACCACTATCACTGAATTGCACCAAGGTGCCATTATCATTGAGTTGCACCGAAGTGTCATTATCATTTATTTGCATTAAAGTCTCACTGTCACTATGTGCGCTAAAAGTTTCCTAATGGCATGTCATCTATATCCAACAAGTTCATATATTGTCTACTTGGGCATTTATATTAGTTTTTTCATCATTGTCATTCAATAACTAATAACATATAAAACTTTACATTCTTTACAATTTAATCCTTATTTTCATGAAATCAATATTCATTTTATTATCACTTTAATTTCACTTAGAATTAAATTCTCTATCATAAACACTTCATTTGAATTCTCAATTCGAGTATTTTTATCTCACATGTCTAATTTTTACACTCTTTGTAAATTAGTCCTCTTTACGCTAATTTCACTACACTTAACTTTAGAATCTTTCCAATTTAGTTCTTGCTAACATACAATTAAATAATCACTTTATCCTCACTTTAGAATACATTTCATTTCCATATATCACTTCATTCAAGCATTCCATTATAATATTTTAGTACATGTGATCACTTTTGAATATTTTACAATTTAGTCTTTATCAATATAAAATTTCATAATCACTATAAATCCACTTCAATATCACTTTAAATTTAACTCATTACCATATAACACTTCAAATAAGCACTTTTTCACAATATTATATTCTATAGACTAACTTTTACACACTTTACAATTTAATCATTTATTCCATACTTTTATTACACAACACTAATTCACTTTGAAATTTAAATTAAATTAATATCATCACTATACTATAATCAATTTCAAATTAAATAATAACACAAATATTTTTTAAGTTAATCACACAACTACTAATATAACAATTTTACATATTTCAAAATTGGATTTTAATGAGTATAGTAAAATTCTTGAATTACTTACCCCTCTTGTGTTAGAATTTCAATATTTTGCCTTTAATTTTCTTCCTTCCTTACTCTTGTCACCATCTTCACTTTGTTTTCAACACTTCCATTATTTCTTCTCTTTTTCAACTTCATGAACACATCAAATACATGATCAATTTCTTTACTAGAAATCACTTTCTCATATCTCTACTTCAACTAAACATAAAATTTATAAGAAAACACTTAACTTCTAACCTTGTCTCTTTAATATCTTCACTTTCTTCTCAATTTTCTTCACTTCCAATTCCAATTTATTGCTTCCAAGATGATAATTAAACTCTCTAAAATCTCTACTTCCGTAATACCCCTTGCCGGTACAGTAGTCGAACCCAAGCTATAGGATGTTACCACCGATTACTTGAACGATTATTATGGATATTATTTTTCGCAAACAATGCTCCCAGAACTTACAACATGCTTAATACCTACATGGCAGACCATTCCATGGACCACTCCATGGCAGGCTTTCCTGCGGACAGTTCCACTGTGGACTATCCTGCGGATAAAATGTCTTGCGGACCTCTATACTGTGGAATGTTAAACTAAACGCAGTTAATTCTGTGCATTGTTCAAAATAACATCTATACGGATACAACAATATTACACTCATACATATCTAGAAATGGACTTGTGTCCCCTTCATTTACAACGTAAAAGACAACATAAATAACTTCAAACTTGATAAGTTTACATAATCATATCTACCTATGTACATGCCATAACCTAAATTAAAATAATTAAAGTCTACCAATCTTGCGGAACGGGAAAGTGTAAGCTTTTTACGGATTTGATCAATGTGACCTGAACGTCCAAAAATCTACAGGAAAAGTAACAACGCAGAAGTAAGTATTATAAATACTTAGTAAGGTCATAAAGGATCAACCCTCAACTTGTAATGGCCCATTTTCAATAACGTTGGAACAGTGGTTTCGTGACCACAAATTCAAATCCGAAAAGAAAATTTATTTTAATATTTTTTATAGTCTATAATATGATCATAATGTTGTGTGAAAATTTCGTAAAGAAATTTTATCAATTATACGCTTAAATCAATAAAGGACCAAATTGCACAAGGTGCAAAAGTTGAGTTCTAATAGCTAAAAGGATTAAATAGCTATAGAACTTTAAAGTGGAGGTCCTTATATGGTAATTAGACCATTAAAAATGCTTAGTCATTAAGGATGATGATTCATCCATGGGAAATAAAATTAAAGTAAAGAACAAAATTGGAAGAATAAAAGAATAAAAGTGATAAATAATAAAAGATGAAAATATCATCTTATTTTCATCATCTTCATCCCCAAATTTGATGGAAACCCTAGGAGAGAGGGAGAAAACTAATCAAGTCTAATTGGGTAAGTTTTCATGTCATGTTTTTAGTAATTTTTATATTTTTGAAATCGGGATTGTGAAATCTATCTAAATTGGGGATTAATTTGAAAAGTTATCAAAGTATAGAACTTTTACCATGGATGAATATGCTGAAATTATGAAATTTATGGTAGAAAATGAATGGTTGTTGATAGATAAACAACTTTTACAAAATGAATTTTGATGAAAACTTGATTTAGGGACTAAATTGTGAAAATGAGAAATCCATGGAAAAATTTTGATTTTTATGAAATAATGGGCTGTAAATATTACAAGAAAAATTTGGTTAGGCTCGAAACAAGGATTAAATTGTGTGAATTTTATTTTCCGAGTCTAGGGATGAAATTGTCATTTATTAAAAGTTTAAGGGCAAAATGGTAATTTTTCTAAAGTTTAAATTAGACTAAATTGAGTATGAATTTCATTAAATTGATGTTAAATTTATTTGTACAGATCCGGATGAACCAAAGATGGAGTTAGAACGAGGAAAAGAGAAAATTTCAGATTAGTAAACTTCATGTATATGAATATTTATTGAGGTAAGTTCATATAACTAAATTGTAGATGTTTTATGCTTGAAATGAATGTTGTGGATGTAAATTGTATAAATGATATAAATAAGTGAAATGATCACATATTCGTTAAGCCCGATAAAGTGCCTGAATAAATGATGATACCTGATAAGTGATAAATAATAAAAATGTTATTTTTATGTCTGAGTTGAATGTGAACTGCATAAAGGCATAAATATATGGGATTGATCATTTACCAGACAATTGCCTAACAAATGTTAAATTATGTTGGAATAAATGAAAAATCGATGAATACATGATATCGCAATATTTGTTATGAATGTTATAGAAATGTTAAATGTACAAAAATGTAATAAGATGTATGATATTACTTGAGAAAAGGAAAAAAAGTCCCGGTTGAATAAAGGAAATTCGATGGATCAATGAAAAAGAGATACTGCATATGTTGTAGAAGGGATTTAGCCAGACGAGTAGTCCTGATATAAGCCCTCTCGATGTACATGTTATATATTGGATTTAGCCCGGACGGGTAATCTAGATTAAGCTTTATATAGTAGTTGTCATAGAAAAGATTTAGCCTGGACTAGTAATCCTATTGTATAAAATGAGACTCAGGAGTGTGCTCTCTGATAAATGTAAACATGAATTAACGGATTATGGATTTGTACACTTTAAGTATACTATGTGAGAGTATCCATCGATATTCTGATAAATTCAATGGGCAAAACTTGGAAATGGTTAACGGAACTTAAATGATTTTACCATGAAAATGTACATGTTATACAGGAGACATGAACATATGTGAATCATGAAATGATGAACTTATCTGTGTATTGGTATTATATAAAATTATTTAACTAAGCTCTATTGAGTATATATTGGAGATAGGATTTAGCCTGGACTAGTAATCCTGTTATAAATATATGTATGGCTCGAGAGTGTACTCTTTCAAACAATGCCTTATAGGTACATCTAAATGTGAATTGATGGTTTCTGATTTGTACACTTTAGGTGTACTAACTGTGTATCCATCGATAATTTCAACAAATCAATGGGTAAAATCCTGACATGAAAAGAAATGGGTTTTTACATGTATCTTCCTGAAGTACATGAAAATGATGTTATATGAAATATGGAAGTATGAAATTATGATATATGAACATGCAAATTTGTATGATGAATACGTTCATTTATGGGAATAGATTTGTACATCTCAAGTGTGTTATTTGCGTGATTATCAATATTTTAGTTGAATAATGAGCAAAGTTCTAACATGAAATATACTAAAGCTCGAGATGAATTATTATAAAATATACCCAAAAAATTATGGAAATAATTTGTATAGATGTGTTATATGAATACATGATGTGGAAAACATATGTGTATGAGAATCTAAATATTGAGCCCATATATGTGTTTTTGTAACAACCTGAACTTGGGCCTAATCGGAATAGTGGTTTTGGGACCACAAATCTAACAAGAAAAAATTTATTTTTATCATATTTTATGGTCTACAATTTCACGAAATGATTTCATGAAAATTTCGTTCGAAAATTTTGACGTTTGGGCACTCAATTTAGTCAAAAGGACTAAATTGTAAAAAGTGCAAAAGTTGAGTTCTACATGTTAGAGGTGTCCAATTGTTATGAAATTTTAAATTGGATGTCCTTAAATGGTAATTATACCATTGGTTAATTTTTTGGACAAAAATGGACATGAGATAGGTGAAATAGAATATTTTTAATTTAGGGGCATTTTGGTCATTTAGTGATTAAATGATTAAATAAAAAAATTAAAAGCAAATTTTTGTCCATCTTCAACCCCATGGCCGAATTTCACAAGGGTAAACCATGGCTAGGGTTTTTCAAGCTTCCAAGCTCGATTGTAAGTCCGTTCTAGCCCCGTTTTTAATGATTTTTATGTTTTTGAAATCCTCATAACAAGATCTATCTATTTCTACCACTAATTTGAGATATGGCTAAAGTCTATGGTTTTGACCCATGATGAATATGCGTGTATTTTTTTGTTTAATGGTAGAAAATGCATGTTTATGGTTAGAGAAACGACTTTTACTAAGTGATTTTCGGTGAAAATGCCTGAAAGGATTAATTTGTAAAAGTTATAAAATGTGTCATAAAAGTATTTTTTAATGGAAATTTTGGGCTGTTATAGTTATGAAAATGGTTTGGCTAGACTTAAAGTACAAAAAAATTGAATGAAAATCATTTTACGAGCCTAGGGGCAAAATTGTAAATATGTAAAACTTTAGAGGCAAAAATGTAATTTTGCTATAATATGATTTTTGGGTCACATTGAATAATGTGACTAATAAATAAATTAAATGTGATATTATAGATCAGGAAAACGATGTTTGGAACTAGAACGAGAGAAAATTGAGAAATTAACGAATAAGTCCTTTTCACCGATTGTGCTACCAAGGTAAGTTTGTATGTAAATAATGTATCATTTTTTTTACTTACGTTATCATATTTTATTATGTTTTATGAAATGTAATATTGAATGATAGTGACAAGTATCGAAAAGTGAGAAATTTCCCGATTGAACATTAGGAATAGAATAGAATACAAGTGACATGTCACTAGTGACTCAAATGTGGTACTATGTGAAGGCCACTTTGAGAAGAGATAGCTTGATCACAAGTGTGGTACTATGTAAAGGTCACTTTGTGAAAAAGATAGCTTTGGTCACAAGTGTGGTACTATGTGAAGGCCACTTTGTGAAGAAGGTAGCTTCGACTACAAGGGTGGTACTATGTGTATGCCACCGAGTATCCGTCATTATTCCAATGTGTTCAATGGGAAATGACTAAGTGTAAACAAATATGACTATGTGATGAATAAGTGCAGGTATGTGTGTGTAAACTTATAAGCAACGTGCTCGATATGTGATCGAACTTTGGTAAGGTTATTATGGAGTAAGTGTTACTATGAAAGTTAATACAAAGAAAACATAAAAGAGTAAAATTAGCAATAAAACAGTTTTGGACAGCAGTAGTTGTGTGACTTTGAAAAATCACCAAAAATGGTGAAAATCGAATTAGAGGTTGAATAAGATATGAAATTAAATCTTATTGAATCTATTTTCATATAAAAGGAACGGTGTAAGAAAATAATTTCATATTATGAGATATTTGAATTCTTGTGAGATAGAGTCAGAATGATTTTGGAATTTCCTATTTTGAATTTGAAAAATCATTAAAAATTGTAAAAAAATAATTATGGGTCATAATTTATATGATTGAAATCCTTAATGAGTCTATTTTCAAAATAAACAAACGAGAACATCATCTAGATCTCGTACAAGGAGATAATTAATTTTTAGTGAAGAAGGGTCGAAGCTATGAGATAGCAAAATAGGGGAGACTTTAATGAATAAAATGTACTTATTTCCTAAACCAAAAATTCTGAAAATTTTATGGTAAGAATATATATGAGTCTAGTTTCAGGGAAAATTTTTGGATCTTGATTTGGAGTTTTGAAACTCAAGATATAAATAATTTAGTGACTGTGACTCGAGTAGACAGCTTGAGATGAACATGAGTAAATAGTGGAACTATGTGCAATTATGATTGTATTATCTTGAGAGCATATTGTGAAGACTTATAAAAGGATGTTAATAAATTACTTATTATTTACATACCTACTTACTAAGCTATAATGCTTACCCCCTTCCTTTCATTTTTCCTATAGTGTCACAAATGTTAGCTTGATTCAGAGGTCGTCGTAGATTCTATCACACTAACAAGTTATTGATTGGTATTATATCAATGATTTTCAAGTATTTTTAAGTTTATGGCATGTACAGAGACTTGATTATTTGTGTATATGTTAATATAAGTTGGCCAAGAATGTTAGCCTATGCTATTAGAAGGTTATTATTGTATAGGGTCGTTTAATGTGGCTAATAATTGCTATGTTATAAGTATATGAGGATGCATTTCAAGGATGTGTATGCTTGCATGTGTTGGATGAGTAAATGTGTGATAATTATGAGTGGTAAATATGATTAGTTGTGTAAGTTGCATGATGTGAATGGTTAAGTGTGTGTGTGTATGATTATGCATGATGAATGTGGTTTGTAAATGGTATGCGGATGCCTTAGTGTGGGTGTTTGAATGCTTAATAATACCATGTTTTGTGATGATAAATTTGTATAACTGTATAAGTGTTTTTGGGTGGCAAAGGGCTTGGTAAATAACCTTACTTTTGGCCACACGGGCAGCCATACGGCCATGTGCCCAGGGTGTGTGAAGTCTGCACTTGATTTTCGAAAATTCAAAATGCCATACGGCCTAAAACACGAGTGTGTATCTCGACTGTGTGAAGGACATGACCTTGGACACGGGTGTGTACCCTTGTTTTTAAAGAATTTTTTTATTACTTTTAAAAGTTCTCGGTTTAGTCCTGGACCACTTTCAAGGTATGTATTAGGCCTCGTAAGCCCTATTTAGGGACTTAAAGATAAATATTTGAAAAGTTTTAATTTGGATGAAATTTTATGACTCAATTTAATACACTTACAAGTGTATGTGTTTCGGTAATGCCTCTTACCCTATTCCGACATCGAATACGGGTAAAGGGTGTTACAGTTTGTTAAAGTTTATATGAAACAAGTTACTAACAAGGGTGATGAGTATATGTGTTAGGGCTAGGGATCGATTGATTGGTTGTGATATACATGTTTATCTTTAACATAAATAGTTGGTAAGTTAATTACCAAGTTATACAGGCTTGCTAAGCATTATATGCTTACTCAGTTTTATTTTCCCCTGTTTTATAGTAAATCGGAAGCTCGACAGAGATCACTCACACTATCCATCAACTCAATTCAATATATAAGGTAAAACAATTGTGGTTATAATGGCATGTATAAGTTAAATTGGCCAAGAAATGGCATGTAAATATTTGTTAATGTCTAGCTATTGGAATGGCTAGTTATGAACATGGTATCTAGATAAATATGAGTATCATTTGACATGTAAATACTTAAAATTTAGTATGAAAATGTAACTCATGAATGTGATAAATTGTGAATAAGTGTTGATATAGGTGCAAGGCTAAAAAGGGTTAAAAATAAAGCTAAGAAATGGCTTTATTTTGTCCACACGGGTAGACACATGGGCGTGTGTCTAGGCCGTGTGTCCCCTGCATCTGAAATTTTAAAAATAGAATGCTCAAAATTGAGCACACGGGTAGAGACGAGCATGTGTCTCAGCCGTGTAAAATCTACACCTAATTTTGAAATTTTAAATTAACCACACAGCCTAGCACACGGGCGTGTGACTTGGTCGTGTGGGATTAATTTGCTCAAGAGTTTCAAGTTTGAGAGTTACACGAGTAAAGGACACATACGTGTGAACCCACATAGCCTAACCACACGGACGTGTCCCATACCACAGGGGCATGTGACTCTTAATAGAGAGAAAAATTTTGGAATTTTACGAAAAATTCCCTATGGTTTCAGTTTTTTCCCGGATCGAGCGAACACTTTTTCAGCATACAGAATGTCAAGTACGCCACATGGTATGGTAACTGTAACACCCCAAATTTTGGGTTAGAAGTTTTTAGGTTTTGTGGTTAGGGTTAGAGAGAAAGGTGCACTATTGTGTTTAGTCGCGCGTTTAAGTGTCAAAATGGGCCTACTGGTCTAGTGGTTGAGTGAGTGTTAATGAAACTCTGGATTCTGGGTTCAAGTGTTGTGTGTGTATTTCGGAAGAGCATTTTATTTTGTCTTGTTTTAAGTTAATATTTATAAATATTTATTTTATTTTCATTTTTACTTTTACTTTTATTCTCTATTTTGGTCTCTGGACTTTTTTTTCTCTCTTTTTCTCTTGGTTTTCTTTTTCTTTCTTTTTTGAAGTTCTTTTTTATTTTCTTTTTCAAAACGGTTTGCTTGTGGATATTGGAGAGTCGCTTCTTTGTCGTCAAGTCGGTGTTTGAATGTCTTAGATCACAAATCAGGTGTGGGATCCAAACCTCTTTCAATATACTTGCGTTTTGTTGTTTTACTATGGTATTTGACAACCTTTTTGTGTGTTTTGATAAAAGGGCAAATGAGGTTCGTTTTGTCTGCAATGTTTAGAAATTTAGTTTGTTATGATTGGAGGTCGATTTATTGACCGGAAAAGCTTGATTTTTAGGTTGGTTGCAAGTGTTTTTGAGGTCACACGGGAGTGTGCCGGTTCACACGACCGTGTGCTATTAGGAATTAGGGTTGTCAATATTCACACAGCCGTGTTCCTTGGGTACACGAGTGTGTGTGATTAGGAATTAGGGATTTATTGAATTGGTGTCACAAGGTCGTGTGGCTAATTTTTGGAATTTAGGGATCCCACACGGGTAAGTGTTTTGGACACACAACCGTGTCTGGTGGGCATAATGGCATGTGAGACCCTCACACGGCCACGTTTGCCCTGTACTCTATTTTAGCACATTTTGGACAGTGAGTTACACAGCTTGATTCCACAACCATGTCCCTAGTCCACACGGGCGTTTGCCTCAATCATAGGGCCGTGTGCCCCTCTTCATATGAAGGTTTGACCTCCCACACGGCCTAGGCATTACCACATGGCCTTGTGGTCCTAAGACACCAAATTTTAGCTTTTGTGTGTTTTTGATCTAAAAATGTGTCTGTGTATTCTAACCCTTGGCTAAGCTTTAGTGAGGGTGTTTAACTATTGATATATGTGACCATGTACTCTGCTTATGTGTTGTTTGTGATTGATGTCTGATTCTGAACCCGGGTAATGGGGTGTGTATATGCATATCTGTTCTGTCAGACTGTCTAATAATGTGTCACTGTTCTGTGAGGTTGTGTGCATACATACACTTGCATAAAGTAAAGTTTTGGGTGGGATTGCAAAGAGAAAGGAGTCTGATTCTGATCTGATTTGGCAGTTCTACTGCAACTCATTCGTACAATGATTTATCGCATTATACTGCATGTGCGTTAGCTTTGCTGCGTACTACTATCTGATCTGGCAGTTTAAACTACAACATGCCTATACAGTGGATTATCACATTGCACTGTACAAAAAATACGCCAGCTCTACTACGTAGTAATATCTAGTGGCTTAGACCACATATATGATGTGTAAGGTTGGATGAATCTACGAGGTCCTATGTGGTGTGTTTTGGTTAGATGGGCTTAAACAGCTCTTATGGGGTGTGATCGGGAGACAAAGAGGTGTGTTGGCTGGATGGGTGGGTCTCATTACTCAACAGCATTGAATATGCATCTGTTTGAGAGTTTTGGGTGTAAGATTATCTGTTTATATTATGTTTGTCTGAACAACACTTGTGTTGAGTGTTCTCTGTGAGATTGGTGTGCTCTATCTTTTTCTGCGTATATCTATAAATTTAATCTGCTACTGATTTGTCATCTGAAGTCCTTTTCTGTAAGTTTGTTGTCATTCGTTTGGACTCACACTAAGCTTGAGTAGCTCACCCCCTTAGTGTTTCCCTTTCAGGTACATTTATGAATTTTGACACTAGACTTGGTATGTGGAGGTCTTGGACAGTCACTGTGGAAAATAAGCTATCAGTTTTTGTTTTTAGTTTCTACTTTATTCTTTGATTTTTGAACTGTAAGGTTTTATGAAACTATGGTACAAGTTTCGTATTAAGTTTTTATTTATTTTATTCATTATTTTTAGTTATATATTAAACTTAACTGTAATTTTACTGACTGAATTTTAAATGATTAAATGTTTCTATTCGACGAGACAACTTGTTCTGAAGAATTTACCTACGATCACTTCAGTGATCAATGTGACATCCGAGATTCAGCCTAAACTTCTAGGCCGGGTTGTAGGCGTTACATTTAGTGGTATCAAAGCCAGGTTTACAAAAACTTGTCCTGTGTTTTTACGTATCTGTGTGCGCATGTGATTATTTTAAAAAAAAAATTTACTACAGTAAGTTGAAATGGTTTGTGTTTTGAAATGTTTTAGGAAAATAAAATGTCTGAGACTCCAATGCTGGTACAGGGGGGAAATCAAAACTGTAATATTAGAAATGTTTATTTTTGTATTTATTTTGTGTTGCTTTCTGAAAGTGTAGATATCCTAAGTTAGGCACAGGACAGATATAGATTCTAGAGGTAAGCATGATCGCAAGGAGTCGTCTGCTTCTCTGAAATGTGTGTCTATTCAGGGATCGGAGGACAATGCAATTCCGCCAATTTCGGATAGCGATAACCCGGAGCTTGGTACTGAGGTGTTGACTTGGGTAGTGAGGGAAGTACTAGAGAAAGTGTTTGAAGCTAGGATAAAGGGGACTAGTAAAACTCTTCAAGCTAGGTGTATAGACTGTGGGAAGAAGAGTGGTCGCAGTCTGTTGAGGTTAGAGCCTCAGTCTGTAAAGCGTGGTAAGACGCATTTGAGCGACAATAAAAGTTTTGTGGAAGGTGCTAGTAGTGGTGCGAGTGTGACATTTTGTGAGCACTGTAAAAAGCATCATCCGGGCGACTGTTGGAAGAAGTTGAGAGCGGGTCTTAGATGCAGGTCCACGGAGCATCAAATTAGAGAGTGTCCGTGATGACATTGAGACATGTATGACTACAGGGTGTACTAATTGTGTGTGTTATTTTTGGGAATGAAATTGATTGCTTATTCGTTGCATACCATTTGTGTGTGTGGTGAACAAGTGTGTATCTGCTTCAGTGGCTAAATGTTCTAGTTGTGTGTGGGGTCTTGAGTTCTAGTCAAGCATGGTGGCGCTTTGGGACTAGAGTGCGAAGCGGCAGCGTAGTGGGTAGCTTGTGTTATACCACTATTCTATTATTTTGAAATTTCAGGGATGAAATTTCTTTAAGTAGGGGTAAGTTGTAACACCCTGAATTTTGGGGTTAAAAGTTTTTGGGTTTTACTGTTAGGGTTAGAGAGAAGGGCGTGTTATTTTGTTTAGTCGCGTGTTTAAGTGTCAGAATGGGCCTATTCGTCTAGTGGTTAAGTGAGTGTTAATGAACCTCTGGATTCTAGGTTTGAGTCTTGTGTTCGCATTTCGGATGAGCATTTTATTTTGTCTTGTTTTATGTTAATATTTATAACTATTTATTTTATTTTTATTTTTACTTTTATTCTTTATTTTGGTCTTTGGACCTTTTTTTTCATTATTTCTGGTTATATATTAAACTTAATTGTAATTTTACTGACTGAATTTTAAACAATTAAATGTTTCGATTCGACGAGACAACTTGATTTGAAAAACCTACGATCACTTCAGTGATCAATGTGACATCCAAGATTCGGCCTAAACTTCTAGGCCAGGTTGTGGGCGTTACAGTAACACTTTCATACCTAGTTCTTCCCATCTCGTTTTCAGCATAATAAATGTAGAAACTTTATCAATCATACAAAATATCAAGGACGCCATATGGTATGGTAACTTTCATACCTCACATGTTTTATGTTACCCGATGAAAAGTCGTAAAAGAACTCAAAACACATGTATGCTTCACATCAGAGGCTTGTTCAAGCTAATCATGTACAAAGGTGTAAGTTTACCCATCCAAGCTAAACGTTTATCGACACAATAAAAGTTTGGTCGGGCTGTATATATATGTAAGGTTACCAGTCCAAGCGAAACCTTTAAAATGACATCAGATTACCAATTCAAGCTAAATTATGTCACATGTATCTTCGAATACACAACAAATGCTAGATCTCAGAATCATCAAGAAATAACATGTAACCATGTGTATGAGTCTTTTTCTAAATTCATCGGGACACTTCCATTCTATAACCTCTTTCTTATTCCTTGGTATCATAATTCAATATCCCCTTATTACACTCAACAACTGAATCTAACTTACAAATTTTCCAATTATACAATGAAGTAACTAAAACAAAGAATATTTAAACAAGGTTTATAGTGTATGAACTTACTTGGCGGAATGGTGACACACCAAGTAGAGTCCATTCAACTTCTTTATCTTTCCCTCGATTTTCTCTTGGTGGATTCAAATTTTGATCTATAACATAATTTAATTCAACTTTCATCAAGCAAATATCATCTATCAGCTTATTATGTATATGAGTCAGTTCAATTCAGCCACTCACAATTCCTTTAAACCTTACACATTATACAGTCGAGCCTTATAATAACAACGTGTATAGAAATCTTAGACTGGTTTCAAAATGATTACACTTAAGTCTTGATATTCAAAAGTAACAAATTTTCATTTTATAAGGTGGCCCTTTTTCATAACTTAATCATCTAACACTAAAATTTCAAGCATTCAACAATGGCAATCTTGTGAATCTTGAACAATTTTAGAAACGGACACAAGTATTAGCTAGATTGAAGCCCAACGACCCAAAAATAAAAAATCCATGCAAAATAGGCTCAAATTAGCTTACCATGCAGGAGCACAAAACTTGGTCGAATTCCCTATCTTAACAAGAAAGAAGGACGGTGATAGAGAAGATGAAAGAAAATAATTTTTTCTCTCTACTCTATCCACTACGTCTCAATATTTATGTAATCTAACTATTTATATAAAATTAATGTAATTTCATAAAAAATTAAAAGAATTAAATGCCAAATCTATTATCTGGGGAAGCCCAAGTCCACTGATTGCTTACCCCTTTGCCTTTATCCTCATTGTTAAGGTTGACTGTGTTACCACCATTTTCAGTACTATTGAAAACTAATCGTTACAACTCTACCCCTTTTAGGAATTTTCGTCTTAAAAATTTTTACCTAAAAAGAGATTTGGGTATTGTGACATCATGGTTTCTTTCTGGTTTTCAAGTAGCTTCCTCAATACCATAACGATGCCACAAAATTTTACTAGAGGTATCCGCTTATTTTTCAGCTCATTTATTTCTCGTGCTAAAATCTTTATTGATTCGTCACTGTAAGTTAAGTCATGTTGCAGTTGTATTTCACTCGAAGATATCACATGAGATGGATCAGAATGATATCGGTGTACGAGTGATACATGAAGCACATTAGGGATTTTCTTAAACTCTGAAGGTAAAGATAATTTATACGTCATTGGACAAATTCACTTAAGTACCTCATATGGTCCTATAAATCTTAGACTAAGCTTTTTTTTCCTACCAAACCACAGAACTTTCTTCATATGTGAGACCTTTAAAAATACCTTGTCGCCAATCTAAAATTCAATGTCTTTCCTTCTCAAATCTGCATATGACTTTTATCTATTAGAGGCAGCATTCAAACAGTCCCTGATAGCTCTAACCTTTTCTTCTGCTTTGCGAACTAGATTAGTTCCTGTTAACTTCTTTTCGCTTAACTCATATCAAAACAATGGGGTTTTGAATTTTCTTTCATGCAAAGCTTCATACGGTGCCATTTTGATACTTTACTGATAGTTGTTATTGTATGCGAACTCCACTAGCAGCAAGAATTTCACTCAACTGCTCTCAAACTCTATAAGACAATAGCGAAGCATATTCTCAAGTATATGTATCACCCGCTCAAACTATCCATTTATTTGTAGATGAAATATTGTATTGAAATTTAGTTTAGTACACAAAGTTTCATGTAATTTACCCCAAAATCTAGAAGTAAACCGTGAATCACGATTTAAACAATAGACAATGGTACACCATGTATCTAACAATTTTAGCCACATATAATTCCCCTAGCTTATCTAGTGAAAAATCAGTACGGACTAGAATGAAATGTGCGGACTTGGTTAATTTATCAACAACTACCTAAATCGCATCTTTCTTTTTCTATGTCACAGGCAAACTTGACACAAAATCTATCGTAACATGTTCCCATTTCCATTTAGGAATAATCACTGGTTGGAGCAAACCAGATGGAACTTTATGCTCAACTTTCATATGTTGGAACACTAAACATTTCGCTACAAACTTTGAGATTTTACGCTTCATTCCTGGCTACCAATACCTTCGCTTTATATTACAATACATATTGGTACCATTTAAATGAATTGAATAAGTACTGCTGTGAGCTTCAAACAAGATATCTCTTTTTAATTTGTATCTTTTGGCATACATAACTGATCATGAAAATATAAATTATCATCATCACCAATACTAAACCTAGTGGCCTAGCCCAATTTGATCAATTTTCCTTTTAGCTAACAATTTTGGGTAAATTTTCTATAATTCAAGAAGTGTTTGCAAGAATACTGGTTTAACACGCAATCAGCTAAGACAAAACCATCATTTTTAAATGTCAGGTGAGTATTTAATTTTCACAACCAAAAAAAGACTTACTGCTTAAAACATCAGCCACAATGTTAGCTTTTCCCTAATGGGACTTGATTATCAAATCAGAATCCTTTAACAACTCAAGCCACTGGTGTTGTCTCAAGTTCAACTCCTTCCATTTCCAAAAATATTTCAAACTTTTATGATCAGTGTATATATGAAAATTTTCTCCATATAGATAATTTCGCCAGATTTTTAGAGAAAAAAAACACAGCTACCAATTCTAGATTGTACGTCGAATAGTTTTTCTCATACGGCTTCAACTATCAAGAAGCATAAACAATCACTTTGTCTTCTTGTATTAGAACACAACCTAAACCACTGAGCAAAGCATCACTGTACAAAACGAATTCCTTTCTAGATTCTGGTTGCATCAACAGTGGTGCTTCTGTTAGCATTGCTTTGAGTTTATCAAAACTTCGCTGACACTTTTCAAACCAGACCAATTTAATCTCCTTTTGTAATAGTTTGGTCAACGGTAATCCAATTATTAAAAATCCATTGACAAACTGTCTATATGTTGGGAAATATGTCCATATTGTAGTAAATATGTAACTGTTTTCTATTTATTTGAACGATGAATAAATAAATAAAGCTAATGTCACATTTCACTATTATGTCTTTTGTATTTATGTCTTTAATATTTTGCATACATAGCGAAATTGTGGCAAGAAAATATTAGCTCATTGTTTGTCTAAAGTTCAAACTGAAGATAAGTGGCATTGCAAAAAATGTTTACATTGCAAGAAAGACGTCTTACTTCAGTAGATAATCTAAATGCGTCCATAATCCTGTAAAAGAATCAAAGTGAGCATTTGATTCAAATACTAAGAAGGATTATTATGTCATCTAAAATTCCAACTCGGGAGACGGCTAATCTTGGCTACCGGAGCAGTTGACTCCACGAGTAGAGACATAAATGTATTTATTAGTAGAATGATACATTGGACTGGACCCAAGATGAATTAATTTTGAATCTGTTTGTGGATTAATTGACTTGTGACATTCATGGTGTGATTTACCTAAATCTTGAGTTAGTCATTAGCCATGCGTATGCAACTCATGTGCTTTGATATAAATGGAGGCTTATGCTATAAGAACGATCGAGCCTATAGCTGGTATGTTGGGTACATGACTTGTGTAAGCTTTACTAGCAACAGTGGAATTCATAGCTCAATTAAAGAGTTAATGATATTCTCTCATTGGCATTGTATGGAATGATAAATATGGAATGTGACCAAGGGTTGATTGTTCTCAAACAAGCAATTTATCACAGTCATTTGTTTACATTGATCATATTAATCATTAAAAAGACACAATGCTAACAATAAGATAAAATAGGATTGTATTGAGTGAACGGATTTAACTCAAAGTAGTTGGATGAATTGCTATCGTAAAGAGTATACAATGAGGAGTTTTCAATCGTGGTACTTCTTGTGGACTGACTCCATGATTAAGTAATTATGAATTATTGGAACGATGCTTCTGGACATAATTGCAATCACTAGAGCCTAATTGTATATGTCCGATTGGTCCCTCCGCTAGCTAAACAAAAGCTTGATCAGACTGCATTTGAATTAGAAGAAAATTCTATGACTTTGGGAATAATTTAATTGAGTCAATTTATTCGATGTGGAATTAAATTAGGTGGTCTTAAGAATTGTTCAACTAGAGAATTTGATTAAAGAATTTTCTTGAAAAATTAATTTGGAAAATCTAAGTGATTTTTGGAAAATTAATTTTGATCAAGTAAAATTAAATTAATCAAATAATTTAAAGTTAATATGATATTTTTGGAAGTTAATTTTCAAGTCAGACAATTGGCTCAATGGGTAATTGAACTTGAAAATTGGACCTGAGATCGTAAATTTGGCCAGGGAGACCAAAACTGAGACCAAGAGCCAAAAACTAGTTGAATTGAGCCTGATATGTAAAACCAAGCCAGCAATCCAACCGGTGGCTAAACTAGACTGGTCGGGTCATTGTTGACCCAGATTGAACATGCAGCAGCCGAACTGGCTCGGGGTGTTGTAAGGGTGTCACACTTGTAGCATCGGACACGACGGTGTCGCTAATTGTGACAGCAGTATCCTATTGGCCGACGACGGTTGGTCATTGGTGGTTGAGCAGTAGAACAGTTACATTCCTACTAGAATTCCACTAGAGAATTTGATTTCAGATTAAGTATTCCAAAAATAATATTATTTTAATAGTTTAATATTAAATTTAATTTAATACTTATCTTAATAGTATTTTATTAATTTAATATTAAAGTGATTATCTTAATATTAGATTTATTTAATGTTTATCTTGTAGATAAACATTCTATTATTTTAATAAGATTTAATATTAAATTTAATCTAATATTTATCTTGATAAATATTATATTAATTTAATATTAAAGTGATTAAGTTTAATCATAGTTGAACTCTCTAAACTTTCCTTATATAAAGAGAGTCTTGGGTCATTATTTACACACACTTGAATTCAAGAGAAAGTTGTAGAGAGAAAATTCTCTAAAGAGATTATTCGAGAAAATTTCTAGAGTTATTTTTTTATTTACAGCTTGACCCAAAATTTTAGAAAAATTGCAAAATTACCCCACTGATTATTTTTGTACAAAATTTTCTTATTCAAACGAGCCCACACTCGACAGATGTGAGCTTGAGAATAGCAAAAAAGACTGGTCAGTCGAAGTGCTCATCTTAGACGAATCAAAAAGGTATAATTTTGATTGAGTGTTTATTACTTCAGATATCACAACCAATATATTGTTTTGGAAAAAAAAATTTAAAACTCTGGTTTTTCCTTAAATTTATTTTTCGCAACGTTTTCCAAAATCGTTTTTCCAACACTATAATATCTAGGTAAATCGAGAAAACTCTTCGCTTCACTAAAATTCCTCAAAGGTTTCCAATTCAAGACCATAGAAATTTTATTTGGATCAACGCAGATACCATCCACAGAGATTACATGACCAATGAATCCAACTTCTCGGAGACAAAAGTCATATTTAATATGTTTGCAACACAGTTCACAAGTGCTAGGCATGCTCAACTTCATTCTTTTAATAAATCATAATATCATCCATGAAAATAACTATAAATCAATCTAAGAATGGTTGAAATACCCGGTTCATAAGATCCATAAATGCAACAAGGGCATTTGTTAAACCAAACGACACCACTAGGAATTTGTAGCATCCATACTAGGTTCGAAAAGTAGTTTTTGATACATCAGATTTCATGACTCGCAAATGATTATATACTGATTGGATATCAATTTTCAAGAATATGGCAGCTCCTTTCAACTGATCAAATAGGTCATCAGTGTGCGACAACGAGTATTTATTCTTTATGGTGACGTTGCACAGTCTCATAGTTCCATCCTTCTTTTTAACAAATAAAACTAGTACACCCTACGGTGATACACTTGGCCTGATAAATCCACAATCAATCACTTTCTGCAACTGAGCTTTCAACTCTTTCAATTCTATCGAAGCCATTTTATATGTAGCAATTTAAATCGGAGCAGTTCCAGACATTAATTCAATTACAAATTCCACTTCTCTTTCCGACAGTAACCCTGGTAATTCTTTCGAAAATACATTTGTGAATTTTCGCGCAATCAAGACTTGCTCAATTTTTGTTCCTATCACTCTCATCTCCAGTACATAAGCTAAGTATGCTTCACATTATTTTCTGACTAACTTTTGAGCTGTCAAAGCTGTGATAATATTGGTAACACAATCCGCCCACTTGGTTTCAACATTAACTAGTTTGCCATTTTGACATTTTAACACAATCCATTTTTATCTACAGTTAACAATGGCATTGTGTACGGTTAACAAATCCATACCAAAGATCACATCAAACTCGTTAAACAACAATAACATTAAATTTGCAAGAAACTCATAACCCTACATTTTCAGCGAACACTTTCTACTGATTTGCATTACACTAGTATTTAAAAACTTTTTACACATAGCTTTAGCTTGTTTAATAGCTAAATCAAAGCATCTTAGTAAATATTTAGGTTTTTATACTCAAAGTAGTAACTTATTCTTTCTAGTAGTTCTTATTACATTTTATATATCTAAATAAGGTTACATGATCTTGTAGGTCAAGTCGAGAGCTAAAGATGCTTATTCGGGCCAAAACTTATGCCTATGTTGCGACACCAAGACACTAATGTCTCAACATCAAAGACAGAAGCCAAAAACAAGTTATGGAGTGAAATTACCCTCAATGTCACAAAACAACCCTCTTATGTTGCGACATACCCCTTGTGGTTGGTTGCAACATCCCAGGCATGTGTTGTAACCAAGTCCCTGCTCAGCCCAAAAACTCTTACATGTTTTAATTCTATTTTATAAGGAAATTAGGAGAATTTGTCCAAGTTGAACTCCAAGGACTTCAAGAATATTTTAGGCACTTTAATAGTCCAGGTTTAGCCTATATAAAGACCATGATAATAAGTTTAAACAAACAATTTGTGGGGGGCAGAAAATATACTTAGGGTTTTTTTTATTTCATTCTTAGTTTTTACTTTGGGAATTTCAGAAGATCCTATTCTGAATTGAGATTCTTACGAGTAGAGGTTGTTCCAGAGCTACACTTTCATCGATAAATCCATAAGAATCTCTTTTCCTTTATTCTATTCTTTATATCTTTTTCTTTAATATTATTTAATTGAATGTTTGAGTAAAGATTAGAATCAATTTATGCTTCATACATATCTCAAATGTTTCAACTATTGTAATCTTATCCATTGATTGAAGGATAGAGTTTCTGAACAGATTAGCTATTTAGGAGAGGAAGAACTTAAACCCTAGGCTTTAAAACCTTAGGAAGTCATTTAGGTGGGAATTAATCCAAAATTGGTATGGCCTATCCGTGAACACATTAACCCCAAACTGGTCTGCACTATAAGGTTAGAAGATAAGTAGTTCTTGCTGACTCGTTATTCTAATAGACGTATTGAAAGATCCTGCTAGGGTATCGACTAGTTGATTGATTAGAACCCTACATCAATAGTTAATTAAGTAAAACAATTGGATATAGGCTAAAGGAACTCGTATAGTCGAAACAAGGGATAGAAGAAGTCGATACATAAACTTAGGAGTAAATTTAGGTTTAATTCAATTTATTTAGTTCATTAATATTCTTATCATCTTGCTTCCATATTAACACTACTAAGTCATGACTCAAGTAGATTAATAATTATTTCCCGCAATTGTTTTGATAATAGTATTCCCCAAATGGCAATCCCTTGGGTACGATCCTCGGAGTACTTACCTACTTCGTTGTAATTATATTACAACCTGACCCATATACTTGCAGACATATCTTTAGTTGCAGTATTCACACTCTGGACGTTGATACATCCGGAGGCAGTCAAGTTGTTGGCACCGTTGTCGAGTTGCGATAGTGATAATTGTTATTCAATCAATTACTTGTGAATAATATTAGTCAAAAGACGAATAAGCTAAATAGTGCACTAATTTTTTCATTAATTGTGTTATTTTATTTTTCAAATTTTATTTACTTATTTATTGTTCACCTTGTTGACTAAACGATTTAATTATGGAAACTTCTAATTACTGGTGATATAATAATGAAAGGATCTCTTGGGATGACGAATGGAACTACATAACAGGTTGGTCAAACGATGGCACAACGAACGAATAGAGTGATAACAATGGGTGTGAGGATGATGAGTACTCATACGAACCTCTTATGAGTCATACAACATAGATAATGATATATGCAAACACTCAGATGAATCTTTTTGTGATCTGCATAAGATTCCTTCATGTGAAACTGTTGAGTTGCCCAATTCTGAAAGATTATCAAACATGTCAGACATGATGGAACAGATGAGGAAAATACTTCAAGAGATACCTGAGGCACTACCCCCTAGGGAAGAGGTCATGTATGATGTTCCCAACCTTGATCCAAATGACTCTTATTTTAACGCTGACACCTTGAAGTAGATAATAGTAGGCAACAAACTCTTTAATTTCAAGAGCTCCAACCAAAATCTGAATTTTTTTATTCAAACCTCACTCAAATTAAGTGCACATTTCAACTTATGTGGGAACTATCTCTCGAACATATTTACTGAGTTGCATTAATTTTCTCTCATACTCCACCACTGACATGTTTCTTTCTTTTAGCTCGCATAACTTACAACATGCTTAATACCTACATGGCAAACCTTTCTATGAACCATTACATGGTGGACTTTCCTACAAACTCTCCTGCAGAATGAATGTCCCCGAACTCCTATACTACGAAATGTTAAACTAAACACAATTCATTTTGTGCTTTGTTCAAAATAACATCTATATGGACATAACAATGTTACACGTATACATATCTAGAAATGGACTTGTGTCCCCTTCATTTAAAACTTCAAACTTGATACGTTTACATAATCATATCTACCTATGTACATGCCATAACCCAAATTAAAATAATTAAAGTCTACCAATCTTGCAAAACAGGAAAGTGTGAGTTTCTTATGGATCTAATCAATGTGACTTGAACATCCAAAAATCTACAGGAAGAGTAACAACGCAGGAGTAAGTATTATAAATACTTAGTAAGGTCATAAAGGATCAACCCTCAAATTACCTCGTGCACAAACTGAAATTTAGTCCACTATGCATTAATGGTTTTCCAAACAAACCAACACCATCTTTGACCTAACGAGCAAACACTTTGTCAGCATACAGAGTGCCAAGTACATCACATGATATGGTAACACTTTCATACCTAGTTCCTTCCTATCTCATTTTCAACATAATAAGTGTAGAAACTTTATCAATCATACAAAATATCAAGTACGCCATGTGGTATGGTAACTTTCATACCTCACATGTTTTATCTTACCCGATGAAACATCATAAAAGAACTCAAAACACATGTACACTTCACATTAGCAGCTCGTTTGATCTAATCATATACAAAGGTGTCAGGTTACCCATCTAGACTAAACGTTTATCAACACAATAAAAGTTGGCCAGGCTGTATATACATGTAAGTTACCAGTCTAAGCGAAACCTTTAAAACGACACCAGATTACCAGTCCAGGCTAAATTGTGTCACATGTATTTTCGAGTCCACAACAAATGCTAGATCTTGGAATCATCAGGAAATAATATGTAACCATGTGTATGAGTCTTTTAGTAAGTCCATTGGGACACTTCCATTTTATAACCTCTCTCTCATTCCTTGGTATCATAATTTAATATCTCCTTACTATACTCAACAAACAAATCTGACCTACGAATTTTCCAATTATACAATGACGGTACAAAAATAAAGAATATTTAAACAAGGTTGACAGTGTATGAACTTACTTGGTGGAATGGTGACACACCACAGTAGAGTCTATTCAACTTCTTTCCTTTCCCTCAATTTTCTCTTGGCGGATTCAAATTTTGATCTATAACATAATTTAATTCAATTTTCATTAAGCAAATATCATTCATCAACATTTTATGTATATGAGTCAGTTCAATTTAGCCACTCACATTTCCTTTAAACCCCATACACTATACAATTGAGCCCTATTATAACATGTATAGAAATCTTAAATTGGTTTCAAAATGATTACACTTAAGTCCTAATATTCAAAACTAATTTTCATTTTACAAGGTGTCCCTTTTTCATAACTTAATCATTTAGCACCACAATTTCAAGCATTCAACAGTTGCAATCTCATGAATCTTTAACAGTTTTAGAAATAAACACAATTGTTAGCTAGACTGAAGCACAATGACCCCATAAATACAAAATTCATTCAAAATAGGCTCGAATTAGTTCACCAATAAAGAGCACAGAACTTGGTGGAATTTCCCTTTTGTAACGCCCCAAATTCTTAGATTTCTAAGTGTGTATGTTTGTCAAATAATTTGATTTGGTATGTTGGTTAAGTGCCTTAAAGGTCTATTTTGGGTCATGAGTTCGATTCCCTTGCTTTGAATTGTTCTTATCTATTTTTGGTTTTATGTTCAACTAGAGCCTTAGGGCTTATATTTTATTTTTGTTAGATTATGATAAGAATGAGCTTGCTGGTTTAATGGTTATGCTTTAGATTATTATTGGTCTTGTGTTTGAGGTTTGGCGTGAGAAAAATAAATTTATTTTTACTCTTCTTCTTGGTAGTGACATCAAGGTAGAGGAGTTTGAGGGGCATTATTATTCTAGGGAGATTTGTTAGGGATATGTAGTTGTTTAAGTGGGTAGTTTGATAATTTTAAATTTTATTTTTAGATTTTATACAATTTCCTAAATTTGCTCTCACTCCCAATCATCCACCCTTTTTTTGCTTCCATGTTTCTTTTACCCTTTTTTTTGTTGTTCTCTGTTTCTTTTTGCTTTCTTTGTTCTTTCCCTTATTTTATTTTTTTTGGAGACATTTTCTTATTTTGATAAATTTATTTTTTGTTCCATGTGGAAATTGCGTTGAGTCTCTATTTTGGTCATAAGGCAAAAAATAACGCAAGTTTGTCGTTGATTTTTTTGAAATTGTTCGTTTTCGTTCATTCTTTATCAAGATTGAACTTTAATGATTAGTTTCACTCTATACTTTATTAAATGTTCAATTGGTTTTCTTATTAGGTGAAAAGGTTGTGAATCAAGATCCTCTAGCGGTGTAATCTTCATATTTGTTTGTTGTTTTGTGAGGAGTAAGTATTCAAATACAATTTTGGGATTGTTAATTAAGGAAATAAGGTATTTTAGAGTAAGATTTTGAGGTGTAATTGAGTTATAATTAGATCGTTTTAACGTTGTATGTAGAATTTGGAGTGCGTTAATTGTGGCTTTCATCAAATCAGCAATCAAGTATGTGAAATCAACCCAAAAACACAATCAAAACTCGATAAAATCGTGAAACACGGCTATTTTTCGAAATTGCTTAGTGTCATGTCGCCATACAGCCGTATAGAGCACACAGTCATGTCTGTTTTTGCAGCCCATGTTGGTAGGCAGTGTGGACCACACAAGCTAGCTTTTTGGGCTATTTGGGCCTTTTTGGAAAATTTTTTGGCCCGATTAAAGGCCGTTTGAGGGACTAACTTGGGTCCATAGGCATCATATAGGGTCAGAAAAGCGTAAGTTTTAGTACGAAAAAATACATATGTAAGCTTAGGGAGTATGTTAAGTAGGATATTTTACAATTAAACTATATGCTATGTTGTGATCTGTATGAAAATGTATGTATGTATGTATGTATATATGTATGTATGTATGTATGTATGTATGTATGTATGTATGTATGTATGTATGTATGTATGCCACACAATTTATGATATATGTATGTATGATGCATGATTATGACATGCTTGTTTTTTGGGTTGGGATATGATATGATGGAGGAAGTATTATATATGGTGATTTTTACTAGAATTATGGCAACTAGACTGTAAATTTCTATCTGGCAGCTTAGCTGCATATTTATGAGTGGCACACCGCCACAGATTGGTATGATTGGATGGATGGACTCTTGTAATGATATATGCTGTGACTGGCTATTTAAAGACGGTGTATAGTGGATGAAGGTAGCGCATGTTATAATATGATATGATATGCTATGATTTGATATGATATGATATGTTATGATACGTTATGATATGATAAGATATAATCAGTATGAAATTTTATACGATATGAAATATTAAAAGATATGTTATGATTTGAATTTTGATATGCTATGACATGTTCTGATGTGTAACATCTGTCGTCAGATTAGGGTCACAGGCATTACTAACACGTCATACAATTAATCAGTCATAATTACACCTATATATACTAGCTATTAACAATATAATATAAAGGGGTAGGTCACAAACAATCAGATCATATTATACTAGAATATTATACAATCGAATAATGATTCATGCTATGGAATGCTAAATTTGGTCTTCCACTGTCTACACTCTTATCACTATTTATACATTGCTAAACTTAGTCTTCTACTGTCTATACTCTTATCACTATTTATCCCTTCTTGAATGTCAGAATTCGGATACATACAAAACTATTCCAATTATTAGCATCAAAGTATTAGTCCATACTCCATCTACGATTATTTTATCTTCGATGCTGTTAGTGGAATACACTTAATTTAGGTTTGCTAACCCACCCCAATACAGAGTGAAAATTACTCTTATAGCCCCTATTTTGAGTCTACGGGACCTTAAAAGTAGTTTAAAAATAGGTAGGGACTAATTTGAAATAGTTCTTGAAGTTTAGGAAATAATTACAAAAATTTTGATTTTAGGGATCAAACACTCGTGTGGCCAGGCCATGTAACTCTCTGACTTGGGTCACACGCCGATGTGTGTTACCTGTGTGGCCAGGCTGTGTGCACCCAAAAGTACCTTAAAACTCAAGTTTACCATTTCCTACTTACTTGGGCACTAAGCAACTCAATTACCAATCATTTAACCTATTCAAAACACGATTAAACATGCCCATAACACACCAAATTCATCACCTAATATGCCTAACCAATATACCCTCATTGTTACCATATTTTATATGTTTCAAATACATCAACAACACATCAAACATTCAAGACTTTCATTCATATCACATTTACCATATTTGAACTTATCACATTTACCATATTTGAACTAAATTTCAACTTTTAAAGTTACCAAATATGAAGCTAAGCGCATACTAAGCATTATAATAAGCTACCAAACTTTAAACTATCATGTACCAAAATATAAACTAGGCTAACATACCAACATAGCCTCAACCACAACCATATACACATTTAACCATCATTTCACTAGCAACTAAGTTAACAAAATCTTATAAACATTATCAACAAAAAACTCCCTACGTACATGCCATTACAAAATCAAATATCACCACACTTGAGCTTGGGATTTGTGATTTGATACTGAGTCGGTGATAATTCGAACAATACCTAGCTTGTGCACGAAAAACAAAATCGTACTATAAGTAAAACTCAGTGGTATTTCTATAATTCGAATAATATAAACTTGATATAAGTATTTGAAATGCAAAATGCACAAGTAAGATATGTTCATGTGTTTTAATTCAATAGTATAATTTTTGCTCATTCCTTATTCACATGTTCAAATATATAAGTATATATCAATGGCGTTTCATTTAACATTTGAATACATCATCTCATGCAATGACATGATTCATATCTTTGATCAATACTTCAATTCATTCAAGTTTCACATCTCAATTCATCATTTCATATTTCATTTCTCATCTCATAATCATGTCTCATATTTGCCATTTCAATATTTTCTTATCTCATATTCATTTCTCATATTTTCCATTTTAATATCAATAACATAAATTATTATTTTAATTTCTCCTATTAACATGACACAGACTCGGACGGATATACAAATCCAACCAACACACCAGTTTGGCACTGAGTGCCTCATAGGATAAATCTGAAGTAATAACTGCGCCTAGCGCTATATAAATTGACACCCAATGTCTCATCGGTCAAACCAAAGCAAATTGGCACCCAATGCCTCATCGACTCGAGTTTGAAGTAATCATTGAGCTTTTCCTATCCTATGGCATGCCATCTATATCTGACTCAGCCCGATACAGTTAATAGGGATTCATTTCACTTTCCAATACAACCAATGTCTCAATTTCATGAATGTATATCATCACATATAACCATATATTTGATTTGATAATAATCACATTTTTCTCAATACATATATATTCATAATCAATATATTTCATAATATACAAAATCAATCCATTTCATTTCAATTATGAATTTAATTCAATTCCTTAGTACCAAAGTAATCACCTGAAATGCTTACCATATCTAAACAATTATATATTCAATAATATTCTATTTAATTCAGATTATAGAAATACAAACCGTGACTTCCGAGCTATTCGACGTCGATTTTCTCCTTCCCCTTTTTATTCGATGATTCCAGCACGACATTAGCTACGGAATAAAACAATTAAATCACATTAATATCATACATTTCAATTTCATATTAATTTTTAATTTTCCAACTATATTTTACTTATTCTTCAATTTAGTCCCTAATCGAGACTAATTTTAAACTTCAAATTAACTTCTTATGTAACGCCCCAATTTTTCCTATTTTTAGCTTTGTGCAAAATTGTGGTGATAAAAATATCTGAATATGTTTTTGCATGAGTTTGACGCAAACATTCGTTGTTTAAGTAGTTATGTGCTCTGGGGTATATTGGGGAGGTCCTAAGTTCAAGCGCTAACTTGGGCTAAAATTTGCTTTTTATGTGAATTAAGTTTTATCCTTGGTAATTAGGCTTTTAAGAAAAAGATGGTTAAGATATAACAGAATGAGCCTATTGGTCTAGTGGTTAAGTGGAGTGTTAAGTGGCTAGAAGTCTGGGGTTTGAATCTCTACAAGGGCAAGAGGTTTATTTTGCTGCAATTTTCGGCTAGGAGTTTGAGTTTTACTAAAAATCTGAGTTGAGGGGTTTAACAGTATCTATCAGTATTGCTTCTTCTCTTTTGGCCTCATCTTTTATCTCTTTTTCCTTTTTCCCCAAAAGTTGCTACCGATTTCATCTTCTCCCATCTCTATTGCTGAATTTCTTTATTGTTTCTCCCTATACCAATTATTTTCTTTGTGATCGTTCTAACATTCTGCGTGGGGTCGTGTTTTCAGTAAGTGATTCTTCCCGCTTTTGGTGTTATTACAGTTGAATAGGGCATTAATGGGTATTTGATTGCTGGTAAAAGGATAACCGAGGTTCTAGGGGTCACTAATTGGCATTCTAAACAGCGAGTAATCGTCATTATTCCTTGGAGGTAAGTGAATCTCTCGTTTCGGATTTGTCTATTCTTAACTTTTCGATTCAAGAGACTAAAAATTGGACGTTCTATTGTCGATTATAGGTTCGGGGGTGCTTAAGGGTGATTGTACGTCGAAAATGAACCAGGTGTGTACCCCTAACGCACTGAAAACGCGATTTGATGAAAGCCAAAATCGAGACTATCGACGCCACACAGGTGTGTGGACTACCTGTGTAGAGGCCATGGGCGAGACACGGCCGTGTGGTCGACGAGTGAGGCCGTGTGCGCACCACACGGGTGTGATAGACACTAGCGTGTTAGGTTGGCTAGGTCGTGTGCGAGGTACGGGCTAGGCCAAATGGGCCTGTGGGCCCACATGGGTGAAACAACACGGGTGTGTGGGGTTTGGGCCAGGCCATTTGATCCATACAGGTAAGGCCAAGTTGGGTAGTGTGGGTCACACAGGCATGTGGGCCCACACAGGCAAGCCATATGGGCGTGTGAGCCCAATAATCTGAACTGTTCTGAAAGGTTGCACGGGTCGCCCTAGTCGACTGTGACCTGTTAAAGGGGTCGATAAGCGTTACTTAAGCCCTAATCTGTGATGTGCTACTGAAATATATGCTAGCATGTTATATTTAGCATGTGTTATAATACTGTTCTGAACTGATCTAAGCATGACATGTATGATTTGTTTACTATGTGATAGCATGTCATGTCATCATTTATGTTGCATTGCATTAGGTTGTGTTTGATATTGGAGAGAAGGAAGACTGAAAGGCTTTTAGCCGTATATCTGGCAGTTATGCTGTAATGATTTGATATGTGTCATTTTACAGTATCTTATGGTGTGTAGGGTTAGATGGATTGATTTTATCCCCATACTTGGTGTGTAGGGCTGGGAGGGTCGATTTTATCCCCACATGGTGTGTAGGATAGACGGAGATGGTGTGCAGGGTTGGTGGGCATTTACCGTACTGATTTGATATGCATGCGATTTCTGTATGGGTTAAGACCCGATTATATCTAATCTGATTTTGTACTGAGTGGGCTACGATCCACACCAATTCTGTTAAGAGCTCAGGCTCGATTTATGATTGATTGACTGATATCTGTTTTATGCATGCTTTATAGTGAGGATGTAAACACTGAGTTTGCGAAAACTCACCCCTTTCATTTTATTTGTCTATTAGGTAATCCCCAACAGTAGATGGATTGGTGCTGCGGAGGGCTCGAGGGTGACCACTGATAGACACTTTACTGGACTCCTTGCTTTAATTACTAGTTATTCATTATTTTATTATTTTGGGAGTTTTATGTATTGTAGACCTATGAACTATTTTGATTTTTATTTGGGTTTTCAAAATTGGACCATAATTATTATTGTTAACTTTTAAACTGTGACACCTCAAATGCACTTTACAACTTAATTTAAGGTTTTCATATGAATGAATGTTTTCAAAGCTTCCACAATAAAGAAAAGATAATAACAAGTTTTTGATATTTGAAACGGTTTACCAAAACACTCTCATATGACGCCACCAGATTCGGCCATAACGTCTAGGCCGAGTTTGGGATGTTACATCTTAGTTTTACACTAACCTCACTCTAGACCACATTTAGCTTCCTCTTTTCCAATTTGACCCGTTACTTTTGATTTTTTTAACAATTTAGTCCCTATTGTTCAAAATCAACAATTAATTCCACAATTTAGCCCTTTTCCGTTTCTAACTTAAAAATCTATCTATTTAATCTATAATACTTAAACTATTCAACAATGTCAACATCTAAAATATTGAACAATACTAAAAATTACAACATGGGCCGAGTAGCCCTAAATACCAGGATTCCAAAAATATAAAAATTACAAGAAAAAAAACTAAATTCACTAACTAATTAAAATTTGAAAGTGTGGAGACCTTGATGCCATCGGCCACTTTGTTTCTTTCTTTCTTTTATTTTCTTTAATTTGCGTGCAATTGTTTCATCTTTCTTTTTATTTCTTTATTATGTTTTCATTTTATTATCTTTATTATAATAATATACATACATTATTGTTAACACATATATATAATATATATAAATGCATTTTACTTAGCTTTGGGCCGGCCACCTATTTACAAACATTAATTAAGTGGCATAATTGCTACTTTAGTCTCTTTTATTTCTTTTAATTTATAATTCAACTTTTAATCCTTATGCGATTTAATCCCTGTACAGTAATAACTTCTAATTTTATGAAATTTACTAATCTAAAAATTAATTGGCTACTAAGCTAGCTTCGTAAATATTTAATAAAAATATTTACGGGTCCAGTTTATAAAAATAGAGTCTAAAAAAACACACTTTTCGACACCCTTAACTATCAAGTCGTCACATGATGTATAAATATTTGAACTGAAATTGTTGGCCAAGTCAAACATTGGGCTTAAAGCTCATGCTTTGTTTGCTTCGTTTTAGGTGGTCCTCCAACTTAGGATTGGATGGCGACATCAAAGCTCGGGTTTAGCACTTTTGGGTTTTGTATGTTACGAAATTCTTATTTATGGACTTTTAAGGACTTTGGACATTTTAATCTTGTTTGGGACATTTGGATTTATTTCAGTAATTATTTTGTTAAAGTTTTGGATTTTAACCGGTATTTGGAACAAGACGGCTATCTATAAACTAAAGGTAATAAAGACCAAATTGTTATAATGTGTCCGCTCCCAAAATTTTGTTGAAACTCACTACAGTATTTTATTTCACAAACGTTTTGAGTAAGCTGGATTGATTTTGGTAAAACTATTAACGAAGTGTTTTCGAAAATTGGTATGTTTTTCAAAGAGTTATTCAAATCGATGTCCTCTTTGTTGAAAGTGGGTTTTTCATCAACATTAGATATCAATATTTTTTACTGCAAAGTATCTTCTATAATATGACCATAACGTTTAGGCCGGGTGTCGACTATTACACCTATCTCAACAAGAAAGAAGGACAATGATGGAGAAGGTGAAAGAAAATAATTTTTTCTTCGTACTCCATCCACTACGTCCTGGTATTTATGTATTCTAATTATTATAAAATTAACATAATTATAAATAATACCAACACTTATTCGGCCACTATCTATAAAGGAAAAGGCTAAATTGCCATTTTAGGCCCTAATAAATAATGTATTATCATTAGTAAATAGAAATCTATAATAATCAATATTTACCACATTTACGATTTAATCTCTATACTCAAATAAATTATTCAGTCAATCAAATTAGCAAACCAGGATTTCATATAACACTATAATAGACTAGTAGATATTAAATATTAAAATTTATGGACTCAGTCATCGGTAAACGGGGTTCCAAAACCACCATTTCTAGTACCACTACAAACAAGCTGTTATAACTTCGCTTTTCCTTATTGGTGACTATAGAAATTCTCAATATTTTTTAGTGAAAAAAATGAAATTGATAGAAAATGACTAATTTTTAAAGAAAGGAAAATTTCTTTCCTCTCCCTTCTGTCACTCACGTTGGAAAGATAAAAGGGATTTTCTTCACATTTCCTTCCTTTTTATACTAACTTCAAATAATTAAAATATTCATAAAATATCTAAAAAATATTATTAAAATAATAATTAAATAATTTAAAATATCACCAGCACCATTATTACAATGGCCCATATTTTATATTTTATGGCTAAGCATATCCAATGGCCATAATTCATCCACACATCTAAGGACATTTTCGTAATTTTTCCAAAATTATCGTTCTTGCTAAATAACCATTTTGTCCTTGACCAAATTTTATATTTTCATTTATGTCCTTTCCATTTTTGAGGTATTTGTACTTTTAGTCCTTCAACTTTCTAAATTTGTACTTTGACCCCTCAACTTTTGAATATTTATACTTTAACATTATCACTTTTCACTTCTTCACAATTTAGCCAATACCTCATATTTATATCTCACAATATAGTACATTTTTCAACTTCCTCCAATATCTAGTACATTCCTCTACTAACACTAATGTGCATTGTTTCATTTACTCGATAAATCAATTATACTCAATTAGAGTACAACACTTTACAAATTTAGCATGATGATTTTAAGGGCGTTATATTAATATTAAACTTTAAAAAATCTAAAGTAGGTTTCTAAAAAAATCAACAAATTTTAGAAAAAAATAAAAAAATAAAAAATAAATTAATAAATAAAAAATTAGTAGACTTTATAAACACTTTTTCATATATATCTTAGCTAGGAAATTATATATACCATATACATATATAATTATTTAAGACATTAACTTTATAAAAAAAAGATATTGAATTACAAAATATATAAAATGATTTAAAATTAATTATAATATCAATTATAAAATTTATACAAAATCATAAAATATATTTAATATACTTTAATTGATATATACAACTAAATCTGTGCATCAATTAATTGATATATCCAACTATTAGGATAAATTGCACAATCTAGATGTATGTATCAATTAGTTGTGTTCTTTTAAGGGAGTTTACAAATTTATAGATGTGGAATGCCTATGTTTTAAAAGTTAAAAGCCTTAGTTAGGAAGTTTTGAAGATCAAATTGATAAAATTTATAAATATAAAAGGTTAAATTTATTGAATTATTTAGAATTAGGATAAAATTGATATAATATATAAGTATTGATGACTAAATGTGTTATTACACCTGTTAAAAAAGGCTTTTCATTATCAATTTAACGATGAGTGACCAAAACAAGAACGAATTCAAATGCTGGTGCTTAAATTAAAAAGTTTTAAAGTTGGGTGACCAAATTAGGAACACGGGCATAGTTGAGTGACCATTTGTATAGTTTACCCTTTATATTACATGTTGTGTCTCCCATAAATAAAAATTAAATACTGCTAAAAATCTTATCATGCATGTATGCCTTCGGAAACCACAAATATATAACATAAATATGTGTTTAAAAATAACATATAATAAATAATGAAATATATTACTTGAAACCAATTATTAGTAATAACACATGAAATATGTACGATATTAAAATTTTAAAAGAAATTAGATTAAATTGTTTATCATTGTGTTGTCATCAATCTTAAATTGTTGTTGAGTTAATTAGTGACACCAACCATATTAATAAACATTATTAATATATACAATTGATGGGAGTAGTAAAGTATGCAAAATAAAATTAAAACATATAAAAATATTAGAATTAAGTTTTAGTTGAGCAGTAAACTATAAGTTTTACTAATGTAATTGGTTCAGACTCAAATCACATTATATGTATAGTTTTATTGGTTTTTTTAAATAAAAAGGCTAAAGTATTATTAAATTATATAACTTATTTTAATTACAAAAAGACATTTGAAATTTTCCTAACTCGGTTGAGGGTGACACCAACACAACTAAGAGTTTAAATAATAGTATAGATTGAAATCCCACCATAAGCATATTTTTATAGGTTTTTTTTAAAATGAAATACTAAAGTACCCTCAAATAATATAACTTAATTTAATTACAAAATGGCATTTTTGCAATTTCTCTAATTGAGTTGGTGACCCAGTTGAAGATGACACCAAATAAATTAGGATCTTAAATAATAGTACAGATATATAATTCATGAAAGTAATAAAGTGTGCATAATAAAATTAAAATGTATAAAATATCAAAATAAAGTTTTAGTGGTAAATTAAAGTTTTTATGAATGAAATTGGTTTGAGTTTAAATCCCATCGCGTGCATATTTTTATTAGTCTTTTTTAAAATAAAAAAAATACTAAAGTGCCTTCAATAATATAACTTATTTTAATTATGAAAGAGCATTTCCATAATTTCCCTAACTGATGACCCAGTTGAGGTGACACCAACTCAGTTAAGAACTTAAATAATTGTGTAAATGTACAATTGATTAAAGTAATAAAGTGT
Organism: Gossypium stocksii; assembly: GCA_020496765.1. Taxonomy (NCBI): domain Eukaryota; kingdom Viridiplantae; phylum Streptophyta; class Magnoliopsida; order Malvales; family Malvaceae; genus Gossypium; species Gossypium stocksii. The sequence goes on from CM035630.1 coordinate 35,935,881, forward strand.
TCATAATAAAATTAAAATGTATAAAAATATTAAAATAAAATTTTAGTTGCATGGTAAATTAAAGATTTTACTAATACAATTGGTTTGGGTTCAAATCTCACCATATGCATATTTTTATTAGTTGTTTTAAATAAAAATACTGAAGTACCCTTGAATTATATAACTTATTTTAATAAAAATACTAAAGTACCCTTGAATTATATAACTTATTTTAACTAAAAATCCTATCACACACATCTGCATCTGCATATGGAAACCACAAATTTAAAACACAAATGTCTTGTAACACCCCTTCCTCGATTAGAGGTTAATCTTTGAAAGCAGGGTTGCTCTCTTCAGTTGATCAAACAAATCATCAAGTCAAGGTTATTCAAGATTTCTTGAAAGTTGCTTTCGACAGACAAAAGTCCTATGACGATTTAAAAAAGAAAAGACATTGAGTTTGAGATTGGTGATAAAGTTTACTTGAATTTACGCTTTTGATATTCAGCCAAGCAAATTAGTATGTAATTCAAGTCCTTTTCTTATAAATTTTATAGATTTGAGGTCATGAAAGCTTGATTTAGCTAGCCCATGTACCAATTTGTAAAACTATTAAAGTTTTTGAAAGTTGTCATTTTCTTGAAGAATTAGGCTTGAAATTGATAGGTTTTAAGCTTAGATTATGAAAAAGACTAGATTGTAAATTTAATCTAGCTTAATTATAACTTTGTTACATTAGGGACTAAATTAAATAAAAGTAACATGAAATTAGGCTAGAAATAGAAAGTATAAGGTCCCCTAACGAGAATATATGAAATCAAATTTTAATCCGAAACTAGGAATTGAAAGTAATTATGACTATCTTGAGTTTAAGGATTGAATTGAATAAAATGTACAACTTTAGGGATTTTAAAAAATTGAGTTCATATAGGTTCATTCATGTCATGTCATAATATGAAAATGTTTGGTATTGATTGGTTATAAAAATAATTGTATAGATTAAGAATTGGATCGAAGTGTAGTTAATTGCAGAAAAGCTAAAAATTGTTGATTAGTCCCTAAAAAATCAACTTGTTTGGTGTCCCTCTTTGTGTTATATGTGTATGCTTGTGTTCAATTTAATATATGAATGTTTCTATATAGATGGAATATTATAGAATTTGACATATTTTGTAACACCCCACACCCAACTTAGATGTGATGGCCAGATCTTAAGGTATTACGCTTCACAATTGAAAACCCAAATTAAAATCTAGCTTTGAAAATCATGTGATCTAAAAATATTGATTTTAGCTAACCTTTTATGCGTTTTTAGAAAATCTTATGGTTGAAAAACACTTGTTTTACAGTAAAGTCACTTAATCACTTGCTTAGTAGTAATGGAAATTTTTAGAGTTTTAGTTCTAAAAATCGATTTCTAATTTGATAATTCATACGATTTTGCAATTTTATGTTAAAAATACCAAAATCTGACAAAATAAACAAAAACCATAAAGCAAAGCCCAAAAATAGATTTACAGACCAAAATCCCATAAATGAATTAAACATAAATCGTTTTATAATATTATTCAAAAAATCAATCTGAAGTCCCGCATGCCGACCGATCCTAAGTTTGCGGATTACCTAAGAAAGAAATTAATTGGGTGAGCTTACAAGCTCAGAGTGTAACTCAACCATACAAACAAAGCAAATAATATAATCACACAAAACTCAAAAATCGAACATAATACACAGCATGACATATTATGCAATGCAACATAATGATCAAATTAGATATGGATGACATGGCATATCATGCGATGCAACACGTAATATAGAACAGATATAGATCATATCCATCCTTACACACGAATAGGGTAATAAATACCCATCCAACCCTACACACCAATAAGTGAGCGTATGTCACTATACAGAAAAGTGCAGTCAAAGCTTCCAGTAATAATGCGGTAATCCGCTAGAATCAGATAACTATGGTCAAGTCCTTAGAGTTGCAGTTAAATTGCCAGAACAGATATGTTGTTAAACCACTAGATAAGTGATCTATTGTAATACAGTGTAGCAAATTAAACTAGTTTTAGTTAGATTTTTTATCTTAGTTTTAATTTCAATAAAAAGTGTAAATTGAGTGTTTTTATGACCTTAATGGCCGAATAAGGCCTAAAGGTGAGCTAACGTACTTAGCAAGTGTGCAAACACCATTCAGAGGCATAAGAGCTCGATGTTCATTGTCGTGTTGCAATACAAGAAGCCTAATGTCATAACATAGGGAGCAAAATACAAGAATATCAAGACTGTCTTTGGTGTCACGACACACCTCTGAAGCCAAACCTGGACCAGAGTATACTTCTTGTGATGTCATGACACAAGTATTGGGTGTCATGGTACTAGCCCTGTACGAGAAAGATTTATGAGCTTAAGGTGTTTTGGTTTGCACAATAAAAATTAATATGAAAGCATCAACAAACTTAGGGTTAAGGATGATGACCAACTCTATAAATAGGCTCTTTCGACTTGGTTAGGAGAGTTTTCACAATTTAGAATTTTATTTGTAATTAGTTTTATGTTTTTTCTTTCTTTTAGGCGTTAGATTTCTTTTCAGTTCTTTCCATCCTTGTTATTCGAAGAGCTTAATTTGTAGACACAATCAAACTATTGAGGATTTTTGTGCATTCATTAATCAAATAAAATTAGGGTTCTCTTAACTCATTAGTTTACTAGAAGATCGAGAGATCCTGCTAGTGTAACGACTAGTTGATTGAAAAGAAACCCGAAATATGAATTAGTTATGACTATCGAAGCGATCTAATCACCCATGCCTAAATTTGATTAAGTTTAGATATCAGTTGTCTGAAGACCGTTTATTTATGCAATGTTTACTTCTCCATTTAAAAAAAAACCTAAAAAACTTTTTTTATGTTCAATCGTAATATAATTTATTTAGATTACAAATTAATTCTATTTGCGTTTAGGTTAACATTAATTTAGTACTCACCTCCTTTGGGTACAATCCTCGGAGTACTCACCTACTTCGTTGTAATTATATTACAACCTGACTCGTATATTTGCAGACATCGCCTCATTCCTACATTTTTAGTTGCAGTGTTCACACACTGGATGTTGGTACGTCCAAAAGCGGTCAATAAGGTAGATTATTAAACTGCCAACACTTTCTTCGTCACATAATCATTCCGCCCCAATACACATGCAATAATAACATAACCAAATATTCAGATGCATAAAGATCAGACATGCTTACATATCAGAATCATGCTAATGACCTACTAAGAATTTTTAGAGCAGGTACATATTTACTTCAATTAACATGCTTTGAGAAAGTACTTATATAAAGGCAAAACCTCATATTCATATACCAGAAACATGAGTATCACTTAGCAAACCCTATAACATTGTTGACCTTGAAATGCACTTTGAAATGTGGCTCTATCTATATTTTACAGAAAATGGGCTTACAAGCTTGTGTGGCCCTTATGGCTTACCTGGTCTAGCCTATGTGGCCCACATGACCTAGAATATGGCCATGTGATTCACATGGTCTAGCACACGGCCGTATGATGTTGACAGAATATTTTTTGAATTCGTGTCGTTCGTTATTTTCGAGATAGAAGGTACAAACCTGATATTTTCTTATGCCAACACAACAATAACTAAAACGACAAAAAACTTAACGGTTTAGTAACAAAACAAGGATCATCCTTAACAACTGAACTAACACATTAAGTTCCTAACCTTAAACAAAGAACACTTACCCTTAGCGAGTAAGGTTTATGCAATCACGACACTGATGGTCAATGCACCTCTTGATTCTCACTTAGACAAATCATACAACAAATCGATTACATGCCCTATACTAAATCAAACCAGATATTAACATTCTCAAGAATTGAGTGAATACATAGAGGTTATAGATAAGAAGCACAACTAACAGCTATATTTCATCTTACCACACATAGAAAAATGAGGAAACCCGCAACGAATACTGGCATAAAGTAATTTGACAATAGAAGAACAGGATAGTATAGAAACTATAAGAAAACAAGATGATAAATGATAATGAAGGGAATTGGAAACATGAGAAAAATAGAGAAAAAAAACTTGGAAGAAAGAAAAGAAAAGAAACAATAAAAGAATGGGGAAAGAAAAAGAGGGGGTGGCAAAAGAGAGCGTGTGTGTGGCAGAGTGGGTGAGTGATTTGAGAGAATTATTTCTGCTAACTTATCAGTTGACCAGAATTTGAATCCAATCCAAGTACTAGCCACATGGGCGGAACACACAAATTCAAAGTAAAAATATTCACTTTGCACTCATGGGATTCGAACTCAGAACCTCTAGGTAAGCTGCAGCCTTACCATTGAACCAACAGGTTCATTCTTTCCAACAATTACCTAGAATTTAAAAAATATGTCAGATGTTCTAAGTCAAGAGTTAGAATAAAAATAACAAAAATTAAAGAGAAAATATTTGAACACATGACCTCTCACACAAAAACACAACACTTAACCACTATAATAATTTAATTCACTTGACATAAATCCTGCAACATTTGTTTAAAAACAACACGTGACCACTCTCTCGATTTACAAACCCAATTTCTACTAACCTGACTTTTAAGATGTGACAACTCTCCCCTCCTTAAAAAGAATTTCATCCTTGAAATTCATGCTATCACACCATTCACTTAACCACAAAATTTGTAACCCTTCAGTCCAAACTAACCACCATGCTTCCCCTATGCAACTTTGATTTCAATGCAAGTCAAAGAATACCTCACCTTAAACCTCCAATGAACTTCCTATTCACTATCACAGATTGCCTCGTGAGACTATCTCCAGAAGGATCACTAACGATTTCCTCTACCCAAAATTCTTAGAAACACTACTAATAGAAAACATTTAAGTGCAACCAATTCTTAAATACTGTAAGGTACAATTGGAATGGATCACAGAAGTACCTATATTAACTCTAATTATGTATCGATCCCCTTGACACCTAGCTACACAAACCAGACTTTGCTTCCATTTTTAAGTTGAAGTTTGCATCTGACTAAGAAAATGAAGCGAGCAACCTCTAACACGGTGCTCAACGTATCCACATTTAAAACAGGCCCCCATTTTCCTCCAACACTCACTTGGATGGCCCTTACCACAGAAAATACAAATCGAAGCCCTATCCAAACCAACAACTGCCTCAACCAACTAAGGTTTATCTACTCTGGCCTGCTTCTAAGGTCGCAGGTTCAAGCAAGTAGAACAAAAACCCATCTTATTACGTACTTTTTTCTTTTCCTTTTTTTTCTTTCCAAGAAATTACTCACTTCCACTATTTTGGTCTCATTCGATCTGAGTTGCTTAGTCACTAACCCTTGGCCCACAGATCCAGATTGGGCCATAGTGGCCCTCTGCAAAACCCTAGGTATAGCCTGGGACATTGTATTGTCCTTTTACGCCCTGATTACTAGTCTTAGTAGTAAGCGTCTCAACCGTCCTATTTGTTTCTAGATTAGGCATGTTGCCTAGAGGAGAGGACTTGGCTTGATCCAGTCGACGACGTCCACCACACCCTTATATACCAAAAGTACTTATATACTTAACTACAATTCAAAATGGTTATTTTAGATTCCTAAGTCTAAAGTTTAGCAGAAGTAACATAATCCCTTTTTTTAAAATAGAAAGGCTTTATCCTAAAGTCTCCACAATTTACTAGTTGACTAATGTAGCTAAAGTATAAGTGACAAATTATAAGTAACTTAGATCGGCATCAGAGTCTCAAATTCACATTTTCAAAATCTTAGTAAATTTTATGTAAATTTACTTATATCATAATTTCTAAAAATTTTCTTTAAAATTAGAAATTGAAAATTACATATGCAATTTTAAAATAAAAACCACAACGCGAGTTTTGAACCTCAACTCTAATACCACTGCCAGCATAGATATGTGGTTAAACTACCAGATAAGTCAAACCATTAAACTGCAACACTTCCTCCATCACATAATTATCCCACCCAATGAAAATGCGACAATAGCATAATCAGATATTCAGATGCACAAAGATCAGACATGCTTACATATCTATAATCATTCTAATGACATACTTAGAATTTTTAAATCAAATATAGATTTACTTCAATTAACATGCTTTCAGAAAGTACTCCTACAAAGGTAAAACCACAGATTCATATACAAAAAACATGAGTATCACTTAGTAAACCCTATAATATTGTTGACCTTGAAACACACTTCAAAATATGACATTAACTAAATTTTACAGAAAATGGGCTCACAATCCCGTGTGGCCCACACAGCCTACTTGATCCAGCTCGTGTGGGCCATACGGCCTGGAATATGGCTGTGACTCATATGGTTTGGCACACGGCCATGTGGCGTCAACAGAATGTTTTTTGGATTCACTTTGTTCGCTATTTTTTGGGATAAAATGTACACACCTGGTCTTTTTTTATGCTAACACAACAACAATACCAACACCTAAAATCGAAAACTAAATTAAAGGTGTAGCAAAAAAAACGAGGATCATCATCAACAACTAAACTAACACATGAAGTCCCTAACCTTAGGCAATAGAACACACCTGGTCGTTTTTTATGCCAACACAACAACAATACCAACACCTAAAATCGAAAACTAAATTAAAGGTGCAGCAAAAAAATGAGGATCATCATCAACAACTAAACTAACACATAAAGTCCCTAACCTTAGGCAATAGAACACTTACCTCTAGCGACTATGATTTAATACACTCACGAGGCTGATGGTAAGTGTGCCTCTTGATTCTTACCTAGACAAATTGTACAACAAACTAATTAAATGCCCTACACTAAATCAAACAAGATACTAACATTCTCAAGAAATAAGCGAATACACAGAGGTTATATATAAGAAGCACAACTAACAATTATATTTCTCTTTACCACACACGGAAAAATAATGAAACTCGCAACAGATATTGGCACAAAGTAATTCTGTAACAGAAGAGCAGGGATGTATAGAAACGGTGAGAAAACAAAATGATAAACAATAATGTAGGAAATTGGAAACATGAGAAAAATAGAGAGCAAAAACTTGGAAAAAAGAAAAGAAAAAAACTAAAAGAATGGAGAGTGAAGAAGAGGGACCGATGAGAGAGTGTGTAGGTAAATAATTTGAGAGAAATTTGGGGAGTGATTTTCTCAAAAAAAATCTAAAAAAAAACCTAAAATCCTAAACTACCAGGTTTCTACAAACTTATCAGTTGACCAGAATTCGAATCCAACCCAAATACGGTATAAACAAAGACAAAACAAAAATATTTTCACTTTGCACATATGGGATTTGAACACAGAACCTCTGGGTAAGGTTAAAGCCTTACCACTAGAGCCTCATTCTTACCAACAATTACCTAGAATTTAAAGATATATTAGATGTTCCAAGTCTAGGGTTGGAATAAAAATAAAAAAAAATTAAAGAGAAGAGATTTGAACACAAGACCTCTCACACAAAAACACAACACTTAACCACTACAACAGATTAATTCACTTGACACAAATCCTACAACATTTATTTAAAAAAAAAAAAGAGTGTGAACACTCTCTCGATTCACTAACCTAATTTCTACTAACTCAAATTTTGGGATATGATAACTCTCCCCTCCTTAAAAAGAATTTCGTCCTCGAAATTCATGCTGTCACACCATTCACTTAACCATAAAATTCATAACCCTTTATTCCAAACTGACCACCATGCTTCAATTGCGCAACTCTGATTTCAATGCAAGTCAAAGAATACCTGACCTTAAACCTCCAATAGACTTCCTATTCGTTATCACATATTGCCACGTGGGACTATCTACAAAACGATCACTAATGATTTTCTCTACCCCAAATTATTAGAAACACTACTAATAGCAAACATTTGAGTAAAACCAATTCTCCATTATTGTAAGGTACAATTGGAATGGATCACAAAAGTACATGTATTAACGCCAATTACGTATCAATCCCCTTGATGCCTAGTTGCATAAAATAGTCTCTACTTCTATTTTTTAGTCGAAGCTTGCATCTGACTAAGAAAATGACGCAAGCAATCCCTAACACAGTGCTCAATGGATCCACATCTAAAACATGCCCCCATTTTCCCCCAACATTCGCCAGATAGAGCCTACCACAAAAAATACAAATCGGAGCCCTATCCATACCCACAACTGCTTCAGGTAACTAAGGTTTGTCTATTCTGGCTCACTTCCAAGGTCGCGGGTTCAAGTAAGTTGAACAAAAACCCCTATTATTTCGTACTCTATTCATTTCTTTTTTATCACTTTTCAAGCAATTACTCACTTCCACTTGGTCTCATTCGACCGAAGTTGCTAAGTCATTGACCCTTAGCCCATAGGTCCAAATTGGGCCACAGTGACCTTTTGCACAACCCTAGGCATAGCTTTGGACATAGCATCGTCCCCAGCACCCTGATTACTAGTCTCAACTGTCCCACTTGTTTTAGATTAGGAATGTTACCCAGAGGAGAGGACTCTGCTTGAACCACTCAACAACGTCGACCACACCCTAGTGTACCACAAGTACTCATTATATCTAACTACAATTTAGAATTTCTATAGATTAGCTGAGGCTATTTTTAATTCCTAAGTCTAAAGTTTAGCAGAAGTAACATAGTCCTTTTTCCTAAAGTAAAAAGGTTTTATTCTATAGTCTTTACAATTTACAAGTTGACTAAAGTAGCTAAAGTATAAGTGACTATAGTACAAGTAACTTACTTGGATCGGCATCAGAGTCTCAAATTCAAACTTCCAAAATCTTAGTACTTTTATGAAAATTTACTGATATCATAATTTCTGAAAATTTCTTTTAAATCAAAATTTGAAAAATACATATGCAATTTAAAATAAAAATCACAGCTCGAGTTTTGAACCTAGGCTCTGATACCACCAAATGTAACACCTCACACCCAGTCTAAACCTTATGGCTAGATCTTAAGGTATTACGCTTCACAATTGAAAACCCAATTTAAAATCTAACTTTGGAAATCGTGTGATCTAAAAATATTAATTTTAGCTAACTTTTTACGCGTTTTTAGAAAATCTCATACTTGAAAGCACTTATTTTATAGTAAAATCACTTAATCACTTGCTTAGTATAGTAGCTGAAATTTTCAGTGTTTTAGTTTTGAAAATCGATTTCTAATTTGATAATTTATATGATTTTACAGTTTTATGTTAAATATACCAAAATTCGACAAAATGAACAAAAACTATAAAGCAAAGTCCAAAAATAAATTTATAGCTCAAAAGTCTATAAATTAATTAAAAATAAATTGTTTTATATTATTATCTAGAAAATTAATTTGAGCTCTCGTACGTCACCCGATCCTAAGTTTGTTGATTACCTGAGAACGAATATAATTAGGTGAGCTTACAAGCTCGTGTGTAACTCAGCCCATACAAATAGAACAAATAGCATAATCATATAGAAGTCAGAAATTGAACTGAATACACAGCATGGCACACTATGTAATGCAACATAATGATCAAATTAAATACAGATGGCATGGCATATCATGCGATGCAACACTTAATACAAAACAAATACAAATCCTACCCCCATCTACTACACACTATCTCCATCCATCCATACACACCAATAGGGTAATAAATACCCACCCGACCCCATATACCAATAACTGAGTGTATGTCACTATAAAGAAAAGTGCAGTCAAAGCTGCCAGTAATAATGTGGTAATTTGCCAGAATCAGATAAGTGTGGTCAAGACACCAGAATTACAGTCAAATTTCCAAAACAGTTATGTGGTTAAACCACCGGATAAGGCAGATCATTAAACTGTCAACACTTCCTCCGTCACATAGTTATTCCACTCCAATGCATATGCAACAATAGCATAATTAGATATTTAGATGCACAAAAATCAGACATGCTTACGTAATTTAGACACGATTTTTAATTATAAATTATATGATTCTATTGTAATTGGATTTCAAATTTTACAAAAATTTTATTCTATTTTATTTTTTTATAAAATTAATAAATATATTTATAAAAAAATATAAAATTTGTAATTAACATATATGATATTTATAGCATTAAATATATATTGTAAAATTTTATAAAATTAAAAATATACAATGTAAAATAAAAATAGTCTAGGCATGGTGAATTTTAGTTAAACTCCACCTCGAAATTTTTCAATGAAAAAAAAAACTTGACCTATCCTCCCCTAAAACTCAATTTTCAAAAACATAATGTCTTGTATGATTTAGGATCCTTTTGGACAGGTATTTACTTCCAGTGTAGTGTATTTAATTTTTTTTCTTTTATGTTATAATATTTAATCATACCGTCACTATTATTTTTATACTAATTATAGGTAAACACACTACTCATCCAAAAGGATTTTAAGCAAGTTTCAACCGGTAGGTTTCCTACAATTGTTTGGATTTTAAGAAAATATATCTTTAAATTTGAATTGGCTACCTATTATTTTAATTATTAATTAATAATTTTAATTTATAAAATATAAAATAATTTTTTGAGCAATGAAATGGGTTATAAGATCACACTAGCCCAGTCTAATTTGGACTTACACAAAACACTCAAAGTTTTTCAACCATACACACGAATTCAGTTGATATTTTCATTTTTTTTATTTAAATATTAAAAAATATCCACTTATTTTCTCAGATGTCACTAACTTAATGCCAACCTCTTGTTAATTCGCACTTTGTCGAGGGTTGGAATAATGTGTGCAAACTCAACCGCTTCCCTTTAATGTGGAATTTATATGTTTGTTTGAGTACTGAAAAGAACAAAGGGATTTCTAAAAAGAAAAGGTACAAAAAAAACTTGCATTCTTGGTTTATGCCTCATTTCCTACGATTACAACTATTTACAGTGTTAATTTTTATCTTAGAAAACAAATAAGATTTAGTCTTGACCTGCTCTAAAAAATTAGAAATTAAGGTTTTCATCGGTTCCTAAATTTGTGGTGGTTGTATGTAATCAATTTGTTAAAAATACAGGAAGGAAATCGTGTCACAAGGTGGTTTCCCTAGGTTGTAGCTTGTTCTACTACAAAATCTCAATGCTTGTGGTATTGAAAAGAAATGTCCAGTGAATAGAATCAAATGTCTTCCTTAAATCAATTTTTATGCTCATTCTGGAAGTGTGATAACCCCTTCACCATTTCTTGTGCCAGCATTACATGCTCAACATTTCTGCCATGAAGAAATGCACTTTAGGTTCTACTGGCAAACAACTTTGCTGTGCATTTGTAAAAGATGTTGTGACAATATATGAGCCCAAAATCCACCATCTCTCCTTTTAAGAACAAGACCTACTTAAGTAGATTTCACAACTTAGGAAGCTTATTAATGTTGAAAATTTGAAGAATTGTCACACCAATGACATCCCAATGAAGGGATCTACACAAACATACTTCATTTTCTCAAAACTTGATTTTTAAATTATTTTTCTACCCATCAACTAAGAAATAAGTTGTGTTATCTTTAAATTTGTTCACGAGTTTTAAAATATATTTTATTGTTAAACTATTTTATATATTTGTGCGATGCACAAGTAAGATGTAGTCTATAAAAATTAAAGAATATATAAATTAGTTTTTTCCTTTATATGCTTGAATGTAAAAATATCAAAACAATAATTAATTCCCTAAAAAATAATTATTAATTTGGGAATGAAATAATTTTTTTTAAGTTTATATTTGTTAAACTCAATATACATCAAGAGAGAGATGAATTGATGTTTTAAAAATTTAAAGCAAAGATGACAATTAAAAGAGACTTAAGAATTTACAGTTGGTTTGGTTTTAATTACCTACCTCCACTACATTAGCTTATCACAACTAAACAAAGACGAGGTTTAACCTTTACAATATCTATCTTTTTAAAAGGCAAGATAGAGTCACTTCTCATTCTTTAAGATTTTCTACTGGAAAATCTTAATAAATCCTCACAAATTTAAGAAAAATAATTGAGAAAGAATTATCATCTCTAAAAGGTAGATATAGAACAAATTAATTGTCTTACAGTAGAAGACAACACTTGAAAAAAAAAATTATAAATGAACCCATATATGTGTACAAGTGAAAATACGAATAACAAAGAGAAAAGATTAGATTTTTGCTCTTAATTTTTATAGTCTTATTTCTTATCTTGTTCTTAGTGTTCTTGTATTATATTTATACCCTCTTATAGATAAATCAAGTATTTAATTTAGCATTAAATGCACTTGCAGAGTTAAAGGAACAAAAACCCAAGCCTTTGGAGTCCGATTCCTTTCATCCGAAATGTGATCATTAGGCCATAAGTACCGCACTTAAGTTGGGAGGAGTGCAGTTCCTCTTGAGTAGAGGTCCAGTACTTGAGTTTTTCGAGACCATAAAGAAGGAGACTTGGGTGCGGTTCCTTTGAGGGGACGGGGTACCTTGTCTCCATTTTGCTTACTAATTCTTAGGTACTGCACCATTTTCCAAAACAGTTCAATTCTTTTGAGTCAATGTGTTTACTGACTTTTAGGTACCACTCTTTTTTTGCCAGTGCATCGTACTTGATTTGGTGCACTTAGAAAAATTTATTTTTCATTTAAAAAATATTTGAAAATAATTCTTAAAAAATATTTTACTGAATTTGATTTAGAGAGTATTTATTATATCAAAACATTAAAAAATTAAAACTAAAAATATTAAATGATAAATAATATTTAAAATAATATAGTGAAACATTAGTCATCGATACCTATCAAATAGTAAAAAATTAAAATATTTTAAAATGAACAAAAACAACCTAAAATGCTAAGTGAAGGTGTCGATGGACTAAGTAGTTCGCTTGGATCAGGCTTGGCTTTTATATTTTCGACTTCAAGCGAAGCCGTTTTACTATACAATAATTTAAATATATAAAAATATTTGTATTAATATTTATAATTTTTATAATTAAATTTAAATAAAAATACTTTTATTATGATTTAATCAGTGAAATGAGCTTTTTGGATAAGCTCAATTCTAGAAATTTTTTAGAATTAGGCCTAATCTCAAGTATACCTATGAACACTTTTACCGTTAAGTAAATATATTTACTTCAGTTAAAGGTAAATAATAAGTAATAAATTATAATTATTGTTAAAAATAAGTAGTAAAAAATGTAAAATTAAATTATTCAAATAGTCAGTCAAGTTTACCCATGTTCCTATTTTGGTCATCCATTTTAAAATTTTGTAATTTTAGTCACTTCCATTAGTTAAATTTCATGTTTTAGTGGCCTTATTTTGATTGTTATGATAACAGTTCTAGCCCTTAACATTTTACGTAATATGTCAATTTGATTTTAATTTTAAAAATTTTAACAAATTTCTCCCTCAATATTTACATTTTCGATCAATTTGGTCCTAATCCTATAAATTCAAAAAATTATGATTATAAAAATTTCAAAAGAAAAATAATAAATAAAAAATTACATTAATTTTCATAAAAAAATTATAAAAATTTTATGGCACGAGATTACTTCAACTAGACCCCCTATAGTTACGTAGTATTTTGTTATTTATAGTTAAATGATGTTCTTTATACGTGTTTTCAACACTTAATCTGTCATTAATAAAATCAAAAAGTCTTATCTTTTTTTTTGTTAAATCCAAAAAGTTAAAAATATATATTTATTTTATGATTATTTTCGATTCTCAACTCTAAATAAAAAAACCAACTCACTTAAGGTTTAGAAGAAAAATTGAGAAAATTAAATCCAATTCAGATCATAGTTTTTTTCTTTGATTCTGATTAAGAATTTAAGATAAATTAAATTTGATTCCATTACAGTTCAGTCTATACTTAAATTTGTTTGGTTTTACAATAAAACCTACAATGATGTGAATTGAATTGAATTTTTAACTATTGTAGCATAAAATAAACATTTGGTATTTAAAATATTATATAAAATCTATTCAAGTGTACTAAGCAATTTGATACAATTGAACAAGTAAATAATCAAGATCATGTATATCAACCTCGATTAGCAATTAGCATCACAATTAATCATCAATAAAGTTTAAAACAACATGAAGTTTAAAGTAAAAGCATCCATTCCAACATTCAATTGATAAAAAATGAATAAGAACAAGAGATAGAAATGTTCGTTCATGGAGAATAATTCAATTTGAGAGATGAAGCTTGTTTGATCTTTATTTTACAATGTTATTGACCTACCGTCAAATATAATAGTTAATTTGGGCTATTTTCCTACTTAAGGAGTTTATTTTCTAGGCAATTTAATATTTAATATTATGTTTTTAGTAATTAGTAGTTAGGATTAAATATTAGTAAAATAAGTGTTTTTAACACATTTTATGAGTGCTGTGACATATTAGGCCGACACGGGCCTTAGTTCTAATATGTGTAGTTGAGTGCGTAGGATGATGATTTATAGGCCCAATTGATGTGGAAGCAAGGGACAAGTGATGCACAAACTTCCCGAGCCGTCAAAGCATAAAACAAACCAAACAATGCATGGAACACAATGGTGCGACATAGGTCAACTTGCTACCCAAGTATATCAAGGCTATTTTTATCGTCACAATCAACTTTAAACAAAGACCTAGGACGTACCAAAGACCTGATTTGAGCTACCAACACTCCTATAAAAAGACCTTAGAGGTTTGATGTAACTCAATCATCTTAGATGCAATAAAAAACCCTACTAGTTTAGGAGTAGGATTATATTTAGTTTCTTTTGGCTTTTCTAAACTCTTTTTCCCCCTCTTGGAATCAGTTTCAATCCAATAGTTCTTTTATATTATTAACGTATTTCAGTTTAATTCCTCTTTGCAAGCGGCATATTTCGTTATTCCGATCGAGAGATTTACTTCTCTGTACTCTACTCGACATCAAACCAAGATTATTCTCTTTACCGATTTATTTGTGTTCTTTACATGTTTATTTCAATTGAGATTAAGATTATGAATAACATGAATGACTAAATCCCTTAGGGGAGATTAACAAGTGGATGGTAATGTGATTAATAGAGGATTTAGGGTTTCCCGAGAGGGTCAGTTGGCATAGATTACATGTTCTTAAACCATAGGCTTGAGAACCCTAGGAAGTAATCATAGGTGAGACGAGATTAGGAGATAAGTCAAACCAAGTAAATCATAGTTGATCTTCCATAAATCATACTATTATTTACATTCCTTTTTACACATAATTATAGCTTGTTTAATAGTAAATCAAACCATTTTAGTATATATTTAGGTTGTCATACTTAAAGTAGTAATTTATGCTTTCTAGTAGTTTTTATTACATTTTATATATTTAAATAAGGTTACATGGTCCTGTAGGTCAAGTTGGGAGCTAAAGATGCTTATTCGGGCCAAAACTAATGCCTATGTTGCAACACCAAGATATTGTGTCTCAACATCGAAGACAGAAGCTAAAAACAAGTTTTGGAGCAAAACTGCATTCGATTTCGCGACACCGACTTTCATTATCGTGACATCGACTAATGTTGCAACACTATAGGCATGTGTTGTAAGCAACCCCCTACGCAGCCCAAAAACTCCTGCACGTTTTAATTTTATTTTGGAGGAAAATTAGGTGTATTTGTCCCAGTCGAACTGTAAAGACTCCAAGGATAATTTAGGCACTTTAATATTCTGAGTTTAGCCTATATAAAGGCCATTGTAATCAGTTTAAACACAAAAATGTTAGGGTTTTGATTCTTAGGTTTTTCTTTCATTCCTAGTTTTCACTTAGGTTATTTTATGTTCTTGTAATCGGGAGAGCCTATTTCGAAGTGAGACTTCCACGAGGGGAGATTATTCTCAAACGACGCTTTCATCGATAATTCCATGAGAATCTCTTTTACTTATTCTCTTCCTTGTATTTCTTTCTTTAAAATTGTTAGATAAATGTTTGTGTAAATGTTAGAATCAATTTGTAACAACCTGAATTTGGGCTTGGTCAGAATAGTGATTTTGGAATCACTTACCCGAGGTTAGAGAAAATTATTTTAGCATTGTTTTATGTGTCATAGTATTTTTATAAAGGTGGATGAAAATTTTGGTGAGTTACTTTATGTGATTGAAGGTTAATCGCGAAAAAGGACTAAATCACATAAAGGGAAAAGGTTGTAATTTACTAGTAAATAGTGTTAAATAGCTAGAGAACCATAAATAGGGGTCTTCAAAGGGCAAATAGACCCTTATTAATTTGATGGCCGGCCATGGGAGACAAAAAAATAGAAAAGTCAAAATTAGGTAGATATTTGGTGACTAAATTGACTAATAAATGAATAAAATAAAACAAAAAGAAAAGGGTTCATCATCTTTCTTCTTCCCCCACCGAAATTTTCAGCAAAATAAGGGTTTGGAAGCTAAAAAATTTTTAGCAACTCTATACCATAGCAAGTAAGTGAGTTTGATGATCATTTTTAATAATTTTTGTACTTTTGAAATCCTTGTAACATGGGCTATCAAATGAGGGGACTATTTTACAAAATGGTTAAGGGATTAAAGTTTTGTCATGAGAGTATTCTTGATGTTTGCTAGATTTTTATGGAAGAAAATGAAGCTTAGTTGTTAAATAAACAATTTTTATTAAGTGATTTTCTTAAAAACACCCAAAATAGACCATTTTGTAAAGTTGTAAAATTGATGATAATTGGGTGAAATAGTAGGAACTAGAAGTTGCTATAAGCTTAGAAAATACCCGGTTAGGCATGGTAGTGAGTAAATTCGATAAAAATCAATTTACAAGCCTAAGGGTAAAATCATAATTTTGTAAAAGTTAAGGGCAAAAACTGTAAATTTGCCAAAGTGTGTTTATGGGTAGCTAGTAGTAATTATAAAATTTGGCTAAGCATGAATTGTGCTTAATTGCATGAATTGAAACTGCTATGTGGCAGTGACTAAATTGTAAGAATGTGAAGTATTAAGACCAATAGTGCAAAATTGCTCTAATGCAAATTTTTGGACTAAATTGTATAAAGGAATGACTAATAAGTAAAAGTTGTTATTAAATAGATTGGGAAAGACAAGACTTGGACAGAAGACGAGGAAAAAAATAAAAGATCAAAATTAGTCGACTTAGTTCATTATTGCAACAAACGAGGTAAGTTCGTATGATTAAATGTCAGGGATCAATTATTAACTTTGAATTGAGATGATGTATTATTATTATATGGTTGTTATCTAACCATGACATTATTCAAGTATGAGATTAGATTGAAGGATCAACCGAGAGAAATACTGGGTCAAGTGCAATCGTACTACGACTCGTGATGAATTGACGGAAAAGATCATGGTTGGACCATGGCATAGTATGTGAGCTAGTGTAAGACATGTCTGGGATATGTATCGCCCACATTACGAGAGCTAGTGTAACACATGTCTAGGATATGCATCAGCCTCAGGATATACAAGCTAGTGTAAGACCTGTCTGGGACACGGCGTCAGCTTGTTGTGAGTGTCATTGTAAGACCTGTCTGGGACATGGCATTGACACCGATAGATAAGAGCCAGTGTAAGACCTGTCTGGGGCACGGCATTATTTTCGGTACGAGAGAGTCAGTGTAAGACCATGTCTAGGACATGGCATTGGTGATGAGACGAGAGCTAGTGTAAGACCATGTATGGGACATGGCGTCAGCCTCGATATGTGTTAGTGTAAGACCATGTCTAGGACATGGCCGGCACAGAGAGACGTGAGCCAGTGTAAGACCATGTCTGGGACATGGCATCGGCAGACGACCTTACATAATTCCCAACTCATTCGATGGTGTGCCAAATGACTTAACGGGTAAGATAAATGTTGAGGAATTCATATCTAGTTCCATATATATATACGAGATGTAAAAGAATTGTGAGCTTATGAAATTTATTAATAATGACCTGAGATAATGTGTTGTTATCGATGTTTAAGTAAATTAATGGATAAAAACAAGGAGAAGGTGAGAATGAAATCAAATTAAGTAACATAGGTACGTATGAAATCCATGTGAACTACAAGCAAAAGTATCTTAAGGGCATGTTGTCAATACGAGAAAGGTTATGGTTTGATATGTAAAATAATATATTATACTTATGAAATAATCAATGAATTTAACGTAATATATTTCATATCGATTACGCATATGCTTCGGTAAGGGATTTGATACGTATGAAATTGTTTCAAACAATGATTGGAATGAATAAGCTTTCAAAAGTCAAGGTTAATCCCTATAAGGGAGTAAACGATTGTACTATGAAGTTATATAAAATCTTTATGTATGTGTAATTACTTGGGATGTGTTTGATAACTATCATAAACCTAATAATCATATAAGCTGACTAAGCTTTATAGCATATTTGTTTATTCTCCTATGTGTATAGAGTTTCAGAAGGTTGCTCAGGTTGGAAGGCGACGGAGATTTGAACACACTATCCTGCTATGGTTTGGTACTTAAAATTTTCCAAATTTTAATTATATGGCATGTATAGGCTAGTTGTCGTATTAAGAGTAAACCGAGTTTAACCATGGTTACCATCGTGTTCAATGCATGTTTAGCCAAGAATTTGGCTTATTAATTATATGAGGATAATGTATGGATAAAGAAACATTTGATTGATATATTGAGGTATTGATTATGGATGTTTAAGATGTATGCATATGCTAGAAAGGTAGCTTTGTAATGTTGTGTAGGATGGTACAAGAAAGGATGGCAAATAGGCTTGGTAGATAACCTTGTTTTTGTCTACATGGGTAGACACACGAGCATGTGTCTAGGCCGTGTGTGACACACGGTCTGCCCCATAGGCATGTGGCTTGACCTTGTGTCCCCTACACCCTAAGTTGGCCAAGTCAGTGTCGAACATGGGCTGAGACTGCTGATGTCAGAAATAGAATGCCAAGGTTTTTGCACACGGGCCATGCCATGAGCCTACCATGGCTGTGTGAGAGACACGGCCCAGGGACACGGGCATGCGCCAGGTTGTGTGAAAACCCCTATAGGTTGATGAAGGAAAATAAATCCGTACGGACAAAGGGCATGGGCATGTCCCTAAGTGCTGAGGCCGTGTGAACCACACAGGCAATTAGCACGACCGTGTTTAGAGGTCACACGGGCCTGTTGCCCTATCACACGGGTGTGTGACGTGTTTTTAGTAGGCTTTAACAAAAGTTTCTTAAGAACTCAAATGATCTTGAATTGTTTCTAAAACACGTTTCAGGCCTCGTAGGCCCATAAAAAGGTCTGTAGGACAATGATTGAAAGAGTTTAAATTGGGACGCATTACATTGATAATAAGTGAATGTTTGCATGAGATTTAGTAAGGTAATGCCTCGTACCCTATCCCGGCGTCGGATACGGGTAAGAGGTGTTACACAATTTATGCTTTCTACATATTTTGCATAATTCAATTGCTTTAACTTAATTAATTGATTGAATGATGGAGTTTCTTAGCAAATCAACTATTTGGGAGAGGAAGAATTTAAACCCTAGGCTTGACAACCTTAGGAAGTCATTTAGGTGAGAATTAACCCAAAATTGATCTGGCTTATCCGTGAACACCTTAACCCTGAATTGGCCTAGACTATAAGGTCAAAGGATAAGTAGTCCTTGTTGACTCATTATTTTGGTGGAAGATCAGAAGATCCTGCTAGGGTATCGACTAGTTGATTGATTATGTAATACATCAAACCCGGCTTAGAAGTCTAGCCCGACTCCGGGATGCTACATTGATCACCCAAGTGATCGTAGGAAAATTTCATAAAACAAATCACCTTATTTCTATTATTTGTTTTACTTTCCGAAAACCTTTATACTTTGCAAATCAATACATTTCACCTTTTAAACGTAATCAATAAAATAACAGTTATGTTTGGAAAGCAGCCAAAATATAAGAGATGAATTAAAATTTTAACGAAACATATACCATAGTATTATAAAACTTTACAATTTAAACCAAACATAAGAACTAGAAATCCACTTTCACTGAGATTGTCCGAGACCTCTGAGTACCAAGTCCATCAACAAAATCCAGAACTGTACCTGAAAGGGGAAACAGAAGAGGGGGTGAGCTACATGAGCTCAGTGTGAGATCAAAATGACTATCTACAGCATCAGAATCAGTAAGTAGTTTGAAAACAGAACATACTTACAGAGCTATACAAAAACAGTTGGTACGTTCGAAACGGACGTACTGGAAGACAAAAATATTTAGAACATATAAATAATCACACTCAGTTACACAATTGCAGTGCTATTCAATCACTAGTTTTAGCTCAATCAGTCAGATACGCACAGTCTCATGTACCATCCAGACAAAGAAACAACAAATCTCAATCAGTCACAGTAGCAATCCTATCAGACAGTTGCAGTCAAGTCTATCAGATTCTCATAGGCACAAGTACTGTCTTTCAATCGAACAGTCAATCAAATATTTCAGTCTCACAATCTATATGATGGATATGAATTCAATTGAGTTAAGGAAACCCACCTATCTAGCCAGCACACCTCTCCGTCCCCCATTACACTTCATAGAGCTATTTAGCTCATCCAACCAATCACTCAATATAGGACCTTGAAAAGCCTATCCAACCCTACACTCCATATGATGCCATCTCGGGTTGCCCAGCAATGATGGCTATCAACATTTTCCACGACCCTCGGGGTATTGGGACCGCCCTCGACCCTCTGGGTATTGGGGCTAACAGTATGCAGAAAAACTGCCAGTCTCATATATTACGCAACAAAGCTAGCGTACAAGCTGTACTGTACAATACGGTAGACTGGGTACAGACATGTAGTATGAATTGCCAGATCAGATAATGGTATGTAGCGTAGCTAACGTACATGCACTACAGTGCAATACGGTAATCCACTATACCGATAGATTGTAGTAAAACTGCCAGTTTAGTCAATGGTACGTAGCATAGCTAATGTACATGCAATATAGTGCAATGCGATAATCCGCTATACCGATAGATTACAGTAAAACTGCCAGTTCAGTTAATGATACACAGCAATGCTGACGTATGTACTATACAGTACAGTGTGGTAATCCGCAGTATAGTCAAATTGTCCACGACCCTCAGAGTATTGGGACCGCCCATGACCATTAGACGCTAATAAAACAGATTAGCTACCAGTTCAGTTTCGTCAATCTCCCTTCTCTTCAAAAATCCCACCTAAAATAGTTTATGTATATGTATGAATGTATGCAGTCAGATGTATACACTCAAAATACCAGTCTCAGATAGTTAATCGAAGCAGACATTCACATCCAGTCAGTCAATTATAGAGTCATCCATGTGTGCACTCATAACTCGAATTCAGTATCAAGCTTATCATACAACCAATTACAAATAACACTAATATTAAGCCCAGATCAGAGTCACCATTACCCTCAATAAAGTTAGTCGACGGTTGGAGCACGCGGAGTTGCGATTACACTTAAGTCCAACCTAAAAACATTATTTGGCGAGATAGGGCCACACGCCTGTGTGCTCCGACCGTGTGGAACAATCCAGGCCGTGCGGGGGTCCAAACGCCTGTGTGAAGGGTAGCATACGGCCGTGTGATAGAGGCACCTACCCGGGTGAAGCAGTGACAAGGCCATGTAAGCAGGCCGTGTAACTTACTGTCCAATTTCACTTAAATCAAATGCAGGGCAGACACGGTTGTGAAGGTCTCATACGCTCGTGTGCCCATCACAGCTTGTGTCCTAAACACATGCCAATGTGGGATCCTTAAATTCCCAAATCAGTCACACGGCCATGTGACACCAAATTCCTAAATCCCTAATTCCCAATTACACACGCCCATGTAACTAGGGGACACAGCCGTGTGAATATAAAAAAAATCCCCAAATCGGCCACACGGCCATGTGGCACTTTAATTGCGCCGGAAACCCTAGTTTCCAAAAGCACACAGTAGTGTGAATTGACACATGCCTGTGTGGCCGCCAAGAAGGTTACGAAACCTCCTTAAAGTAGCCCCGAAACCGTCGTTTCTACCACCAGAACCGTCCCTAACCTTTTCCCTAAAGTATATAAAAATAGCGTATTTCCCTCACTTCTAACGATCAAAAACCCAAAATCAAGGGAAGGTAAACGCACACACAATATATGCCGAAGAAAAAATTCACAAAATTAGTAAAACGCATATAAGGTTCGAGTCCTACACTTGTTGCATGATCAGAGGCGATGACAAAGACGTTCAGTCACAAATTCAATAGCAAGAATCGAAACTCTTCAACTACCGCAGACTAAGACCAATTTTGTAGAAGAAAGAAGAGCCAAAAGACAAGCCAAAAAAGGGGAAGGGAGAAGGAACGTATAGCAAAACCAAAAATAAAATAAATTTTAAAATAAAAAATAAAATAAATAAAAAAACTAATAATTAATAAATAAATTGATAAAAAATACTAACTTAAAGCCAAACAAAAATAAAATGATTCCCAAAACACACACAAAAGACTCGAACCTACGATCTTGAGGTTCGCTAACACCCACTCTACCACCAGACCAGCAGGCCCATTCTTGTCTCTAAAATGCACAATTAATCACTTATGTACAGCCTCTTCACTATCCCTATACTCCAAACTCAAAACTTCTAGGCCCAAAATTTGATGCGTTACAGATTAGAACCCTACATCAATAATTAATTAGGTAAAACAATTGGACCTAGGGCTAAAAGGAACTAGCATAGTCAAAGCAAGGAATAGGAAAAGTCAATGCAGGAACCTTGAAGTAGATTTAAGTTTAGTTAAATTTATTTAGTTTCTTATTATTATTGTCACATTGCTTCTTGATTAACACTACTAATTCGTGATTCGAGTAGATGAGTAATTATTTCCCGTAATTGGCTTGATAATAGTTTTTCCCAAACTGCAATCCATTCGGTATGATCTTTGGAATGCTTACCAAGTGTTTTGTTGTAAACAAACTATATTACAACCTGACTCGTATACTTGCGGACACCGCCTCAAATCTATATCTTTAGTTGTAGTATTCACACTCTAGACATTGGTACGTACAGAGGCGGTCAGTAGTTATCCTGGTTGAGAAAGTAAAATTTGAAGATAATTGAGTATCAACCAATCGATTAATTAGTTTAAGGTTAGGAGGTAATAATTGGTTAATCGGTATCTAATCCACCCTGGAACCCTAATCCAAAGATAATTACAAACCCTAAAGCGAGTTAATCTTCTTGATTGGTTTAATGATTTTAGTCGTTTGTTTATTTACTTTAGTTATTTAATTTCTCTTATTAATCTATTTTATGATTTATCATAATATAGGAGTTAATTATTACTATTCAGAGTTATTATTGTAAAAAGTTTTTGATAGATTTATTTAATCCTCCTTTGGGTACGATACTCAAAATACTTCTTATGTTCTGTTGTAGACAATACTATATTACAATTTGACCAGTATGATTACAAACACCGACGTTCTAGTTATATATATTGTGTACTATTTTACTATAAACGATAACTCATTCATAGGCGGTCAAGTTGTTGATGTTGTTGCTAAAGAGATTTTGACATTAAATCTAGAAAATATTTTTACAATTAATAAGATAAGTAAGAACGTTAAAGCCTACAGATACAATATTTTCAATTTTTTATTTTTTATTTTTATTCTTATTTGTTTTCTTTCTTTTTAAAATTTTTCAAATTGTTTATGACTCGAAGCTCCGGCACCTTAATTGAACCATATCCAAATCCGAAGCAATTACTTAGGCAAACTCATCAATTAATAAATATTGATCTACCCGTGGTATTTAATTTACCCTGGGAAAATTCGTTAACAAGTACATAACTGGGAAAAAGTCCTAATGGATCAGCGGATGCGAATATGCCTTATCTACACTAGATGTTATGCACAGTAACATTGAGAGGCTGACGATTAACCCCAATAATTTCGAGATAAAGACGATCTCAGATGATTCAAACTACACTACAATTCAAGGGGAACATGGTGGAAGACCCAAACTAGCACTTGAAGTGGTTTTTACAACTCTATAACACTTTCAAGTACAACATGGTATCCGTTGATGCTATGCGGCTTAGGTTATTCTCGTTTTCATCATGTGACAATGCAGCTGATTGGTTAGACTTATTAGAACCGAGTTCCATTATAAAATGGAATGATTTAGTGGGAAAATTTCTCTATAATTTTTTCTTGATAAGTAGAACCATTCAGCTCAGGCGAGAAATTGCCAACTTTAAATAATACGGAGGTAAGTCTCTGTACGAGCCATCAAAATGCTTTAAGATGATGCTAAAAAGGTATCCACACCATGGATTGCAAGCGTGGCTCAAAATCAAATATTTTTATAATGGTATTTACGGACATATCAGATCCAACCTAGACGAAGTAGCCAAAGGATCTCTTATACTTATATTCCATACATACGAACGAGCTTATAAAATCATAAAAAAAACATGGCCATAAATTCAAACATATGGCCCAATAAGAGATTTATGTACAAATCCAAACCCCCAACAGTAAAGGCTATAAATGAAGACAGCGAAGATGATCAATTCCAACATGTTCTAGAAAAGTTTAATCATTTGGAGATGTCAATCAAGCCAACAAGAATGGAGCCAAATTCGAAGAACCAACTGCAATAGGTGAGCTATATTGGTAATAAGAGTGCAAATCCCTGTTCAAATACCTAGAACCCTAGGTGGAGAGATCATCTAAATCTTAAATGCGAAGCCAACCAATAAGGTGTAAATCAAGCTCAAACCCGACAAAATCCTTCCTATCAACCTCTACCATTATAACAAATAATTGTGGGGAACAACCATGCTGCATGTGGTCAGAGATTCGATCGACTCGAATGGAAGATGCAAATAATGAAGACGGATATTCAACAAGTCCAAGCTACGTGTGGACAATTCGAATCTCAAATGGATAGCCTCTGCGACCAAATGAGCTAGTTAATGACGATGTTTTAAAAAACAAAATGGCCAGAGTCTCCCCAGCAGTATAGAGAATATTCCTCGGAGATATGGAAAGAAGTACATAAAGGCGATTGCATTGTGATAGGGTAAAGCATTGAAGCCACCAAACACCTCCATCCATAAAGAGAATAAGGTTCTCAAAGAGGTCGGCAAACCCATGTAGGAAGAGGCCAAGCACAACGAGCTAAGAGCTGGTGTCTGATTCGAAAATATCAAACCTGAGCACAATCAAAGTATCATTCTCGACAAGACTAAAGGACAAGAAAAAAAGGGGCAAGACAGATTTTATAAGTTTTCTGAAACTATTCAAATCCTTCAATGTTAACTTACCACTCTTTGAACTTGTTGATAAAATTCCAAAATATGCCAGGTACCTACAGGAAATAATGGCACGGAAAAAAATAAAAAATAGGGCGAGCGAGTTGACATTTATGCCTCGTGTAGTGCTTTAATCTCTAAGAAGATACCCCCGAAATTAAAAGATCCAAGTAGCTTCACAATTCCAATAGAGATGAGGGAACAATAATTTAATAATGCCCTTTGTGATTTAGAGGCTAGCATAAATTTGATGCCCCTATCGATCTATAGGAAACTCAGACTCAGGGATCACAAAAATATCTCAATAACGCTACAACTAATCGATAGATCTTTGGTACATCTGAAAGGTGTACTCAAGGATGTTTTGGTCAAGCTACGAAGATTTGTAGTCCCTATTAATTTTGTAGTCCTATACTTTAAGGAAGATCGAGAAATCCTCATTCTATTAGGTAAGCCATTTCTAGCCACTTCTAAATCGACAATCGATCTCGAGTGAAACAAGCTTATTATAAAAAATAATGACGAGATAGAAGTGTTCAAATATTATCAAGATTCCCAAAGTGAGGGATTGCTTAGGGAGGAATGTTACGTTCTATTCAATTTAATCCCTAACGACCTTGATCAAAGGTACTTTCCTAATTGTGCAAGTGTAGGTACTTGTAATACAAAAGAATGAGACAAATGGCGAGATCTTGATAAAAATGGAATTGATTGGAAGGCCAACGATGGTCGAGAACAACAAATGAGGTCGATGATGAAGTTTAAGTAATTGTCGGAGAAGTCCAATAGTGTGACATAAATTTTAAATCATCAAACTTTAATTAATTTGTAAATTTTTTTTTTGATTTGTTATAATTAAGAATTAAATTTGTTCTTATATTTTAGTATTAAAAGGAAACTGGTTTTCGAGAACAACAAAGGAGCTAGATGGTAGTTGGATACAAGTACGGACAAATGAGGGCATGTTATAAGTCCTGAATGAGCCAAATCAAAGCCATGTCACAATGTACCAATGTTATGCCACGATACAACCCCGTTGAACCTAAAAACCCATACTTTTGTTTGCTAAGCAATTTAATGTTTAATATTATGTTTTTAGTATTTAGTAGTTAAGATTAAATATTAGTAAAATAAGTATTTTTTAACACATTTAATGAGTGTTCTGACCTAGCGGGTTGGCTATTCGTCAGCACAAGTTTAACTTATGATGTGTTTGGAAGCCCTCATCCAAACGAGTATTTTACAGAGAGCTGACAAGGAATCCCATTAATAACTGGTTGTTTTGATTCTTTGGAACAACTCAAATTTAGTAGATCTTTTTAGGAGGACCCAATGACCAGAGATCGAACCTATCCAATTTTTACAATACGATTGTTGGTTGTTCAAGGACTAGCTATACCCACCGTTCCTTTTTTGGGGTCAATATCAGCAAGACACGGGCCTTAGGTAGTTCTAATATATGTAATTGAGTGTGTAGGATGATCATTTATAAGCCTAATTAATGTGGAAGCAAGAGAAGAGTGATGCACAAGCTTCCTAAGCCATCAAAGACGAATCAAATAAGGCGTAGAACACCTGTTGTGTCGCGCCATGTAAAGGTTATAGGTTGACAAAGGTTGATTTGCTACCCAAGTATATCAAGGCTATTTTTATCTACACAATCAACTTTATATGAAGACTTAGGACATGCCAAAAACCTAATTTGGGCTGCTAACACTCCTATAAATAAGACCTTAGGGGTTTGATATAGCTAAGTCATCTTAGATACAATAAAAAACCCTACTAGTTTAGGAGTGGGATTAGATTTAGTTTCTTTTGGCTTTTCTAAACTCTTTTTTTTCCTCTTAGAATCAGTTTCAATACAAGAGTTCTTGTAACAACCTATACCTAGTCCAGTTACCAAACCCAAGCTATAGGATGCTATAACAGTAAACTGAAACATTCCCAAGCAATTTATTCAATAATACTCAATAGTCAATAAATAGAAACTAATTTTATGTTAAACATGCATTACAATCAAAAACAAGTCTTAATCAGGCTTACGAAAGCCTTTGAGCAAAATTAGAACTAAATCGGGACCAATCTGAGTCATTTATAAATTAATAGGCATAAATGCAAAAAAGGGTCACACAATTGTGTGACAACCTGAAGTCGTGTGGTGCAAGGCCACACACCTATGTCCTTAATGTCACATCCCAAAATTTGGTCTATAAGTTTCGGGTTAGTAAACTGGGTTGTCGATTTGGGCTCGACTTTAGTTTTAGAAAATTATGTCCTATAAGTTGGTTTGGGAAATCAGAATTTGAAATATCTTCGTTGAAAGGCTTTTGAAAATAAAATTAATTTATCAAAGAAATAAAAAAAAAGGCTTCCAATTTTAAAATAGGATTGTTTTGTAAAGTGTTTTGTAAAGAGGTTTAAAGTTAAGAGTAACTTAACAGAAAATATACCAAAGTTTTCAAATCAGCTTATTTTCCCCCTTCACCTTACAGTTGACTCACGACTTTCCCTTTCCCTATCTATTACTGTCAATTGAGAACCCCAAACACCATTCACAAATTTTGATCTCCAAAAATTTAATCATTTTGATTTTCACCCTCTTTCAAACAACAAATTCCTTTCAAAATCAAAGACAAACATCAAGAATACCATCAATTTCATTATTCTTCCCTAGTGAGTTTTTTCACAAATTTCAATCAATTGTTTGTTGTTTTCTTCAATTGGGCTAAGGTTTTGCTTTTCTATTATATTTTATGTAGTCTAGCCTTTCAAATCAAGATTTAATCAGAATTTTGGGTGTTAGCCAGAATTGGGATAGTTAATGGTAGAATTTAGATTTTTAAATGGAACTATTGTTTTTAGGTTTTTTTTACAACTTGTTTCAGTGATATTATAAGGTTTCTAAACTTATTTTACTCTTTCATTAAAGAATTTGAAGGTTATATTGATTTTTCATTGAAAGTAGTCATAAATGTCGAAATTTTCTAGAACCATAAATCAATTTTAAGTGATTTAAAAGTTAAGACCAGTTGTTTAATGAGTAATAAGATGTGTTAATGCAGTAAGTAATGTGTGATTGTGTTAGTATGTGATATGGAATTTTTGGTTTTATGCACATATATGTGATTTAATATGGATATAGCTTATCGAGCATTATGTGAGCATTTGTAAGTGTGCCAATGGGAAGCATTATAAGCATGCTATGTGGAAATGTTAGTGTTGTGTACACAAGGATTAAGAACAGTGATGATATGCATTAAAATGATAAGTGAAAATATGTGTACTAGTGGATACTTTGGCCTCATAATCTCTTAAAACCGTTAGATATAGTTGGCATGCCATAGGATTTGTAAGTACTCACCCTTGTGTTGTGATTTGGGCATTAAGACCCAGGACAGTTTGGAGAAATAAGGGAATGTGAGCTAAACTCCATTCATTGGGAGATGTTGGTGTGTTGGAGAGTGTTAGCTTGATGCTGCACTTATAGGATATCTTGGACTCTTTGATTCATTAGTGTGATGGAAATCCGTGTATCCAATGTATGGTGATAGAGCTCACTTTTATGTTTCATAATCTCAAGTTGCCAAACTATCATGAATAATTTATGTAAATGCATGTAAAAATGTAAGCTAATTATTTGGGTCCATGAAACATGAATATGATAAATTGCTTTGTTACGAATGTGCTTGAGAATGCTCTTGATTAACTTATGTTGATGTGCATGTTTTGTAGAAACTATCGAAACATTCATTGAGCTTGTTTAAGCTCACACACTCTTCACTAAATCTTTGCAGATAAGTAGCAACTTCGATGTGAGTGGAGCAACCAAGGAAGTGATCTAAGCTAGGCAATAAACTTTTGAGTAGGTAGTGTTATAATATTTAGGTATTTTGAATAAAGGCAATGTGGGTTAGAGTTTTGGTTGATTATTATCATTATTTAATTGATTCTATTATGGTTTTGGATTGATGGGGTGTTCATGGTGTTTTGGACTTTATTTTTTAACAAGTCGATGTTTGATACCGTGATTGATGATGCGTGATGGAAAGAAATGTTTGAGTATAAATATTTCTTTGTTTTGCTATGTTTTTGACATCCTGAGCAAATGTATTGATACTCGAGACTAAAATATCAATACTATGGAGATGGAATGTTTTTCTAGGTTGATAGTAACTCAATTTGGTATCGATTCCCAATCATGATTATCGATACTCGTGATAAAAATACTAATACCCTTGCCAAAGTATAGACAAAATGTTTTGATTCAAAAATTGGCATAATGCTGAAATGGTATTGATTTTCACATTCGTATCGATACCTAATTTACTAAATATCGATACTTGTGATTTTGTATTGATACCTATGTTAATTTCTTTAGATTTTTAATCAATGGACCCTAATTACGAATTAAATTTTCTTAATGTCGTATAATGTAAATTAGACACCAACACTTTTATAAATGTTTAAACGTAGTAAATGTTGCTCATGATTGAAGCTGTGTGAGCGTGTATGTAAGTTTGATGCTTCTTGTAACATCCTCATACTCAGGTCTGGTGAACAAGTCGGATGAGGGGTGTTACTCTTAAACCATGTAATAACCTAATGTCATGTCATATAGTGTCACACGGCCGTGTAACTGCTAGTGGCCGTGTGAACTAAAAATCACCCTAAACGTGTAGCACGCACGACCGTGTCAACTACCTGTGTGTGACACACAACCATGGGGTAGCTCGTGTACAACACAATGACCAATTTTAAGCAATTTGCATACCATTCAAACCAAATGACCTATAATACCATTTCATGTTATTCAAACCAACACCAAAACATGCATATTCCCAAGTCAAAAACACTAATTCACCTAATCATTTTATCAAACAACCAATGTGTCCTCATTGGCACAAACAAATCAATAATTCAAATCAAATACCGTTCAAACCAAGTCTTACACTATAAAAGTGTTTGTTTACAAAAGTGTTATTATAAAAAAATCTACCAAAATGAAAGTTGATGGGTGTGAACTTCTCGCTGATCTGATCAGCATGTCTCGGACATCCAAAATCTATATAAAAGTAGTAACACAAGTAAGTATATAAAATACTTAGTAAGTTCATACAATATAAACAAATAGCTTACCTCAACCATTTAACAAATATATGAATTAATATGAAATAATTTCACCTTCATGGCATCCAAAAACAACATCAATCAAGTGAGGTTTAAACCAAATCCATATATATAAACTCAAATGGTGAAACACCACATTCAACTTAAAATATAGCATGAATTCATATTCTAATTTATCACTTTTCTCACATCCACCATTCAATTCGCATCATGTATACTTATCAAGATTCAAACAACATCATTAAACATATAAGGTTTGAACTCAATCACATATACAACCACAATTGTTCACATTTTCATTTCAAATCAATTGATACCTTATATTCAACTCATATGTATAACTTAAAAATCACATTTTTATTCACAATACTACTCGATGAAATTTCATAAAAGTACTCTATATACAAGTGAAAGTAATAGTGTCTAGTCACCCATTAGGGTTAAACCTACACGAATCATTTGCCTGGCCAGGGCTTATTATTACTATATTCTCCAGTCCACAACATATGCAGGAGATAGGAACCTCAACCTATGCTCTCCAGTCCGCAAAATATGCAGGAGTTGGGAACCTAAACTTGTTGTAACAGCCCAAAATTAGGCTTAGTCAGAATAGTGATTTTAAAATCACTTACTCGAGGTTTGAGAAAATTATTTCATCTTTAGTTTATGTGTTATATTATTTTTATAAGGGTGCATAAAAATTTTGGTGAATTAATTTACGCGATTGAAGGCCTAATCGCAAAAAAGGACTAAATCGCATAATGGGGCAAAAGTTGTGATTTGCTAGTAAATTGAGTTAAATAGATAGAGAACTAAAATTGGAGGTTTTTAAAGTGCAAATAGGCCAAATAATTAGCCTTGGCTGCCTATAGGGACAAAGGAATTAGAAAGTCAAAATTTTTAAGTGGAGTAGGTGCCTATTTTAACTAGAATTATTAAAAAAAAGAAAGAAAGAAAAGCTTTCATCTCCTTCAATTCTTCTCTACTTCCACCGAAATATCCAGCAAAGAGAAGGGGTTTTGAAGCTTTCAAATTGCAGCCACTTATTTTTCTCCCTAGTAAGTGATTCTTAAGGCATTTCTTGAATATTTTTACATTTTTGGAACCCTTATAGCATGGGCTACCTTTTGAGTGGTGTATTTTGCAAAATGGTTAAGAGTTTAGAGTTTTTCCATGAATGAATAAGTGTTTGTTTCTGGAATTTTATGAAGGAAAATGAATGTAGGTTGTTAAATAAACAACTTTTGTAAAAGGGTGTTCATGGAAAACACCTAAATTGGACTAATTTGTAAAGTTTGATAGGTTGTTGATATTTGTGTGAAATAATGAGAATTTGAGGCTGTCATAAGAGTGAAAAATATTTTTTTTGGGCTTGGTTAATGAGGAAATTCGATAAAAATCGATTTTCGAGCATAAGGGTAAAATGGTCATTTTGCCAAAGTCTAGGGCAAAATGGTCCTTTTGCCAAATTATGATTCTTGAATTTGTCTAGATTAATATAATAAGTAAATTAGTAAAATTTTGTCATTGTAGATCAAGAAGTATGAGACCCAAACTTAGACCGAGGGAAGGCCAAGCTCGTAGATTGAGATCGATGGAGTTACCACCTTTTGTATACCGATGTAAATTGGGTGTAAATATTTCAACTTTATTTTATGTTTATACATTGACTTTGATATTACATAAGATGATGATTACACCTTTGCAATTGATATAATGAGGTTGATGTGGTAAATTTCCTGATGGAACCGTAGGAATAGATTGATAATTGAGCCTTGAGACTAGAGCTATACTAGAGCTAGTGTAAGACCATGTCTGGGACATGGCATTGGCCTCGTTATGTGTCAGTGTAAGACCATGTCTGGGACATAGCATCGACACCAAGATGGATGAGCTACTGTAAGACCATGTCTGGGACATGGCATCGGCTCAATATGTGCTAGTGTAAGACCATGTCTAGGACATGGCATCGACACTGACTGAGGAGTGCCAATGTAAGACCATGTCTGGGACATGGCATCGGCCTCGACATGTGAGCCAGTGTAAAACCATGTTTGGGACATGACATCAGCACTTAACCTACGTTTGAGGCTATTAAGTATCCTCTCCTATTCCACTGAGTTCCATGGGAAAAATTTGTAGTATGAGTCATTAAAAGAAATGATGACCTTATTGTGAGTGACCTTATTCCACTGATAATGTTTGCATTCAACTTACTAAGCTTTATGCTTACCCTTCTCATTTCCATTTTCTTATAGTGCTGCCTAATTAGCTTGTGGATCAAAGTACGTTGGAGGCTTCGCTCACACTATCATCACAAGCACTCGGTATAGTTAGCTTTAGCATTTTGAGAATATGGCATGTATAGGACTTTATTCTTTTGTTAAGTGTCAAATTATTTTGAAGCCAAATGTGTTGGCTTGTCTTTGAAATACTTCATTTTGTATAAGGCCAAAGTTATTGGCTAATATTTACCATTGGTTATCAAATGCAATGATAGTGTTTCAAGAATGAGAATTTAACATGAGCAGTTGTATGTGCTAAGAGTAATAGATTGAATGCATGGTTTATGAATTATATTAAGTTGTGTGGATGCCAAATTATGGCTATTGGTTGAGTATTGGAGTCCTGGTATGCTTGGATGTGTTTGATCTTGTTTCAATGTGGCAAGGAGGCTTGGTAGATAGCCTATTTTTTCCACACAGGTAGACACACGGACGTATGTCTAGGCTGTGTGTGACACACGGTCTGCCCTACAGGCATGTACTCAAGCTGTGTGTCCCCTACACCTTGAATTTGTTGCATTAAATGCCTAGTAGTAAACACACGGGCTAAGACATGGCCGTGTGTCTCAACCGTGTGGAGGGCATGGCCAAGCACACGGGCGTGTACCACGGTCATGTGATTGCTGACGTCAGAAATAGAATGTCAAGGTTTTTGCACACGGGCTACGTCACGGGCGTGTCATGGCCGTATGAGGGACACGGGCTAAGCACAGGGCGTGTGACAGGCTGTGTGAAAACCCTTGTAGGTTCAAAGTTAGAAAATAAATTCGCACAGACGAAGGGCACAGGCGTGTCCCTAGGTGCTTAGGTCGTGTGAGGCATATGGGCCATCAGCACGACCATGTCTAGAGGCTACACAGGCATGTTGCCCTTCCAAATGGGCGTGTGCCCTGTTTTTAATGGATTTTCTTGAAAGTTTCCTAAGTGCCCGAAATGGTCCCAGATCGTTTATATATCATGTTTTAGGCCTCGTAGGCCCACATGAAGATCCGTAGGACATTGTTTGAAAAATTTTTAAATTGGGACACATTTTGTTGGCTTAAGTTGAATGTTTGCAAGTGTTTTAGTAAGGTGACGCCTCATACCCTGTCTCAATGTCGGATACGGGTAAGGGGTGTTACACTTGTATTCTTCAGTCCACAACATATGCAGGAGCTGGGAACCTGAATCTATATTCTCCATTTCGCCACATATACAAGAACTAGGAACCTAAATTTGTATTCTGCAATCTACAACATATGCAGGAGCTGGAACTTGGGCAAGAACTCATAACCTCATATATGAGACTTTTACTAGTTTCCTCTGGATTTAATCTAAAATCATACTATTTTGCAAATATTTATTTCAATTAGATTTAATTCTAAATTTGTGTACTAGCTCATATCTAATTCAAACTTTCAATAAAACATGAATACATATTTAAACATAGTTCAATAGCAATTTAAATTTAGTTATACTG
The DNA here is from genome assembly GCA_020496765.1 of Gossypium stocksii. Classification (NCBI taxonomy): domain Eukaryota; kingdom Viridiplantae; phylum Streptophyta; class Magnoliopsida; order Malvales; family Malvaceae; genus Gossypium; species Gossypium stocksii. The sequence goes on from CM035630.1 coordinate 35,970,049, forward strand.
TATGAGCTTACCTTGATCAATTAACATTTATATAAATCATTATGCAAAATAGTTCCCTATCATGGCATAACAAATAAGATCAAATAAGTGAGATTTTGGTTTATAACCATAGTTGTTATCTCAAATAACAATATATCAAACTCAAGTTAATATACATTATATAAACATCATTCAATTATATCAAAACTTCAATCTGTCAATACTACTCATTTATTCACTATTGTCATTTAAATTTCTTATTTTACATTTTAGCCCAATAGATGTCCTATTAATAAAAATTACACTTGTATATATATAATTAATAGGTATAGAAACAAAATTCAATCATAATAATAAAATACAGTAAGTTCCATGTGAACTTACTTCACAAAATGGTAACGCTTTAGATACCAGGGACTATTTGACAGTTTTTTCCTTTTTGTTTAAGTCAACAACTTGATCTAAATTATATTTAAGATTCAAAATATCAATACCAATATATCATACTACTCAAATTTATGCTTATAATCTTTAAAGTTTCATTTTACACAATCTTTCTAAAATTTTACGTTATATTCAATTTAGTCCCTAAAGTTAAACTTATCATACCTTTCAAATTTGAACTACAAACTTTAAACAAATTTCAAATACATTCAATTATAGCCACCTATTATAAAAAATAACAAAAATTTCATATCAATTTCAAGATATTAACAATTTAGTCCTTATGTTCAAAATTAAAAAAATCACTTTATAAAATAGTCCTTAAACATTTCATAGCTTCCAAATCTACCATTTTCTATCAACAATATCTAAGATTCATCAACAGCAAGTTTTAAACTCTTTAACAATTTTGAAATCGAAGATATGGGTTAACTTGACCTATTTGCAACAATCTCAAAAATATAAAAATTACAAGAAACAAGCTAGAAATCACTTACTAATTGAAGCTTTAAACTTGGATGAGAGTTAAGGATTGTATTTCTATTCATATTCGACTTAGAGGTTGAAGATGAGAAGCCAATTTGTTTTTCTTTTGTTTTGTTTACTATTTAATTTTTAATTATTATTATTTTAAAATATAAAATTTACATATTATTACAATAAAGACAAACAAAGCTGTTCAATATGCTTAATTATGGGTTAAATACCATTTAAATCCCTCAACCATGGTTTCATAACTAATTAACTCAAATAAACTAATAGCGATTAAGTTTTACGATTTTTACAATTTAGTCATTTTTCCTTAACTAACTACCCAAACATTAAAATTTTTGGATCAAATTTTAATACGCCTATATAATCACTCCTTAAATATTTCATAAAAATATTTACATGCTCGGTTTATAGGAACAAGGTCCCGAGGCTTCATTTTCTAAAACCACTTGACTTTAGGGACAAGCCACTTATACTTAACTAATTTTCCAATTAAATGAAATTATCATATCAAAATTCACTAATATCATAATACTTGACTCGTAAATATTAAATAATAATATTTACAAGCTCACTCATCAGAATTGTTGTCCTAAAACCACTGAAAAACGGGTTGTTACAGTTCTTTTATATTGTTAAAGTATTTCAGTTTAATTATTCTTTGCAAGCGACACATTTCATTATTATAATCGAGAGATTTACTTTTCCATACTCCCCTCGACAATAATCCATGATTATTCTAATCTCTTTTCTCTTTCGATTTATTTGTGTCCTTTACATGTTTATTTCAATTGAGATTATGATTATGAATAACATGAGTAGTTAAATCCCTTAGAGGAGATTAATGAGTGGATGGAAACATGATTAGCGAAGGATTTAGGGTTTCTTAAGAGGGTTAGTTGGTATAGATTATGTGTTCTTAAACCCTAGGCTTGACAGACCTAGGAAGTAATCATAGGTGAGACGAGATCGGGAGATAAGTCAAACCGAGTAAATCGTAATTATCATGGTTGAGAAAGTGAGATTAGAAGATAAGTGAGTATCAACCAATTGATTAATTAGTTTAAGGCCGAGAGGTAATAATTGGTTAATCGATAACTAATCCACCCTAGAACCCTAATCCAAAGTTAATTACAAACCCTAAAGCTAGTTAATCTTATTGATTAGTTTATTAATTTTAGTTGTTTGTTTATTTTTTTATTAAATTTAGTTTTTTAATTTCTCTTATTAATTTATTTTATAATTTGTCGTAATAAAGGAATTAATTATTACTATTTAGACATTATTGTAAAAAGGTTTTGATAGATGTCTGTTTGAGAGGTAAGATTTGAATTAAATGGATTTGTGAAAGTATACCCAATGAATGATTAAATTGGTTGTGTTTAATTACATGAATTGTTTGGTTGGTATTTGGATGGTTTGGTGCAGGTACGAAATGAAAATGAGTGAGAAATGGGACTTGGAAAATAGCCTTATTTTGTCCACACGGGTAGACACACAGGCGTGTGTTTAGGTCGTGTGTGACACACGGTCTGGTGCATAGGCGTGCGACAAGGCCGTGTGTCCCCTGCATCCAAAAATTGAGAAACAGAATATCATGGAATTGAGTACACGGGCTCAACACAGGCGTGTGAAACGACGATGTGAAACCTACACTTAAATTTGAAAATTAAAATTCACACAGCCTGGCAACATGGGCATGTGCCTTGGCTGTGTGAGATCAATATGTTCATGAGTTGCAAGTTAGAGAGTTACACGGGTAAGGGACACGGGCATGTGAACCCACATGGCATGACCATACAGACGTGTCCTATACCACACGGGCGTGTGATTCTTAAATGTGATAAAATTTTAGGATTTTACAAAAAAATTCTCGAGAATCAGATTTAGTCAAATTGGTTCTAATTTATGTTTTGGGCCTAAAGGGCCCATCAAAGGGACATTGTGACAAATCTCAGAATATGAGTAGTACATTGACTCGGAATATTTGTAAATGTTTATAAACTCCGATATTGCCTCGAAGCCTTATTCTGGCGACAGATACGGTTTAGGGGTGTACATTTGTCGATATCAGAGCTATGGTTTAACCGATGCTCGGACTAATGTAGCGAGTACGAGATTAGCTATACATGCCATTATATTATTTGTGATAGTGTGATGTCTCCTGACCATTTAAATGTGTTTTTCTTATAGTAAATGTCATCCAACCGAGTTGAATCCAAGAATGCTAGGAGTCATGCTCTAGCTTCAGTTCAAAGAGAAGTAACTAGTAGTAGAAGGCCCATAACGGAGGGCTAAGGTGAGGAGGCAAAAGTAGCCTTCTTTCAAATAATGAATGAATGGTTTAATCAGTACCTGAGAACTAATCTTGCAGTACAACAAACTCCTCCTCTTGCTCCTCCACCAATTTTCGAGATTCCACAGGGTACAGGTACTGAATCTGTCAGAACTGGTAAAGCTCCAGTAGACAAAATCTGTAAATATAAGGCAGAAGAATTTCGAGCAACAACAGAAGATGATCCAGAAAAGACTGAATTCTGGTTAGAAAATACTGTCTGGGTTTTGGATGAATTATCTTACACACCAGATGAATGTTTGAAATGTGCAGTGTCTCTGTTAAAGGATACATCTTATCATTAGTGAAATACAAAAATTTCTGTAGTGCTGAAAGAAGAAGTTACTTGGGAATTTTTTCGAATAGAGTTCCGAAAGAAATATATCAGCCAGAGATTCCTTGATCAGAAAAGGAAAGAATTTTTTTAGCTTAAACAAGGAAATATGACTATGTCTGAGTACGAAAGGGAATTTGTCTGACTGAGCATGTATACCAAAGAATGGGTTCAGACGGGAGCTACAATGTGTAAAAGATTTGAAGAAGGGTTGAATGAAGATATCGAGTTATTGATGGGAATTCTTGAAATAAGAGAATTTGTGATACTGGCTGGTCGAGCTCAAAAAGCCAGGGAATTAAGGAAAGAGAAGAAACAGGCAGAAAGAGTAGCCTAGACTTTTGGTAAAAGACTTACGGGGAAGTCACAATCCTCTATTTCAAAGAAATCTAAGAAATATCATGATCGTTCTACCTCAGGCACAGGGTATTTAGGAAGGAAACAGGGTTCTTAACGCTCTAACCCTAGATCTTCCACTCCATCTGTAACTAGTGTGGGCAGTGTTGGTAATCCTAAACCCAGATACAAATGTTGTAATAAAGCTCATTTTGGGAGTGCCATCTAAGAAGTGGGGTCTATTATAGATGTGGTTCTCTTGATCATTTTCTCAGAGACTGTCCAGAAAGGGTTGAAAAAGACATTGAACAAGCTCCAAAATTGAGTAATCCTGTTTTGAGAGGAAGACCACCTCGACCTTCTAAAAATATCAACAGTAGTCGAGGAGCTACAAAAGATTCAGCGGCTAAGTCTGAAGCTAGAACACCGGCAAGGACATATGCTATTTGTACCAAAGAGGAGGCTTCTACACCTGATGTCATTATTGGTACAGTTTCTTTACTTGAGACTAATATTACTGCTCTAATTGATCCTGGCTCTATACATTCATATATATATATATATATGTAAAAAGCTAGTATTTGTTAAAAATTTATCTGTTGAATTCACTAAATTGGTGGTTAAAGTTTTAAACCCCTTGGGTCAATGTGTTATGGTGGATAAAATTTGTAAAAATTGTCCACTAATGGTAAAAAGCTATTATTTCCCGGCTAATTTGATGTTGCTATCTTTTGATGAATTTGATATCATTTTGGGAATCGATTGGATAACCCAACATGATGTTGTGGTAAATTGTAAACAGAAGTATATTGTATTGAAATGCCAGAATGGTGAACTGCTCTGTGTTGAATCTAATCAGATAAAGAAATTGTCAAATGTGATCTCAGCTATGTCAGCACAGAGGTACATTAGAAAGGGGTATGGTGCTTATCTTGCATATGTGTTGGATACTAAGGTATTTGAGTTGAAGATTTAGGCAGTGCTAGTTATATATGAGTTTCCTGATGTGTTCCCAGAAGAATTACCTGGGTTACCATCGAAAAAAGAGGTAGAATTCTCTATAGATTTTGTTCCGAGAACTACTCCGATCTCTATAGCACCATATAGGATGGCTCCTACTGAATTGAAAAAGTTGAAAGGGCAGTTGCAGGAACTTACTGACAGGGGCTTTGCTCGATCAAATCACTCGCATTGGGGTACGCCAATTTTATTTGTGAAAAAGAAAGATGGATCCCTAAGATTGTGTATTGATTATCGACAGCTCAACAAAGTCACAATAAAGAATAAGTACCCATTGCCTCGAATTGATGATTTATTTGATCAGTTGAAGGGTACCACTGTATTTTCAAAGATTGATCTCCGATCAGGTTATTATCAATTAAGGATAAAGGAGTCTGATGTACCTAAAACAACTTTTAGAACTAGATATGGGGATTATGAATTTCTTGTGATGCCATTTGGGCTGACAAATACACCTGCAGTATTCATGGATTTGATGAACAGAATATTTAGATTGTATTTAGACAGGTTTGTAGTAGTATTTATTGATGAAATTCTGGTATATTCTCAAAATGAAAATGATCATACAAATCATCTGAGAATTGTGTTGCAAACCTTACGTGATAAGCAGTTATATGCAAAATTCAGTAAATGTGAGTTTTGGCTTTGAGAAGTTGGTTTTCTCGGGCATATTGTATCTGCTAAAGGCATCAAGGTGGACCCACATAATATTTTTGCTATTATTAGTCGGAATTCGTTGAAAAACGTATCTGAAGTCAAAAGTTTCTTGGTATTAGCTGGGTATTGTCGGAGATTACTACAAAGATTTTCTATGATAGCTTCTTTGATGACTTGTCTATTGCAGAAAGATGTGAAGTTCGAGTGGACAGATAAATGCCAGCAGAGCTTTGACAGATTGAAAGACCTATTGACAAAAACACCTGTTCTAATATAGCCTAAACCCGATAAGGAATTTATTATTTACAGTGATGCATCATTGAATGGTTTAGGTTGTGTTTTGATGCAAGAAGGTAAAGTAATAGCCTATGCTTCAAGACAACTTAAACCACATGAAAAGAATTTCCCGGTACATGATCTTTAATTGGCAACTATTGTATTTGCATTAAAAATATAGCGACAGTACTTGTATGGTGAAAAATGCCATATTTACACTGATCATAAGATTTTGAAGTATTTGATGACACAGAAAGATTTGAATTTGAGACAGCGCAGATGGCTTGAATTAATAAAATATTATGATCTAGTTATTGACTATCATCTGGGTAAGGCTAATGTAGTTGTTGATTCCTTGAGCCGAAAGTATTTGTTTCCTTTATGAGCTATGAATACCTGGTTGTCTTTTTCTGATGATGGATCACTTATAGCTGAATTAAAAGCTAAACCAGTATTTCTGCAATAGATCTATAAAGCTCAGAAAAATAATAATGAGCTACAGGTTAAACAGGCATAGTGTAAATCAGGTACTGATTCTGAATTTTAGATTGGATCTTATGGTTGTCTATTATTCAGAGGTAGGGTATGTATATTGAAGAATTCAAAGCTTGTACAAAAGATATTGCACGAGGCTCACAGTAGTACGATGTCTGTACATCCGGGGGGTATAAAATTTTAATAACTAGAAAAAAATGTACTAGTGACCGGGAATGAAACGTGATTTTTCTGAGTTTGTATCGAGATGTCTCGTATGTCAGCAAGTCAAAGCCAAACATTAGGTACCCTCGAGATTACTACAGCAAATCATGATACTAAAATGGAAATGGGAAAGAATTACAATGGACTTTGTATCGGGATTACCATTGTCTCCGAAGAAGAAAGATGTTATACGGGTAAGCGTTGATCGATTGACAAAGTCGGTACACTTTATTCCGGTACATATGGATTATTCTTTAGATAAATTGACTGAATTATATGTGTTTGAGATTATCCGATTGCATGAAGTACCAGTCTCTATTATTTTGAACAGAGATCCCCAGTTTACATCTCATTTTTGGGACAAATTACAAGAAGCTCTAGGAACTCAATTGCATTTCAGCACTACATTTCAGCCCCAGATAGATGGCCAATCTAAACGTGTAATTCAGATATTAGAGGATATGCTCCGATGTTGTGTGTTAGAGTTTGAAGGTAATTGGGAAAGGTATCTATCTTTGATTGAATTTACCTATAATAATAGCTATCAGTCTAGTATTAAAATGGCACCGTATTAGGCTTTGTATGGTCGGAAATGTAAAACACCATTATACTGGACAGAGCTCAGTGAGAAGAAGATACACGGGGCTGACTTAATTTGTGAAACCAAAGAAAAAGTAAAGGTAATTCAAGATATTTTAAGAAAGTAGCCTCAGATCGTCAAAAGTCCTATGCCGATTTTAAACAAAAAGAAATTGAATTTCAAGTAGGTGACAAGGTATTCTTGAAAGTATCACCTTGGAAGAAAATTTTTTGGTTTTTCCATAAAGGGAAGTTAAGTCCACGGTTTATCGGGCCATATGAAATTACAGAACGAGTTGGACTCGTGTTATTTCTAAGTCTATGTGTCCATGTTACGACGATATCGGTCAGATCCTTCATATGTTATTTCTCCTATAGAGATTAAAATTTAGCCCGACATGACTTACAGTGAAGAACCAATTAAGATTTTTAGCATAGGAAACAAAAAAGCTTAGAAACAAAAAGATAAATTTAGTGAAGGTTCTATGGAAAAAACATGGAATAGAGGAGGCTACATGGGAACCGAAGAAGGCAATGATTAAATAATACTCGAATCTCTTTACTGGTAAGATTTTTTAGGACGAAGATCCTTAAGAGGGAGAGTTGTAACGGCATAAATTCAGTGATGTCGAAGTAGTGATTTCGTGACCACAAATTCAAGCTAAAAAGAAAATTTATTCTAAAATTTTGATATGGTTTGTGTTATGATAGGAAGGTTGTATGAAAATTTTGATAGGAAAATTTTACCGATTAAGTGATTAAATAGGGAAAGGACCTAATTGCATAAAATGTGAAAGTGGAGTGCTAGAAGTTATAAGGATCTAATGACTATGAAATTCAAAACTAAAGGTCCTAATGTGGTAATTAGACCATCAATCAAAAGATGGGAAAATATCTAGGGTGATTCATCCATGAAATCTGAGAAAAAGAAAAGGACTAAATTGGAATTTGGTAAAATTAAAAGATGATAAAATAATTAACATAAAATATCATCTTATTTTCATCATATTCTTCCTCAAGTTTGATGGAAGCCCTATGAGAGAGAAAGGTCACTAATCAAGCTTAATTGAGTAAGTTTTCATGCCCCGTTTTTAGTAATTTTTATATTTTAGAGATCGGGATAACTAGTTCTCTCTATTTTAGGGATTAAATTGAAAATTTATCAAAGAATGAAAATTGTACCATGGATGAATATGTTGGGAATTGAAAATTTATGGAAGAAAATGAAAAATAAACAACTTTTACAAAGTGATTTACAATGAAATTGTGAAATAGGGACTAAATTGTAAACTTGTGAAATTCATGGAAAATTCTAATTTTTGTGAAAAGTAAGTACTGTAAATGATGTATATAGAATTCAGCTAGGCTTAGAAAGAGGATTGAATTGCATGAATTTTATTTTCTTAGCCTAGGGACGAAATTGGAATTAATGAAAAGTTTAGGGGCAAAATAGTAATTTTGCCTAGGGAGTAAATTGAATATATTGGGATATGAACTAAGTTAAATTGATGATTAAATTCATTAACATATATCTAGACGACACAAATACGAGGTTAGATCGAGGCAAGGAAAAAGTCTCGAAATAGTGAATTTTACTAACGAACAAGCATGGAGGTAAGTTTGTGTAACTTACTACTGAATTTAAAAATGCTTGAAATGCATGTTATATGATGTGAATAACACTTGAAAGTTCAATGTATGGAATATGGAGAATTTGTTTGATAACACTTGGAGAAAAGGGAAATAAGTCTCAGTTGAATAAAAGGAATTCGATGGATCGATGAAAAAGGATATTACATGGATTGAAAATAGGATTTAGCCTAGACGGGATACGGTAATCCTAATATAAGCCCTTTCAATGTACATAATTTGGGAAGGATTTAGCCTGGACGGGTAATCCAAACTAAGCTCTATAGAGTATTTGTTACTGAAGGATTTAGCCTAGACTGGTAATCCTAACAAAACTCTTTGAGGATATGTTAAAGGGGATTTAGCTAGGACTGGTAATCCCGCTATACGAAATGAGGCTCAGGAGTGTGCTTTCTAAAAAGGGTAAATATGAATTAACGGTTTATGAATTTGTACACTAAAAGTGTACTACTAGATATCCATCAAAATTTCGAGACATTTAACGGGATAAACATGGAAATGATTAATGGAACATGAATGACTTTCTCATGAAAGGTATAAGTGATATGGAAATGGCAAGTATATGGAAGTCATGGAATGATGAGCTCATCTATGTATTAACATTACATGAAATTATTTGATTAACTCAAGTGTTGAGTTTGTGTGTAATAGGATAATATTCCATTGCTTGGATGCATATATGTTTGATTTAATCTAATGGAAACATATGGTAAGCTAAAGTTTGTGTGTGATAGGATACTATTCCATTGCTTGGATGCATATATGTTTGATTTAATCTAATGGAAACATATGGTAAGCTAAATTCTTGTTACATGAACTTACTAAACACTAAGTGTTTACTTTGTTTTATTTTTCTGGTTTTATAGTGCTTGTAGGCTTGTGAAGGTTGGAAACAGTCAAACCAAGATCACACTATCCCCAACTCATTTTGGTATAACTATAGATCTTATTATGAATATAATGGCATGTATAAGCTACTAAGACTTATTTTAGAGTTAAAATGAATGTATGTATACTAGCCATTGGTATGGCTAAAGATGACTTGATTTTGGTATGTTTATAAGGTAAATCATGACTTTGCATGCATGTTGAAATGGTCTAAATTGATAAATTAAACATGTATGTTTGAGAAGTTAGATTTGAATTAAATGGATTTGTGAAAGTATACCCAATGAATGATTAAATTGGTTGTGTTTAATTGCATGAGTTGGTTGGTTGGTATTTGGATGGTTTGGTGCAGGTATGGGAAGAAAATGGGTGAGAAATGGGGCTTAAAAAATAGCCTTATTTTATCTACACGGGTAGACACATGGCCATGTGTCTAGGCCGTGTGTGACACAGGGTCTGGTGTATGGGTGTGTGACAAGGCCGCGTGTCCCCTGTATCCAAAAATTGAAAAACAGAATATCTTGGAATTGAGTACACGGGCTTAACACGGGCATGTGAAACGACCGTGTGAAACCTGCACCTAAATTCGAAAATTAAAATTAACCACATGGCCTAGCAACACGGGTGTGTGCCCTGGCCGTGTGGGATCAATTTGTTCATGAGTTGCAAGCCAGAGAGTTACACAGGTAAGGGGCAAGGGCGTGTGAACCTACACGGTCTGACCACACAAGCATGTCTTATACCACAAAGGCGTGTGACTCTTAAATGTGATAAAATTTTGGGATTTGCAAGAAATTTCTCGAGACCCCGATTTAGTCCCGAATTGGTTCTAATTTATGTTTTGGGCCTTAAAGGCCCATCAAAGGGACGTTGTGACAAATCTTGAAATATGAGTAGTACATTGACTCAAAATATTTTTAAATGTTCTATAAACTCCGGTAATGCCTCGAAACCCTATTCTAGCGATGGATACGGGTTAGGGGTGTTACATCCTCCCTTGGGTACGATCCTCGAAATACTTCTTATGTTTCGTTGTATACAATACTCTATTACAATTTGACCTGTATGATTGCAAACACGCCATTCTAATTATATATGTTTGGTGTATTATTTTACCATAAACAATAACTCGTTTATAGATGGTCAGCCATCAACAAGAAAGATTGAAAAAGCTACCGCAAAACTTCAGCCATCAACAAGAAAGATTGAAAAAGCTACCGCAAAACTAACTCTCTGTTGTATTCTATCTTAATTCTAATATAGTGCATCTAATGTATTTAAGGTGTGTATGATGTGTAAAAATATGAAAAGAAGAAAGTTTATATAGTAATTGTAGCACCTCTTACCCATATCCAACGCCGGAACAGGGTACGAGGCATTACCTAACTCGAACACATACACACTTTCATTTCTGAGTTATCAGATCTTCGTTCCAATTTAAAACTTTTTAAACATTAGCTTAAAGTCCCTTATATGAACCTATGAGGCTCAAATTACACATAAGAACACAGTTCGGGACTAATTTTAACACTTAGAAAACTTTTAAGAGAAGCCTTTGAAAAAAGGGCACATGCCCGTGTGGAAGGGCAACACGCCCGTGTGGTTTGCTAACATGGCCTTGTTGGTGGCCTGTGTAACTTACACAGCCTAGGTATATTGGGACACGCTTGTGTCCCCTACCCGTGTAAATTACTTTTCCATCATCAACCTATAGGGGTTTTCACATAGCCTGGTGTACACCCGTGTCCCTGGCCCGTGTCTCTCACATGGCCATGACATGCCCGTGGCACGGCCCGTGTGCAAAAATCTTGGCATTTTGTTTCTGACGTCATCATCCCTTAAGGGCCGCACGGCCAAGGCACATGCCCATGTGCCCAACCCGTGTGCGATACTAACTTGGCCAACTTAAGGTGCAGGGGACACACGGTCGATCCACACACCTATGGGGCGGACCGTATGTCACACACGGCCTAGACATACACCCGTGTGTCTACCCGTGTGGACAAAAACAAGGCTATTTACCAAGCCTATTTGCCACCCTTTCTTGTACCATCTTACACAATATTACAAAGCTACCTTCCCAACATATGCATACATCCTAAACATTTATAATTAATACCTCAATACATCATTCAAATGCTTCTTTAATCATACAATATCTTTACATAATTAATAAGCCAAATTCATGGCTAAACATGCGTTGAACACTAAAGCAACCATGGTTAAACTCACTTTACACTTAATACGACAACTAGTCTATACATGCCATATAACTAAAATTTGCAAAGCTTTAAGTACCAAACCATGATGAGATGGTGTGTTGAGATCTCCATCACCTTCCAACCCGAGCAAACTTCCAAAATCATACAACATGAGAGAATAAACGGGGTAAGCTATAAAGCTCAATAAGCTCATATGATTATTGACTCTATGTTAGCTAATAAATACATTTCAAGTATTTCTCAAGCATAAAGAGTTTATATAGCCTCACCGTACAATCATTTACTCCCTTATATGGATTTACCTTGATTTTTTTCTTGAAAGCTTATTCATTTCAATCATTGTATTAAATGATTTCCTACTTATCAAATCACTTACCCTTACATATGCATAATTGATATGAAATAGACTACATTCAAGTTATTAAACATTTCATAAGCATAATATATTATTTCGCATGTCAAACCATAACCTTTCTTGTGTTAACAACATGCCCTTAAGTTACTTTTACTTGACGTTCACAGGGATTTCATATGTACTTGTATCACTTAACTCAATTATGTAATCATCCTTATCTTGACCTTGCCCGTTGATTCACTTAAACATTGACAACAACACGTTATCCCGGTTCATTATTATCAATATCATGAATTTATAAATCTTTCACTTCATATTCATAAACTATATGTGAATTCCATAATCTCTAACTTACCCATTGAGTCATTCGGAACACCATCAAATACTCGGGAAATCTCGTATGCACGGTACCAATGCCATATCTCAGATATGGTCTTACATGTGGTCATCTGTCGGTGCTGATGCCATGTCCCAGACATGGTCTTATACTGACACAAACATCAAGGCTGATGCCATGTCCCAGACATGGTCTTACACTGGCTCTCATCTATCTATGCCGATGCCATGTCCCAAACATTGTCTTACACTGACACATATCGAGGCTGATGCCATGTCCCAAACATGGTCTTATACTAGCTCTTATCTCATCACTGATGCCATGTCCCAGACATGATCTTACACTGGTACACATATCGAGCTGATGCCAAGTCCCAAACATGGTCTTACATTGACTCTCTCATAACGAGGCCGATACCATGTCCCAAACATGGTCTTACACTGGCTCTCCTCTGTTTGTGCCAATGTCATGTTCCAGACATGGTCTTACACTAGCACATATCGAGCCGATGCCATGTCCCAGACATGGTCTTACACTAGCTCATATGTCTCGATGTCAATGCCATGTCCCAGACATGGTCTTACACTGACACACACATTGCCATGGTCGAACCATGGTCCTTTCCGTCAATTCATCACGAGTCATAGTACTATCGTACTTGACCCTGCATTTCTCCTTATTTGATCTTTTGGCCCAATCTCGTACTTGCAGAACATCATGGTTAGTTGACAACATATAAAATAATACATTATCTCATTTCAAATTTAATAATTGATCACTAAATTAACCATATGAACTTACCTCGTTCGCCGTAACGATAAATTGTGTCGACTAAATATGATACTTTGTTCTCCCTTGTCCTCTGTCCAAATCTCGTTTCCCTCAATCTATGAAATAACCACTTTTATTTATTTAGTCGTCAATTTATACAATTTAGTCCAAAAATTCACATTAGGGCAACTTTACATCTTTGCCCCAATGTTTCACATTCTTGCAATTTAGTACCTATCACATAAAAGTGCAAATTCAAGACATTAAGCACAATCCATACTTAAACAATTTTTATAATTATTACCAGCAGTCCATGAGACATACTTTGGAAATTTTTCAATTTTGCCCTTAAACTTTCATAAAATTATGATTTTACCCCTATGCTCAGAAATTTATTTTTATTGAATTTCTTCATTTTTTAAGCCTAACCGAACCCTTTTTACTCTTATAGCAATTAAAATTTCCATTATTTCACAATATTACTATCTATTTTAAAATTTCCACAAACTAGTCCATTTAGTGACTTTTTATGAAAATCCTTTCACAAAAGTTGTTTACTAAGCAACCAAGATTCATTTTTTTCCATAAAATTCCAGAAAAAAACATAAATTCTCTCATGTTAAATCCCTAAACTCTTAACCATTTTGCAAAATAGTTCCCTCATTAGCTAGATTAAGCTTTAGGGCTCCCAAAAGTACAAAAATCATCCAAAATGGCTACCAAAATGACTTACTTGTAAGAGATTTGCTTGGCTGAAATTTTGAGCTTCAAAACCTCATATTTTGTTTCACATTCCGGTGGAGAAGAAAAGAGAGGTGAAAAGATGATAGCTTTTTCCTATTTACTTTATTTTATTGCTAAATAAGTCACCTAACACCACCAACTTTGACTTTTCAACAGTTTTGTCTCCATGTTTAGCCACTATCTTTTTATTGGTCTGTTTACTCAATAAAGGCCTCCAATTTAATGTTCCATAGAAAATTAACACCTTTAGCTATTAAAACAAAACTTCTGGACTTTATGCGATTTAGTCATTTCTCGCGATTAGGCAAGCAATCGCTAAAATAAATTCACCAAAATTTTCATACACTAATATAATCATGCTATCATGCTAGAACACATAAAATAATATTCGAAATAATTTCTCCAGCCTCAGATTAGTGTTCCCAAAACCACTGTTCCGACTAGGCCTGGAATCGGGCTGTTATAGTAATGAACCAAAATACTTTTACTCTTACTAAAAAATCACTTTACAAAGGTTAAAGACTTAAAATGACACCAAAATGTCTTCGGTAACCGTCTCAGAACTTGAATCTATAGGGTCGAAATCATGACCTCCACTATTGTGACATTGTAATGTTGATGAATGAATTCTCTTAAGATTTTCCCCAACATCGCGACTTCATTATGAGCACATGGCGACTTAGTGACCCAACATCACAAATTTGAGTCCTCCCATGTCGCGATGTGACTGGCTATCGAGTTATTCTCCTAAGCTCACGTTGCACAACGTCACGACCACAAAGAGCTCATTATCACAACGTGACACATAATTCAACTACTTGATTTCAATTTGGTCTCTCGATTCAACTACATACTCATTTAACACTTATTAAGCATTACAACACTAAAAATACAAGATTAAACACAAAAACATGTCAAAACCTAAATTTAACGCAGGAAAGTATTGAGTACCTAAAAAGACTCAATTTTACTCGAAAACACACTAAAGTAAGCATGAACAAATCATATTTACATATGTTAGGTCCAAAAATACCAAGAATGAGTGAATTGGTATTTTAAAATTCTTTGCAAACTTTTTTAAATGATGAGAAAATGAAAGAAAAGTTCAGACAATTTGGCCTCAATTGCCTAACTCCACTACAGTGGTATACCTAAAGCAAGGATTTTACAATTCACTATAAGAATTTCTACCTTTTAAGGAAAAGTTATGACCTTTACAATCTCTATCTTTTACAAAGGCTAAGATAGAACTTTCCCCCTAGTTTTTATAACTAAACTAAAACCCTCTTGCTCTAATGGCTTAACTAGAAACCTTTTACAATTCACCCAAGGTTTTATACCACAAAAACCTTAAAATAGCTCTTTACAACAAAGATGAAGGATGTAAACAATGAAAGACTCTCAAAGATGTGTGTTTACAAGTGTTAGCTCTCTCTCAGAGAAAGCAAATGAGGATGATAAATAGATCAAGCAATAAGCACCTAAGAGATGTATACAAGAGAAAATGAGAAAAATAAAGAATTGGAGATTTTTCTCTTGATTTCTATGATTAAATGTTCATCTCTAATGTCTTGATGTGTCTTTAACTTGTATTTATACCAAGGAATGAGTTTATGGACATTTATGGTCGCTGGGGATGAATTCTAGCCATTGGAAGTATTAATTTTGGGCTTAAAAATACTTGTAGAGCTTTGGGGTGCGGTACCTAGTCTTTAAGGTGCGATACATTTCTTCAAAATTTGACCATTGAGCCATAGTATTGCACCCCAGCTGGAAGGGTGCGATACATTTTGACAAATGGTGCAATACCTTTTGAGTAGGGTGCAATACTTAGGTGGAAAAGTGTTATACCTTTGTGCCTTTTTGCACACTGGCTTCTAAGTACTACATCTGTTGGCCAAGGTGTTGTACCTAGCCTAAAAACACATTAAAAATCCTTAAAAAATATTTTTCAAGCCTTAAAATTGTTTTGAAAATGTTTGATAAAATTTTCAACCATTTTTTTACTAAATGACTTAGAAATTTTAATATATAAAATTTATCTTAAATGTTGTTATATCAAAATCTTGAGACATTAAAGCTAACAACATATATCAAGTTACCATTCATCAACGTAAGTAATGATTTTTTGAAGAGGAAATTTCAAGTCATATTTGAATGAGAATGTCACTAGAGAGAAATGAAAGTTCATTCTAATCGATGATGAGGTAAAATTATGATATTCTTTTATCACACACATATATTTAGTTTATTATACATATTATGCTAAGTTTATTTTAAACTTACTATTATTCACTTTCTCTTATCAATCTATTGTTTAATATGAAAGTTTCACTTTATAATTGTACGTTTTTATGAATTTTAATTTTATTTTATGTTATTTTTTAATTATTATTATACTTATAATTATAATTTTATAAAAGTTTTCAATTTAAAACAATAATTTTTTTATTATTTATTTTCATAATTTTACGATTGTTTAGTTAATTTGTAATTACAAAATAATTAATTACATCATAAATTTAATGTTGATCGAAAATGACCACAATGACATAGATTGATGAAGAAGATTAAAAAAAATAAGATTTAAATATATTTGTAATCCTATTGGTATTTATTTTAAAATTTTATTTTTTTAATTTTTTTAATTTTATTTTAATTTATTTTATTTTAATTTTATTTTATTTTATTTTATTTTATTTTATTTTATTTTATTTTTTATTTTATTTTTATTTTATTTTATTTTAATCCTTGGATGTCTTTTGAATAAAAATGTGTCTCATTAAAACTTTTATTAGGAAAACCTAGTGGGATAAAAACCTAATGAATGAAAAAGAGTACACAATCTCCAGGAAATCCCAGTGGGACAAAACCTTGGTTAAAGGAAAAGAGTACAACATGTTTTAGACTCCCCTTAATGGTAACATCACATTATGTCTTTGAGTCGATGCATTCCAGTCGTGTTTCGTAGTCTTCAAATGTTGAAGTTGGCAATGCCTTGGTAAAAAGATCTACTAAATTATCACTAGAACGAATTTGTTGAACTTCTATATCACATTTCTTCTCAAGATCATGAGTGAAGAATAATTTTGGTGAAATATGTTTCGTTCTGTCACCTTTGATATAACCACCCTTTAATTGAGCTATACATGCTACATTATCTTTGTATAAGATAGTTGGCATACTTTCCTGTAAAGAAAAATTACATATCTTTTGGATATGTTGGGTTAATAACCTTAGCCAAACACACTCTTGGCTGGCCTCATGCATTACAATTTTTTCAGCATGATTTGAAGAGGCAATAGCCAATGTCTGCTTTGTTGAACGCCATGATATAGTAGATCTCCACATGTAAATAAATATCTCGTTTGAGATCAACCTTTATGTGG
Organism: Gossypium stocksii; assembly: GCA_020496765.1. Classification (NCBI taxonomy): domain Eukaryota; kingdom Viridiplantae; phylum Streptophyta; class Magnoliopsida; order Malvales; family Malvaceae; genus Gossypium; species Gossypium stocksii. Next base: position 35,987,556 of record CM035630.1, read on the forward strand.
ATCTGATAAATATCCAGCATCAGCATAACCAACTAATAGGGATTTTGAATCATTTGAATAAAATAACCCCATATCAATGGTCCCTCTTAGATATCTACATACATGTTTAATTGCATTCAAATGTCTAGGTGTTGGAGAAGAACTAAATCTTGCTAACAAGTTTACAGGAAAAGCTATATTAGGTCTTGTGTTATTTGCAAGATACATCAATGATCCTGTGGCACTTAGATAAACTCTTCATCATTCTCACAATGATGAAATTGATCTTTATTCACATATAATGATCGTACAACTATCGGGGTACTCAATGGATGTATTTTATCCATATAAAATTTCTTTAAGATCTTTTTCGTATAAGTTGACTGATGGACATGAATTCTATCTTTTAAATGCTCGATTTGCAAGCTAAGACAAAATTTTAGTTTTCCAAGATTTTCACCTCAAATTCTTTCTTTAAATAATTTACTGCATTTTGAAGCTCTTCAGGAGTTTCAATAATATTTAGATCATCAACATAAAGAGCAATTATCACAAAATTTGATCTATACATTTTTATAAAAACACATGGACAGATTAAACCGTTTATATAACCTTCTTTTAAAAAATACTCATTAAGGCGATTATACCACATATATCCAGATTATTTTAATCCATATAAACTTTTCTTTAATTTGATTGAGCAATTTTCCTAGGAAACTCTATATTCTTCAAGGATTTTAAATCCTTCTGGGATTTTCATATAAATTTTCACTATCAAATGTACCATACAAATAGGCTGTAACAACATCCATTAGAGGCATGTCAAGCTTTTCACGTACTGCCAGACTAATAAGGTATCTAAACGTGATAGCATCTACCACAAGAGAATATGTCTCTTCATAATCAATGTAGGGCTTTTGCAAAAATCCTTGTGCTACAAGTCGTGCTTTATATGTTATGACTTCAATTTTCTCATTTTGTTTTCTCACAAATATTCATTTATATCCTAGTAGCTTTACATATTTAGGTCTTTGGACTATAAGTCCAAAAACCTCACATTTAGAAAGTGAATTTAATTCTGCTTGAATTGCTTCTTCCCATTTTGGCCAATCTTTTTTATTTCAATATTCCTCAATAGATTTAGGCTCAGGATCCTTATTTTATTTTGCTATTTCAATAGCAACATTATAAGCAAAATTGTTGTCAACAACTATATTTTTCGGTTCCATCTTTTTATTGAAGTAACATAACTTATTGAGATTTCTTCGTTATCACCATTTTCAGGTACCTGAACCTCTTCTGGGTTTTTGATTAGTTATGTCTTTGGCTTTTTCTTGGGCACTTGCCTCCACAATATTATCATCTTCAATAATTGCTCCTTTTTTTTTACGAGAATTTTTATTTTTGGAACTGATTGGCCTTCTACGCTTCAGGTGTGGATTACTTTCTTTTGCACTAATAATTTGCCCTATTGGGATGTCAATTTGTACTGCAGCATTTTCAGCTGGTATGTGAGATTTTGTAACTCTCTTTTGGTCAGTAAATGAATCTGGCAGTTAATTAGCAATGTTTTGCAAATGTATGATCCTTTGAACTTCTTGTTCACATTAACTTGTGCGAGGATCTAATTGAGATAATGATGATCTATTCCATGTAATTTATTTTACCAGTTGTATTTTCTCTCCCCCTAATGTTAGGAATGTTGTTTCATTAAACTGATAATCAATCAATTGTGCAGTAAATAAATTTCCAATTAATGGTTAACATATTTAATTATTGAAGAAGATTCATAACCAACATATATTCCCAACTTCCTTTGAGAACCCATCTTTGTGCATTGTGGTAGAGCAATTGGAACATATACTACACATCCAAAAATTCTAAAATGGGAAATATTTGGCTCCTGACCAAAAGCCAATTGTAATGGGGAATACTTACTATAACTTGTTGGTCTTAAGTGTACAAGTGCTGACGCATTAAAATAGTTATCCCCAATGTGTAACAAGGAGTTTTGTTCTCATAAGCAATGGTCGAGCTATTAGTTGGAGCTTTGATAAATGATTCAACTAAATTGTTTTGTATGTGAACATGAGCTATAGGATGTTTAACTTTTATCCTAATTGACATACAGTAATCATTAAAATCTTGATGTAAACTCAACAGCATTATCAAGACGAATAGTTTTGATTGCATAATCTGGAAATTCTACTCTTAATCGAATTATTTGAGCAAGTAGTCTCGCAAAAGCCAGGTTGTGAGTCGATAATTAACACATATATGACCACCTACTAGATGCATCTACTAATATCATAAAATATCTAAATAGTCCACATGGTGGATGAATAGGCCCACATGTAACACTCTAGCCCTGGCCTAGAAGACCAGACCGAGTCCAGAGAGTTACAAACATCAACTAATAATTAACAAGTTCATATGATAGATAAATCAAATTACAAATCTCCAAACAATCACCAGAAAAGTCCTAGTGCTCAAACATCATAAAACCCTAATAGAATAGTAACATAATCCCATTTTAAACATAATAAAGTTGACCAAGCCACCGCGACATCGACCCCATTCAACTTAGTGGATCACCTGAAAGCCAATCAAAACAGAGTGGGCTGTGAACTCAGTACGTAACAAAAAATATGCTATTCAGCTTTCACACGATCATAATGTGATCTTATTTAGAATATCAAATAGTTCTCAATATCCACAATATTGATATAAAACAGATCAGTTATACTCAGATAACAACTATGAATGGTAGTGGTTTATCAATATGCTTAGTCAAACAACAGAACAAATTCATAACTGAGATTCCTAGTTCCATCCGCTACACACCATCTCCGACTAAGCCAACACACCTTTGAGGACATTAAATGTCCATCCATCCCTACACACTGCACTGTATCTATTTGACACATTACAGAATCGCATTGTAGATGCTAATATATTTTACGTTAAACGTCAGATTCAGATTCAATCAAAAAGTGGTTAAACCACTATTTCAGAACAGATTACTTCCTTCTTAACACTTTTCCAGTCCTAACACAATCAGAATACAGAAATTCACATTATAATAACAGATTTTCCATGTATTACATACACATTAGCAGTAGTTGCTCATTGTATCTCATTTTATATCAATCAAGTCATAGATAACCAATATCAGTTACAATAATGATTACGGTCTACACGGCTTGTTACACGCCCATGTCATATACCCGTGTGTAACCAATCGATAAACAGAGTGTTACACAGCCTAAACACACGGATATACCCTTGCCCATGTGACTCACACGGCTTGAGCACACGCTCGTGTGCTGGCTCGTGTGGTCCTTAATTCATAAACAGTGAGTTAGACGACCTGAACACCGGCTGTCTCTTATGCCCGTGTGAACTTTGCACTATTTTGGCCACACACGGCCTAAACACATGCCCGTTTGCTAGCCCGTGTGGCCCTAATTCAACAAACAGTGAGTTATACAGTCGATCGCACGGCCTTTCACATACCCATGTAACTCATATGGCTGCCCACATGCCCGTGTGCCTGGTCGTGTGGCATCGACAACCACCATTTTTGTTGACCCGAAACTTTTGAAACTTGCAAAAATTGTTATGCACCTGATTTCTACTGGTCGAAAACTGTTACGAAGTCTAACCAGACCCTAATCAACCATTTCACAACCAAAGTCACAAATCAATTTTCACATTTCAACAATACTAGTCATGATTGATCATGTCGACAACTTCGACAACACAGCTTTATACATTCCAGACTTACCGAATTTTGGCAATGATCGCAGATATCAACTTGTTGCTGTGCCTTGTCGGAAGTATTTTCGTCTATTAGGGAAAACAACGATTGTTTATTAGCAATTCATACTACTCATAGATTATTCAATTTACAACAAGTCAGAAATGAAAAACAAACGTGAAACGCTCACGGTAACAAATACTTACTCAACGATCCTCTGTCAAACGTTTAGCGACACCACTTATTAATTTAGTACCCCTCTTGATTGTAAATTAGCAAAAATAATAAAGAACAAAAGGAGAAAAATAAAAAAAAAAAGACGAGAAAGATGAAAAGGAAGAAATAAACTATCGTTATTTAACATTTAACTTCCATGCAAACTTTCCAGCATTAAGCAAAAATATATTTCTAAAACGTACGAGGGGATTTGAACTCAGAACCAGACAGAATACAGACGGATGCTTAACCAGTGAACCAGCAGGCTCATTCTTGTCATAATATCATAACAAATTGAACTTAAGTGGGCAATGCTTGCTTATGGGTTGTTTCAAAAATAATAAAACTTTTTAACAATACGATTTAAACCCCAGACATTAAACAGAAAAGCAGAGCACTAAACCAGTGATATAGAAATCTATTTCAGCAGACTTTTCTCAGTTAAATCTTAAAGTTTTGGGGTGTTACAACTCCCTCCCCCTAAAATTAATTTCGGCCTCGAAATTTTACCTGAATTAAACAAGTACGGGTACTGTCGTCTTACTGATTCCTCTGGTTCCCATGTGGCTTCTTTAGTACCGTGGTTCTACCACAAGACTTTAACTAGAGGAATGGCTTTCTTCCGCAACACTTTGACATCACAGTCTAATATTTGTACGGGTTCTTCTTCAAAGGTTAAATCAAGTCGTAATTCAATCTCGTCAACAGAATAATATGCAATAGATTTGACCGATAATGTCTCAACATCGAGACATGGAATATGTGATGGATTCAATCTAACTCTAGCAATAATTCCAACTGATAAGCAACGGGTCTGACCCGTTTTAGTATACTGTAAGGTCCAATGTATTTCGGACTTAGCTTACGTTTACGTCCAAATCAGAGAATCTTCTTTCACGGTGACACCCTGAAGAAAATTTGTTCACCAACTGAATACTCGATATCTTTCCTTTTTAAATCCGCATAAGACTTTTATCGATCAGAAGCAGATTTCAACCTATCCCGTATCACCTTTACAGTATTCTCAGTCTCGGACACCAATTTAGGACCTAATACTCGGCATTCAGTCAACTCCGTCCAACACAATAGGGTACGGTGCTTACAACCATATAAGGCTTCATATGGTGCCATCTAGATACTAGCCTAGAAGCTATTATTGTACGCAAATTCTGCTAACGGTAAGTACTCTTCCCAGCTACCTCTGAAATCTATCACATAGCCTCAAAGCATGTCGGCTACCACATTAGCCTTTCCCAGGTGATACTCAATTGTGCAATTGTAATCCTTAAGTAATTTACCCCAGCGTTGTTGCCGAAGATTTCTGAGACAACAAGTACTAAAGACTCTTGTGATCTGTATAAATGATGCACTTTTCGCTATACAAGTAATGCCTCCATATTTTAAAAGCAAACACAACTGCAGCTAACTCGAGATCGTGCATCAAATAATTTCCTTCATGCGTTTTAAGTTGTCGTGATGCGTAAACAATCACTTTTCCATCTTACATAAGTACACAACCTAATCTAAAGTGTGAGGCATCAATGTATACCATAAATTCCAGGCCTAATTCGGGTTGTACTAATACTGGGGATTACGTCAAGACAAACCCAACTTGTCAAAACTAGATTGCTAAGCCTCAATCTACACAAACGAAACATTCTTACGTAATAACTTTGTCAAAGGTGATGTAACCAGAGAGAATTCTTCGACAAACCTTCGATAATATCCGGCTAAACCCAAGAAACTACGAAGTTCAGAAACATTTTTTGGTTGTTTCCATTCGACAACCGCTTTGATTTTCTTGGAATCAACTCAAATCCCCTCAGTTGTCACCACATAACCAAAATTCGCATTTACTGAACTTAGCATATAACTATTTTTCTCGAAGTGTTTGAAGTACAGTGCGAAGATGATCATCATGTTCCGTCTCAGTCTTCGAGTAGATTAAGATGTCATCAATAAATACTACCACAAACTGATCCAAATACGGCTGGAACACCCGATTCATCAGATCCATAAATGCCGTCGGGGTATTTGTTAACCCGAAATGCATGACCAAGAACTCGTAATGGCCATATCGAGTTCTGAAAGCATTTTTGTACACATCTATCTCTTTGACTTTAAGTTGATGATATCCAGAGCGTAAGTCAATCTTAGAAAAGACGGACGCTCCTCAAAACTGGTCAAACAAATCGTCAATTGTCGGTAAGGGATACTTGTTCTTAATTGTTAGTTTATTCAGCTGTCTATAATCAATACCCATTCGCATTGACCCGTCTTTCTTCTCAACAAACAATACTGGTGCCCCCCACGGAGACATACTCAGTCAAATAAACCCTCGGTCTAGGAGTTCATGAATTTGAGCTTTTAATTCGATCAATTCCTTAGGTGCCATGCAATAAGGTGCTATAGACACAGGAGCCGTACCAGGTAGTAGGTCAATTCCAAACTCTACTTCTCTATTCAGAGGTACTCTAGGTAGTTCCTCGAGAAATACGTCCGGGAATTCCTTAATCGTGTGGATATCTCCTAAGACAACATTTTTTTAGCAGAATTTGATATGTAAACGACATACGCTTCACATCCTTTTTGATTAGCTTATTAGCTACCAGAGCAGAGACTATATTAGAAAGGTAATCTCGTCGCTCACCAATTATTATCACCTCCTTGGTTCCAGTCGGTCTCAAAGTAACCCTTTTACTTGTACAGTCTAGACTGACCCGATACTCAATGAGCCAATCCATTCCTAAAATCAAATCAAATTCAGTAAAGGGTAATTCCATTAAATCGGCTGGAAACACTATACCCTGAAGTTCCAACGATACTCATCGATATATCTTATCGACTAGAATTAACTGGCCCAACGGGCTAATTATCTAAACTGCTCTAGTCGTATTTTCAGCAGATAGATCCAAAGATGCAGAAACAACACTAGTTATGTACGAGCGTGTAGAATTGATATTAATAAGAGCATAATGCGGAACAGAGTGAATAAAGGAAGTACATGCAATGATATCAGCATCATCACTCTCATCACGGCGTCTAGTCGCATAAACCAGTGTCGGCTGACGAGCCTCAGTCTGATCAGCACCTCTAGTCGATGCCCTCTAATCTCTCTGAGATCTATTACCACCTCTACCAATATCACGACCACGGAAAGATGCTGAGTCTCTCTCAGAGGTCGAATAGGGTTAGAAGTCTGAGTTTGCACCACAGCTGGCACTGCATCTAATCATCGGGGACAATCCCTAACTCGATGCTCCATCGAAACATAATAGAGACACGCTCTCATTTTACTCCAGCACTCATCCGGGTGGCACTTCCCGCACTCACCACACAATAAAACCTCAGTCACTACAGAGGATGCTTCGGCCATCGGAGGCCTCTCAAACTTTACCTGCTTCTTAAGGTACTGAATAGAACCAGAGAAACCCGAATCTCTCTTACCCTTATTCTAACTTCTCTCCCGATCACGTCGTTCGCGCTCCAGGCGCTTTACTTCCTCTACTTTCTTGCCTTGTCAACTAGGGCAGCAAACACTCGCTCCCTCTGAGGAGCGATCAGAACACATAAGTCGTACCTTAAACCTTCTTCAAACTGTACACACTTGTCATAATCAGAAGCTACCAGAGTTGGTGCATACCTACTCAGTCGTAGAAACTCAGCCCCATACTCAGTGACTGACTTATCGCCCTAAACTAGGCTCATGAACTCGTGTCAACAAGCCTTGACATAACTTGCCCCCACATATTTACCCTTGAAGGCATTCTTAAAATAGTCCAAGCTCACCTATCCCAACTGGGCACCTTGCTCCACAGTTAACCACTACTGATAGGCTTCATTTCTTAACAACAATACAGCACCTCTTAACTTCTGAACAGGAGTGCAGTCCGAATCTGTCATAATTCACTCAGTAGCCTGGAGCCAATATTCAGCAATCATAGGAGCAACTCCAATAACACCCCAAAATAGTTCAGCACCATTTGAATGAAGTCATTAAGTAATTGAGCTTTTACTTCCCGATCTCAAATGGGTTTCAGCAACCCTCTCAAGTGCCTGAACCATGGCTTGAGACAGTGCATCGTTCCTAATTGTCGAAGTCTGTGACTCTGTCTCAGCAGTGGGAGTACCAACTATCTCGCTGGTCTCTAAATTAGACATGTTACCCATCGAGGAAGACTTTGCTCGAGCTCGTCCTCCTCGACGTCTTTGACGCCCTCTCATACCATGTCCACGACTACCGCGCGAACCCATTATAGTAATCAGACTACAATAGCAAAATTTTACAGATCAGTTCAGACATCTAGTATATCAATTCACCAGTCCATACAACCATATCAGTTGCAAAACATAATCATTATAATAATATAACAAGCAAAATTATACTTATAGGGTCAGCATCGAGAGCTTAGTTACTAAATATAGTTCCAATATTATTTGCACATTAGTTCAATTGGTAATTGTTACTAGCTATTTTTATCATGCATTAGGAGCCCAACACAGTCCGAGTGTTGAGAAACCTAGCTCTGATACCATTAAATTAACACCCTAGCCCTGGCCTAGAAGACCAGACCGAGTCCAAAGAGTTACAAACATCAACCTAATAATTAACAAGTTCATAGAATAGATAAATCAAATTACAAATCTCTAAACAGTCACCAGAAAAGTCTTAGTGCTCAAACATCATAAAACCCTAATAGAATAGTAACATAATCTCATTTTAAACATAATAAAGTTGACCGAGCCACCGCGATATCTACCCCGTTCAGCTTGTTGGATCACCTGAAAGCCAAACAAAACAAAGTGAGTTGTGAACTCAGTATGTAACAGAAAATATGATATTCAGCTTTCACACGATCACAAGGTGGTCTTATTCAAAATACCGGATAGTTCTCAATATCCATAATATCGATATAAAATAAATCAGTTATACTCAGATAAAACCTATGAATGGTAGTGGTTTATCAACATGCTTAGTCAAACAGCAAAACAAATTCATAACAGAGATTCCTAATTCCATCCGCTACACACTATCTCCAATCAACCCAACACACCTTTGAGGACATTCAATGTCCATCCATCCCTACACACCACACTGTGTCTATTTGACACGTTATAAGATCATATTGTAGATGCTGATATATTTTGCATTAAACGCCAGATTCAAATTCAATCAAAAAGTGGTTAAACCATTGTTTCAGAACATATTACTTCCTTCTTCACACTTTTCCAGTCTAAACACAATCAAAATACAGAAATTCACATTAAAATCACTTACACATTAGCAGTAGTTACTCATTATATCTCATTTCATATCAATCAAGTCATAGATAACCAATATCAGTTACAATAATGATTATGGTTAAAAATGAGTTTTCAGAACTCTAGTTGACTACCACACAGCCTAGACACACGTCTGTGTCCTTGCCCGTGTGGTTCACACGGCCTGTTACAAGCCTATGTTGTATACCCGTGTGCAACCAATCGATAAACAAAGAGTTACACGGCTTAGACGTACAGTCGTGTCCTTGTTCATGTGACTCACACAGCCTGACCACACGCTCGTGTGTTGGCCCGTATGGTCCTTAATTCATAAACAGAGAGTTACATGGCCTGAATACGCGGTTGTGTCTTGTTCCCGTGTGAACTTTGTACTATTTTGGCCACACACGGCTTAAACACATGCTCGTGTCCTAGCCCGTGTGCACTAATTCAACAAATAGTAAGTTACACGGCCGATCACACGGCCTTTCACATGCTCACGTAACTCACACGGCCTAGCCACACACCCGTATGCCTAGTCGTGTGGCATCGACAGCTACCATTTCTATCGACTCGAAACCTGTGAAACTTGCAAAAATTGTTACACACCTGATTTATCCTCGTCGAAAACTGTTATGGAGACTAACCAGACCCTAATCAACCATTTCACAACCAAATTCACAAATCAATTTCCACATTTCGACAACATTAGTCATGATTGAACATGTCAACAACTTTGACAACACACTTTTATACATTCCAAACTTACCAAATTTCAGCAACGATCACGGATATCAACTTGTTGTTGTGCCTTGTCGAAAGTATTCCCGTCTATTAGGGAAAACAACGATTGTTTATTAACAATTCGTACTACTTACAGATAATTCGATTTACAACAAGTTAAAAACGAATAACAAACGTGAAATGCTCACGGTAACAAGTACTTACTCAACAATCCTCTATCGAACGTTTAGCGACAACACTTATTAATTTAGTACCCCTCTTGACTATAAATTAGAAAAAAATAAAGAATGAAAGGAGCAAAATAAAAAGAAGGACGGGAAAGATGAAAAGGAAGAAAGAAACTATCGTTATTTAACATTTAACTTCCATGCAGACTTTCCGACATTAAGCAAAAATATATTTCTAACACGTACGAGGGGATTCGAACTCAGAACTAGACAGAATACGGACAGATGCTTAACCAGTGAACCAGCAGGCTCATTTTTGTCACAATATCATAACGAATTGAACTTAAGTGGTCAATGCTTGCTTATGGGTTGTTTTAAAAGCAATAAAACTTTTTAACAATACGATTTGAACCCTAGACATTAAACAGAAAAGCGGAGCACCGAACCAGTGATATAGAAATCTATTTTTGCAAACTTCTCCCAATTAAATCTTAAATTTTTGGGGCGTTACACGACATATATCACCTTGAATATGTTTCAGAATGTGGGAGGTTCAATCCCAACTTTAATTGGTGATGGTCTAATAATCAATTTTCCTTGAGAACAAGCAACACAAGATAAATTCTTGAATTCAAGAATCTTTTGGTTCTTTAATGGGTGTCCAATTGAATTCTCGATGATTCTTCACATCATAGTAGATCCAAGATAGCCTAATCGGTCATGCCAAATAGTAAAAGTATGTGGTTCTACAAACTTCTAGTTTGTAGTAACATGTGACTCAATTGCACCAATATGTGTATACTATAAACCAGATGAAAAAGCAAGTAGCCTTTCCAAAACATATTTCTTTCCACATTAACATTTGTAATATATAAATATTCAATATTTTTCTCATTCATAGTCTTAATATGATATCCATTAAGACGAATATCTTTAAAACTCAATAAATTTCTTTGAGACTTAATGGAATATAAAACATCATCAATGACAAATTTTGTACATTTAGGTAATAATATAATAGCTCTTTTAGAGCCTTCAATAAATTTTGAACTTCCCGATATTGTATTAACATGGTCATTACTCATTGTCAAATGAGAAAAATATTTTTTATTATTGAGTATCGTATGTGTTGTAGCACTATCTACGAGACACATGTCTCCATTGATTTTGGGTCCATCTTAATTTTTTTGAATATTCATATTCGTATATAGTTTAACGGGGGTTATACGGGTAAATTATATAAAGTGAAATGATGTGAACTTCACTATGAACTCGTAGAAGCTCGTGTTGATAACGTGTTATAAAATAATTAAATAAAAAAACACTTAAAGTCAATAGAGAATTTTCTTGTCTCCTTTTTTCATTTATAAAAGAGCTATATATAAACCATTGACATTCAATGCAACATAAATGAATGAAGCTTATTTAACTACTTCATTAACACATACATTAAGCATCTTTAATAATGAATGGGGGGTTTAATTGATTACTTTCATAAATGTTTAAAGGTTATAGACATCCATTTAATGTATTTACAACAAGTTGAATATATTTTTATTTTTATTATTGAATCTTAAATATTAAAAAATATTTTATTCAAGTTACATTTTTAGTTTATGCTGAAATACACTTTCTAACTTAAATTATTCGATTTATCACTAGAAAAATAGGTGCATTAATATTCAATATTTAGATTTTCTTTTTCATTTAATGTTTTATAAGATATTTTTTTTTCATTTAATTAGTAGCTAACAATAAAAAAATCAAATTTTATCATTATTTTCATTTTTACTTTAATTGGTTTCAAAAGTTTTTATTGTACTCTAGTAATTATAAAATATTTAATCTATGTTATTTTATTTTATTATTTAAATTTTTTATTGAGTTGGTGTTATAGTCGATTGGGCACCAACTTGATTAGAAGAATTACAAAAATATCCTTCTACAATTAAAATAAGTTATATTATTTCAACATATTTTAATCTTTTATTTTTTTAACAAACCTAATAGAAAATTTGCATATTGATAGATTTGAACTTCTGTTATTTACATAACCAACATATTAGTTTTACCACCAGACTAAAATTTTATTTTAATATAATATTTACAATTTAATCGAATTATGTATACTTTATTACTTAAATCAATTGTATTTTTACATACTATTATTTACAGTGGCGAAGCCAGAATATTAATCTTGAGGGGGCCAAGCTAAAATTAGAAGTGATATGTAATAGTCGATTTAAACATATAAACAATTTATTCAAAAGAAGCAGTATTCTAGCATGACAATCGGTTTAAACATATAAAAATATATATTCAAAAGTAGAAATATTCCAACAGCTAAGACGAAATAGCTATCATTTACCATTTTTTATTCCATTTTCACAAGGATGGCCACTGCTTCACAAACTATCATTTGACATAATTTTAAACAAAGTGACTAAGATTTTCTTCCTCCCCTTCACTTTGGCCGAAACTTACTATAACATTATCTAACTTTTTTTGTTTCACTTTTACACTTCTAACAAGTTAGAAATCATCTCTTAATTATTTTCCATAAAAAAAAAATACACTTTTCACTTAATTTTATAAGCTTCCAAGTTTTATCAATATCCTCTAATGACAACTTTTAATATACTTGATAAAATAAAAAAACTATTAGTACATATAGTAAAACAAGTTTCAAATATTCAAAATCTATGAAAAGTTTGAAGAAATACATACCTTATACTTCAAAATTTGAGGAAAAATGATAAAGAAAATTTTGTTCTTTTTTCTCTAAGCACCAATATGAAGAAGAAAAATGATAAAATTCTCTTCATCTTTTCTTTTCTTTTTATATATATTATTATATTACTTATAAAATATTATTAGATTAAGTAAACTATTAAATAAACATTAATTTATTATTTAATAAAAATATCATTCAAAAGTCATCATGAGTAATTTAGCTTTTTCAAGAAGATTTTTTCTTTGTTTTTATTAAAAATAATTTTTAATATTATTTTTAATTCTATAAAAATATTGGAGGGGACTACTTATAATTTTAGGAGGACTATAATATATATACTAAGGGGAAAATTGTAAAAATCTTAAACCTTGGGATGCCTACTTATATTTTTGGAAGGGTCATAGTGTAAATTTATAAAGGACTAAATTCAAAATTTTAAACATGGCCCCTGGGCATCAACGTGGCTCCGCTACAGATTATTTAATCCTTTGACTTAGTTGGTGTCACAAGTCTACTGGGCAGTAACTCATTTAGAAAAATTATGAAAATATAATTTTATAATTGAAATAAGTTATATTATTTGAGACTATTTTAATCCTTTTATTTAAAAAAAAACTCAATAAAATTTTTTATGTGGTTAGATTTGAACTCGTGCTATTTACATTAATAAAATATTAGCTTTAACACTAAACCAAAATTTTATTTTAATATAATATTTCCACTTTAATTTTATTATACATACTTTATTGCTTTCAACAATTGTATATATACTACTATTTAAGCAGTTGACTAAGTTAGTTTCACGAGTCAATAGGATACTAACTTAATTAAAAAAAATTACAAAAATATCATTTTACAATTAAAATAAATTATATTATTAATTATTAAAAATATTTTAAATATAAAATATTTTATTTCACTCACATAATGAATGTGACAAAATTTAGTATATTTTAATTATATTAAAAAATTTGAATAATATTATTAAATTTTTAATTGAAATGGATAAATTATAAACTTTAATTAAATTATATTAAATAATAATTTATATGAAACGTGATTCATTCAGCACAAATTCAAATTATATTACTCTATCCTCACCCTTATCAATGGCGGAGCCTAGTAAAGGACTAGGGGAGCCATGACCCCCCAAGGTTTAAAATTTTAATAATTTAGCTCTTTGTAGATATACCATACGCACTTCAAAAATAAAAGTAGGCCCTCAAAGTTTAAAATTTTTATAATTTCTCCCTTTGTATATATACTGTAACCCTTTCAAAAATCGATTGTTTATATGTTTAAATCAATTGTAATGGTAGAATATTACTTATTCTTTTTCTGAATAGATTGTTTATATATTTAAATTGATTATTATGTTGAAATACTATTTCTTTTGAATATATTGTTATATTAGAATGATATTTCTTTAAATCAATCATTTATATATTTAAAAATCGATTATTATGTAACACGCCTCTCAAAATTAACATATTGGCTCTGTTACTCGCCCTATATTACATAAAAAATAATAATAAACTCAAGTTAAAAATTTAAGATTATTGTTACCAATTGTTTTTACCGTAGGAATTTGGAGTCAATTTTACAGTCAACTCTCGACATGACATGTCCACATGTCTTTACTCCAACTTGTCAACAATTGACTATAATGGATGTGATTTGCCCTAATTACACTCAAACCACTAATTAGTACAAATAAGATCCAAAGTTTTCTTCAAATAATTTATTTAAAATTTTATAAAAGAAAAAAGAATAGTCACAGCACAATTTGTTGAACTAGTCAAACCAATAAACTTATATATATATATATATATATATATATATTATCTGTTCAAAATAGTCTAAAGAGTATCTAAAGGGTTGAATAGGTTGAGATCTTTTTTCTTTTTGACATCGAGATCGAATTGTTAATAATGCATTTTAAAATTTGAATTATTAATTAATAATAATATTATATTCTATATAAATTTAATTATAAAAACAATTTTTTTATATTTTAATATTCCAACCATTTTCACCAAACCTATTTCATTTTACAAAAATGGAAGATACAAAAGTTCAATCTAATTAAAATAAAATGTTGTGAGGATTTAATTTTATTTCAAAAAAATATAATTCTTAAAATTTTTAAAGTTAAAACGATGTCTAGTGATGTTATGGAAAAAGCAAACATTTTTTTAATTTTATAACAAATCTCGGAAAGGTAGATAGACTATTGTGATAGCTTTGTTTGGTAATGAAAGCAGCATTAAAGGAAGGGATGACAGCTTTCAAAATTGGATCTCATAATGTCATATTACTACACGATTCAATCATAGTATAAAAACTAGAAGGAGAACACATTTTTTCCTTCAAGGGGGAAACATCATGGGTAAAATAGGTATTATATCAAAAAACCCAAAAAATCTTTAATTCAAATTAAATTATAATAATATAAAAATATATTAGAAGGAAAAGGTTAGATGAAGGAAATGAATTCCACATGTCGGGGGCTTAAATGTGGGCCCAATCTCCCTAAAAAAGATTATATGGAACTGACAGCAGGCAAGTTTTTTCCCGTAGGGTCAATTGTTGGTGGGAGCCATGCCTTGTCATCACTCTCCCACCAATCCCTAACTGCACTTCCACTTGTTAAGAGTCAGATATTAGCTTTTGTACTTTTTCTGTTTTATTGCTCTTTGGGCATTGTCTATAATTTTGTACGCATAAATTAAAAGAAAAAAGAGTTAGTATTTGGTAAATAAAAACACCTTCCAATAACCCTGTTGGTTTACTTGTGTTTTAAATATTTGTGGAATTTTTTTTATCAATACTCCTAAGATTTGTTTCACTAAAAAGAAAAATAATCTCAAATAAAGTTTAGATTGTTTTGATAAATCATTGTAGAATCTCATATTAATATTTTACTTACTATAAAATCTTTTAAGTAAAGTGAAATAAGTAGGTAAATCTTAGGTTAAAATTATTATATTGATTTTATTTTTTAAATTTAAAATAGTTAAATAATAAAAACCTAATAATACAACTCTACACAATGATACATCGTTTATTGATATTTTTGAATTAGCCATCCACATCTCATAGTGATGTATCGATTATTAGTACTTTTGAATTAACTATTTATACCTCAAGAATAGATATAGATATTTTACTCTATAAAAATTTTTATGATTATTGACCCTTAGATATCGATATTTAACCACTCAAATATTTAAAACTATTTAAAAGAAATTTTAATAATATTTTTAATTTTAAAATTTTAAAATTTTAAGTTTCAGAAAATAACTTAAAAATAAATTAATAAACATTACCATCAAATTCAAATAATTTACTAAGAATAAGTGTATCTTATTTGCCCATACCGTTTGTTATATTTATGACGCTATTTTATATTTACGTCGGCCGAAACCAAACAGCTAAGATTATCTTAAGGGGGCGACACGTGCTAATATGCTTTAGGTTGAAAAGGGAAAAAGAACACATTAAAATAATGAAAGTGACATTAAGCTTGAAGCATGTACAAAAATGAAAAGTAATATTTTTCTATAAATATATTATATTCTCTCCATTGACTCACTTATTAATTTTAAATTCCACACACTGAATAATAATAATAATAATATGTTCTTTAATTATCATAAAATTTTATATTATTAATCAAAAGAATAATTTTACCCAACATGTCATAAAAAGTAATTTTTATATACATTATCCAAAACTTTTAAATTTAACCTTCTCCATATTATATAATATTATTTTTTAAATATTTTTTATAGATAAAAAAGTCATAAAAATAAAAAAAGTTAATAATAGAAATAACTTTGAAAGAAAAAATAATAATTTAGATATTATATTATCTCTCACATAACAAATTTCATCTATGATATGAATTTTGTTTTTCCTACCCCTAAGAAAATCGGGTTTTTTTTTTTGTTTTAAAAAATATTAGTTAATATGTAGTATTTTAGTTTTAGAAATGAAAAAAAAAATCAAAACTACCCAAAACATTTAGTTTAATGTGAATGTTATAAATTTTAATTTTGTATAATTTTATATATAAATTTTTAATTTGATTTAAGTTTAATAATATTATCAGTTCAACATCAATTTAAAATTTATATTTTAAATATTGTATATTAAAATAAAATTTAACTGTAATTTTAATATTTATTTTATTTTAGAGAAAAAGTCAATCAAAATCAAATTGAATATAGTGATAGTTGAATCTAGCTGTATTTATTAATATTTTTTTAGAAAAATTAAAAAAATCTCATGGATAACAGTTTGAAAATTTTTACTGATTAAAAAGTAAAATATAATTATTATTGAAATTAATTCAAAGAATAAATTATGGATTTTTTTCGGCATTTGCCTCTTACAACAAACACAACGTTGTACGTTGTAATAAGATAGATAGCACTATAAATGACTATTTAGGTGAACGCCATTTTCGGTGGTTTCGTGGGTCGAAACAAAAAACAAGCAGAGTAAAGGAGAAAAACCAAAAGCCAAGTTTCGACCATCGTTTTTTTTTTTTTTTTGCCTTGGTTTTCTCTTTTTTTATTAGCCCCCCTGCGCTTCGCTCGGATCTCAAATCCTCTATCCTTCATCTCCTCATTCAGGCTTCGGCTCGATATCGGGATCCCTGAGCTTAAACTTGCTTCTCCGTTTTCTCCCCCATTTCGCTCTCGATCGTCCGAATCCAGATTTCCTCTTCACATTCCCTTGTTTTATCGATGATTATGTGAATTGTGTTGCTGTTCCAAATTTCTGGATTACCCTTTTGATTGTATACTAAGAAACCACCATGGCATTAGCAGATCACTTAAACCCGGGAATCTCCCGCCAGTTCTCTACCGGCTCAATAAAACGGAGTTTCAGCCGCCAATTCACGCGGCAGACATCGCTGGACCCTCGGAAGAACAATCAAAGATTCAGCTTTGGTCGGCAGTCGTCGCTGGACCCAATTAGGCGGAGTCCCCTCCACGATGATATGGCGGTGCCGGAAAACCTTGACGCGACCATGCAGCTGCTCTTCATGGCGTGTAGAGGGGATGCCAAAGGAGTGGAAGATTTGTTGAATGAAGGCGTTGACGTTAATAGTATTGATTTGGATGGCCGTACTGCTTTGCATATCGCTGCTTGTGAAGGTCATGTTGAGGTTGTTAAGCTTCTTCTTGTTAAGAAGGCTAATATTGATGCCCGTGACCGTTGGGGTAGTACGGTACGTTTCTTCTTCTTCCTTTTTTTTTTTTTTTTTTAATTTATTCATTTTGTCTTACTTTTTGTCCGTTTTCTTTTAATCCTTTATTTGCTCCAATTGCGGGGAAAGTTATTATTTATTTGCAGGTTTTAACTATTCCATTGTTATCATTGTGATTAATCATCTTTATTGGTCGGTTTTGTTCATACAACTTATTGGTTTTGAACATGGAAGTTTAAAGATGTTAGATTAGATTTTGTTTCAATGCTTAAGCTATTTAGCTTTGACTGATTATTGGGATCTTGTGTGGTGTGGTTTAGGGGAGAAAACACGTAGTAAATAAACAAATTAGGGCTGAACTATGAATAGGAAAGAAGATGAACTCTAGAAAACTTAGGTTATAGAAAACCTCTAATTTTCTATTAATTCAAAGACTTTTATTCTTGCAACTAGGC
Source organism: Gossypium stocksii (assembly GCA_020496765.1). Lineage (NCBI taxonomy): Eukaryota > Viridiplantae > Streptophyta > Magnoliopsida > Malvales > Malvaceae > Gossypium > Gossypium stocksii. Next base: position 36,006,094 of record CM035630.1, read on the forward strand.
TTTCTTGTAAACTCTAGAAAACTTAGGTTATAGAAAACCTCTAATTTTCTATTAATTCAAATACTTTTATTCTTGCAACTAGGCTTTCTTGTAAACAAAGTTTTATCCCTAGTCCTAAGCCTTCTTGATTCAACCTTGATACAAGATCTGTCATGCTTGTTTTGCTGTAGCTAGCCTCCATCTTTATTTCTAGACTTCTCTACGTCCTTCACAAACAACATTAAGGGACAGGTTTTCATTCGGTGCAACCACAAAAAGTTCATTAACAACCAGCTTCTGAACATCACCTCCAGAACTGTCCAGGCATAGAGAGGTAGCAGCACAGAAGAAACCATGATCTTCACAAAATTCACTAAGGTCATTGCCCTCAGGAATAGATCTGTTAAACCTGACCTCAAATTCCATTTGCATCAAAAGCAAGAACTACTTTGCCCCAAACACCAAATTTTGCCCCCCTTTAAGCAGGTTGTAGAGAGGAAAATCTTGAAGGTGGTGTGGCACTTGTTGTATCAGCTTCTACGCTCGGTGCAACACTTTTGGCATATACGGATGCCCTTTCAGCCCTTGAAGTTTCTTTCACACTATTTGCTCAACACTTTTGGCATATACGGATGCCCTTTCAGCCCTTGAAGTTTCTTTCACACTATTTGCTTCTCTTGATGTTGACCTAGCTCCTAAATATGCTCTAGCATAATAGCTTAGTTCCACATAGACATCTACTGTGTGAACAAGCTGTGACTCAATTTTTCCGCCCTTATAATCATGAACAATAACAGCTTTATTAACAACAATAAAACATGTTATGTCCTCTCTTTTCCATCCCCCAAAATTGTAGATCACAACAATCAAGTTCTTTCCATGAGACAGGTCAGTATCCGATGCAAGGCAATAAGGTATATTCAGAAGTGGACACTACTGGAAATGGGTGGTTGAATCCCCATATCCGGTGGATGACTTCGCATCAGCTAAGCAAGTGAGTGAAGATGCAACAACCTCAACATGATGTTTAGCAATAAACCGAGCATCTGCCAATGAGTCTGTGTTTGGCCTTGAATCATGCTTCCCTTTTTAAAATTCAAGTTGCCTTTCTGCCAAATAGTGGACGCTCGATATTCTAAAATAAAATTTTAAAGTTGGTCTGCTTGTAAAGCATCCTGTCCAGTAAGCATTTTCACAATCTGGTGAAGACTCATATTCTTTTTTAGTTGCAGCATTGCTTTTATTTGGATAAAATAGTTGCATGCAAACTTGGCACACAAAAGCATTGTACAAAAAGGAATGTACCTTACACGTGCAAACTGACTTTCCTGCATTCCCCTTCCAGCATAAACTCCAGGCAAAAGTTTAGAGAACAAATCCACATTGATGGTTGAGGCTCATCAAAATAAGATGCAAACCGAAATTCTCTCCTTTTTCTGAGGATATTCTAGCACAGTCTATTTCACTTGAAACCACTGGAACCTGATTTTTAGTTGCAGCTTTGAAAAAGTTAGCTTTCACGTTGGATGCAAGCTGTTTTTCTTCTAAAAACTGCATCACCTTTTGCAGCATTACTTCCCTTCAACATTTCTTGCTTTTTCTTGTGTTCAACACTAAGTTTTCTCCTAACAGAATCTGTTTTGATTGTAGAATCAGAATCAGTTCTTTTTACTCCAATATTATCATTGGATGTTGCGTCCCTTGACATATCTAGGAGATTCTTGATTCGCCTCCAATCCTCTCCTTCCTCTAAGGTGGTGGTTGTCAATGCATCACGAACGATCAAGGATTCTTCCTCAATTTCTTCCTAAAGCACATAAACTTCTTTATTTCCTTAGGATATTCATCATAGATTGGTTCTAATATATCATAATCTTTCTCGTCCACATGCACCTTCTCATGGAAATCATTAACTTCAATGTTAATTCCACCCTTGTTTAATTCAAGAGCATACACTAACTGCTCCTCCAATCCATCTTGTACCACACGATCTGCGGGTCCAGCATCAAGAAAGGAGTTCTCTTTCTCCCCAAAATCAGATTTTTCATTGAGACTACCTTCCGGTATGTCAAAGTGATTGTGGGCACCTTTCGGAGTCTCCATCAGGGTTCCCTTTTGTTCCTGTCACAGTCAAGCATAAACTGCAAGCGACAATTTCAGTCACGCATCGTAGCGCAGCCAATTCTGCTTCTTGACACTGATTTCGTCTTCCTCGACCACTAACGCATCCAACCATGGCTCAATAGCAAACCCTAATATAAACTCTAGTATCTAACCTGGCTTTGATTACCAAAATTGGTGTGGTTTAGGGGAGAAAAGAGTAGTAAATAAACAAATTAGGGCTAAACAAAGGAATAGGGAAGAAGATGGAACTCTAGAAAACTTACACTATGTTTGAATTGGGGTAAGGGGAAGGAAAGTTAAGTAACTCAAGGGAAAGGATTTTTCCCCCTTGTTTGGATAACCAGTTTTTACATGATAGGGAAAGTGAGGGATTTTCAACTCCTTCACTTTCCCTTGTTTTCCCTATTTTTTTAATACTCAATTTGGGGAAAGTGAGAGGAAAGGAAATATAATAATTTTTTATTTTTAAAATGTCATTTTTATCCTTTGATAATTTTATTGACTTTTTTTCTTTGAATTTTCTCCTAATAATGCATTGAAATTTTTCTCATTTTTTTAATGCTTTATTGCTTTGTTGTAAATGGTTCTATTATTTTTCAAATTTTGTTTTCTAATTTTTTGAATTATTGCAACTTTTTAAGAATATTAGAACTCTTTTTTCTTTTTAATTTTGTATCAAATTAACAATTTTATCAAATTAATTTATTCTTTTTTATTAACACTTGTAATTATCATTTTATGAAAAACCTCAATTTTTATAATTTATAAATTAATTAATTTAATTATTATATGTTATTTAAGTAAAGTTATAATTGGAAAAATTATTTAAACAAATCATTTACTTTACTTTCCACATCTTAACCAAACAAAAAATGTTAAAATTCCTTTCATTTCCTTTCCTTTATTAATTTTAGCTATCCAAACAAGAAATAAATATTTCTTTAGGTTTCTTTCCCCCTTGTTTTCCCTCCCCTCCTTCCCTTCCTTTCTTTTCTTTTTTTTTTTTAATTATCCAAACATAGCGTTAGGGAAAACCTCTAGTTTTTCTATTACTTCAAAGGAAATAAGAATAATAATAATGATAATTATTATGGCTGTAAAGCCAACAACTTATTTATATAGACTTTCATTCTTGCAAGTTACTAAGCTTTCTTGCAAACAAAGTTTTATCCCTAGCCCTAGGTTTAAATCCTAATGATACTCAATAACCCTAGCCATCTATAATATATCGCATACTTAAATAAAATATTATAAGGTAGACATAATAAAAATATTATAATAAAAAGAAAAGCTCCTGCTGGAAAATCATTGGCGCTTGGTTTTGGCAAATTAAGATGAATAATTTAGGGAGAAAAAGAGGCAGATAAATGTGCATAAATCTGAGATTTAATATCAGCCCAAAATTCTAATTTTAATTCCCTTGATGATACCGCAATTAGCAGATTACCTATCAAATGCAGTTTGATTTATGATGATGTAAATGCATGTTGATTATGTTAGTATTTTCTTTTTTGTATGGGCAGGCAGCTGCGGATGCGAAGTACTATGGAAATATGGATGTCTACAATATTTTGAAGGCCCGTGGAGCCAAAGTTCCTGTATGACATTAAACTTTCTTCTTCCATATAAACGTCAATTCCACTTATGCTTGTTATTTATGCATGCATGAAGATTGCTATTTACATATTTGCTGTGATATTAGAAAATCAGGAAGACGCCAATGGCAGTCACAAATCCTCGAGAGATTCCAGAGTACGAGCTTAACCCATTGGAGCTTCAAGTTCGGAAGTCTGATGGTATAACGAAGGTATGGTTCTCTCAACTTACTTTTACTAGATTGATTCACTTGGATGATCATGTATGGTCCAACGTGAAAGATGATCAGGTTGATGTGCAGATAGTATCTTATGTTTCATGTATTCCGCTGGAAAATGATTAGGCTAGTTTTCTTTAGCTAGATTCAGATCTCTTTTCAGTTTTGTTCCATTTTCAAGTGGCATGATGCTTTTTTTTAAGGTTAACTGTGACTTATTTGGCATTAGATTGGATGTTACATGCATCCTCCATTTTCTTATGGTCTCCGTATTTTCGTAATTTGTTAAAACAACCTGTCATCTTATATTCTTTGTGGTAAACCATTTTAGATTGCCAAGACAGACTAATGTATCAGCTCTGCATTATCTCACTCAAATGTTCACCAAACTGTTGCTCCTTTGAGCAAACTTTTTTATAGCCGTGACTGACTTTTAGGCAGCTACAATTGTTGTCTCTGGGGTTGATACACAGGTCTGCATCATGATGAATATATATTTCTCGTTGTTTGGAAGTTTAGAAGATCTATCAGATGCTCTTTGTTCTTTTTATATTTAATTATTTATTTGTTATTTTATATAGATTGTTAACATTATCATACATAAATCACTTGCCAGGGATCATATCAAGTTGCAAAATGGAATGGCACGAAGGTAGCTGTAAAGATACTAGATACAGACAGCTTTTCAGACCCTGAGACCATGTATGCGCTTACCTTGTTTTCTTTTTTTGATGTGTTTTACTCTACGAAAACATACATATGTATTGTGCACATTCCTTGGCTGCTTACACTTTCTTGGAATTCAGTGACCCTCATGCATCATGCCACTTGCTTGTTTTTATCTAGATGCCAATGCAGCAATACATTTTGTGTGTTTCTTATCATGCTTATGTCTGGAACTGCTCATATCCTTTTTTTCTCACTTTTATGCATGTTTTTATGGGCTATGCAAATAAGCTTGTCTATAAATGTTTCAAACTGTTGACCATATTATTCCAGAACAAGGTAAGAAACAAGTATGATTTGCTATTTTCCTTTTAATTAGCAGATAAGTTCTGCAGTCTAAATTTCAATGAGAAGAAACTAAGGGATACTTATTCGGAGCAAAAATGGTCTAATATAGCTCTAGTTCTGATATAATTAATACTGAAGAAAGATGTAAAAAAAATTTCTAACAGCCTCTGGATGCTAAAGTGATTGGTGTTTAAAATTTTGATGTAGTTTTTATCAAGTATGCATTCATTCATTCATTCATTCATATCAGTATCTTCTCTCAATTTAAATTGGGAATATGCATCTGAGTTCCTTGAATAATTTTTTATCTGGTATAATGGTACCAGATGTGCTAAATGCATTCAGTACAAATTTTGAGGCTACATGGCTAAGTAGATGATTTTGTTGTCTCAACTTCTATGGTGTTTAGCACATGTTTTATTTGGTTACTGTACATTTCTTGTTTACTGAGAGCTGTATGATTTTTCTAATTATTGTTGAAGGGATTTTAGGATTTCTTTTTGTTTATCAATTTTCTTGCGGGGCCTAACACTACTATATTCATATATATTCTCTTAACAGAAATGCTTTCAAGCATGAGTTAACTTTACTAGAAAAAGTTCGACATCCTAATGTGGTTCAATTTGTTGGAGCTGTTACACAAAATTTTCCCATGATGATTGTTTCAGAGTATCATCCAAAAGTAAGCATGTTGCCCCCCCACCCTCTCTCACTGCCTGCCCCTTGACTATCTTGCCTGTATTCGTGTTCTGTCAATTAGTCTATTTTATCTATATTTATGCATGATTCTACGTTAAGTCATGATTGAAGAAAAACATGCAACTTGTCCATTTAGAGAGAAAACGTGAAAAATGAGATGACAATTAACATAACCTCCACGACCTAAAAATTTTCTCCCATATACTTTAGGTGGTGTCGGAATATAAAAAACATAAGCAGAACAATTGACTCTAGGTGGGGGGGGGGGGAGATCAGGATGTATGTGCATTTTGTAACCAAGAATACTATATGTTGCCTGTGTGGAGAAATGAGGAATCAAGTAACGACTTATCCATTTCCTGGAGTGGCTCCCTCTTTAATGGGCGTAATCTCACAACCATGTTCAGTCAGTTATTGATTCAACTTTGTTTTCTTTTTACTGCATTTCTATGCTGGAGCTTTTGATATTTCAAATTTGTTACACATATTATGCATCCTTAAGATGGCATGTACTTTAAGCTCTTCTGGCATGGTTCCTTTATTTGGTTATGAAATGTGTTCCACACCAAGGTATCTTTCCATCAGATTCATTTGCTTTGTTGGAGAAAGTATATAGCATTTTACTCACCAGATTAATATTGATATGGTTATTATCCTTCTATTTTAGGGTGACTTGGGAAGTTATCTTCAAAAGAAAGGGCGTCTATCACCATCCAAAGCTTTAAGATTTGCTCTTGATATTGCCAGGCATATTCTTTTTTCTTTTTTGAATTATACTTCAAGAATATATATTGTTATTATCACTTTAATAATCAGAAGTCCTACTTTCATCTATGCTAAACTCGGACAAAAATGTGCTGAATATGCTTTTTCTTCTATCCTACACATCCTTTACATAATATTGGATGGAACTGCTTCCGGTCATTTATTTCTCCTGATTCTTCACTTTACTGACTGTTATTTTCTTTATATATCAGGGGAATGAATTACCTTCATGAATGTAAACCAGAGCCAATTATTCACTGCAATTTAAGGACAAAGTAAGGCAACCACTGTAGAAGTAGATATAATGCTTGCAGAAACAGCAAGTGATAATTCTTTATTGTACTCATTGTGATGTACTGTTCTTTAATATTTGAAATTTGGTAAGGTGCCAGAAATGTTTTGATGGATAATGGAGGTCAATTGAAGGTATCTGGATTTGGTTTGTTAAGATTGACACAAATATCACCTGACAAGGCAAAATTAGCACATCCAGACTATTATGTTGATCCATCAAGTACGTTTTGTGACAAAAAAAATTCTTTGGATGTTTAATATAAGTTCAATACATGTATTCTTTCTGCTCATGGTAAAACTGTGACCAATAATTTGGTTTTTCTGATTGCAGATGTATATGCAGCACCAGAGATTTATAAAAATTTGGTATTTGATCGGAGTGTTGATTCGTATTCTTTTGGTGTCATTCTATATGAGGTACCAATGAATGTTCCTTTCTGATTAAAGGCAGTTTGATTGCCTTCAATAGTTTCATTCCTTGTTTCTTGCTGGCATTTTCTGGATATGAAAGTGATTTTAATTTTCCTTCTGCAAAAATCGGATGCTCACCTGCTTCCCACATTATGATAATTTCTGCTGTAGTTCTATTCGTGTGTTAGTTAGAGTGAGATTTATGAGACTAAGATGTCAAGGTGGGGATTTTTGGAGGGGGTTGAGGGAAGTATTTGTTTGGACAAATTAAAGCTGCTTTTTATTTTGATAGTTGGTATTAACTGCTTTTTCTGTTTTGTTCTTGTATGAGTTCAGATGATTGAAGGAGTAGTGCCTTTTCATCCCAAGCCTCCTGAAGAGATTTTGAAATTGATGTGTTTAGAAGAGAAGAGACCACCAATTAAGACAAAATCAAAAAGTTATCCTCCAGAATTAAAAGAGTAAGTTTGGTGTTTGAGATGATCTGCTTTCTGACCTCAAGTCAGTTTATTGAATTAGTGACTGGGTTTTTTTTTTGTACATGTTTGTTGTTTTATGTTCCTTACACCTTTAATTGAAAAGAAAAGCCTGGTTTGTTTATATTTCTTTCTTCTCAGAAGAAAAAAGTGCAATGTAATCTAAGGCTAATCTAGTTCTGAACATGCAAATATCCTAGGTTACTAGATTGTAATGTATGAACAGGTTAATTGAAGAATGTTGGCATAGAGAAGCTGTTGTTAGACCAACTTTTTCAGAGATCATTGTACGATTAAACAAAATAGTTGCCAACTGCTCAAAACAAGGGTGGTGGAAAGATGCTTTCAAGCTGCCTTGGTATGCTTCTATTACCAATTTTCACTCACACCCAACATTTTCTGATTCTACCTTTGAGTTTATCTTTGGCCGCTTAGAAAAATAGGCTGTTTCTACGTTGGATTTCTGATTGAGATGCCTTAAGAATTCTGATTGTTGTCCATTTGTTGCTAGTTGATTAAATGCATTATTTACTCTAGATGCAAGTTTGATTTCATTTTTGTTTATCATTCAAGAAAGTAGAGGAGGTAGCTAGAAATTAGTTTGGTTTAGATATTGCGGGTCAGAACTTCTATGCCTAACCTCATTATGTGGGAGTTGAAGCCATGTGATGTCTGTAGACACCATTTCCATGCACGTGCTTATAGTAAAGTAGCATCTTCTTCAATTTACAATAGACAATTGCATTGAAACATGCATTTGGATACACATGGACATGCATGCATGCACTCTCACACACACACACCTAGTTAACGAGCAAAGGGTGAATGGAGAGAATTTATTGGTGTCTCGTTTTACTGAAGAGGGAGTTTGTTTCAAAAACAGGATATATAACCTGAATTTGTTGATGATCTCTATTGCTATTAATTTCACGACCAAGTAGGGTGACTTAGGAGACTAAATTCTTGTACTGGGAAAATGGAAGCACACATTTAGTGTTCAAGCATTAAATCCTGGGTAGACTTAACTGTGCAAATGTTGTGATTCCATAGTTTTGGAGTTTCCTTGGTAATCTAACGCGATGTATTTTACATGTGATTGTTGGCAGGAAATAAGGGGAGGGAAAATGGAGAAGCGGATGAAGATTTTGAGGGAATTTCAATCTCGGGTTTTTGAAGCTTCATCTTAAATATTAAAACGGACAAAATCCGGTTGAAATTATTAAAAGAAGTGACCTTCACTTTCCCTTTCTTTCCGTCAATGAGCTGAAATAGCTCCTTCTTATGTATGAATACCGTGTGAAAAAAGTAGCCACAAATTGAAAATTGCAAATCAAGAGAATGGCATCGACAATAAAATTGTAGTTTTAGTTTTGCGTGTTTTCTCCCTAAAGTTACAATTTAGGCTAATTTTAACTTAAAATCCACAAATGAGATTGCCTTTCCATAACTAATTATAATACCCTTAACTATTGTTCTTTCCCCCACTATATTGTTAAACTTTAATTTTGTTCATAAATGTTTCAACAACTCCTATAATGTTTTCAAATTTGTAATATTTTTCATGTAATTTTTTTTTTTTGGAAACTGGTGTGACTTATGCTATATTAAGCTAATTAAGATAATTATTAATTATTTAGATGATATTATCTTAATAAACCCTATTTAAGCTAAATTGGGTGAGAAAAGTTAAGCATAATTGCTTTGTGAGTGACTAGAATAAAGTTGAATTTGATTTTAATTAGTTTTGTTGTATAAAATTTTATTCTAGTCAATATAAATTATTAAAGCTATTCTTTTAATGAGTAAATGTTTCGACTTCGGGAGATTAAGGTTGCTTGACGAATGTATGGTTAAAACTTGTTTTACTTTTGTTGAATTCGTTTCAAATTAATAATATAATGTTTTATTTTAATTTTACTCAAATTTAGAGGTAAGCTTAAAATAAGTTCCAAGTCTGTGTGGTGGTTATAGTCTAGTTTATATATATATATATATATATAATATTTAAAGTTATCCATAATCTTTCTCCAACCTTTAAATAAGAGTATAAATACACATTATGTTTAAACCTACATCCCCTGAATTGGCAAGAATATTGATGCCAATTATCAGTTTATGTTAATTCTTCATGGTTTCTGATAAAGAATGAGGCGAATGAATGCGGAAGCGAATCGTAAAGTTTATTCAAGTCGCAGATTTGACTTAGGGCTCTAAACATTTAGAAGAAACTTGGATGAAGAAACTTAGATTTTGAAACAACCTAAAAGACAAATGAATCCAAGTTAGATAAAAAAATTTTGAACAAAAACAATTGAAATAAATAAACTAAGATAAGCAAAATAGAACAATAGAATAATAAAGAAGAAAATAAGGAAGATAGATGAAAAAGACGGAACATGGCGTGAAGAAGTTCTAAAGAGCTTTGAAAACAAGAAGAATCTACAACCCCTTTCAAGCGGCTCTAATTTCCCTTCCAAGAAAGAAAGCTGGCAAGAAAAAGTTTGAAGATGATTCCCACAATCTGAAAAGATTGTTAAAACTCTTTTAAAAGAAACTCAAGAAAAATTCTTGAAAAGAAAACTCAAAGAGAATTTATTAACTCAAAAAATAAGTTGAATAATAATGAATTGAATGATTTGTGTACAATACAAAGGCCTATATAGGCTAGCTAAATAAATCTAAATAAAACTCTTAAGTATACTAGAACTCTAATCTAATTTAAGCAATAAGTAATTATAAACTAAACTTTCTTGTTAACATAAAACTCCTAAATAACTTAAAATACTTAATAATTATAAAAAATTTAGAATAAAATAATAAAATAATAAGAGTTAATAAATAAAATATTGGGCTTATATATAATAAAAATTAAGCCTAGAATCCAAACCTAATATGAAACACCTAAGCTTGTGGGATTGATTAGAGTCCTTTAAGTGAAACGCCTAAGCTTGTTAACATTTTCCACATGGGCTTGTTATCATAGACTGAGAGTTTAGGCCCTAATCTGCTGTAATTCAATGTAGCAGATTAAACTAGTTTTTGCACTTTGAGAGCTTGAACATATTTTAATTACATTTTAGCAAGTTTAGTTAAAGTGTTATAAAATGTGTTATTTGAGTCTTTTATTGACCTTAGGGACCGAATGAGGCCTAAAGGTGAGCTAATATGTTGTGTGAATGTGTAGGAAACATTAGAATATGTATTAACTCAATACTAGTCACTAGGTTGCAACACTGAGAATTAGATGTTGCAACATAGGAATTAGAACTGAAAAAGCCTAAAACTGGCTTCGATGTTGCAACACAACCTGAAGATGTCATGACATACCCCTGAAAAAACCCTAAAACTGAGCATACTGCCATTGATGTCACGACACAAGACTTAGTGTGTCACGAGTAGAGGTGATCATGGGCCGGGCTAGGCTGGGCCCAGAAAAAAATTTCGACCCATTTTCTAGGCCCGGGCCCGGCGCGAGATATGGGCCTAAAATTTTATCCAGGCCCGGCTTGGAATAAAAATGCTAGGCCCGAGCCTGGCCCGGCCGGCCCATATTAATTTTTTTTGCTTATTTCATTAAAAAATTTTAAAATATAATAAATTAAATAAATTTAAAAACATAAAAACAAATATTAAAACAAGAAACAAAATAAAATTGAGATAAACAATTCTTAAAACAATACACAAATTAAAAAAAACAAAGTTAAAAATTACATATGCTTAGAAAAATAAAAAAATATATATTTATATAATTCGGGCCGGGCCGGGCTGGGCCCGAACCAAAAAGGTTGGCCCGAGGCCCAGCCCGTTTTCTAAACGGGCCTCCTATTTTTGCCCAAACTCATATTTCGGGCCTATATTTTTACTCAAACCCTCCCATTTTTTGGGCGGGCCTTCGGGCCGGGCCGGGCCACCCAACCCATGATCACCTCTAGTCACGACATCGCCTTTGTACAAGAAATTAATACGAGCCAAGGGTGTTTTGGTCTACACAATCTAACTTTAAACTCGGAAGTATCAGCTGACCTAGGGTTAAAGACGACGACCATCCTAACTCTAAAAATAAGCTCAACTAACACGTGTTATGAACACATTTTTCCTATGTATAATTTTCTCTTTAGTTTTAGACTTTAGTTTTTCTTTTCTTTTAAGGTGTAGACTTTATTTCCATTCTTATTATTTGCTTTCAGGAAGAAATCAGATTCTAAAATTATTCTCAAACTTTGTGAAGATTCTGCGTTTAAAGTCAATACAATCAAGCTTCTTCTAAACCATTACTCTTGAAATTGTTCTTCATGTTCATTCTTTCATTCAAGTTTATATGGTTTACTAGATCCATAAGGAACTAATCCCCCTGTAGGGGATTAGCAAGTGGAGGTATGAATAATTAACTGTTTTGTAGGGATTTTTCAACAGAACAACTGTTGAGGAAAGGAAGAACCTAAACATTAGACTTGACAACCCTAGGAAGTCATCAAGGTGGAATTAACCCAAAATTGGTATGGCCTATCCGTGAACACCTTAACCCTAAACCAATCTAGACTGTGAGATTGTAAGATAAGTAGTTCTTGTCGACTTAATATTTTAGTGGACGTATCAGAAGATCTTGCTAGGGAATTGACTAGTTGATTGAACGAGAAAACCCGAGATGACAAATGAAAACAATTACCAAAGCGAGCTAATCACCCATTCCCAGATTTGATATATGTTCTCTTATTTGATTTCCTACTTTTCGTTTCTTTTTCGTTATTTCTCTTTTTATTTTTTATTATATTTATCTAAAAACCCTTCTTTTAATCTTTCGTACTATAATTCAACTAAAGTATTAATTAAATCTATTTATGTGTAATTTAGAATTAATTTAGTGCTCGCCTCTTTTGGGTACGATCCTCAAAGTACTCACCTACTCCGTTGTAACTATATTATAACATGACCAGTATACTTGCGAATACAGTGTTTCCACATCTTTTGTACAGGATTTCTACTTTGGGCATTGGTATGTCCGGAGACGGTCAAGCCCACGAACAAAATTAATCCCTTTTAACTCATCATCGCTCCAAGATCAATCATCTTGAAGCTTCAACTCTTCTTCTCAAAAAAATTTTTTTGTGATAAAGTCTTAAATGAATAAGTTGAGTTTTGACTTTAGTGGCTTGGATTAGGATATCTTGATTGGGACATAAAAGAAACTAAGCCCATCTCTATTATGGCCTTTGAATTAAACTGAGCTGCTCGTATCATTTCCCCTTTCCACAAAAGGATTCGTCCTCGAATCTGCAATATCAAAAAGAGAAAAGTCAACAAAATTAAAAGTGGCACTAACATTATACTCACCAGGAAGATCGGTTTGATATGTATTATCGTTAATGCGCTTGAGTACTTGAAAAAGTCCATCACTATGTGGGTTTAATTTCGTCTTGCATTTAGTCAAAAATCGTTCTTTTCTCATATGGACCCAAACCCAATCACCGGGCTCAAAGATAACTTGCTTGCACCCTTTGTTAGCTTTTTTGGCATTTGTTTCATTTATTTTGGTGATTTTTTGTCTTACTTTCTCATGCATGGATTTCACCAATTCAACTTTCTTTCTCCCCATCTAAATTAAAAATGTTTTCTATAGGCAATGGCACAAGATCAAGTACAGTTAGTAGATTAGAACCATAAACAAGTTCAAATGGGGGAATAGCTAATTGTAGAGTGAATAGATCGATTATATGCAAATTAAACATATGGCAAACATTCTTTTCAATTTCTAAGGTTCTTACCCATAACAGCTTGTAGTAAAGCACCTAAGACTAGATTAATTACCTCAATTTGTCTATCGATTTGGGGGTGACATGTAGTAGAATATAATAATTTAGTACCAAGCTTACCCCACAGCACTTTTCAAAAGTGGCTTAAGAACTTTACGTCTCTATCAGATACATTGGTGGAAGGTATCCCATGTAGGCACACCACCTCTTAAAAGAATAAATCAACCACATGTTTAGCATTATCCGTTTTGTGGCAAGGAATAAAGTGAGTCATCCTTGAAAACCTGTCAACAACAAGAAAGATACTATCTCGACCCTTTTTAGTTCGTAGCAAACCAAGAATGAAATCCATGGATAAGTCTACCCATGGAAAAGAAGGAATCAGCAAAGGTGTGTAGAGCCCATGAGACATTGCCTTTAATTTTGCTTGTTTACAAGCAATACATTTAGAACATACATTTTCAATGTCCTTCTTCATATGCGACCAATAAAAATATTCTTGTAGAATATCTAGTGTTTTGGCGACAGCAAAGTGTCCCATTAAGCCTCCACTTTGTGTCTCACGAATTAATAACTCTCTTATAGAACATTATGGAACATGTAGCTTAGGCGAAAAAGAAACCCATCTACAAGATAAAACTTGTTAAAGACACCATTTCCACAATTAGAAAAAAAATATTTGCAAAATCAACATCATTTAAATATAAATATTTTAAATGATCAAACCAAAAGACTTTAGCATTTAATGTAGTTATCAAAGAATATCTACGAGATAAGGTATCAACAACTACATTTTCTTTACATGTTTTATATTTAATTACATATGGGAATGTCTCTATGAATTCTACCCATCGAGCATGTCTCTTGCTCAACTTTCCTTATTCTTGTAACCATTTTAGGGATTCATGATCTTTATGGTTAATGAACTCATGTGGCAACAAGTAATGTTGCCAAACTTGTAGAGCTCGAACTAATGCAAGCAACTCCTTGTTGTAAGTTGAGTAGTTTAATTGCACCTCATTCAATTTTTCACTGAAATATGCAATTAGCCTTTTTTCTTGCATTAACACGAAACCAATTCCAGTACCTAAAGCATCACATTCAAGTTCGAAAGTATTAGAAAAATTAGGTAATTTAATAACGAAAGCAGAACATAACTTATCCTTTAAGGCTTGAAAAGACTTTTCCTAAGCTTCTCCCCACGTAAAACCTACAAACTTTCTAATAACCTCAGTTAATAGAGCGGTAATAGTAGAGAAATGCTTCACAAAATGTCTATAAAAACTTGCTAAACCATGGAAAGATCTCACCTCGGTAATTGATTTAGGTGTGGGCCACTCCCTAATTGCCTTTACTTTGTTCTTATCGACAGGAATACCTTGAGCACTTATTATAAAATCTAAAAAGATTAGTTTATCAGAACAAAAAGCGCATTTATTAAGATTGACAAATAAATTTTCAATTCTCAGAATGTCTAAAACATATTAACATGGAAAACTTGATCATCTAAAGAAGTTGACTAAATTAAAATATCATCAAAATATACTACCACAAATTTACCCAAATAAAGCCTTAAAACACGATTCATTAATCTTATGAAAGTACTAGGTGCATTAGTTAGATAGAAAGGGATAACAAGCCACTCATACAATCCAAACTTAGTTTTAAAAGTTGTTTTCCATTCGTCCCTTCCCTCATGCGAATTTGATGATAACCACTTTTTAAATCAATTTTAGTAAATATTGTTTAACCATGTAACTCATCAAGCATGTCATCAAGTCTAGGGATTGGATGCCTATACTTTATCGTTATTTTATTGATTGGACAGCAATCAACACACATTTGGAATGAACTATCCTTCTTAGGCACCAACAGGATAGGGATAACAAAAGGGCTCAAACTTTCTCTAATGTACCCCTTTTGTAATAGCTCTTCCACTTACCTTTGTAACTTCTTTGTCTCCTCAGGATTGCTTTGGTAAGCTAGATGATTTGGAATGGTTGCATTGGGTACTAAGTCAATTTAGTACTCAATGACTCGCAAATGTGGTAAACCTACAGGTGCCTCATTGAAAACATCCTCATAATCCTGCAAAAGAAATGCAAAGACACTAGGCAAAAAATCGTTAAGGTTAGCTAAAGATAAATAATTTTGCCTAAACCTTATAAGATACAATATTGTTTGTGTAATAGGGCTCTCCTCACATATTTTTTACTTGCAAATAAATTTCCTACTCTGTTTTTACAACTATAGGGTTCACTCACCATTGGGCCATTTGTATTTTGACCTGTATCACTAATTGTAACGGCCTGAAATAGGGCTTAATCGGAATAGTGGTTTCATAACCACAAATTCAAAGTGTAAAAAAAATTTGAATTTTGTGACTTTTTGATAAAATCTGATTTATTGATATTTGATGTGAAAATATTGTTTGAAAATTTTATTGATTTAGTGTCTAATTTTATGTTTGGGACTAAATTGCATTAGTTGCAAAATGTAAGGTATAGAGTTTAAGTACCCAATTGAAATGGGGGTTTGAATTGGAGGTCTTTATGTTGCAATTAGACCATCAAATAGTGTCATGGACATAAAAGGGTAATTCTAGAAATGTTCATAAGTTATAGCATGAAGGGCAAATTGGTCATTTGGGTGTTTTTAGTCATAAAAGACAAATTTTAAACCAAAAATCTGCTCATTCTCTTCTCCATGCTGCCGATTCTTCTTCTTCTCCATGGCTAAGGTTCCTTTGCTTTCCATGCTCATTTACCAAGAAATGTGTGATAAGCCCGAGAACGGGGAAAAAAGAGAATTCTCGACTAAATCTCGAGAAATTAATTTGATGGTGATTCAGGTAAGTTGTATGTGAATTCTAGCATATTATAATAAAATATAATTATTTGTTTATAATCGTGTGACTATATAAATATGTGAATCATGAAACAATCGAAAACCGTATGTATATTCGTAAATGTGGAATTAAGGTAAATACCTGAAATTTTGATTGGTTGCTGGATATACTTCTGAAATTATCCGAATAATTGTTCGTTTATGATTGCATGATGGTAATGATTTTGAGTTATGAAATGAATGGAAATTGATGTACTTCCGTTTTCGTGCAAAATATGTATATTCTGTGAATTTTGATTAAATATTTGATATATCTCAAAAATCGTGATAATGATAAATTATCTGTACAATCCCTATTGAGCAAGTCGGAATAAACATAGATATAAGTGACATTGTCACTAGAGGGTTCTGATTCTGTCTGATATAGTTCCCGGGTGCTGGGTGGTCTAGCATGTGTTGCAGACACCTGTCAGCTTCTGCGAGCAGACCCATGGTAACTTCTGTTCTGTTTCTGACAGTAGCTTCGGCTACATATTCTGGTAGCTTCGGCTACATACTCTGGTAGCTTCGGCTACATATTCTGGTGGCTTCGACTACACGATCTGATGGCTTTTGACATATCTCTGTGTTGGCTCCGGCCATATATCTGTGAGGTACTTCGGTGCTAACCTCTGCATATCTGGTTATATTCCGACATTGCTCAATGGGATTAGATTAACCGTTCTGTAACAAAGTGTTCTGCAGGTAAAGCGAAATAGTTCTGTACATTGAATTTGGTACGATTAAACGTGCATATGATTGTTATATGAAATGTGACAAAAGGAGTAAGTTAAAGAAGTAGTGATATGAGTTGATATTGGCTATGTTAAAGTAAACGATTCATTGAATTGTTACATTGCTATGAATTTTCATATAACTTACTAAGCTATTATAGCTTACTCTGTTCCTTTCTTTCTTCCTCAGTATATCAAGATCGTGGGATTGGGAGCCGAGGCGTTGGAGTATGCTTCACACTGTTAAATTTCATCGGTATATTATGTTTTGGTGTATTTTAGTTTATGGCATGTATAGAAGATTTATAGATATGTATAGTTATTTTGTAAACCTATAAGTTCTATGTTCTTAATATTGGTATAAGTAAAGTATTGGTCGTATTGGTTGTATCTGAAAAGGGTTGTATGTTAGGGAGGTTAAGGCTTGGCATATAGCCTGACACGGCCTGCATGGCATGGCACACGGGCGTGTGTCATGGCCGTGTGGGATTTGGCAAAATGCTCCATAGGTATGCGGCACGGGCGTGCCTAAGCCGTGGGCGATACATGGCCTGACCTTACGGGCGTGCCACTAGACCGTGCCTCCCCTGTACCTGAATTTTAAACTTTGGTTGCCACACGGGCTCGAGACAGGGCTGTGTGTCTCAACCGTGTGGGGTACACGGCCTCTAAACGGGCGTGTGAAGTAGCCGTGTCGAATTTGACAGATTCGACCATAGTCTTCAGACATGGGCGTGTGAAGGCCACATGGCCTTAGCACACGGCCGTGCTTTGTGTCATACGGGCGTGTGACGTAGTTTCGAAAGTGAGAAATTTTTCAGGCAATTGAATTGATAGGATTCGAATCCTAATCATTAGAGATGTCTGTAACATGTCCGAAAATCCTCAATAAGAATGATTCTGGTCTGATTTGCATGAAATTTTGTATTTGTTTCCGATTAAGTTCTGTAAAGGTCTGTTTAAGTCAGGTAACGCTCCATACTTGATTCCGGCGACGGTCTCGAGTATAAGGGTGTTACATTAATGGCCTCTTTTCACTCTATCTTTTCAATTTTATCTTTCCCCTTAATCCACTCATAGAATTTCATCATTTCGAATTGATTTTTGTACACATCTTTAGGTGCCAAAAGGTCCAAAATGTTTTTTTTTTAATTTTGTTTACCATGGTACATCATATTATGATAAAATTTTCACGGCCTTCCAAGAAGTAAATGGGCGGCATGCATCAGTACCGCACCATATCATACCTCATCCTCATAATTTCCAAGCTCAAAGGTCATCAATGACTACTTTGTGACTCGCACTTCAGAACACTCATTAAACCATTGAAGGTGGTATGGCTTAGAGTGTTTTGAATAAGGTAATTGTAAGGAGTTCACAACATAACTACTTACTACATTAGTACAACTCTCACTGTCCACAATAAGTGAACATAATGATTTTTAATTAAGCACCGTGAATGGAAGATATTAGTCTTTTGATTGTCAAAATCTTCCCTTATATGGATATTGATGGTGCGTCGCACCACTAGGCAATTGAAGTCATTAAAATCCTCTTTCTCGTTTGTTGGTTCTATCACCTCCTCCTCACAGAGGTCACCTCTATTGGTCACATTCTCCATAAACTCTTTTATGTCCAAATTATCAAAATCAGAAATATATTCAACATTTTGTTTGATGAGGAGAAGCCTTGTGTTAGGGTAATCTCTAATGTAATGTCTATGCCTTTTACATTTGAAGCACTCAATCTCACGAGTTCTCTTCATGTTGGAACCACTTGAACTTGTTTTCTTAGAAGATACTTGTATTTTTGTAAGAGCCCACTTTTCCAATCCAGTTTCTTAGTATCACCACTTGTAGAGAACTTATTAGCAGTAAAAGGTAGTTTTGAATTTTTAAATGTAGAATTAGAACTGTTAACTTTATAATATTGTGAAGAGGTGAACAAAAGAGGACCTTGTTCCTTCAACTGTTGTTCAATCTCATTGGCCTTATGAATTGTTTCATCAAGTTCTATATAAGTCTGTAATCGCAATGTGTTGGCTATATGCTTGTTCAAATCATCAACGAAATGTCTCATAGTGGTTTCATCATCCTCATCAACATTTGCTTGTTGTATGAGCATTTCTATCTCCTTGAAGTGCTCATCAACTGATCGGCCGCCTTGAACAAGGCGTCAAAGTTTCATTTTGCCCTCTCTATAGTAATAAGGAGGAACGAAACACTTTCACATCAGTTGTTTCAACTCGTCCCATGTATCAATTTCCCTTTCTTGGTTTCTTTGACAACTAATGTAATATCCCTAAATCGGTTCTAGTAGTTTCAAGTATATTTTTCGAGTTTCGAGTGTGAAACTAGGAATTTATGGGGTTTCCAGTAATTTTTAATTTAATTTAGGAAGTTAATTTAATCTAAAATCTATTAAACAATAATTCAAAAAATAAAAATATTTTTGGAAAATTAATTTTAAATTAATTAAATAATTATTAGTGAAAATAATTAATTTGGGTCAAAAAAGAGTTTTAAAATAATTTTTATTAGGGGTTAATTTGAGCTAAATTTTATTATTAATTAAATTGGGTTTAATTGTAAAACAAGGGAAAAATTAGAGTATTTATTTGGAAAATAAACCTTAAAATTTAGAATTTTGGAGGGAAGGATTAAATAGTAAAACAAGAGAAATGTGGGGTGGCTATTAGGAAATTCCCCAATTTTTAAATTCTAGTGGGTTGTTTCAGCTTTAAAAACAATGCATCTAGCCTACTTTTCACACAATATACATCAGATTAGAGAGCAATAAATTTCGTTTTCTTTGCATGGTTTTAAAGATCTCTCAATTCACCTGAAATTATTTTCAAAAGTAGCCAAAAATATTCTGAAATTCCTCAAGCTTCTTAAATCAAGATTTCTAATCAACGAATTTAGAGTGAATCAAAGGTAACCTTCCATCTTAAACTTGTTTTTATGAAGATTAGAAACATTTTACATGATTTGGGAGTTAATTAAAGGATTTTTTTTATCAATATCATCTTCTTCAAAAGCTTAAGGTGCTTTAATGGTGAATCTTGAATTTTGAGAGGAAATCCATAAATCAATAGATGTTCCAACTCAAAATGAATCTATTAAAAGATTTTTGGTTTTATTTATCAAGATTAAACATGATTTGTAAGGTAATTTGAAAAAATCCGAATTTTATCATTTTCTTGAATTAAATTTCTAGATTTTTGTGAAATTAGTATTGATGTTTGTAAGTGATTAGGAGGGCTGGAGAGGTCGATTTTGTGAGAATCGAGTTTTCGACTTGACGTTACAAATCCGGTAAGGTATCTTTGTGAAATGATTTCGATTAGCATAGTTAATTAAAATTCATGTTTAATATAGCTTTGGAAAGGGGATAATGTACACTTTACCCTTGTTGAAGCTTCGAATCTTGAAGAGGACCGAGATAACCGGAATTGAAGCTAGAAATTGCCTAGTTGATCACTTGTTGCGATAGAATACAATTGTGTGGTGAGTATTTCTAAGGGTGATTTGGTAAATTGACCATCAATTATGTTTAATTAGTACCTTAAATTAATGATTAAAATTTATTAATTATGGATGAATGGTTGATTTTGCAAGATTGGTATTAAATGTGCAAATTGAATTTGTGTTGGAAAACAATGGCAAGTGAATTTTTTAGTGGCCATTTTACCCAAAAAGGCCCATTTCCAAAATTATTTGCGGAAATGGACTTGTTTTCTGATTATTTATCAGAAAGGGCCATTTTTCTCTAAAATGTGTCCACGTCAGCGCGAGTTCAGGGTACGTGTCAACAAAACGCTTTCCTAGGGGAGCGTTTTGCCCGTGTTTTTTAGGTTTAAGATTTTTTGCATTTGTGGTTTTTAGGGTTAGGGTTTTTTAAGGTTTTTAGAATTTTAAGGTTTAAGGTTTTTAAAGGAAAAAATTAATTAAATTAGAGTTTAGGGTTTTAGGGTTAATTAATTAAATTATGGATTATTTTTTTAAATAATTTTGTGTTTAGGGTTTTTCGATTTTTCTACAGTAGTTTCTGCAAGAATAATTTTGAGAAGACGCTTCTGAACAAATAGTGCAAAACGTTTCAAACAGGATGCACTGTCAGCAACATTACTAAAAAAAGCTCCTACATGGATGCTCTTTTTCTACAGTAGTTTCTGAAAAAATAATTAGGAGAAGACGTTTTTGAACAAATAGTGTTAAAAATGCTTCAAGCAGGATGCACTGCCAGCTAAAGTACTGGAAAAAGCTCCTGCATGGACGCTCTTTTTTTACAGTAGTTTCTGAAAAAATAATTCTGAGAAGACGTTTTTGGACAAATAATGTCAACAACGCTTCAAGCAGGATGCACTGTCAGCTAAAGTATTGAAAAAAGCTCCCACGTGGACGCTCTTTTTCTACAGTAGTTCGTATTTGGCCTTAGACTATAAATGAGCCAAATTTCATTCTCAGGCTGCATAAGTTACAACAAGAGAAATTGAGGCTAAAGTAGAATAGAAATTGAAGATGAGTGAACGTATTAGTGTTGTTATTTACTATGATGGTGAGGTCCGTGACACTAAGAACGGTGTTGTTTTTTATCGGAGAACACAACGCGACTGGTTTTTAGCTAGAACATAGATTTGACAGAACTTCATAAAAGAATTAGGCGTAAAATATTCGGAACGACGCCAATGAAAGTTTTGTCTATTAAGTATCCATCTTGTGCTTCAGTTGATTCCATGACATATGACTCATTCGACATCAAAGGTGCTCGTAGCTTGGAGGCGATGGTGTAAACTCATCTCGCTAGTAGATCACCCTATCTTGAGTTATATGTGCAATTTTCATCGCCAAATGATACATTTGTAACTTCAACATCTACTGCTGTTCGAAAGGAATATACGACCCTTGCCTAACACTGCGTTAGTGGGTGGCAAAACACGAAAGTGCTTGTGTTTGGTAGCAGTACGGAATACACAACCCTTGCACGACACTCTATTAATGGATGGGACATGCACCTTGGTGGGTCGATGTTTGATACTGGAAATACGTACTGGGGAATGACATCAACTTCTAATGGTTAACAATCCACATCTGATTGGAGACGTTATGAAACGTCCATAAGAAGGGATGATGTACTCCCTATGACGTCCACTAGTGAGGGGACCTCGTACGTTACAGATGATGGTGGGTCGGATGATGAGTCCAATGTGGATCTACCTTGAGAGCCTGGCCCCGATGTTGCAGAAGTTGTATTTTTTTGAACCGAAGCCTATTCCAACTGAACCTAAAGATGTTGAAGGCGGTTCAAATGAAGAAGAAAAAGATTTGCGATTCAGGGTGTAGTCGCCTCCAACCCACATGCATAATGTCGATCTATTTGCAGATGATGCGTTGGGGTTTCCAAATCTACCACATAGAAGGTGTGACCGTACAAGTTCATCATTAGATTCGGGTGAATTGGAAGTTGGTAAAGAGTTTTCTAATAAGGATGGTTTTCTTGGTGCATTGAAACAACATAGCATCATGAACGGGGTTAACTACAACTTGGTTAAATCCAAATCTGATAAGTTTGAAGCCAAGTGTGTAGTGCAATACGGTACATGTTCATAGAAAATCATAGCCTCGGTGAGGAAAACGATAGGCTTGTGGGAGATAAAAAAGTACAAAGGTCCACATACATGTGTTACCGGTACAATATTTAGGGTTTTTGAATAATACTGTTATTACTTAATGTTGTATTATTTAACGTACTTCATTGACAGGTGTTTCACAAGATCATCCGAAGATGGATTCAAATATGTTAGCTAGCTTAATACTACCGACGGTGAAGGCGGATCCCAAGACTTCAGTGCTGGTTTTAATTGCCAATATTCGTAGCCAATTGAGGTACACACCCTTTTACTGCAAGGCTTGGATAGCTAAGCAGAAGGCGTTGGAAAAGATGCATAGTGGGTGGGACACTTCATATAATGAAGTGTGGCAGTGGGGTCAGGTGCTAGAGAGATATATCCCAGGTTGCAAAACAGACCTTGAAACAGTACCTGTGTACTACAACGACCGATTGCTCCATGGATGCCAAGTGTTCAAGCGTCTGTTCTGGAACTTTAAGCAATGCCGAGATGCATTTCGTTACTGCAAGCCACTGGTACAAATTGACGGTACATTTATGTATGGTAGATATACCCATCGGCTATTGCTAGCTGTGGCACAGATGGTGGTGGGAGAATCCTTCCAATTGCGTTTGTAATAACACCGGAGGAGTCAGCTGATGACTGGGATTTCTTTCTTTCTAGGTTAAGGAGGCATGTCTGCCCCCAACCTGATATCTGCGTTATATCGGATTAGGGCACTAGAATACTAGCTGTAATTGAGTGACAGGGAAGCCTATGGCATCGCACACACCATATTTCCTAAGGCACATTACATCCAACTACTACGGGTAATATCGATCTACAAGTAAACGACGGTAAGTGACCAACATGGGTATTTAACTTAATCTCTATTAATATAATTTCTTTTGTAATATTCAATTTATTTTGAATGGAAGAGTGGTATGTAATTTTCGCTATCAATTTATATTGACAGGGTATGAGATAAGTAAGGACCGTTTTCATGAGATGTTGGCAGTTTTGTGTTCAATCTATAACATACCTTTTGAACAGTGGACACAAGCATACGACGGCGGCTTTTTTGTGTTCAATTAACGAAGAAAGCACTGACTACCTCTATAACATACCTTTCGAACAGTGGACACAAGCATACGACGGCGGCTTACGATATGGTCATATGAAAACCTGGCTGAATGCATAAATTCTTTTCTAAAAGGAACGCGTCATTTGCCGATAACCTCGATTGTGCGAGAGACATATTTTCATTTAGCGACACTATTTCCAAAGCAAGCAGTGGGTTATAAAAGCCAATTGCAGGGAGGCCATGTATGGTGCTGGAAGGTATTGCAAGAAATTAACAAGGTGAAGGCACGGGCCAACACCATGCACACAGTATGTCACGATCGCGACAACCTATGGTTTCGTGTGATGAAGTTTGACAGATCGAATCAAGGTATTACTGGCGGGCAATATCGTGTACACTTTAGAAATAGGACTTGCGACTGTGAGACGTTTAACACACTTCGTTATCCATACGCTCATGTAATTATAGCTTGTCAGAATCTTCATCTGGATCCCATGAGCTATATCGACGAAGTGTATGTGGAAACACGTATTCCTACTGGTCCTAGATGAACGTAAGTGGCCGCCTATATCGCTTGCTTCGTTTAAGTTATTATTGGATAGAAAATTGTACCGCAAGCCAAAGGGTCGACCTTACTCGACTAGAATACGTAACAATATGGATATTCAAGAAAGAACCAACCAATAGAAGTTGTGTGGATGGTGTAGGAACTTAGACCATACAACTCGATTATGTCCAAATCGGAATAGTTGATAGTTGTTGTAATAAAACTATTGTGCATTATTTATATTTTATTAAAACATAAAAATATTAAAAATATTGTCTTATTCAAAAGAACTTCTATTTTATTAAAAATATAAAAGTAAATTACAATTAAAATATTAAAAACAACTTTTATTTTATTAAATAAAACAATAAAAAAAAGTTTGTACAAATATATTAAAAAAATCAATGTTGGTGCTAGTCGAAATTAGTGCCACATGGGGTCGTCGACAGTTACGCACTGGATTCCTCCTTGATTCAGCTTCTAGTAGGTACTGTGGTTGCTCCGGTGGGGATTGTGGTTCCTCCGGTAGGGGATCTGGTTGTGGGTGTTGGTAGGATGACCCACATTGATAAAATAATGAATGCGGAGGTATTTGCATCATCCATGGCAAAGGTGTTTGAATCTCATAAGGCGATGGGGATTGGTAAAAAGAAAAGCTCCTAGACGGCGCCTCATGCAATTCCTCATATGACGGTGGCCTATATATCGGCAGTTGACTCGGAGTAATCGGGAAAAGAGATGAATCGGGTCATGCATTCCAACCTACCATAGGACTGGAAAAAGGAAACATATAAGGGTTAGGATACATATAAGGGCTAGAATATGCATCTGGCATAATAAAAAAAGTATGTGATGTGGGTGTCGTCGATTGAAGTATTAGGCCGGGTGATTGCGTTGGCACTGTTGATGGGCCGGGTGATTCTGTGGGTGCTGTTGATAGGCCGGGTGATTGTGTGGGCGTTGTTGATAGGCTGAGTGATTGTGTGGGCACTGTTGATAGGCCTACGTCGTCGTCTCTTCTTCTTGGATTTAAAGGGCCCTATTGTTTCCTTTGGACACGAATTTGCCATTGTCTCTCATCTTCCGACAGTAAAAATGGCTTACCATAGATCCTAAACCATGGCATGTATTTTGACACGCACGCTAACTCTAAAACGATGATTGGTTCCCGAGTAGGTATATAATCATACCGATTTTCCCACATTCCGATATATGCTAACCAAAATCTCAGCCAATTCGTATGCAACTGCCATAAGTCGACTTTATGCTCATCATCAAACACCTCAAGTGCCACAGGAATTGGTTGTCGAACTCCAAATTGCCGCAATACTCTCTCTGACTGGTGCATCTCCACGATGGCATAGTTGACCAATGGGACCTTCACATGCCAAATGTTCAGATTTTGAAAGAATTCATCTGGAATTACTTCCCGAATTGTCGGATCCTCGTATGGTGTCTATTGAAACTATATGAACATGATAAAAATATTAGTTATATACATAATACTAAATACTAAACACTAAATACAAAACGACTATTTTATTATGTATATATATTTTTTATTTAATACTTACTTGTGCTTCCGACCATTAGTCTAATAGAAGCCGTATATCTTCAAGAGAGGTAGGTATTCCAACATAACTCGCTGAATGGTTCCACCTAATTAAATAAATTTTTAGCATGCAATTATACTTTAAATCTACATTATGAGTGGAAATGTATATGGGTGGTCCACTCGAGGACGTAAAAATGAAAAATGAAACCATGCCCATGATTACAGTAGTGATAGGCAACCTCCTATTTTGGCTTTATTCAGTCGCGTCGCCCTACACATCTCTCGGTACAATGTTGCCAACACAGTAGACCCCCAACTAAATTCACCAGCTGCTCTAAAATCAACGAGTTTCAGTAGCCATCTCAGATGTACAAGGTTCCGTGACAAGTCCGGCATCAGATAACCTCTAATCATCTCAAGAATGTATGCCCAAGCATATTGTATTCTTTCCAGTTCAGTCAAATCATTATCCGGCTCCAGGAATGTGTCTTGTAAGCAACCCAAAAGCTCGTAGCATATGGTTCTCCAATCAATAGATTGAGTAGACTCGGTGACTACATACCCATCCACTGGCAATCCCAATTTCAACTGCACGTCTTCCAGAGTGATAGTAAACTCTCTGCATGGAAGATAGAATGTGCGTGTCTCGGGTCTCCACCTCTCTATTAACGCACTGATCAGTTTCGGGTCCAACTTGTACCCCCGGCCTATCATGGCCACGTGCCAAAAACCCGCTTCTCGCAGGTAATTCTCTATCAACGGCAATGGAGGACCAAACATATTACATATATAGCATTGCAACACCTGATCTACAGACTGTTATAAAAAATTATAAAATAAAAATTAATTAAAATTACATAAATGAAAAAATATTAAATAGTATTGAAAAATTAAAATTATCACTTACCATTGTCATTTGATCGACGGAGATGTGTTTATTATGGAGACGAATTAATTCTCCGGCCATTGCTAACATAATTGAATATTTTTTAATTTTAAAAAAACTAATTCAGAAAAATTTTAAACAGAGCTTTTTTGCAAAAATTAAAGAGAGTTTTGAGAAAATTTGAGAGAATTATGAGAGGAATTTTTGTGAAAAAAATGAAAGGGGTTTTTATATTTTTTTTACCGTTGGAGCCCAAACGGTCAAAAAAATAGCCGTTGGGAAAAACACGTGCAAAACGCTTCCCTGGGGGAGCGTTCTGCTGACACGTACCCTAAACTCACGGTAATGTGGATGCGTTTTTGCAGAAAATGGCCCTTTTCGATAAATAATCAGAAAACTAGCCCATTTCCGTAAATAATTTTGAAAATAGGCATTTTTGGGTAAAATGGCCTTTTTTAGTAGTTTTGTGCTATTTAATTAAATTAATTTTAAGGATGATTTTAAGCATGTGTACTAGAATTTTTTATCATGATATATTGATATTTCAATTGGTAATTGATTATGGAAAATTGGCAAATGAATTGCTTGATTTAATTGGATATTAAATGCTATGTTACATGTTACACATAAGCATCTTGTCACATTAAATTGAGCACACTAATGATTGATTTATATGTTATGTTTGATTGACTATATTGGCAACATGCATAATAGATCCATTGAATATAGTTGACATGCCATAGGATTTGTGGGTACTCACCTTTGTTTGTGACATTATGAGTATATGGCTCTTGGTGGATTAATTTGTTGGAGTAGATAAGGGAGTGTTGAGCATGAGTCTCCACTCAATGGGTTATTGAGGCGCTATAAGGGAGCGGTGCTCCAACCCGCTCAACTCAGTGAGCTGTATTTGATATTTGTGGGAGTTCAAAGATCCATTTATTCGATGTATAATCACCTGGTTAAGCCATGAGAAATGAATGTCAATATATTTATGTATTATTGTTGCTATATCAATTGATGATTGAAAGCCATGAATGATTGATTTTTGGTATTGAAAATACTTATGGAAATTAAATTGACATGTTTAATTATTTTTGGTTAACAATTGTTGAATGATTGGTTGTGAATTAAGCATGAATTGGATGTTAATTTACTTGTTGTTTTTATTATCATTCATTGAGTTTTTTAAAACTCACACCCTTACATTCGTGCAGATATTTGTCGGGATTAAGAAGAGCTGAAGGGCCGACCAAGAGAGTTTCAAAAGATTTAGGCTTGGTAGAGACTTTATTACGCATTTTAGATACTGTAGTCGAGCATTGTGGAACTCCCAGGAATTAGTTTGATTTTGGTTGTAAATGGACGTTGGACATTTATTTTGAATGGTTTTATAATAATTTTGAAGCATGTTTGAGTTTAATTATTGATTGATTTACAGTGTATTTTTGCTTGATAACATAGTATGTGAAGCATGAAATTTATACTAACTATTGTTTAAATGAAGCTTCCATGGAGTGGTTTATTAGCAGTTAAAGTACGCCACTTGTTTGATTTTATTTAGTGTTTGTTATGCATGAAATTGATTGCTTAATTCTATTTAATTAAAGCTTAATTGATGTCCATAAATTCAATTGAAGGTGTATGTATATATATGTTAGTTAATCATAGTTAAATCAAGTTTAATTGGTCATTAAAATATGCAAATTCGGGTTTTAAATCGAGTTTTTCACAAAAATAGGTGCAATGATTTTCACACGGGCATGTGCCATCCACACGGACGTGTGAGGGGTTGCATACGAGCATGTGCAATCTGCCAAAAAGTTTTTCACGACATAAACACGGGTATTTAATGAGACACGAGCTAGGGGACATGGCCGTGTGAGTTGTTGGGGGTTTGAATTTTTGTCTTTCTAAATTGGTATTCTAATTTGTTTACGTTACTATTTAGTCCTGAAAATTTATTAGTCTAATTAGAGCCCTAGATGATAAGGAAACTTGGTAATAATTTAGGATTAGTCCCGGAATGGGTAAAATTTGATAGAGATGCACTCAATTTGTAATTCAGAATAGGTCTTGATAGTTGGTATTTATTACAATTTAGTCCTAATTGTATAAATTGAATTAGACATAGCAAACGAACTCAATTTAACCTGAAATTTTTAGGCTTGCATAATTTTGACTAAAAGAAGTTCGGTAAACATTTAGATCTAAAATCGGAGTAGTTTTGTCATAGGTGGTAAAATAACAAAAATGCCCTTAGGTTAAATTACCTATGAAAAGTTTAAAATTTGCTCATAAGTTGCTTCTGCGTTAATAAATAACTAATATTTAAATAGGATTGAGGTGTTATAAGGTCGCGGTGTGTCTTGGGACACTTTAAATTTAGGTCGATACGTCCCGGTCGGGTTTGGGGTGTCACAACTAATTCCAAGTTAAGTCCACCAACTCAATGTATAATCCAAAAATTCAAGGGTTTCCAACGAGACTTTTTCATCTTTTGGGCATTTATAATAATGAAACATAAGTTCAATTTTTTATTCCCACTCACAATATGCCTCGGGATCATTCTTTCCTTGAAACTGTGGAATTGAGATCTTTGGTTTAGCCAAAAAGGTTGCCCATTGTCATTATTAACCAAAGTTTCATCATTTGTATGAGTGCCCCTAGCATTATTTCCACAAATATGAGGTTGTTCAACAGCATCATCATTGCCCAAATGACGAGTCAAACATTCTGTTTGAGCATCCAAGTGATTCAATGTATTGTTAATTTTCTGAATTATAGCATCTTGTTGTCTGTCTTTAGCCTCTTGATCATCTAAATCTTGTTATGTCTTGCCAATCAAGTGTTCAAACTTATCATAGACCTCGTAGAGGTCATTTTGCAATTTTGCCGTGAAACCAATAAGGTTCTCCATGTCTTTTCACTTGGATTATCTATAACAACCCGAATTAAGGCCTAGTCAGAACAGTGGTTTTGGAACCACAAATTCGAGGTTGGAAAAATTATTTCTAGTATTATTTTATGTGTATTAGTATGATATTATGAGTGCATGAAAAATTTGGTGAATTAATTTTAGCGATTGTGAGCTTAATTGTAAAAAAGGACTAAATCGCATAAAGGGAAAAAGTTGTGATTTACTAGTAAATTGTGTAAATAGCTAGAGAGCCACAACTAGGGGTTTTTAAAGAGAAAATAAACCCACCATAGGTGATGGCCAGCCATAAAGAGACAAATAAATAAAATTTGGTCAAAATTAGGTGTAGTTGGTGACCAATTTTGACTAGAAATTATAAAATAAACAAAGCCTTCATTTTCTTCATTTCTTCTTCTCTTTCACCAAAATACTCAGCCAAATAAGGGGGTTTGAAGCTTAAAATTCAGCCAAGCTATTCCTCTTGCAAGTAAGTGCTTCTCATGGCATTTCTTGATAATTTTTGTACTTTTAGGACCCTTGTAGCATGGGCTACCTATTAAGGGACTATTTTGCAAAATGATAGAAATTTTAGAGATTCACCATGAAAGAATTTTTGTTGTTGGCTGAAGTTTTATGGAAGAAAATGAATCTTAGTTGTTAAATAAACAGCTCTTGTGAAAGAGTTTGCATGAAAACACTTAGGTTGGACCTAGTTGTAAAGTTGGTAAATTGTGTAGTAAATGCATGAAATAATAGAAATTGTGAGCTGCCACAAGTGAAAAGAAATCAGTTAGGCTTGGTTAATAAGGAAATTTGATAAAAATCAATTTCTAATCCTAGGGGCAAAATGGTCATTTTGTGAAAGTCTAGGGGCAAAATGGTCATTTTTCCAAATTATGAATTTTGGATTGCCTTAGTTAATGTAGTGATTAAATTAGTGAAATTTTATTTTTATAGATCAAGAAGTACAAAATCTAAACCTAGACCGGGGGAAAACCAAGCTAGCGGATTAAACCAAATTATCCGTCTACATTTTGTATATAGAGGTAAGTTGTAGGAAAATAATGCAACTTTATCAATATTATGCATGAATTATTAATTTGGCATAAAATGATTGAATATCTTTATGAGTAATGCATTGATGAGAATTTATATGATAAAATCCGGTTGAACCATAGGAATAGACTGAATATTCATGCCATGATACGAGGGATAGACGAGAGCTAGTGTAAGACCATGTCTGGGACATGGCATTGATACCGATATGTGCTAGCCAGTGTAAGGCCATGTTTGGGATATGGCATCAGCGTTGATATGAGTACTAGTGTAAGACCATGTCTAGGACATGGCATCGGCCTCGACATGCAAGCTAATATAAGACCATGTCTTGGACATGGCATCGGCTTGGATATGTGTCAGTGTAAGACCATGTCTGAGACATGGTATCAGCACAGATAGAGGAGAGACAATGTAAGACCATGTCTGAGACATAGCATCAGCCTCGATGCATGAGAGTCAGTGTAAGACCATGTCTGGGACATGGCATCGACCTCGATGCACGAGAGTCAGTGTAAGACCATGTCTGGGACATAACATGGACTTGACTTGTGAGCCAGTGTAAAACCATGTCTGGGACATAGCATCGGCATGATACCCTATGTTGGAGGCTTATTGAATATCCTTTTGTATTCTAAATGGTTCAACGGGAAATTTAAAGTTTGTGTCAAGAACGAGAGGTATTATGATAACATTGTAAGCGGTGCAGGTACTTATATGAAATGTATAAAATGTGAGCTCAATCTTATATTATATAATTAGTAAGAGACAAAGACGAGTAAGTTATGCTTGTAGTCATTCTTTTTTTATATATCATGCATAAATTGAGTTGTGTTGAGAGCATGTTGTAGCATGGTAAACTGTTGTCATTTATTTACTTGTAACTTACTGAGCTTTATGCTTACTCCCTCTTCTTTCTATTTTCTTATAGTGCTGTCTAATTAGCTCATGGATCAACGAACGTTGGAGACTTCGTTCGCACTATCAACTAAAGCATTCGGTATAATTAGTTTCTAACATTTTGAGAAATGGCATGTTGATATGCGTGATATGAAGTAATAAAATTTATAAAAACTGATCACACCAAAACTAACTAATATCACGATTTTAAGGCAAGCGCACCTATCAAACAGTAGTATAGTTTATCGGCAAGACCGAGTTATCGTACCCAAGGGAACCAAAAGTACTAGTACTTATTTCCTTTCTATTATCTAACCTAAAATAAAAGAGGTTTGTATGAAACTAAACTAATTCTAAAACTAAACTAAAAGTGCACAAGAAAGTAAATTTGGGGAAAAACTCTCGGGAAAAGCTGATTGATATAGGTAATACTCAAGGGAGAATCCACCTAGACTTCACTTGTTATTAACTTCTTGAACTAGACGATTTCTTCACTTGACTTGATTCGTAGAGATCCCTAATTTATGTTAATACCTCCGTCGAGGATAAGAACAACTAATCCTAGGTTGATTAACTGAAATCTCTTTCTAGTTAAAACCACTAGTCTTGTATTAACTCAATCTATGGATCCCCCTATTAGGTTTGACCCTAATCCGGCAGATTTATGTCGCCCTATATCTAGGGTTGCATGCAACTCCGCTTAATTATGCTAGATCTACTCTTAAACAGGGACTTTTGCTTCTCTGCATAAGCACATCAAATTCTTGAATTAATACCTAGGATTATTAAAACAAGAATTAAGAACACATAATTAAGAATAATTCAAGTATTTATCATATAACTCAAGATAAAATAATAACAACATCTGTCTTAGGTTTCATCCCCTTCAAGTATTTGGGGGATTTAGTTCATAATTAATAAAGAAAACATCTCAGAAGAAATAAGATAACAAAACATAAAGAACCCAAAAACCCCTAAAGGAATTTAGGGAAATCCTCTGTCTTGATGTAGAATTCGGCTTCTGGGATGAATCAATCGGCTTCCCTTGGAGTGATCCTTTGCTTCCACTCTCTGTGTTGGCAGGAATATGGCACTCCTTTGTGGGAGAAAGAGTACACCCTTAGAGTTGCCTCCTAGGGTCTTTATATAAAGCTTTGGGATGCCTTTCTTAGCCTCTAAGTATCCAAATCCGAGTGAAATTGCACTTCTTCACGACAGGGACACGCCCTGTGCCACGCCCGTATGGATCGACAAGAGGCCATGTGCGATACTGTTGATGGAGGCACGGCCGTGTGGTCAGGCCGTGCTTGTCGGGGCTAGGCCGTGTTGGACCT
This sequence comes from Gossypium stocksii, assembly GCA_020496765.1. NCBI lineage: Eukaryota > Viridiplantae > Streptophyta > Magnoliopsida > Malvales > Malvaceae > Gossypium > Gossypium stocksii. Next base: position 36,038,932 of record CM035630.1, read on the forward strand.
TATATGGCACGACCGTGTGCCACGGCCATGTGGTGACTCATTGGGCCGTGTTATTTTCACACTTTGGCCCATTTTCTTCGTTTTCGGTCCCGATTTACTTCTTAAACGTAGTTTGGGCCTCGTTGGTCCACATTAAGGACTGTAAGACAAGTTTTAAAAAGTTTTAAATTGGAACGGATTTTGTTGACTCGAGAATGCATGTTTGCATGTGTTTTAGTAAGGTAATGCCTCGTACCTTGTCCCGGCGTCGGATACGGGTAAGGGGTGTTACATTATCACTCTCTTTACCACTACGAGTATCACGAGTTATTGTGAAAGCCCGAAAAAAACACAACACTCAAAAGAAGAAAAAAAAACCTCACGGTTTTGCACTTAGAAAAAAATAAATTATCAATGAGGTAAGAATTAATCTTGTGAGTCTTTTAAAAAGTGTCTATATTAATCATCAGAATTTATTAGAATCAAACTATCAAAGTAAACCTAGTAGCACTAGAAGTCCAAAATCGTCTTGACACCAAAGAATTGTGTTACACAAAGGAAGGAATGTGCAACGTATTTTAACCTACTAACACAAGAAACAATAAAGTGTTAGAATGCGTAAAGGAACAATAAAAAGCATAAACAAATGAAAACCTAAGGCTAAGAGTCAATGAAAATCCCTGAAACTCGAAAACCTGAAAGATTGAGAAGTAACTTGACAAACTTAGTTTGAGGTGTTCCCGATTTCCAAAAATCTCAAAATTTAAATTGGAGTCTCCTTAAATAATGTATATTTGATCTGGAAATTGTGGCACAAAAGTCAACCCATATAATTTTTTTATTTTTCATATTTTTCTATTTTTCACTTTTTCGATCAATTTTTTTGTGTGAAATATTTTTTAATAGTCTAAAAGAGTGCCAATAATCAATATGTAAAATTTCATATCGTCTGAAAAATGTTTACCCATTGACAAATATTTTTTTTGAAAACTTTCTAGGTAAAAATTGTTTTGAGGTTGTTTACTGGAAATCAATTTTATAAGAACACAAAGAACACCTAAAACATCCATCTTTGATACCAAATGATAAAGAATGAGATGGATGAATGCGGAAGTGGATCATAAAGTTTGTTCAAGTCGCAGATTTAATTTAGGGCTCTAGACGTTTAAAAAGAAACTTGGATTTTGAAACAACCTGAAAACCAAACGAACCCAAGTCAGATAAAAAAATTGAAGAAAAACAATTGCAATAAATAAACTAAGATAAGTAAAATAGAACAATAGAACAATAAAGAAGAAAATAAGGAAGATAGATGGAAAAGATGGAACGTGGCATGTAGAAGTCCTAAAGAGCCTTGGAAACAAGAAGAATCCACAACCCCCTTCAAGCGGCTCTAATTTCCCCTCCACGAAAGAAAGCTTGGCAAGAAAAAGTTTGAAGATATTCCCACAATCTGAAAAGATTGTTAAAACTCTTTTAAGAGAAACTCAAGAGAAATTCTTGAAAAGAAAACTTAAAGGGAATTTATTAACTCAAAAGAGAAGTTGAATAATAATGAATTGAATGATTTGTGTATAATGCAAATGCCTATATATAGACTAGCTAAATAAAACTCTTAAGTATACTAAAATTCTAATTTAATCTAAACAGGAAGTAGTTTTAAACTAAACTTTCTTGTTAACATAAAACTCCTAAATAGCTTAAAATATTTAATAATTATAAAAAATTTAGAATAAAATAATAAAAAATAATAAGAGCTAATAAATACAATGTTGGGCTTATATATAATAAAAATTAAGCCTAAAACCTAAACCTAATATGAAACGCCTAAGCTTGTGGGATTAATTCGATTCTTTAAGTAAAATGTCTAAGCTTGTTAACATTTTCCACATGGGCTTGTCATCATAGATTGAGAGTTTAGGCCCCACGAACAAAATTAATCCTTTCTAATTCATCCTCGCTCTAAAATTCATCGTCTTGAAGCTCCAACTCTTCTTCTCGAATTTTGTTTGTGGTAATGTCTTAAATGAATAAGTTGAGTTTTGACTTTAGCTGCTTGGATTTAGATCTCGTGATTGAGCCTTAACTAAACCCATCTCTATTATGCCTTTGAATTGGACTGAACTACTCGTAGCAATTTCTTATTTTTGTGGTAATGGTTTCAGTAGATATGATGGAGGAAGTGGATGAAAATTATTAATAGCTCAATCTGATTGACATTGAAATGTCTGAAATTAATATAGGTGATAAGGTGCCGAAACTCCAAAATCTTCCTATTGGTTAGTTTATTGAGTGCAACAAGACCATGGTGTTAATTAGGAGGCTGCTATTTCTATTTTGGAAATCTATTTGGAAATCCACTCCTATATGGTTTTCCTCACTCTTTCACTCTCATAAAATTTAGCTCTATGCCACATATAATTTGTGTTTTAGAAGCATTTGACCATGTTATGTGATTATGATATCAATTTGCATCTTTTTAGATATGTATTTATGGACCACCTCTAAAGAATTACTAAATCTATCGTAAAGTATATAAGGAATTATGTTCGTCGCTTTCTTAATTTTGATGACATTCTATGCAAAGTTGGTCAGAAAATTTTTTAAGAATTTCAGTTGAAATTAATATTACTCATTTTTAATTGCAAAATTTGAGATTGAATATGAGAAGTCTAATCAACCAACTCGAAATTTTTACTATTTTTTTGCTTCATAAGTAACTAAGACAAGAGAGATTTGGGCATCAAGGAAACTTGATTCAGTTCTGAAGATTTAACAAAAATATGATTAGAAAACAATAAAATAATCAAAATTGAAAATTAAATAGAATATAAGAAAAGGAAATAGAAAAATCCTTGAAACTAAGCAACTAAAAGAGCTTTCTCGGGTAACAAGATAGCTTGCGGCAAACAATGATTTTGTAACTTTAAAAAACATAAAAATTCAATTACAACTAAGAATTTACAAAATTATAGAAAATAAGCAAAGATGGATGGAAGAATGAAGTAATGAAAACAAATATAGCAAGAGGAAGATGGCCTACAAAAGTAGATGGATAAATAATCTAATTTCCTTTAATTAACTTGCATCAATAAATAACTGTACTGGCTTTTAATCAAGTAAAAGTTTATAAGAAAAATAAAAAACTATTTTTGTAAGAGAAAAACTCCCATAGGGTATTTTATTAATCAACAATAAATTTACATTTTTATGAATAAATGATTTTTCAGATGCATTTGAATTTTGGTATCATCTATCTAGGTTGATTCTTAATGTATTATTTTTTTATTATTTTATATATTTTAAAATTTTGTATATATTTTAAAAATCAAAATAATAATAGCTTGCTATTTTTTGAAAAAAATAGTTTCTAATGGCACATGTTGTATGTAATTTTTAGCGTTTAATTTTTTTATTATTTTAAATATAACTAAAATATATTAATTTATTTAACAATTAAAAACAATATATATTTTTAAATATCATATTAAAAGATTGATATATTGTAGATCAATAATTTTCTAATAATATTAAAAAAAATTAAATCATAACTCAAACATTTGCACTATTTTCAAACTTATTTTTCATTTTTTACTATTCAATTTTATTTTCTTAATATTCAATAAGTTGAATATAACAATTTGTAAATGATAAATAATTAATATGTAGCTAAGTAAAAAATTAAGAAAAAAAAAGTTTTTTTCAACAATTGTAATTGTAAAAAAAAAATAAAACTTTTATTTCAATTATAATTATTTTAACTAAATTTTTTTAAAGTGATACTTTTAAATTAAAATATATTTAATTTTAAATGTGTATTTATCACAATATCTATTAAACTGTAATAATTTTTAAATATATAATTACTACCATTAATTAATTTTTCTAAATTACATAACTAATTATTTTTAAATGTCAATTTAATAATATGATAAAATTAAAGAGTATTCTCAACAGTTCAAAAGATTTTTCAAACTCGTGTTTTTATATATATATATATATATATATATATTATATATAACATAAGAAAACATATAAACTTACTAAAAATACATTGGGAATGCATATGAATCTGGATACCTATTTGTTCATGTTCATTCTCGATGTAAAAAAAATTATTAATTTATATCTTCCATGTGTCATGTTGGGAGGCTGCCACGTATCACTATCAAATTGACCATCAATATCATGTTTAACGGTGTTTGTATGGATGTATCAACTTGAGTGACAAATTCAATTATAAACTAGGTCTAAAAAAAGGTTTCAATTTTAACTATATACTTTTGACCAAGTTTAGGAATAAACTACATATTAACCCATATAAATGCTATCCAAAAATAAAAATTATTATTTATATTATTATAGTTATTATTAATAATTGATTGATTTTAATTAGTCGTTGAATTCAACTTAAAACTCAATTATATAGTTAAATAAAAAATAACTTTTATATAATATTAATTTAATAATATATAAAAGTTTTTTCAAACTCATATTTTTATAATATATACTATACATATATTTTATAATTATTTTTCTAGGAATATTTTATAATTTCATAATAATTTCCAAATATCCCTAATTTAGAAATATTATTTTATTGTCTTTGGTCCTTCCGGGTTTGGAATTCAAGAAAATTCAAAAGGTGCCCACTTACGAACGCCAAAATCAAGATATAACCACGTGTCAACAGCAACCACACAAGTCAAGACAAAATGGTCAAACAAATTGACGGTTCAAAATCGCCTCGTAATATAAACCGCGTCGCAGAGTAGTTTTTCACGGTGACCATCCCCTTCTTAAACCCTCCAATTTTTCACGCGAATACAATGGCCCTATAAATGCTGTGCCTTCTTTCTTATTTGACCTTTTTGTATCATTATAGCTCAAAATTTTTGTTGTTTGATCGAATCCAAAATATTATATCTCAGCTTCGCATAAAAACTGTAAGTCAAATGCCTTTCTATCAGCAGCTTATTTCTTTATCGTTTTCGTTGAATTTTGCTGCTCCTTTAGTTATTTTTTCAGTCGAATCCGTGATGAGTTATGAATATCGGATATATGTTATCATTATCTTTATTTCTCGTTGTAGTTCCTTTAGTTTTTTTTTATTTTTATTTTGTTGAAACCAAATGAAAATTTATTATTTAGTGTTACTTGGATTATTTTTTTAAGACGAAAGGAGAACTGAAATGATATAAGAAAATAGTAGATTAAAAGATAATCGGATGAATTTTTTTATTTTTATTATTATATTCAAATAATATACTTATCGGAATATTCTGTAGTGTCTGTGATGTTATTTTTTGAATAAATATTTTTTTCAATACTTTTATGGACCGGTTCTAGTTTCTTTCTTTAATGAGAAAAAAAGAGGCTTTGGATTTTTCCTCTGTAACAAATTTTGAGTTTTCAATTGTTTAGTTACTTATACTTTGTTTATTATTTATCAGCCTTGAACTTGAATAAAAAGTCTAATCTTACTTGAGCTATTCCTAATCTTGACTTATTTATTGATGGGTTGCAATTCAAGGGTTAATTATAATTTTCTTTTGGATATTGGCATCATTCTCAAGTTTTTTTTGTTTTATGAATTTGTTAGGCTCTGTCGTTTATCATGATGAAAAAAGATGCTGTTTATAAATACTAAAAATATGTTTGATATTGTTCATTTTCTGAGTTGGTGTTGTTCTTTATTTGAAATGGTATCCCAATCAGGGTAATTTGAGAGGTTGCTCGAGATATGCGAATGTCCTGTTGACAACAAAAACGATTGATAATGGCTTCTCGAGCAATTTTAAGAAAGAGAGGATTTGTTTCCGACTACCTGAATGCATCTATACGGTCAGTCCAGACCTTCCAGTTTCTTGGCCATCCCACTCACAAGTTGGACTCATGTAGTTATACATCAAATGTGGACCATCCATCCGAAGATTTTAATTATCTAAAGAAACTGGATGTAAATTCAGTTGCGAAACATGATTTAATGGGTTTTTCAGGATCAAGATACTTTAGTTATGGATCTCAAGGAATCTCAGTTTTGAGTCCTGGAAGTGGAAGATTCCAATTCAATTCTCCGTCGAGTGTCAGCTTGATGTCATATGTTGTTCGTCATGCTTCGACAGCTACTGCTAGAAAACCTGAACCAGGTAGTGATGATGAGGGAAATGAAGAAATTGCAAAAAGGAGAAAGGAAGCATCTGCAGAAGAATGTGATCAAGCTGTTGAAGGTTTGAGTACTGCTAAAGCCAAAGTGAGAGCTAAACGCTTGCAAGATTCTCAGAAGGCTGCCAAATCTATTTTGCAAAGAGTATGGGCCACAATTCTTGGGATTGGTCCTGCTTTAAGAGCTGTAGCTTCTATGAGCAGGTAAAACTTTATCCTTTAATTTTTATTTTATTTAAAAAATCAGTTAACATGATTCAAATTGATTTTTGGTTTACTGCATATTTGTTATTCTATTGCCTTCTACAGGGAGGATTGGGCAAAGAAACTTGTTCATTGGAAACACGAGATTCGCTCTACTTTGCAACATTATTGGTTGGGTTTTAAGCTACTTTGGGCTGATGTGAGGATCAGCTCAAGATTGCTGCTAAAGTTGGCTGGTGGTAGAAGTTTATCTAGAAGGGAGAGGCAACAGCTGACTCGAACTACCGCTGATATCTTTAGGCTAGTTCCATTTGCAGTTTTTATCATAGTCCCATTCATGGAATTTCTTCTGCCTGTTTTCTTGAAACTGTTCCCTAACATGTTGCCCTCTACTTTTCAAGACAAGATGAAAGAGCAGGTATAGTGGCTTTTTCCAAATTATGTTTGCTTTTCTGGTTAATTTGATTTATAATCCATTGCTGCTCAAGTTTTATTCTTTAAGTTCTTTTGCCTCTTTTCAGAATCTCCCCTGTTAAAGCAGGAAGCATTGAAGTTTGGTTTATCTTTTTACATGCATGAAGTGGTTTATATTTATACACTCATGAAATCATACAGTTGGTGAGGATGAGTGCATCCTTTTGTTTGTTACACTTTTTAGTTTTCTTCCAAACAAGAGTTTCATATTCACCATAATTTTATTGCGACTGCATATGTGAAACAATGCAATTCATAAAGTTTTCTGATTATTTTCTTTAATATAAAGATACTTAACAAATTTTATGCTCACCTTGATTGAAGCTTCTTATATGGATATGAACAAGTCTTTAGCTGATGGGATGTTGGATGTACCTTGCTTAGAAGAAAAAAAAAAAGAAAAAAAAGGAGAAATCATAGGTAAAAGGATCAAAACATAAAATATGATGAGAATAGATAGGCATAGGCCCTTCCATATAAACCTTTATTGGGCTATTGCTGATAATTGAAGTAGAGAGATATACATAGATAGGCATAGGCCAGGCAGGTCTCCTTATGTCCTTTTGCAATTAATTACAAGGTAATCTGCGAAATATATGTTCTCCAGGCAGGAAAATTATCTGGAAATTGAATGGTTTGTGTTATTTCTGTTATGTTTTGGAAAAGTATTATCAAATGAGATCTTCAGGTCTTGCTTATTGTTGGTACCGTTTTTTCCTTCTTTTTGTGTGTGGCATGTCCGTGCTCCCCTCCCTTGCCCCCCCTTTTTTGGTCAATGCATTTTTCTTAGTTGCTGAACTTGTAGGAAGCACTAAAAAGGAGGCTCCATGCAAGAATAGAATATGCTAAGTTTCTTCAAGATACAGTCAAAGAAATGGCAAAAGAGGTTCAGAATTCAAGGAGTGGAGAAATTAAGCAGACTGCTGAAGATCTTGATGAATTTTTGAATAGGGTAAGATCCCATCTTACCTATGATTTTTTTTCTTGTCTCTTCCCCCTTGGTTCTGTTATTTAACTTTAGCAATTGCAATCTTGATATTTTGCAGGTTCGAAGGGGAGCTGGTGTATCAAATGATGAAATTCTTGGCTTTGCCAAGCTGTTTAATGATGAACTCACTCTAGATAATATAAGCAGGTTGGTCTTGGTCTTTGTTGTAAATATTTTTTTATTTGAAAACAGTTGACTATTTAATTTAAATTAGTTGTTAATTAAGTGGTTGTGTGATTTTGTAATGTTTTTTCTTCGCCAGGCCTCGATTGGTAAATATGTGCAAATACATGGGAATCAGCCCTTTTGGAACAGATGCGTATTTGCGTTATATGCTTCGGAAGAGACTCCGATGGTAAAACTTGTTTATCCAATCTGAATTAAATTAACTGTTATGTACCTTGTTTTTTAAGAACATATCAATGGAGTTTGATGTATCCAGGAGGAGTGAATTGACTATTTCGGATCTGCTTATTGAACTTTTTTCTTATTGTGGTTGCCTGGGTGGTTTGATTTTTAACTGACCTTTTTTCACTTGATCATTATGAACTCATGATAAATTTTTTGCTTTTAAACAGATATTGATTTACTATTTGTTGATTTATTGTTGGTTCTTTTCTGCCGCGTGTTAAGTTTAAATATAATTAAGTTTATCCCTTAAACCATAATTGTCATATTGTATTTTAAACCATGAGGTTTCATGCTGACTTACTGAGTATTTATTTAGTTTTTTCTGATTTGGCTGTGTGTTTTGTGGTGTTGGGGAGGTGGGGGTCTTCATGTTGAGAACTCATTGATACTGATTTGGAATACACGATATATATTCTCTATAAAAATTAGGAGTTGAAATGTATAGACATGTCTCCTTCAATGCTTTAATTTTTATACAGAATATGCTGAAATATAAAGCCATGTGGTATTGTTGAAATATAGAAGGCAGTGGCATTTTCAAAATATGGTTTTCGGTCGAAGCAAGTTACTTTGTTAGCTTCTCCTTCACATTTAACTTTTAGGATCCAACTAAGCTCTATTTTTAAAAATACTTTCGCTGTCTATATCTGTCATTTTTCTCTACTTTATGTCATTGCAAATGTTGTTATTGTTACTGCTTTCTTATAATTATTATTATATTTTAGGATTAAGAATGATGACAAGATGATTCAAGCAGAGGGCGTGGAATCCCTATCAGAAGCTGAGCTTCGTGAAGATTGTAGGGAGCGAGGGATGCTTGGAGCGCTTTCAGTAGAAGAAATGCGTCAACAGGTGTTGCTTTTTATTCCTTTATGTTTATATATACTTTCCACTAAGTGCCTCAGACTCAGCAATCTTTATCTGTGTTGTATTTGCAATGATAAGTTATTTATGGGAAATGCCATGGTCTCATATATTGATAAAATTCTGGATTTGCACTTCCATCCTTCCTTCAACTACATTGGTTATGTATATTAATTGCAATATCATTTGCATTTGACGTGATTCCTTAACATGGTTAGTATCTGCATGCAGCTTCGGGATTGGCTAGATTTGTCTCTCAATCACTCAGTCCCATCTTCCCTTTTGATCCTTTCAAGGTGATTTGAGTTGTGTTTTATGTGGTCTTTCTGCAATGTTTTGCTGGCACTGAAGTTCAACAGTTGATACTCATTTCTTTTGTTTTTCCTAATTTGATCTTAATCTGTATTTTTTCTGATATCCCCTGTAGGGCATTCACTGTATCAGGAAAGCTGAAGCCGGAAGATGCTGTTCGGGCTACGCTTTCTTCTCTTCCTGATGAAGTTGTGGATACTGTTGGTGTTACAGCTCTACCATCTGAAGATTCTGTTTCGGAAAGGCGGAGGAAGCTGGAGTACCTTGAGATGCAGGAAGAACTGATCAAGGTTGAAAAAGGAATATGTTTTATATTATTTTTCATATGAATAGTCTCCTCTATTGTAAGTTGTTTATTATTTTTTGCCTCCTATGGTGCTCAGTTGACCCTGCTTGCTGTGAAGGAGTTCAGTATAATCTTAGCTTAAAATAGAGGCATTTAGTCTTGAAGTCTTCTGCTTAGCTTAAAAAAAAGGCCCAAAAGCAATATTCCTGGTCTTATGCAGTTCTTTGAATTTCATTGGTTGTTTTAAATTGGTACCTTTGTAGGAGGAGGAAGAGAAAGAAGAAGAAGAGCTGGCAAGGATGAAGGAATCTAAGGCTATAAAAGAGGATGTGGCATTGAAAGAGATGACTGTCCCAACAGCTAGAGAAGCACAAGAACAGGCTATAGCAAGAGCGTTAGAAAAAAGAGATCAGCTCTGTGAAATCAGTCGTGCATTGGCTGTTTTAGCTTCAGCATCTGTAAGGACTCTATTTGAAGATTTTTGTCTGTGACTATTATCTTTTGATTCTGTTCTTCTATTGTTATCTTCCTAGCATTGCCACTTGCAATGTGGATTTGACTTCAGTTTGTTCCTAATATGCAGTCTGTGAGCAGAGAGCGAGAAGAGTTCCTTGGTCTTGTAAATAAGGAGGTATGTTATAAACTTTGATATTTTTTTATTTGGTTATTGTAAAGAACTGCAAGGGAATGAGGCCAATGCATTCTTTTTAAATAGTTTTCTTCAGAAGTCAAATTGAACTAGTGTAATAGATAAAACATAGTATTTGTGCATTGTCATTCTTTCATTCTTTTGGACTGGATGTTTTAAGCGTTGACTTTTCAGTTGTGACTTTGCTAGGTTAGTAGAAAATTTATTTAGTCTTTATTTGGAACTTTTAACTTTGAAAAATCATTAAAAAAATGGTAAATTTTCTATTTCTGTTTGTATCCCTTTATTTTCTGCTGATGTTGGATTTTGCCAATTTTGCAGATAGAACTTTATAATAGCATGGTAGACAAAGAGGGTACAGATGGTGAAAAAGATGCCATTAAGGCATATAGAGCTGCAAGAGAGGAAACTGACCATTCTGGTGAAGTGTCTGATAGTGATGAGGTTTCTTCAGTGCTTATTGAAAAAGTAAGACTTATTTGAACCAAGTCTTTTCTGACAGTTTATCTTTTCTTATCAGATGTGATTCAAAGAAAAGTATTTACCATTCTTGTCACTCCTTAGGTTGATGCTATGCTCCAAAATCTTGAGAAGGAAATAGATGATGTAGATGCCAAAATTGGTGATCGTTGGCGAGTACTTGACAGGTGAAACTTTGTTTTTGGATTTTTTCCTTTTCTCGTGTCTTGGCTATGTCCTTTGCTGCTGTGCTAACGGTGTGATGTTTTGTTATTATGATGTTATGTTCTGTTATCAAATGGGATTAATGGAATTTTGGTATTGTTATTCACATCAATCATCACAAGAGCACAGTTACTGGCATTTAATTACTGCAAGCGCTAATTAGTCAGATTTATTAAAAATGCTCTATGCCTGTAGGGATCACGATGGGAAAGTCACTCCTGAGGAGGTGGCTGCTGCTGCTCAATACTTGAAGGATACGCTAGGAAAGGAGGGTGTGCAAGAACTCATCAGCAATCTTTCAAAAGATAGAGGTCAGCTTCCTTTCTGCTTTAACTTTTGTTTGTCGAAATAAATAAATAGACAGGAATATACTTCTAGTTTAGGTACGTGCATGCCCTCCCCCTCGCCCCCCCTCCCCCAAAAAAATGCTTATTGATATGCCTTCTATAATCAGAGATTTTGACTTCCTGGAACCCGTTTCTGTGAAAACCCCTTGATCTGCTTTTGTGGCTGTAAAATAGTTGAAAGATCCATGCGTTCATTTCAATATTATGGAATCATGATTAACTAGCAAATGATGATTCACGCTTGTTATCGACTTTTGCAATGAATTGTCATTGAATGAAGTAGCGTTTCTGATTAAACAGCATGTCCCAAGACGATCTGGATGATTGAGCAAAGTATTAACTTAGCTTATTCTGATGAGAGTTTTTTTAATCATTCATCCTGCTTATTTGCTGTTTTTTATATAGCATGGAAAAGATGATTTTATCAAAACAAAAAGTAGTTGGTTACATAAGAATTTAGATTTGCAACTTTTGCATCGCACCATTGTATAGAGTGATTAATTTGATTTGGCTGTTCACGAGAGTGACAACTATCATATTTTCAATTCAATAGATGGAAAAATTCTTGTGGAAGACATTGTGAAGTTGGGCAGTCAGATGGAGGATGACAATAGTGGGGAGGAGGAAGAGGGAAGAATGTAGAGATTATAATCCATTTTGGAGCGAGCTTAATTACTATAATCTTATTATATCTCCGTAATACCTTTTTAGTTAGCATGGTAGTTGGTAGAATGCGTATATGTTCTTGGCTTTGACAGGCATGGTGGTGCTCTCCGAAAATGATGCAGTTTCATCTAGATCTTTGGCTCTCTTCTTTTATAGGGAAAGCGGATTTTAGTCTTTTCCCATCCCACATACTGTGATGAAGGAGATGTAAAAATTATAGGTTAGTTGAGAAATATAGATTCAATCGCTAAAAACAGAATAGAAGCCTTGACGTTGGTTTTATAAATACTATAGATGTTTAGAAGAGAAAGAAGATGTTGCTATTTTAAATGATTTTTAATTGTCTCATCTTTTTTGCTTCATTAAGGAAGTTGTAGTCCGAGATTGCGGGAAGTGGTTTCAGTTTGGAATTCACGGGCTTTACTTGTTCAAGACCTCACCTGTCTAATTTTGAACAAATTTATATTTGCATAATTATATTAATCTAATGGAATTAGATTTTAAGTAACTAAAAAAGTCTTAAGATAAACCTTGGGTTTTTTTTTTTTTTTTAATAAGCATTGTAAGTTAGCTTCTTATGTTAATAAAGTTTAGAAACTGGAAAATGAGTTTAAAAATGAGTAAGTTGCTGATTGAAATATGTGCATAAGCTAAGGATAGTATCATGCATTTCCTTTTTCAAATAATTTGAGAATTTGTAATGCCTGTTTTAGTGTAAAAAAAAAAGTTTAAAACAAAAGAGAGGCTTTTGAAAATGAAAAAAATGGGACGTCTTAAAAATGGAAAAAAAACAGAAGTACGGAATGCTTTAGAGTTGGAAGCAATAATGATGAAATGTGTAAACATGCAAGACTCACTTCAGTTCAGTTCCACGTTTTTAATCTTGATTTTCGCAACTCCTGCAAATTTAAAATAATTCATAGTTGAACATCTAAGATTTAAATTTATCTAACTTTAAAACTTGATAATTTATACCGAAATTACTTGAGTTTCAATAACTCAAATGTTGCTTTTTATTTGAATTTGAGATGTTTTTCCAAATAGATCACATTTATGTATTACTTTCGTTATAATTGAAAAGAATATCCGCATTTGCTTTGTCATCATACTAATTTATTCCCCTTTTAATAATAGCATTTATTAACTTTACGGGGTTAAAACTGTTGTTTGATAAACCGTGCGGCCTTGGGCGTTTGGTTTGCTTCAAATTTGTGTAAGTGAGCTTAACCCTCGAAAAGTGATAATTTTTTTGAATTTTCTCTAAGACATAAAAAATAAAAGTAACTCAAAAGCAAATGTGTAATATCCTATATTCGACCCGATTGTCGAGTATGAGCTACAATGTGTCACATTCATTGTCGGAGCAATTACGATCAATTTATAATTAAATAATATAGTTTATATGATAAAATCCAACAAATATATATGTATTTAATAACCTACACCATTAATTATAACACCATTGAATTACCACAAAACGTAACCTATTAGGTACATGCCAATTGTAAATAAAGCTGGAAACAAATGGATGTTGCTAAGACCCAGATTGTGGTTTGGATGCTGAGGTCGATGCTTAAAAATTTTGAATTAATCTAACTTGTGCACAGAGAAAACAAACTGTATGCTGAGTAAAATACTCAGTAGTATTTCTATAATTTATGTATGTAATATTAGTATTAACAATTCTACACAAAGTAAACATGTAGGTCAATATACGCACATCTATCATATATTTATAACTTAGAGTTGTTGAACTTTACATTTTCAATATAAACACATCAAGTGTGCAACTAACAACAATTCTTCCCACTTCAATACATTTTGTATAGACATGTTATTATGCTTATTATAATATCATTTTAATCGATATCAAAACATGCATTCAATATGATATTCAATCATTAACGGGTCTTACACAAGCTTATGAAAGCTCAATTTTATTCCGAGGTCGAATTAGGACTAAACTGTAAAATTTTCAAAAGTGGGTATCGCAATATCCAAGGCTTGGTATCAGGATATTGGAGACAGTATCCAAACTTCCCAACCTAAAGACCAATTTTCATAGATTTCAAAAGTGGGTGTTGCAATACCCAAGGCTTAGTATCGCGATACCGAAGATAGACTACCAGGTCATTAATTTTGGCAAAACCGTACATTTCCAAAATTGTCAAAATAAACACATTTTCCTTCACACATTCAAGCACACATAACATTTAACTATTATAGGCAAGATTTTAGCACCAAACAAGCATTTCCAAAACATTAACTGATCTAACTTACAACCTTAATAATTATAACTCAAGCAATTTATTCAACACCTAAGCATTCTTGTCTATAACAACAAAAATCATCAACATTACCTAATGCATTTTAGTTAATTCATTCATACCATTACTCAAATCATAAACACATAACACTTATAGCCATTTTAACCATTCATTTAACCAAGCTATACCATAGAAACCATATTTGAGTTTAGTTGATATTATACATCATTAGCATCTAACATAATTTATACCTAAATGACCTTACTCGATACATGCCATTGACTAAACAAAATAAAATTTCACCAACATCAATCTATTCAACATGCATTAATCAAGCACCAAAACACATCAACAACTTATTAAATCACAAGCTAAAATTCTATACTTTCAAGCCTTTCAAATCAAGATTCAACCACACCATTTCTATGTTCAATTCCCACCATTTGCAATATCAATTGAACCATTCAAATACCATCTTATATATATATATACACCTTCAAGCATAGTTACTAACTGACTTCATTGACAATATATATATATATATATATATATATATCTCTTTAGTGAAAACACCTATATATATTTACAAGCTTACAACATAGTTTGAATAAAAAGACTCAACTTAGGTACATGTTCTATTATATACTATCACAGTGCATATCCAATTTACCCTATAGCCAAATTGTATTGGTAGAATCCTTTTAATCTGACTCGGATTCTTAGAATGAATGCTCAAATTAGTTAAGCTGTATCTCAACTGGCACCGTAGTGTACTATCAATTATCCCAAAATATAAACCTGTACATTTAATAGAGTAACCAACTTCTAACTTCATCACATAATTCAATTCATATCCATCATTCTCATTTCAACATTAATTCATCAATTTATCACATAACGTAATATACTTTAACTCAATTTCTATTAATACCTTACCTTGATACTATATAATAAAATATATCATGAATATGCTTTAAGTATAATTAGTTTCGGGTTATAGAAATACAAACCGAAAGCCTACATCACTCGTCATCACTCTCGCATTTTCTTTCCCTTTCGACGATCCTGCCTCAATTTTAGCTACAAATAATAATTCAATAATGATATAATATCAAAATTTATCCAAATCATATTCAATTACAAGGTCATACATATTTTACAAATTATTCAATTTAATCCTCTATCTCAATAATCAGTCAAATTCATACCAATATGATTTGATTAGTCATAATCAAATATCCATTCATTAAATACCTCAAATTGAAAATCATCATATTCAATTTATCAGTCAATTTATTATTACTTTATTAGTACATATCTCATTTTTGTATCGAATTGTAAATAATTCAAATTACTATCAAACATAATTAAGTTCATAATTCAAGTATATAACAATTTAAATATAATCATACCATATGAACTTACCTAGTTAAATCGAAAAACAAGTTGAAACTATAAGGACTATTCAACAAATTTGTCTTTTTCCCGATTATTTTTTATTTAGTCCAATTTTCAATCCATACAATTATTCAATTCAATTTATCAATTTCACACATCTTATATCATCCTATCATATGCATATATAAGTTAAATTTCATTAACCAAATGCCCCTAAAATTTTATATTTTATTCAATTTAATCTCTAAAACCGAATTTGTCATAACTTTTAAATTTGAGCTATGATTTTGAAACAGACCTCAATTAAATCCTTATACAGCCCTCTAATATCAATAATTGCATAAATATTACACCAATTTTGAAATTTATGCATTTTAGCCCCCATGTTAAAAACTAATAATTAAAATTAAATTGAAAATTTAGGCCTGAACCCGAATAAACAAAAATAAAGTAGTTTAAAATCTTGTTGCAGTGAAGCAGCTATTAACATATATAAATGCTAATTCCTTGTAATGTCAGCCACAAATTCCTGTATATTCTTGTCAGAGCTTCCACCTTCATCCACAGCATCTTTGGCTAAGTTCTTCCATTTCTCAGAATTCCTTCTGATAACCAAGCTTTTCTCTCCTTCCATGATTTCCCTTACACACCTCTCGATCTCCTCCTTTCTCATCATCCCTTTCTCATCCTTTTTAACTCTGATTCCCACTTCCCAAACATCAGCCACAAACTTCGCATTGGTAGGCTGATCCGTCCATTGGGGCATCGCAATCATTGGCACCCCTAAGCTCAACGCCTCAAGCGTGGAGTTCCAGCCACAGTGAGTCATGAAACAACCCACTGCCCTGTGCGCTAGAACATCCAACTGTGGACTCCATGAAACTACCAGCCCTTTCTCTGCTGTTTCTTCCATGAAGTTGCTTGGGAGTTTGTTTTGTTCCGTTTCTCTCACTACCCACAGGAAGTTTTTGTTGGTTAATTTCAGACCCATTGCTAGTTCCAGCATTTGCTCCTCTGTAAGACCGGCTATGCTTCCAAATGATACGTAGACGACCGAGCTAGCTTCTTTTGAGTTTAACCAGTTGAGGCAAAGGTCGGTGTCGGGTTTGAAGAGGTGGAGGCCATAATAATTGTCATCTTCCAATCGTTTGTCTAGGTATATGGATGGGATTGTGGGGCCAACTGTCTTGATTGGCAATTTGCTTCTCATCCACTTGATTATCTGCAAGAAATCAGCAAAATGCATGGCATCTGTGTCAGAAACAAGGGTTTTATCACTAACAACACACCAACTGCTCCATTTTGTTCTTTCCATATTTTCTCTTGTTTCTGCAATTCTCTGTTTCTCACTCTCCAAACAGGGCAATATTTGAGACAAGGATCCTTCTCACAGTAGCATTAACCGACAAAAGGAATAACAATCATCTCCTTTTGTTTATGAAAAGTAGCCTTGTTTTACATATAGGATTAAAGCTAACTTTGATTTGATTTGTTGTTCCCTGTGTTGTAGGTAATTTACCTAGTGGAGGTTCAAATATTTGATAGCTAATAAATTTTTTTATTTAAAAAAATATCATTTTTAGTTATTTTCATATGTTTTACCACTGCACTATCATTGTAACTTGCTCTATCCCATAAATTGTAAAACAATTTTACAGAGTTAGATAAATTATATATTTGAACATGGCAACACAAAATATGACCAAAAAAAATTACGACATAGGAATTGGAATAATGTTGAAAGAGACAAGTTCAATGAGCGGTAGGTTTTGTATGCAACAAAAAGAAGAAACAATAGCCTCAAAGGCCATCCAATAATAAAACAGAGAAATATTGATGGAGAAGATAAAAAAAAGGGAGCTAACCTCATGTTCCAGCTTATCGTAAGTGTTGCAGAAGACCCAATCGGCTTCCTGAAAATTTGAGAACTGGCTTCTGATAAGCTTCCACAGAAACGGATACGACCCTGACTTATCACTAACAAATGATGGTAAATCACTCATCCCTAGCTCCGGCATTGACGGCAACGAAACTACAACATTTCCCTTATTCTCATCTTCCAATGGCACCCTCAAGCTCCCCTCTTTCAAATGAATAAAAATAGCGTTCACCGCCCAACACTGAGTGAAAAACGAAGCTCCTTGCAAACCAAACTGTTTAGCCACATCCAACGCCCACGGCATACCAGAGTCGTAAACCAGAACTTTAGCTCCATGTTGAGAGCAAATCTGGTACTCCTCGATGAACTGGGCTAGCCTATTTGGGACGACTGATTTGTAGAGCTCAATATATTCGTCAACGTTGGCGGCTGCGTCGCCTTCATGGAAATCGATGGAGTGGAATTTGATGGAGGAGGCAGAAGGTTGCATGGTTTTGGAAGTGGAGATTAGGGTGACCCTTAGGCCTTTTGAGGCTAAGCGTTTGGAGAATTGAAGCATTGGGTTTATGTGCCCTTGAATTGGGAAAGGGAAAACCAGGACATGGGTTTCTTCGTGTTTCTGCTCCATTGACATTTTCCCAAAACTTCTCAGGCCAAAACTCTCAACTCTCTCTTATCTTTAATGTCACACCTCCCCAGTCATGTATGTATATATCGTATTTGTATGGAGAGAAAATTGATGAGAGTTTCATCACTAAATAAAAATTTTGACTACTATTTCAAAGGATGTAATAATAATAATTTTAATTGAGATAAAGATTCAATCTATTATATTTGTATAATATTACATCATTATATAATATAAATTTTAATATAAAAAAATATTAGGTACATTTTAAATCCCATCAGCAGCTCAGAGGTGTCTTATATGAAAGTAAATTATTAATATATATTAACAAAAAAACATACATACTAATTTTTTAAGTATGCTTGTAAAATAAATATTTACACTTTTAATATTCGGATAAAAGAGGGAATCTTTTATTAAAGGTTATTATAGTAAATTTATTTTAAAATTTTAAATTAAATTAATAATTTTTAAAAATTTAAATATATATAATAATAATTTTTTTTATTTAACCTTAATTAAGAAATTCAGGTCTTTATTTGCTCCATTTTATTCACCTCTCCCTATTATATAAAATTTAAGCGACTTATTAATTTGGTGTTATTCTTACCAGTTAACAACTTAATTATAAAATAAAAAAATATTTTTAAAATAAATTATAATTAATAATATTATCACAACACTTTTATTTTTTCATACTTTTTTATTATTTTTAAGTAAAACAATTAAAAATCACAACTCTTAGAAGTAAAGGCATGTTTAATAGTATTAAAATATAAATTTATTATCATTCCACTTATATATATTATTTAATAAATTTTAAAATAAAAATATTTTTAACATGGAATATTTTATTTCATTGTGTGATAAAATATAATATTTTTTAATCATGTTTGCATCATATAATTTGTATATAATGTAAAAGAGATTTTAACAATGTTGGTAAAAGTTAAGCCTTAAAATTTTGATATTCCAGATTTAATTTATTATGCGTAAATTATGTGTGGGTTGTCTTTAGATTTATTCTAACTTAAATGTTACTATGTGTGGGATATTCTTTAGCAATATTTTTTAAACTAGACTGATGGTTGAACCAGTCAAGCCGCCGGTTCAATTTGTCTGATTAGTCCAATCACTTCGATTAAAAAATTATTAAAAAAATTTAATTCAACTGTCGATTCAATCGATTTTTAACTAATTCAACCAATTTATACCAGTTCCCAATCTATCTTGTTCAAAACTACTTTCTTAACTGGTTTAATTGATCCAATCAATCGATACAATTTAATTCAAACAACACTATTCTTCATAGCTATTTTAGTTTAGCTTCAAATATATATATTTTGGTTTGGCTTTGGATACATTCTAACTATTAATCTAATTATATTCTATAATGCTTGACTCTGATAACCTAATGTTTGTGATTGTAATTTTACTTATAATTAAAAAAAATAATATAGTTTTCAAAGGCCAATATTTATTATTAGTCTAGATTCAGTCATTTTACTTTAATTTAATTATTTTTATTTTTTATATTTTTTAAAATTTGAAAGTTTAATCCTAATTAGACCATAATTGTTAAATTTTACTTTTCCCATGATTTTATATGATGAATATATAATAATATGTTTAATATAATGTTATATTAAGATAATACTCATAAAAGATCATGTCATTTCAGTTAAAAAATTTAACAAATATCATTTTGAGTTAAAGACTAAAACTTTAAAATTAAAAAGTATAGAGAATAAAAATAATCAAATTGGAGAATAAAGACCAAATTATTTTAATCTAGCGAAAAAGTCTAGATCATGCTAAAAGAAAAGAGAAATTATTTTATGAACCATTTTCGCCATATCATCTATGATCCCGCTCAATTAAAAGAAGACACAATATCTCTTATTTAAAAGTTTAGTTCAAATATACATAAGATTTAGAAAAAAAATTAATGTGTTCTCGAATTCATAAATGATATGATGTAAGGATGTATAAAATAATGTTAAAATGAGAGAGAGGAAAGAGATAAGCTACTGGTGAAAGTTGGCATCAAGGTTATTTTTTCCCTGGGTAAACATTCAAAATATTTAATTAAAAATACATGCATGATGCATTTGTTCTTTGACCCTGCATGATGCATTGAATCTAATACAAATAGTCAAGGGCAAATATTTTAAAAAGTGGCTCTGCATTATTATGGTTTCTCATTCTCGTAATCTTGTTTTTACTTAAATAATTAATATGTATCAAATCAACTGGGACACAAATCAGGAATCCAGGACTGATTCATACAATATATTTATTTTAACACCAAATTGTTGACAAATTGGACTTAGCCTTCTTGGCTTGTGATTTGATATTTACTTTATCTAATAACATATATTAAATTTTTAAATAAATTGATATTACAAAGTTGAGTAATTTTATTGTTTGATAAATTATTTTAAAAAATAAAAATGCATAATTAATTCGTAATATTAATTTTTATATCTCTTTTATATAAAGTAAATAACTATAATTTTTTTTAGCATCTTTACTTTACGATTATAACTAAAAATTTGTTTATTTTTAATGTTGCCTTTCATCTATACATAACTATACCGTGATTTTCCTATAAAAAAAACTATACCATGATCTAATTATTAATTAATCCAATTCAGTACAAACAATTTCTCTATATCTTGAGTGACACTTAAACTTCATCATTTGTCTAGATTTAAAAGCTCACTCAAAAAGTGGAAGAGTTTGAGTAAAAATATAGACTCGAAAAATGGGTTTGAACAAAAAATAAGCCCATTTAAAAAATGAGGCGAGCCTCGGGCAATACTAATTTAGCCTGGGCCTAGCTCGAATTTGACAAAAAAAAGCTATGATGCTGTTTGTTGTTGTTTACTACTGTTATGTTGTTGTTTTGCTACCATTTCGCTATTATATTATTACTATTTTGTTATTATTTAGATATTGTATAATTCTTATTTTATTATTAATTTTACTACTATTTTAGAGACATTTGCTTGTTAAGTTGCAACTATGTTAGTGTTATTTAAGTATAAAAACTTTTTTTATATGTATTTTCAATTTGTTGGGAAATATTTATTTTAATATTTTTAGTCTATTTGATGCATCATATGTTTAAATTTATTTTTATATAAAAAATAATCTAAAAAAATTAATACAAGTGGGCAGAGCTTGAGGTTTAGCATTTTTATCCGATCCAAATTTAGACAAAATTTTAAATTCAATTTTTAAATCGAGCTGGGCCCAAACTTAAAAAGTAAACCTAATTTTTTGCACTGACTCAACTCATGATCAACTCTAGTGATATTACTTTTGTTTTGCAGCAACGAATATAGTATAGATAAGGATGCCATCTTCCAAAAAAATAAGTAAATTATGGTATAATAAATATATCATAAAAATATTCATAAAACAAATTTATTAAAAATTGATATAAAAATTAAATATAACTTTTTGAAAGATAAAAGGATTTATTTAACCTTTCAACTTAAAAAAAAAGTTATTTTAATATTTCATTTATTTTTTTAACTTTTGAATTTGTGTTTTTTGTCAAATCATTTTAAAGTAGATGAAAAATTAATATCTATTAACTTTACTGACGTGACAACCATCTAGTAGCGCTCATGTATATGCCATATTAGTAATTAATTATTTTTAAATTTAAAAAATCATTTTTTATCACTTTTAAATTTTAAATAATTATTATAATCTTTTTAAATGTTTAAATAATTCTTAATATTTGTTTTTATTTTTTTAAAAATTAATTAATTACTGACGTGACATACACATGGCAATCCATGTGTATGCCACGTCAGCAAAGTTAACAAATATTAAATTTTCCATCCATTTTGGGTTGATTTGACAAAAAAGTGAAAATTTAAGGTTAAAAGAGACAAAAAATTAAATGGAAGGTTATAGTGCCTTTTTTTTTTTGTAAAGTTAGATGGTCAAATAAGTAATTATACCTTTTTGAAATGGTAGAGTTAGGTTAGTGAAAAGTATAATGATTTGAGTTTGAATTTGTTTATTCCAATAATGTTTATATATATTTTTAGATTTATCAAAATATAAAGAGACATAAATACTCCCACACTTGTATTTTTTTTTTTTTTAGAAGAAATGCACTTTTGGTAATTTCCTAACTGAGTTGGGATTCCTAAAATAATACTTCTTACTTTGTAGTAGATGTAACCCCTAAATTTGGCCTAAACGTTAAGACCGAATTCGAGAGATTACATCGACCATCGAAATGGCCTAGTGACTATTGGAGTTTATAAAACCATTGTTTAAAGCATTTGCTTGATTTATAAAGAAAAACTTAGCATGTTATCTTCATTTTACTAAAAGATATAATTTTTTCAAAAACATTGAAATTTAGAGTTTACTTAGTAAAAGTTGATTTCCACTTTTTATATATTTTTCAAATCTCATTTACATAAAAATGCAACGAAAAAGTGATGTTCAATCCTAGTTTTAATGAAAACTAGAAATTCACATGTAACACTCCTAACCTATCTCCGTCGCCAGATTAAGGTTATGGAGTATTACCATGAAATTTCAAATAATCAATATCAAAATATATCCAGAATGTCATTCAATAGTAATTAACGAAAACTCATTAGAAACCCATAAAAATATGTTTGGGCCTTAAATTGGGCCTTTGAGGCCCTAAAAATAGTTTAGAAATAATTCAGAACTAAATCAAAACAAAACAAAAAATTTGGGAAAAAGTTGAAAAAATTTGAAAACAGGGGTCGCACGGCCATGTGGCCAGACTGTGTGACATAGCTCAGGCCGTGTAATAATCAAAAAAAGGGACACACAACTGTGTCCCAGCTCGTGTCTCCACCAGTGTAACTCATTGAGTTGGGTCACACGGTTGTGTTGCAAGCCGTGTGCTAGACCGTGTAACTCTCTAACTTGCGACACATGACCGTGTCGCAAG
Organism: Gossypium stocksii; assembly: GCA_020496765.1. Lineage (NCBI taxonomy): Eukaryota > Viridiplantae > Streptophyta > Magnoliopsida > Malvales > Malvaceae > Gossypium > Gossypium stocksii. The sequence continues at coordinate 36,062,093 of CM035630.1, forward strand.
CCGTGTGCTAGGCCGTGTAACACACTGACTTGGTACACATAGCCATGTAGTCAGGCCATATGACAGCTCATGTGTGTCACATAGTCATGTGACAGCCCATGTCTCAGGCCATGTGCTCCAAAATTGGACCTTAAAATCAAGCCATTTTAAGACCAAAACATACCTATTCAACCATTCCATTTATGCTTACATTCAATAGACTTAAGCATCATTCCAACACATCAAAACATACCAATTCAATCAACCTATTTCATCTAACCAATATGCCATTCAAAGACACCACATTTATACCAAAAATTTAGTCTAAAAAACAATCAAAAGACCTCTTTTATAAGTCATTATGCAATAAAGCATTACACTATAATTATAACCACTTCATTCAATAACTACACATCAATAAGTTCATCTATACATTATATATGTATACTTGTTTCCTCAATACAAAACATACCCTAAGCAAAACAAAAATCTCACTCATGAACTACATCTGTCAACATTTCTAAACCACATATTTATATAGGGGTGTGCAAAATTCGGGTAAAACCGAAAAAATTTAGTTAACCGACCGAATTCGGTTAACCGGTCGGTTAACCGAATTTTTTTAGGTCGGGGGTCGGTTAATAATTTTTTGAGTTTTCGGTTAACAGTTAATTCGGTTCGAAACCGGTCGGTTAACTAATTTTTTTCGGTTTAACCGAAAAAATTAATAAATAAAATTATAATATATAAATAGCCCACTATTCATTCAAACCCAATTAAACATAAACCCAATCAAACTAAAACTAATTACCCAACCCAATTACCCAACCCAATCATAAAAATTACAAATAATTTAATAAATAAAAATAAAAATAAAAACAAAAATAAAAATAAAAATAATTTGATTAATTCGGTTAATTCGGGTAATTCGGGTAATTTTATACTTATTTTAACCAAAAATAAAAAATATATAATTTTCGGTTAATTAGGTTAACCGACCGAATTAACCGAAAAAATTCGATTCGGTTAACGGTTAAAATTTTTGAAGGGTCGGTTAATTCGGTTAATGGTATTTCGGGTCGGTTAACCGATTGAACACCCCTATATTTATCTATATATACAAGTCACTATCCAAATAGATACAAGAACTACCAACTTAGATGTATAGTGTGAGCTGGTTGGTTGATCCTTCTTAAAAGTCAGCAACAATTATCTACAAAACAACTCATTAAAATCTATAAGCTTACTTAACTTAGTAAGGACATAGTATAAAATTTAATCTAAATATAATTAGACACAATTCACATATTATTTGATTACTAAAAGTTTCAATGACATAAATGATGAAATTTTGAGACAATATAATGTTCTTAAAGGTACCATAGTACAATCAGGAGTATGTAATATGCATCCAGGGATACCGAAGTACAAATAGGGGCACATATATGCATTCTCCCAATAATTATATATATTAACCAAAGAACAATAATATAAAATACAAGTAAAATTCCATTTACGTATTGAAATGTGATAACGACTCGTGATATTAAGTAATAAAATTTATAAAACTGATCACACCAAAACTAACTAATATCACGATGTTAAAGGCAAGCGCACCTATCGAATAGTAGTATAGTTTAGTGGCAAGACCGAGTTATCGTACCCAAGGGAACTAAAAGTACTAATACTTACTTCCTTTCTATTTTCTAGCCTAAAAATAAAGAGAGTTGATTTAAACTAATTCTAAAACTAACTAAAAGTGCACAAAAAGTAAATTGGGGAAAACTTTAGGGAAATGCTGATTGATATAAACAATACTTAAGGGAGAATCCACCTAGACTTCACTTGTTAGTGGTTCTTGAGCTAGACGATTTATTCACTTGACTTGATCCGTAGAGATCCCTAATTTATGCTAAACCCTCCGTCGAGGCGAAGAGCAACTAGGCCTAGGTTGTTAACTAAAGTTCCTTTATTAATTAACACCCTAGGTTGCATTAATTCGATCTATGGTTCCCCATATTAGGTTTGACCCTAATCCGGCAGATTTATGTCGCCCTATGTCTAGGGTTGCATGCAACTCCGCTTAATTATGGTAGATCTACTCTTATCACAGGGACTTTTGCTCCTCTGCTTTAAGCACATCCGTTTCTTGAATTAATACCTAGGCTTATTAACACAAGAATTAAGCACACATAATTAAGAACAACTCAAGTATTTATCATATAACTCAAGAATAAATAATAACAAGATTCGTCTTAGGTTTCATCCCCCTCAAGTATTTGAGGGGTTTAGTTCATAATAAAGAAAGAAAACATCTCAGAAAAATTAAAATAACAGAACATAAAGAACCCGAAAACCCCTAAAGGAATTTAGGGAGATCCTCTGTCTTAATGTAGAATTCTGGCTTCTGGGATGAATCAATCGGCTTCCCTTGGAGTAATTCCTTGCTTTCACTCCTCATGTTAGCAGAAAGATAGCGCTCCTATTTGGAGAAAAAGAGTACCCCTGGCAGGGGAAATCAAGTACACCCTTAGAGTTGCCTCATGGGGTTTTTATATAGAGCTTTAGGGGGCCTTTCTTAGCCTCTAAGCATCCCAATTCGAGTGAAATTCCTCTTCCTCACGACAAGAACATGCCCGTGTGCCACGCCCGTGTGACTTCAACAAGTGGCCGTGTAATTCTATCGGTGGAGGCACGGCCGTGTGGCCTGGCCGTGCTTGTCGGGGGTTGGACTGTGTGATCTTCATGTGGCACGGCCGTGTGCTACGGCCGTGTGGTGATTCCCTGGGCCGTGTCATTTTTGCATTTTGGGCCATTTTCCTTATTTTCGGTCCATTTTCCATTCTTTTCTCTTCCCTGTGCTCTCCTAAATATAAGATATGAAAAAGAAAGATTAAGAGCATCAATTCTCATATAATTGATAATAATTTATCCAAAATATAGGCTAAACATGAGGTAAAAATATGTATAATTTATCGTTTATCAAAATGCTATGAACGTACCTCTAAAGCAGTTTTGATTTAAGTACAAGGACTACTCCGCAATTTTTCTTTTTCTTCAGTTATTGTCTTTTTGAATCAAATCTTGATATGAAGGTAAGCAATGGCCGAACCATTCAAGCTCCAAAAATGGAGAATTCCCTTCTAAATTTTCGGTGGAACTCCCCAAGATGATGATACATAAGTTTGTTTTATTTTCATTAGTTTTTTTATTATTTTACTATTTTACCTTTTATTATAACTTAAAATTTTCACTAATAAAAGACCATCCACTCAATTTCCTTATACACTAATTACATTATAAATCCTCTTTCATTTCAAAGTTAGACTATCAAGTCAATACAATTCAATAATCACTCAATATTGCATCTTTCACAATTAAGTCTTTTTTATTTAATTAACCAACTAAAAGTTAAAATTTCTTCACCAAAACTTAACACGGCCCTAATGTAACTCCATAAACATTGACTAAACCATAAAACACGACTTTACAAATCGAAATTTGTGGTCCCTAAACCACTGTTCTGTTACCATTAAAAAATGAGGTATTACATCATGCATATTTAAATCAAAATCCATGTGTTGATAGCCTAAACAACTATAATGCCATGCATGCCAAATAAGCCCAAAACCTAAGTCCCATGCTACAGTTCAAATAAAGCAATATAGTCCCAAATAGAAGAAACCATAATATAAAGTCTAAATACTTTTAGTAAGTGAAGCTATTTGAGCCGAGCCCTTTGGATGCTGTGACCGCGTCCTAACCTGGTGGGTTATATGTAAAGATGAAAATTAAAAGGATGTGAGCTTAAGAAGCTCAGTATGCCTCTAATCACAAGAAAATCAGCGTGAAATTCACAATTCTTAGAGTAATCAGATTTGTATAGAAATTCACAATTCACAGTATCTGTTTTCATATTAACACATCACTATAATATTTCAACATTCACAGTTTTGTATGCACATGCTTATGAATGCCAATGCAATTTTAGTTTATTAGAAAAAGGGCCTACCCAAATCCGCTACACACCATACTATGAGTTCCCCAAAACTCATCCAACTTTATACATTGGGTTGTGGATAAACAACTACTGATTTGCAAATAAACTGCCACTTGTTGTGGATGCACAATATAATTGCAGATAAAAGCTACCACTGGGTTTGTAAAAATTGTGGGTAAACCAACAATGTTTTTAGATAAAAATGTTTGCAGATAAACTAAGTGGTTCGTGATTGAACCACATAATTATAAAAAAACTGTAACACCCTATACCCGTGTTCAATATCGAAACAGGATACGAGTATTACCAAAATAACATACGTGCAATCATATCAAATCGAGACATAAAATGATTATTTAAATTAAAACCCGTCAATTATTCACTCATCTTTTAAACATTAAATTCACATATATCTTAAATTTGTAATTTAACTAATATTAGATTATATCGATAACATAATACAAATGATATATGTAATATTAGAAATCAACTTTTCAAGTAATATTACTAAAATTTACAACGAAATACTCAAGTCATTTATACATGCCATATATCCAAAATATGTTTACAAAATACCAAAAGGAAGGATGGATAATGGTGGTGAGCCTCCGACAATTTTCCCCTCGAATCACGAACAAACTCAATTACACTATAAAATAAGACAAGAAAGAAAGAGGAAGCAAAGTAAGCTTATAGCTTAGTAAGTAATATGTAAATAATAATAAAAATAACAAACTGATAATGGCATTTATAGATCCCAAAATATGTATCCCCAATTACACAACCTTATTCTCACATGCATTTATCATTTACTTAAGTTCAGTACAAGCTGTCCATTCGAGTTCCAGTCACTAAATTATTTTTATCTGGAGCTACGGAGCTCTAAATTAAGATCCGATAGTTTTCCCAAAACTAGACTCATATGTCTTCTTACCATAAAAATTTCAGAATTTTTGGTTGGACCAATTAATACAGTTTATTCATTAAAGCTTCCCCTGTTTCGCTACTCAACAATCCTGACCACTCTTCACTAAAATTTCAATTTCTCTTTATACAGAATTCGAAAGATGTTCACGTTTTTTCTACTAAAAATAGACTCAATAAGGAATCCACCATATAAATTATGTTCCATAAAATTTTTTATAATTTTTAATTATTTTTAAAAATTAGAACAGGGGATCACGAAATCAATCTGAACCAGTCTTACAAAAATATAAATATCTCAAAATACAAAATTCCTTTGCTTTCTATGTTTCTTTTATATGAAAATAGACTGAATAAGCTTTAATTTAATATCTCATTCAACCTCCAATTCAATTTCTACCATTTTTGGTGATTTTTCAAAATTACCTAACTGCTGCTGCCAAAAATTGTTATATTTCAAGTTTCACTTTTTCATAAATTTCCTTGTATCAATTTTTCATAGTAACACTTAACTATATCAAATTTACTAAAGTTTGATTACTGATCGAGCACATTGCTCACAACACATATATTCATATCCCTATACATAACACCATATTTTCATATGAATTTGCAATTAATAGGTTTTTCTGTTGAACACGTTGGAATAGTAACAGATATTCGGTGGCCTACACATAATATCACCCTTGTAGCCGAAGCTAAGTGGTGCACATAGTAGCCTGCACTTAGTACTACACATGTGACCAAAACCATTTCTTACACATAGTGGCCTGCACTTAGTTCCACACATGTAATCGGAGTACGCATAGTAGCCTGCACATAGTACTACACATGCGACCCAACCATTTGGTACACTTAGTAGCCTGCACTTAGTACTACACACGTGACCTAAACCATCTTAAACACATAGTAGCCTACACATAGTACTACACATGTGTTCTCACAATAAATCATTCATATCTTTTCTATTCCGAAGGTTCAACCGGGAAATTCTTCACTTTTCAACATTTTACCAATTCATCCATACTCAATTTCAATTCATAATTTACCTCAAGTGAGTATTCAATATGCAACCACGACTCATATAATAACAAAATATTATAACATAAGTAAAAATGATATATTATTTACATACAAACTTACCTCAGTGCAAAATATAGAAATTTTACGATTTAGTCCACAATCTTTTCCTTTTCCCGATTAAGGTCGATTCCATGTCTTTCTTGGTCTAAAATAACACACTTAGCTTATTTAATACTCACATTTATCAAAAATTTCCTTAACTCTAACTTTGGAAAAATTATGATTTTGCCCCCAAATTTTACATATTTACACTTTTTCCCCAAAGCTTGGAAATTAAACTTTTTCCCTAATTCTTATGTTTTAGAACATGCTGATCATTTATTTACCAACGGCAACATCAAATTCCCACTCTAACATTTACTTATGAACATTAGGTATTTTTATCGATTATGCCGTTTTACTCATTTTTACTTAAAATCGAGTAGCACAAGTTGTTTAACATAATTTAAAACCTCATATCCTATCATAAAACATCAAAATAAACACATTTAACCTATAGGTATTTTTCCAAATATGAACCCTAGGTTAAATTATTGCTAGCATAAGCTAAATCGAGTTTCCGGGACTCAAAAAACTTAAAGAACATTAAAAACGGGGCTTAGAATCACTTACTATGGAGCTTGGAAGCTTGAAACAAACCCTAGCTATGGAGAACCCTTGAAATTTCGTCCTAATGAAGAAGATGGACATATTTTGCCATCTTTTTCCCTTTTTTTAATCTTTTAATTCCCAAATGACTAAAATACCCTTCATTAAAAACTTTGGTTATTTCTACCTATGTCTGTCCATTTATGTCCATCAAAACTTAATGGTATAATTACCATTTAAGGACATCTACTTCAATTATGCTCTTCAATTTAATCCTTTAACATCTAGAACTCATATTTATCAACTTTTGCAATTAAGTCATAATAGGCAAATTAAACATGCAATTCATGAAATTTTCTATCGATATTCTAACACATGCATCTAATCACTCGATATATTATAAAAATTAATCAAAATAAATTTTTCTACTTTAAAATTGTGGTTTCAAAATCACTATTCCGTTTAGGCCTTAAATCGGGCTTTCACAAAAGCAGCCACTTTTCTTTCGTAAATATCATTCGACTCCATGTAATGTAGTATGACATGCTTTGTAATAGAACAAATCATCACTAGTAGTGAACATGCTTAACATGTATTCAATTTAACACTAGTAGTAAACATGCTTAACATGTATTCAATAGGGTGGTAGTAATATAAACACTAACAGTTTATCTGTTTCACAATGACATTAGCATGTAAAATTCGCTTCTCATATGGTATAGTCATAGCACTATAGTCATTAAATCACAAATTCCAGAATAACATAATATTAGAGACTTAATTGAGCAAATAAAAACTCTAGAAACAAATTAGGGCATATATACAACCGTGTGAGATGCTATAAGCCGTATGGAAGTGTTACACGATTGTGTAACAGACTGTGGCCATGTGACAAATGTAAGAATTAACCTATAGGAGAGACATGACCGTGTGGCAGGCCGTGTGGAAGGGTTGTGGCCGTGTGGTTCGCGAACTAGCTTAGGGTTTGTAGGGCACATGGTCGTATAGGGGGCCGTGTGGTCCACACGCCCATGTGGGAGACTGTGTGACCCTAATCCTACATACGATCGCCACTAATTTGCTTGGGAAAAGACATATACCTTTCACCGAGAGTTCGATCGATGTTTCTCACACCCAATTCTGGTCCGACACATCTAAATCAGGTCCTTCAAATGGCATTTACATATGGATTAATAGATGATTTGAAGATTTGACAAGATTATTGAAAGATTTGACAAGAATTGTAAAAGAATAAGTAATTGAATTAAAAGATTAACGTGGAATGATGCTATTTTAGAATTATGAGTTCTACTTATCGAAACAAATACACTTACAGAACCTTGATGAAAAGAAACATATGTTATCAATGGCGAAATTAACAACCGGTAGGAAAAATGATTTGAATAGGGATTTATTTTGACTCGGGAAAGCAAAAATAAATTTCAGCAATGGAATAAAAATATGATGCAAAGAAAGGAAAGAAAAGAAGAGAAGAAATAAAGAGAAGAAGGCAAAATTCTAATGGGATTTGAAAAGAAGCAAAATGCTAAGTCTAATTAGGAAAAGATGGTTAAATATCTAGGGTTTGGAAACCCTAGGGGGCAGCATGGTAATTTACTCACTGCTGCCAAAAATAAAAAGAAATACAAATGGGGGAAGCAGTGGCTTAAAGTTGGGTCACTTATGGAGAGAAGCTAACTTTTAGTCATTAGACTAGGGGCGAAGCCAGAACAAATTTTTAGGGGGGCGAATGAAATTTTAATTTTTTATAGTCTATATTTTTATAATTTTTAAAGGATTAAATAGAATTTTTATAATTTTAGGGGGGCCAAAGTATAATTTTTCCTTTACTAATTTAAAATTTTAAAAACATTTGAAATGGCCTAAATATAAATTTTCCAATTTAGGGGGGGCCAGGGCCACTGCCAGCCCCCCTGTATTCGCCTCTGCATTAGACCTAAAGCCTATTTATTGTTAAGTTTTATTTCTAATTGTATATTTTAGTGTAGCTTTTATCTTAGGTTGTTGAAAATTAAAGGAAAAAAATGAAAGTGAGATTTGAACTTGGGTCTTTAAAGAGGACACTAAACACTTAACCATTCAGCCTATAACTTATTTTTTGTCTATCCATTTCAAATGACTGCCTATATTTCGGGTTGCGACAGTAGACTTATTCATGGGCCAGGTTACCCTCTCATGCCCACCCGAAATTTGGGAGGGTTTAGGTAAAAATATTAGGTTCAAAAAATGGGCTTGGTTAAAAGTATCAGGCTAGTTTATAATATGGGTCGGGCTCGAGCTTGCACATACCTGACTCGTTTTTAAGTTTATAATACTTTATATTATGTAATTTATAACACATTAAAAAAGTAAACCTATACTAAATATATAGCACTACTCTAATGTAAACATTAAAATAATGTTAAGATGACTATATAATAAATTATAATAAATAAAAAATTATATAAATTATTAAATATTAAATTAAAATAATATAAATAATTTTTTAAAAATTTAAAAGTAAAATGGGCGGGCCTAAAATGTGCTTAAGTTAATCTTTTGTAAATATGTGCGGGCTTGAGCAAAATTTTAATCCCATATTTTAGGCTGGGCTGAGCTTGAAGAAACAAAAAGTATATTAATATTATGTTTAGGTCCGATCCGACCCATGAGCACCCCTACTTTATAGAAGAAAATAACTTTCGATTAGTTTCTAATTAAATTGAAACTCAATTGATAAGTAATATGTAATATAAATAAAAATAATTTAGACTTCAAAACCAGTCTAGGCTAAAAATAATTTTGGGCCATGGCTAGCCCATAAAGGTGTATGGATGAATTTTTTTAAAGAAAATCTTAAAACCTTTAAATGACTAATATTATTTATCTTAAAAAAAAAAGTAAGTATGAAATAAGTGCAAATTGTCAAGTTAAGGAGTTATCATATATATTAACCCTTCCTTAGAAATCTTTACATGAATAATAATATTCTATATATATGTAGTTAAATTATTTTAAATTTATAGATAATTAAGGTAGAATAACTTTTTTGGCCCTCCAACTTATTCTTTTAATTTTTCGCCTCTTTTAGTCGTTAAACTTGCATTTTTTGCTAAGTCACTTCAAAAATGGATAAAAACTTTGATTGTCACATAGATGACAAGTCAATATTTAATTAATTTTTTTAAAATTCAAAAAATATTAAAAAATACTTTTTATAATTTTAATGATTTTTAATTTTTTAAAATAGCTTTTATAATTTTTTTAATGATTTAAACTTTAAAAAATAATTAAATAGTGATGTGTCATCCACGTATATGCAATGCCAACAAAGTTAAAAAAATGTTAACTTTTCCGATTTGATAAAAAAAAAGTTTACAAGTTAAAAAAAGATGAAAAATTAAATGGAGGACTAAAATTATAAAATAACGTACAAATAATTAACACGGTATAATTGATATTCATATTTACATATATTAATTTTAAAATTTATATCTAAAGAAACATGTATAGTGTATGAGTTCAATAAGGAAAATTTAAAAATTCAAGAGCATATATAAATATATGTTTATTATTGTCAATCCATAAAACAATAATATATATAGACACACATAAGGTTCAAATTTATCACTTTGTTAAAGGTGATAGAACCGAGAATCATCATCAATATACAAAACCCCATTCCATAAGTGCTACACATTAACTCAAAGCAGCAGTGATGTTTGTGTATATATCATTTGCTATATTTTGTGCATCGCTGGAAATACCTTGTAGTCCTCTTCTTGAAAACCCAGCATTGTAAATTCCATTTCCCCCTTTCCAGTGATACGGAAAGCTATTTTTGGGCATTCCTTTCTCATCAAAACTTTCATAGCTTCCCTGCAATAATATTTAACCATTTAATATCTCATCATAACTACAATATACATACATAGGAAAATAAAGAGTAAGGGAAACGTTTTGATATTACACCTTAAGCCAATTCCTGACTGTGCTTTTATAACCAGTGGCAAAAACAATGGCATCGAACTGTAATGTCGCGCCATTTGTAAACACAACCTCATTATCTTTTATGTATTCCATACCAGGTAAAACCTTAACAAATGATCAAAGTTACCATTTATCTAATTTTTACAAAATCATGGGTTATAGATATTTAGATGGCTTAAAAACCGGTATACTATTTACTTACCTTGATTTCTCCACTTTTAATTTTACTAATGGTTCCAACATCAATGACTGGGGACCGACCTGTTGTTTCCTTAAGATGGAATGGCCCCTTTGTTGGCATTCGAATACCATATTTCGAAAGCTTCCCATATTTTAATCTACTAATCGCCACAGTGATTTTATCCACTGCTTTGCATGGGAGGTATTGTGACATGATCATTGCCATTTTCACCATCTCTTTGGTTAGCACATGTACCTATAAATTACATTCAAATCCAGTTCATCTTCAAGAAATTTACGTCTAAACAAAAGGACTGAGAAAAATATTGTATAGAGAACTGAATGCAAAGTTTTGTAAACAAAAAAGAATGGACATCACTAATTTTATGAGGGTTTTGTTCTTACCGGATTACGAACGACAATGGAAGTGTTGGCACCCCAATTCCAAAGATCGTAAGCAATCTCCATGCCAGAGTTTCCACAACCAACAACTAGAACATCTTTGCCTCTAAATTTCCTCCCATTTTCATATTGGTTAGAGTGGATGTATTCCCCTCCATAGCTATCAAGACCATCGATATCAGGGATTGTACCTTGGCTATTTTCGCCACTGGCTACTACAAGAAACCTCGACGTATACACCTCAGTCTCGATCACATTGTCGGTCGTCGTCATGTTCTTGACGACAATCTGCCATTTTTCAGCGTCCGAATCATAAATAACTGACTCAACGGATCGGAGATATCTTGGGGTTATGCCAAAGTGTGAGACGTAATTGTCTAAGTAATCTATAAACCCATTTTTGGGAACATAAGTTGGTGCATTAGGTGGGAAATCCATGTATGGAAGGTGGCAAAATTGCTTTGCTAAGTGAAGTTTGAGGCGATCATATGACCTTTTCTTCCAAAGAGAAGCATAGCAATCCTCTCTTTCCAACACAATGTTGGGGATCGAAAGGCGGTTCAGGCAAGCCGAGGTGGCTAGGCCGGCAGGGCCTGCTCCCACAATAACAACCATTGTTTCCTCCATGCTTTAAGGTTTGTATCGTGTCACTCCACTTGAAAATTTATTCGTCTTGTCTGGTTATTTACTTTGCATGCAAAGATAAGAGACGATAAAATCCAAGGATACAATAAATTTTAATGATTGGGCGTCTTTTATATTTGAAAAAAAAATGAGTATTTGTTCGTGAAAATCTTATAAAAATTAAGAAATATTTAAAGAAAATTAAATGTATATTTGTATAAACATGAGCCTCTGTATGTTATTTGTTTGAAACCTACAAAGTTGTTACTTTAAACTATGTCTAAATATTTCTATTAGTTTAATTGAAAACAAATAAAAAAAATTTTAAGAAATAATTAGAACCCTTATTGGCTAGGTAAACATTTTGTTATTCAACTATATTTTGAACATGAGAATTTGTTTGAATTGTTTTACTTTTTTAAACCCTTAATTTTAAATTATGGTTATTAACATATTAGCTTATTAGTTCCTTTTTTTTTTTTTAACTTATGCTTTTATCATTTTTCTTTTAAGTTCTATTCAATTCTTTTTTCTCTTTGATGCACCTAAATATATTATTTTATTAGTTTTATGGCCCATGCACAGGTTGATGGTTATTATATATTAAGATATAAAAATTTACTAATAAACTGGATTAATATTAGAAGTGCAATATATATTGTAAATTTAAAGATAAGAATAAATTAACTTGTAATGTTCCCAAAATTTGTAAAAAAAGAGAGAAAAGAATGTTATGAAATTATTTAATAACTATAAATATCATATTGTTAGCTATTAATTTTAATAAAATTACATACAAAACACGTATAATAATTACTTAATAAATTAAATTAGCCTATGATAACCTAGTAGAATTAGATCTCTCGTCAACGTGGTATGATGACCCAGCAGGATAGTAGGCCGAATAAGCCGAAGGGTCGAACTACTTCATCGGTGGCTCCAAGTATGGCTGGGTAGGTTGGGATTAGGGTTAGCATTCGATCGAATCGAATCGAATTAAATGAAAAAATTTTGAGTTAATCGAGTTGATAAATTATATTTTATAATCCTAATTTGATTTGAAATTTTCTCGAATCGAGTCGAGTGAGATGGAATTCGAATCAAGTCGAATCGAATATATTTGTTCCAGTTAAATTTTAAAAAATAATTTTGGGTCCTTGTAACCACTATCACCCACCGTAATAAAATTTTTCCACTGTAATCAATTTTTTTATTAACTTTCATCACCTCATAATTTATTTATTAATATTTTATATACGTATTAGCTTTTTTGCTTACTTAGTTATTTCAATTATCTTCAGATTCTTGTCACTATGTATTTTTTAATTAAAAAATATATTAAATTTAAAAATTATGTATTTTTTAATAACAGTTATTTTAAAGATAAAATGTGAAATTGATACCGATATAAAATTTTAACACGAATATTTTATGGCATCATTAATAATTCAATTTTAATATAAATATTCAATATGAGTAAACAATTCAATAATATAAATAATATAAAATGTGAAATTTAATTTAATAATATAAATAGTAGATATAAATAAAATTATTACTATTTATATTTAGGGATTTTTTATGGATAATTTTGATTTTTTATTTGGGGATAAATGGTGAAAAGTAAAATTTTAAAGGGAAAATAAAAAGTTTTAGGGAGTAAAAGTTTGAAGGAAAGTAAATAGGGGAGAGTAAAATTTTGGAGGAAAAATATTAATAAAAAATTTTTTTTGAGGGGATGAGTTCGGGGTAGATGGGGGGTTAAGATGGAAACAGAGTATAAGTTTTAGGAGAAAATAGGAGGGAGTAAAAAATTTGGAGGAAAATAAAAAGTTTTGGAGGTTTTTGGGAGTAAGATTTTAGTGGGAAATGAATTTTGGGTAGATGAGGGGTTGGGATGGAAGGGGAGTAAAAGTTTTGGGGAGAAAGTGGGAAGAAGTAAAAATTTTGAGGGAAAAGTAAAAAGGTTTGGAAGTTTGGGGTAAATATGTAAAATATTATAGTTTGATATTCGAATTATTCGAGTTATTCGAATTTGAAAACTCAACTCGATTCGAACTCGAAATTCAAAAAAAAAAATTCGAGTTGACTCGAATAACTTGATTAATTCAAAAAAAGGTTCCTTAAGAATTCAAATACTATTACCACTTAACCTTTTAAAGAACACTCAAAGGTCAACGATCTCAAAAGTGCAAAACTCATTATAGGCTCGAGAAAATTGATTCCAAATGGCCTCTTTAACTTTAATTGGATAATGTAGAACTTTATTATCGACTTGACTACTTTCTATTCGATTCAAACTCCTCCTTCCAGAGGCAACCAAATGAAAGAAATGGGTATTGTGATTATTTTCTAGGAGCCATTTTACTCTCAATTTTTACCACCACTCCGTCTCCTCTTTTCTCAGCTCCCTCCATAAAAGATCGCGTTTACTCTTAAGCTACTCAATGGCTAGTTCCCCACCAAGGCCCCATGGGATGCCTTTTTTTTTTCTTTCCAATTCACCTATTTATTCCTCCAACTTGTTGGTCGATACCTATGAACCACAATCCTTCCCCAGTAACCATTTCTTAATAGATCCTTTAATATCAATACGTCTTTTCTCGATTCTTTTTCCCCCAATGCTATCAATGGTCGCCCAACAATATATCTCCAAAGCCTTCTTCCTCGAGCTAAAAAAAAAAAAATTGTCAAGTCTAGAAAATGTTAGTTCACTTCTATTATTCCCCCAAGTAAGCGCCCCTTGTAAAGTCAAATCAACCAATTCAACCCATCGATGAAATTCATCAACATAGAAGCACTATAGGAATCAAAAGGACCATCCTATTTCTCCTCGGGATTGGTTACATGATTGAAATCCCCCCCCCCCCAATGCACAATGGAGTGTTGAAGCTCATAATCTTCTCCTTCAATTCTTAAAAGAAAGAGCCCCTCTTAGCCGTGACATTTGGAACATAAATGTTCACCAACACCAACTTCCTACCACATGGTTTTAGATTCCCTACCATGAAGATAGCCCTTTCCCACTTTATTGTATAATCCAAGTGGAAGCAATGAGGATCCCAAGCAAAAATAAGGCCACCTAAAGCAGCCATCCCGGCAATTTGTTCTTCCTTCTTTAGTGTATTTTTAAGTATTTGGGAAATCTTTTGATTAAGATTTCTATTAGTTTACAAATTCTTTTTTATGATAGTGAAGTAATAATCAGGTGTTGATTGAGTAAAATCACTGCATTTGGATAGTTTCAATTTGATATTGGTGTTCCAAATCTGATAATATGTACCTATATTAGTTTTTGTATCGCATTTTAAAATTTAATAGTTATTTGTGGAGTAAAATTGTTGCATTCTCAAATTGATATTTCCAATCCGATATTAAAGTTACAATCTAAGATATTACCCGATGTACCAACAATCTTTCCACAAGGATAGGGTTTAAGAATGTTTGATAACTTTAATTAATTTCAAAATGATTTTTATGGTTAAGAAAGAAGGGTGTATACTTAATCCATTTGTTTTCAAAATAGCAGGGATCTTACCTTAGATTTCATTTAGTCAGTTTACTGAAAGAATTGGAAAGGTTAAACTCTTGTGGGACCCTGCAATAAAATGTCCATTTTGACAAATAGAGTTTCAAATTACCAAATTTATTGGCTAAACTTTCATATTCAAAGTTCATTTGGCATAAATGTTATCCGTGATTTTTTTTTTTTAATTTACTTTTAAGTTTTATAACTTCAAATTTATTTTATTTTAAATTTAAATATATATTTTTTCGTAATTATGATATTAATTGTCAGCAATCATGATTAATATTTTTATCATAAAAGTTCTTCGAAGAAGTAAATGCCTGATCACGAAATATGTTCTGTTCCCATTAGTAGAAATCAAACCCCCAATCGTGATTAAAAGATATGACAAACAACCATCACACCACACCTTATAATGTAGTTTCAATATAATTGTGCTTTATGTGTATTGATTTTAGTTATAATTTTTTGAATTTACGATGTTAGTTCTATTAGATTTTTCAAGAACATGACATATACTTCAACAAGTTAACATTAAAAATATATATTAAGATTTTTTTAAAGATATTAATTCAATTAAATAGTAAATATATTTTATTACATTTAATTATATAAGAAAGAATCCAACAAAACTTTGTTCCCACTTTTAAAATTTAAAGATATAAAAGTACTCTTTAAAAATTTTCGAAAAAACAACAATCTAATGTATAACAAATAAATAAGTTCATACAATTAAGAGAAATCAAAACTTATAAGGTGGTGGATTGTTGGATTAAGTTTGAGCTAGTAAAATTTTCAAAAATTTTTAAAGAAAACTTTGAAGATGTAAATAAAATTTTTATTTTCACGAGAATTTTTAAAAATTTATAAAATTTTGAGATGGGTAGGGTACTATAATATAATATAAGCTAAGTTTTCAAAGCAGACGCAAATAAAAAGGGTTAAAATTGATTCAAAGTTGGCGTGCTGCAGATACTGTTCCTCATGCAAGTTGATCGCCCTTATTATGTTTTGGATTAATTAATTTGTTTGTTAGGTAAATAAAGGTGAAAGAAATTAATAAAATCCAACAGGCAAATCATCAACAATTCCTTCCTCTTATATGACTTTCTCTAATTTCTACAGTTTCTTCTTCTTTTGGCCAACATATTCTCATTTTAACTATATACATTAAGTGTGTCCTTTACAACAGTGAAGGGAATAGCTGTATATCTATTGATTGCCTGCCATTTTTTTATTCTAACAATGGAACAATCAACTTAGTAAGACCCACCCAAAGCGTACAATGAAATGTGACTTGAGTTGATCCTTAGAACCTGTATATTTATAGACAAAGAGAGAGAAGAAGAAAGTGGGGCTACTGAAACCAAACCATGAGACAAAAGCCATAATCATTTCATTCAATCCCTTTTGATTTTACGCAAACGAAGCTAGGTATGTTGTTTGATTTCTTTGTTCATCTTCATCATCATCATCATCAGTAAAAGAGAATGAAACAGGAAAAAAGCCAACAAAATATTCAAATCAAGACTGCAATATCTCCCATTCATCTCACGCAACAACATTACATACTACTATGAAACATAAAGAAAACGCCATGAGAGAAACAGCTCCAGAATACCAGTTCATCTGATCCCTGAAAAAACAGCAGATAATATATATATATATATATATATATATATAATCAAACAAAGAAAGGAAATTAATGATTAAACACCAATTAATACGACACGTACCCACCAAAAAGACCAGGAAAAGAGATGATTTAACGGCCACCATTTTGAGCAAGCCAAGCAGATATGAAATCGAGTTGAGCATCCAAAGTCTTAAGAGCCATGCTTAGTGCGTGAAAAGCTCCCCTAATTTGGACGACTTCCAGGTGAACATGTTCAGCCGCCTCTCTCGCCTCTGCTGTCCAGCCTTTCCACTTTTTCACTTTTTTCTCAGCTTTCTGTTTTGATCAAAGAAAGTGGAAAGATGAGGAAATGAAGTAATTAGTGTGGGTGGGTCTGACATGGTATTTAAAACATCAACATTCGAAGCACCTTAATCTTTCTTTCCATGACATCCAACTCTCTTCTGGCCATGGTGGGTCCTCTTTCCTTCAACACTAGTATTATTATATCAGTTCAAAGCATTCAACATAAATAGATACTAGTCAAGATCTTTTCAGAACAACTGGAAAAAGTTTGGATTCAGGTTTTTTTTCTTCAAAACTTGATAACCTGAAGATGGTGAAGAATCATTAATTTATAGTACAAGTTTTAGAACTGCCGATCTCGTGCGTTAACCGACCATAAATCAGACGATATTAGCTACAAATGGCCGATGCGCATAAGGTTAATGGGGACAGAAATGTTCTACCCCACTGCCACAAACAAAATTTCACCACGTTGCGTGGATATCCTACCAGCGTGGGGTGCGGCATCTACTCTCAAAAGATATGCAAGTTTAAATATTAAAAATAATTTTTTTTTTATTTTACATTTTTTCGCTAGTCATGAAGTTTATAAATCTAGCAAATTCGATTAATCAATCCAAATTATTAAATTAAATTAATTAATTTATTATGATTATTAAATTTAAGTAATCAATTTATAAATTTATAATGTTCAAATTTTATAGTAAAATATTTAATTAAAAAATTTACTAGTTTATTGAATCGATATCTTTCATTTCACTCATAAAAGATTATTTGATTTAATAAAATATGGTTAATAGATTTTTCATGTAAAATTTAAATATTTTATTGAAATAATATTTCAGTTAAGACCATTTTATATAATAAATTATAATTGACATGTTTACTTATATGAGATAACTATTCTTTCAAATCTTTTTTTAAACTATTCTTTTAAAAATCATAATATTTGAAATAGTTGGAGTACTTTTTTTTTGTCAAATGGACTAAATCTATTAATATATATATATATATATATTACATTAAATTAAATTATTAGTAAATTTACATTTTGGTCACTCAATTTTAAAAAGTTACAAAATAGTCATTGAACTATTCAAAAGTTTTCATTTAAGTTAATTCAAAAGTTTTCATTCAAGTTATTAGGCTATTGAGTTTTTTTTTTTTTTTTTAAAGTCCAACTAGCAAATTCCAAGCAATGATTCGATGATCGATACGATAGATCAATATCCATTAACAAGTAGAAGAACATGTCTTAGATTCAAGTTGATTTGATAGTCAGTGTCGAAGATCAAAGAAGCAAGCTTTTAGATTTTGGTTCGTAAATTCATGGTGTTTAAAGTTGTTTCATGAAAAAAAAACTGAATTATAGAAGAGAAGAAAAAGAGAGCTTTCGATTGATGTAGGCAGTATGAACAGAGAAGATCATATGATAGCGGTTCAATAGTCTAGTGACTTAAATGAAAACTTTTGAATAGTTTAGTGATCATTTTGTAAATTTTTGAAGTTAAATGACTTAAACATAAACATACAAATAATTTAGTGATATTGGGTGTAGTTTACCGTATATAAAAAGGAAGATATATTAATTCACTGTAAAAGTTTAGCTTTAAGCATCTTACATGTGTTCCTTTTAATTCAAGCTTGAAGATTGAGTAGGGACAAAAAAACTCAAATCGTCTAATGGATTTTGAACAAATACGCTTTGAATGGAACAAGTTCTTTTCTTTTTTATTTTAACTAGATATGGGCTAGGACGGGTGGATTTTTCTTTTTTTAATTGTGGGTATGGAGTGATTATATAATTGTTTGTCTAACTCTACCTTGCCCATACTATATGAAATTAACATTCTATTCCCATGTATATATAACTTTTAAAAGGGTAAAATTGAAATAATGCATTATAAAAAAGGCTTAATTGAATGACCAACCCTTAAACTATATCTCTTTTTTGAGATAGGTACTAAAATCTTTTTTTATACTTAAGACTGTATTTCCTTAATCAATTTGGGCCCAATCATTATCTTCGTTTTTTTCTTTTTTCACCTCTAACAAATAATAATTTGACATCAATTGGCTGAATTATATGTATCTGAAATTGTCAGGTTACATGGGGTACCAGTCTCTATTATCTCAGACAGAGATCCTTGATTTACGTCTCGTTTCTAGGACAAGTTGCAAGAAGTCTTGAGTACTCAGATGCATTTCAGTACTGCATTTCATCCTTAAATGGATGGTCAATCTGAACGTGTAATTCAGGTATTGGAAGATATGCTCAGATGTTGTGTGCTAGAGTTTGAAGGTAACAGGGAAAGGTATTTGCCTTTGATTAAATTTGCTTATAATAATAGCTATCAATCCAGTATTATAAAATGGCTCCATATGAAGCTTTGTATGGTCGGAAGTGTAGAACACAATTGTACTAGACATAACTCAGTGAAAAAAAGTTACATGGAGTTAACTTTATTCGTGAAATAGAAGAGAAGGTAAAAGTAATTCGGGATAATTTGAAAGCAGCCTTTTATAATCAGAAATCATATGCTGATCTTAAACGAAAAGAGATTGAATTTCAGATCGGTGATAAAGTATTCTTGAAAGTATCTCCTTGAAAGATAGTTCTCCAATTTGGTCGTAAAGGTAAACTGAGTCCAAGATTCATCGACCCATATGAGGTTATAGAGTGAGTTGGACCTGTTGCCTATCGAATAGCATTACTGTCAGAACTTGAGAAAATTCATAATGTTTTTATTGAGTCTATGTTGCGGCGATATCGGTCAGATCCTTCACATGTTATTTCACCGACAGAGGTAGAGATTCAGTCTGATATGACTTACAATGAAGAACCGGTCAAAATTTTGGCACGAGAGACAAATGAGCTCATAAATAAAAAGATAAATTTAGTGAAACTGCTTTGGCAACGACAGGGGATTGAAGAGACTACATGGGAACTGGAGGAGGCAATGAGGAAACAATATCCAAACCTCTTTACTAGTAAGATTTTTTAGGACGAAAATCCTTAAAGGGGGAGAGTTGTAACGGCCCATTTTCAGTGACATTAGAACAGTAGTTTCGTAACCACAAATCCGAGCTAAAAAGAAAATTTTATTTTAATATTTTTGCATGCATTATGATATGGTAGAAAAGTCGTATGAAAATATCGATAGGAAAATTTTATCGATTTAGTGATTTATTAGAACATGGATCTAATTGTATAAAATGTAAAAGTTGAGTGCTAGAAGCTAAAAGAATTAAATAGCATGAAATTGAAAATTAGAGGTCCTTAAATGGTAATTAAACCATCAATTATAGGCTGAAAAATATTAATGGTGATTCATCCATGGAAAAATTAAAAAAAGGGCAAGGATTAAATTAGAAACTAAAATAATTAAAAGATAATATTAGGAAATATCATCTAATTGTCATCATCTTCCCCAATTTTATGCATGGAAACCCTAGGATAGGAGGAGAGAACTAATCAAGCTTAATTGGGTAAGTTTTCATGTCCCATTTTTAGTAATTTTTATATTTTTGAGCTTGGGACAACTTGTTTTCTTTACTTTTGGGATTAATTTGAAATGTTATCAAAGTATGGAATTTATGCCATGGATGAATATGCTATAAATTGAAAATTTATGGTAGGAAATGAAAGGTTTTTAGTAGATAAACAACTTTTACAAAGTGATTTTTCATGAAATTGTGAAAAAAGGGACTAAATTGTAAACTTGTAAAATTCATGGAAAAATTCTAATTTTTGTAAAAATAAGTGCTTTAAATGGTACATAGAGAATTTGGCTAGGCTTGGATAGAGGACTAAATTGCATGAATCTCATTTTCCGAGCCTAGGGACAAAATTAGAATTAATGAAAAGTTTAGGGGCAAAATGGTAATTTTACCTAAAGCATAAATTGAATGTATTGGAGTATGAATTGGATGAAATTGATAATTATATTCATTTATATGGATCCGGACGAATCAAATATGAGGCTAGATCGAGGTAAAGAAAAAGTCATGGATTAATAGGTTACAAAACACGAACAATCATCGAGGTAAGTTCGTGTAACTTGAAATTAATACTTGAAATGCTTGAATTACATGTTCTATGATTTGAATGACAATTTAATGTTTAATGTGTGGAAATTTATTGAATGAATAATGATATTTGATAAAAAGAGGAAGTAAGTCTCAATTGAATAAAAGGGTTTCGATGGATCATTGAAATGGTTACGGCATGAATGGTAAAAAGGATTTAACCCGGACGGGTAATCTTATTATAAGCCCTCCCGATAAATATGTGGTGAAATGGATTTAGCCCGAACGGGTAATCCAAATTAAGTGATATAGAGTTTTGTCATTTTAAGGATTTAGCCTGGACTGGTAATCTTGACAAAACTTTTTGAGCATATGTTACAGGGGATTTAGCCTGGACTGGATATCTCGCTGTAAGAAATGAGGTTCACGGGAGTGTGCTCTCTGAAAAGGATATTTATGAATTGACGATTAATGAGATTGTACACTATAAGTGTACTACTGGATATCCATCGAAATCCCGAGAAATTCAATGGGATAAAAATAAGAAATCGAACATGAATGATATATGTGACATGGAAAATGACAAGTATTTAGATATATGGATAGATGAGCTCATTAATACTTAAATTTTACATGAAATTCCTTGACTAACCCAAGTGTTGAGTTTGTGCATGATAGGTTGATATTTAAATGCATGGTTACATGTGTGTTTGATTGAATTAATGGATGTATATGGTAAGTTTAATTTCTTGTTACATGAGCTTACTAAGCACTATGTGCTTAACCCGTCTCTTTTTCTCTTATTTTATAATACTCGGAAGCTCAGAAGGTCGGAGATAAATCGGAGCTACATCACACTATCAATCTTCACTTTTTGGTATAAAAGAATATGTTTTAAAATGATAGAAATGGCATGTATAGGCTACTTGTATCAAAATTGGCATAGGAATGAATGGATGTAACAATTAGCCATTGGTATGGCTAATGATAACTTTGTTTCGAAATTGTTATTAAGTTAACTATGGCTATGTATGAATATGACATGTTTCATGTTTAAAAATGGTATTAAATCTATACTTGAATTGGTTCGTTGGTATTGGAATGGTTTTGTGCAGGTATTGGATGAAAACAGGTAAGAAACGAGGCTTGGATATAGCATTGTTTTTGTCCACACGGGTAGACACACGGGCGTGTATCTAGGCCGTGTGTGACACACGAGCTGCTACACGAGCGTGTAGCCAGGCCGTCTATCCCCTACATCCAAAAATTTGAGAAACAGAATGCCTTGAATTGAGCATACTGGCTCAAACACGGACGTCTTCTTGCCCATGTAAGGCACACGACCTAAAGACACGGGCGTGTGATACAACCATGTGAATCCTGTACCTAAAATTTGAAATTTAATTTAACCACATGGCCTAATAACATAGGTGTGTTCCCAGGCTGTGTGAATTTATTTTGTATATGGGTTGCAAGTTAGAGAGTTACACGCCCTGGAGACATGGGCATGTGAGCCACACGGCCATACCACACTAGCGTGTGACCCTCCACATCGGCGTGTGACCTTAATTTTGAGAAAACTTTTGGGATTTTGTGAAAAATTCCATATGATCCTGATTTAGTCCCGAATTGATTTTAATGGATGTTTTGGGCCTCGAGGACCCATCAAAGGGACGTTATAATAAAATCTCAAGAAATGAATAGTATTTGACCCGTTTAATAAAAAGTATTCTGTAAACTTTGGTAATGCCTCATAACCCTATTTCAGCGACAGACGGGTAGGGGGTGTTACATTTGTTGGTATCAGAGTTACAGTTTAGCCGATTCTCACACTAACGTAACAAGAATAGGATTAGCTATACATGCTATTTAATTATTTTTGATAGTGTGATATCTCCTGACTATTTTAAATGTGATTTTCTTATAGTTAATGTTTTCCGACCAAGCTAGAGCTGAATTCGAGGAAGTTGGGAGCCATGCTCCAGCTTCGGTCTAAAGAGACACATCTAGTACTAGAAGGCCTGTATCTGAGGGCCGAGGTGATGAAGCAAAAGCAGTTTTCTTTAAAATGATGAGTGAATGGTGTGATCAATATCTGAGAACTAACCCTTTAGTACAACAAGCTCCCCCTTTTGTTCCTTCATTGGTTCTCGAGATACCACAGGGTAGAGGTACAGAAACCATTAGGATTAGTAAAGCTCCGATAGATAAAATTTGTAAATACGGGGCAAAAAAATTTAGGGCATCAACTGAAGATGATCTTGAACGGGCTAAATTCTGGTTAGAAAATACTATTCTAGTACTCGATGAATTATCATGTACACCGGTTGAATGTATGATATATGTAGTATCATTGCTAAAAGACACAGCTATCACTAGTAGAATACAAAGATCTCTGTTGTACTGAAAGAAGAGGTTACTTTGGAATTTTTTAAAATGGAATTCAGAAAGAAATATATCAACTAGAAATTTCTTGATCAGAAAAGAAAAGAAATCCTTGAGCTTAAACAGGGCAGTATGACAGTGTTTGAATATGGAAAAGAATTTATTCGGCTGAGTAAATATGCCAGAGAATGGGTACAGACTGAAGCTAAAATGTGCAAACATTTTAAAGAGGGTCTAAATGAAGACATCAAATTGCTGGTTAGAATTCTTGAGTTAAGAGAATTTGCAGTATTAACTGAAAGAGCCTACAAAGTAGAAAAATTGAGTAAAGAAAATAAACAAGCCAAAATGGAAGCTCGGATCCTTAATAAGAGACCGATGAGGAAATCACAGTTTTTTACTTCTAAGAAATCAAAGAAGTACCAAGATCGATCTATCTCAGCCACTCGGTACTCAGGAAGAGAACGAGGCTCCCAACGCTCTAACCTGAGGTTTTCTACCCTATCAATGACTAGTGTGGCTAGTGTCAGTAATCCTAAATCGAGATGCAGGTACTGTAATAAAGCCCACTTTGGGAAGTAACGGTTGAAAAGCAGGGCATGTTATAGATGCAGTTCTTTCGATCATTTTCTTAGATATTGTCCAGAAAGAATAGAAAAAGAAGCTGAACAGACATCGAAGCCGAGTAATCTTGCTACCAGGGGTAGACCGCCTCGACCTTCTAGAAAAGTTAGCGATAACCGAGGAGCTACAAAAGATACTGCAGTCAGATCTGAAGCACAAGCACCTGCAAGAACTTACACAATTCGAGCTAAAGAAGATGCATCAACACCAGATGTCATTACTGGTACATTTTCCTTACTTGATATTGATGTTACTGCTTTAATTGATCTTGATTCTACGCATTCATACATTTGCATGAAACTTGTATTTGTTAAAAATTTGCCTACTGAATTTACTGAATTGGTGGTTAAAGTCTCAAACCCCCTGGACCAATGTGTTATGGTGGATAAAATTTGTAAAAATTGTCCATTGATAGTAAAAGGCTATTGTTTCCCGACTAATTTAATGTTGTTGCCTTTCGATGAATTTGATGTGATATTGGGTATGGATTGGCTAACTCAGCATGATGCAGTGGTAAATTACAAACAGAAATATATTGTATTAAAATGTCAAAATGGTGAGTTGCTTCGGGTTAAATCTGATCAGATAGAAGGATTAACAAATGTAATTTCAGCCATGACAGCACAGAGGTATGTCAGAAAGGGGTGTGAGGCTTACCTTGCAAATGTATTGGATACTAAAGCGTCAGAGTCAAAGATTCAGTCAGTACCAGTTGTGTGAGAATTTTCTGATGTGTTTCTAGAGGAATTACCAGGGTTGCCACTGAAAAGGGAGGTAAAATTCTCTATAGATTTGGTCCCGAGAACTACTCCTCTCTCTATAGCACCGTATAAAATGGCACCTATAGAATTAAAAGAGTTGAAAGCACAGTTGTAAGAACTCACTGACAGAGATTTTGCTCAATCGAGTCATTCACTTTGGGGTGCTCTGGTTTTATTCGTGAAAAAGAAAAACGGATCTTTGGGACTATGTATTGATTACAAGCAGCTTAACAAGGTTACCATAAAGAATAAGTACCCGTTACCTGGGATTGATATTTTTTATATTGTACAAACAGTTTTTATATTGTTTCATTTAATAAAATAAAAGTTATTTTTTAATATTTTAATAGTAATTTATTTTTATATTTTTAATAAAATAGAAATTCTTTTGAATAAGGTAATGTTTTTAATATTTTTATATTTTTAATAAAATAAAAATAATGCAACATAGTTTTATTACAATAATTATCAACTATTTCGATTTGGACATGAATGAGTTGTATGACCTGGGTTCCTACACCATCCGCATAACTTCTGTTGGTTTGTTCTTTCCCAGACATCCAAATTGTTATGTATTCTACTCAAGCAAGGTCGACCTTTTGGTTTGCGACGCAATTCTCTATCCAGTAGCAGCTTAAGCGGAGCAAGCGATATAGACGACCACTTACGTTCATTTGGGACTGGTGGGAATATGTGTCTCTACACGTTGTACA
The DNA here is from genome assembly GCA_020496765.1 of Gossypium stocksii. Taxonomy (NCBI): domain Eukaryota; kingdom Viridiplantae; phylum Streptophyta; class Magnoliopsida; order Malvales; family Malvaceae; genus Gossypium; species Gossypium stocksii. The sequence goes on from CM035630.1 coordinate 36,087,825, forward strand.
TGTATTTTATTTTGTACACTTCGTCGACATAGCTCATGGGATCTAAATGGAGATTCTGACAAGATGCAATTACATGAGCGCATGGATAACGAAGTGTATCAAACCTCCAACAGTTGCAAGTCTTATTTCTCAAGTGTACACGATATTGCCCACGAGTAATACCTTGGTTCGGTCTTTCAAACTTCGTCACACGAAGCCATAAGTTATCGCGATCGTGACACACTGTGTGCATACTGTTGGTCCGCGTCTTCACCTTGTTAATTTCTTGCAATACCTTCCAGCACTATACATGGCCTTCTTGCATTTGGCCTTTATAACTCGTTGCTCGTTTTGGAAATAGTGCCGCTAAACGAAAATATATCTCTTACATAGAATTTATGCATTTAGCCAGGTTTGAGGTCATATGACCATATTGTAGGCCGCCGTCCTGCTTGTGTCCACTATTCAAAAGGTATGTTACAGAGATAGTCTGCGCCTTGTTCTTTAACTGAAAGCAAAACCGCCAACATCTCATGAAAACGGTTTTTACTTATCTCGTACCCTGCCAGTATAAGTTGATAGCAAAAATTACATACCACTATTCTATTCAGAATAAATTGAATATTACAAATAAAATTATATTAATAGAGATTAAATACCCATGTTGGTCATTTGTCGTCGTTCAGTGGTAGACTGATATTGTCTGTAGTAGTTGGACGCAACGTGCCTTAGACAATACCGATAGTGTGTGCAATCCCATAGGTTTCCCTATCGCTCAATTACGGCTAGTATTCCAGTGCCCCGATCCGATATAACGCAGATATCAGGTTGAGGGCAGACATGCCTCCTTAACCTAAAAAGAAAGAAATCTCACTTATCACCTAACTCCCCCGGTGTTATTGCAAACGTAATTGGAAGGATTCTCTCACTATCATCCTATACCATAGCTAGCAATAGCCGATGGGTATATCTATCATACATAAAGGTACCATCAATTTGTACCAATGGCATGCAGTATAAAAATGCGTCCCGGTATTGTTTAAAACTTTAGAACAGATGCTTTAACACTTGGCATCCATGGAGCAATCGGTCGTTGTAGTACGTAAGTGCCGTTTCAAAGTCTGTTATGTAACCTGTGACATATCTCTCCAGCACCTAACACTACTGCCACGCTTCATTGTATGAAGCGTCCCACCCACTATGCATCTTTTCCAATGACTTCTGCTTAGCTATCCAAGCTTTGAGGTAAGAAGGTGTGTACCTCAATTGGCTACGAAAATTGGCAATTAAGACCAACACTGAAGTCCTGAGATCCTTCTTCACCGTTGGTAGTATTAAGCTAGCTAACATATCTGAATCCATCTTGGGATAATCTTGTGAATCACCTATCAACGAAGTAAGTTAAATAATGCAACTTTACGTAATAATAGTATTATTTAAAAACCCTAAACACCCAGTTATACTGTACTGACAACACATGTATGTGGACTTTTATACTTTTTTATCTCCCACAAGCCTGTCTTTTTCTTAACCGAAGCCATGATTTTCCATGAACATGTACCATCTTGCACTGCACATTGGCCTCGAACTTCTCAGATTTAGATTTAACCACATTTTAGTTAAACCCGTTCATGATGCTATATTGTTTCAATGCACCAAGAAAACTATCCTTACTGGAAAACTCATTACCAACTTCCAATTCACTCGAATCCAATAATGAACTTGTACGGTCATGCCTTTTGTGTGGTAGATTTGGAAATTCCAACGCATCATCTACCAATAGATTGACATTATGCATGTGAGCTGGAGGCGAGTACACCCTGAATCGTGGATCTTCTTCTTCTTTATTTGAACCATCTTCAACATCTTAAGGTTCGGCTGAAACAAGCTCCGATTCAGAAAATAATGCAACTTTTGCACTATTAGGGTCGGGCTCTCGAGGTGGATCTACATCGAACTTATCATCCAACCCACTATCATCTACAATGTACGAGGTCCCCTCACCGGTGGACGTTATAGGAAGTATATCATCCCTTCATGTGGATGTTTCATAACGTCCTCAATCATATGTAGATTGCCAACCATTAGAAGTTGATGTCATTCCCCAGTACGTATTTCCAGCATTGAACATTGACCTACCGAGGTGCATGCCCCATCCACTAACCGAGTGCCATGCTGGGATTGTGTATTCCATACTACTACTAAATACGGGCGCTTCCATGTTCTGTCTCCCACTAATGGAGTGTCGGTCAGGGGTTGTATATTCTTCTCAAATAGCAGTAGATGTTAAAGTCGCAAATGCTTCATTTAACGATGAAAATTGTACATATAACTCAAGATAGGGTGATCCACTAGTGAGATGAGTCAGCTCTATTGCCTCTAAACTATGAACACCTTTGATATCAAATGAGTCACTTGTCATGGGATCAACCGAAACATAAAATTGATATTTAATGGGCAAAACTCTCATTGGCATCGTTTTAGAGATTTTACGCCTAATTTTTTTACGAAGTTCTATCAAATCTATGTTCTGGTTAAAAACCAGTCGCGCTGTGTTCTCCGATAAAAAAACAATGTCATTCTCGGTGTCACGGACCTCACCATCATAGTAAATAATAGCATTAATAAGTTCACTCATCTTTAATTTCTATTCTACTTAGCCTCAATTTCTCTTGCTGTAACTTATGCAACTTGAGAATAAAATTTGGCTCATTTATAGTCTAAGGCCAAACAGGAACTACTGTAGAAAAAGAGCGTTCACGTGAGAACATTTTTTAGTAATTTTGTTGACATTGCATCCTGCTTGAAATGTTTTTGACACTTTTTGTTCAGAACCGTCTTCTCAAAATTATTTCTTCAGGAATTACTGTAGAAAAAGAGCGTCCACGTGGGAGCTTTTTTTAGTAATTTTGTTGACAGTGCATCGTACTTAAAGCGTTTTTGACACTATTTGTTTAGAACCGATTTCTCAAAATTATTTTTTTAGGAACTACTATAAAAAAAGAGCGTCCACTTGAGAGCTTTTTTTAGTAATTTTGCTGATAGTACATCCTGCTTGAAATGTTTTTGACACTATTTGTTATGAATCGTCTTCTCAAAATTATTTTTTCAGAAACTATTATAGAAAAAGAGTGTCCACATGGGAGCTTTTTTAGTAATTTTGCTGACAGTGCATCCTACTTAAAGCGTTTTTTACAATATCTTTTCAGAGCCGTCGTCTCAAAATTATTTTTTTTAGAAACTACTGTAGAAAAAAAAACAAATGTTTTTAATATTGTTAATATAATTTTCCCTAAACCTTAAACACAAAATTATTTAAAAAAACTAATCCATAATTTAATACTTTTTTAAAAAACCCTAAACCCTAATTTAATTAATTTTTTTAAAACCCCCTAAACCCTAATTTAATTGATTTTTTTAAAAACCCTAAACCTACCAAAAATAATAAAAACCCTAAACCCTAAAACCCTAGAGACTAAACATGCAAAAAGCCCAAACCCTAGAAAAAAGGGCTAAAACGCGTACCTGGGGGAGCATTTTTGTCACGTCAGCAAAGCAAATCCACAAGGGCGTGTTTTTTGCTGACATGGTGAAAACGCTCCCTCAAGAATGTGTTTTGCTAAAATTTCTCCTGAAAACGCGCCTACGTGGAAGCATTTTGTTAAAATCAACCTTTTTCGATAAATAATGAAAAAATTAGCCCATTTCTATAAATAAAGTTGGAAATGAACCTTTAATGATAAAATCATCTTTTAAAAAGACAGAGAACGTTTAACTTTAAAACCAAATAATCAATCTACTAAGTTAAGTATTTCAATAAAAGAAATACATAGAAGCCTACAATTAATTAAAAAAAAAAGAAAAGAAAATGCCTCTTTTGAACTCCCCATGCCACCAAATTACACCTACTGAGTCACCCAATTCTTTGTCCAATATTAAATATTTTTTATTCATTTCAATAAATTTTAGGGATAATGGTAAGAATAACCTCTGTACTTAACTAATATTTTAAAGTGGTACCTTCACTTCCAATTTGTTCAATATGGTATCATAATCTTTTATTTTGTCTATCATTATGGGAGCTCTGACAAATTACAACACATGGCCCAAGCATATAATATCACGTGTCACACTTTTTCAAAAAGCAAAAAAAACCTCAAATTAAGTAACTAAAAAATTATATTGATCTGAAAAATAAAACAAATAAAATGTTTTAAGATTTCAATAAAAAATGAGAATACAAACATGAGAATGTTTTTTGATTTCCTTTTTGGTAATATAAGAGAGAAAATCATCAACCACCTTAGACACCTAACATGGGACAATTCTTCATAAACAACTTCTCCTGCATCATTGTTAATTGGCAACCTAATTTTTTTTTTTTAATTTAAACCAAAAAAAGTTTACTTCTTCCCAATAAAGCACCATTTAGATAGAGCATTGTTGGCTTAATTATTTATTTAGTTTTTCAATTTTATAAAAAAAATTATTTTAGTTTTTTCTTTAATTTTTAATTTTTTTAACTCTTAAATTTATATTTTTTTATCAAGTCACTTTAAAATGGATAAAAAAAAATTAACATTGAGATGATCTACAGGTAGATATGATACATCAACATTTAATTGATTTTTTAAAATTATAAAAAAAACTTTAAAAATAAAAAATCTTTAAAAAGGTATAAAAATATTTTTTTAATATTTTAAAAATTAATTAAATGTTGACTCAACAGAAAATATTATTATTTCTTTTATTTTGATAAAAAAAATGCAAGGGTAAATGACAGAGGAATATCAGGAGCTTTGCGAACGTTTAGTCAAAACAATCGTCTTGCTTAGAGTGTATAAAACACCAACACCATATATTTGAAAAGCCAACATGCTAATTAAACACAGATCCCACACATCCAACACAGTCAAAATATAAAATCAACAACCCAAAACTATAATAATCCCACATCAAAAACCAAACCAAAAAAATTATATAGTCCCATTTCAGGGCAATGGTCAAGACTCAAGATGTTGGTAGCAGCGAAAGAAGCCACAGTTTAAGTTCCGCAATGACCCAACGGCCGAATTTGTAGATCTAGGGCTTCGAATGTTCTAAAGATGAGGAAAATTTTTGGGATTTTTGAACACTTCTTCAAGAAAAGTAATCGAATGAAACTGACACTTCTAAAACCAAACCATGTAAGGCAAGAAATAATCAAAGTCCGACAATCGCTCTAATTCTCATTTCTTATTTTGTTTGTTCCCAAAATAATAATATTAACTTGTTCACCTGTGCAATGATTGAACTAAACTATAAGATAAGAGGCATGAAATTCCTTTTGGAGTTGCTGAAAAATTGAGGATTAAATGAAGAGAGAGATGAGAAGGGTTGTGACGGACGACATCCCATCAAGCCAAACAACAGAAAGAAGCCAAGACACGGTTCTAAGACAACATGAAAAAGCACCATTACGAAAATGACCTGAGAGACAACCTACTTGTTCACAAACCACCATCATTAGATCAGAAGAGTAGCCGCCATTAATAAGGATTAAATTCCCCTATTGCCTCAATGATTCATTGTGGCTCTTGAGGAGAATCTGAACTTGAAACCTGCAACCAAAGGGCACCAAAAATGTGCAACGCCAAACAAAATCCCTAACCCCCCCCCCCCCCAAAAAAAAGAGTCGATGAACCACGGACAAGGAAGGCCGGAGCCAAGATCCGGCAAGGCCAATCCAACAAACTCACCGAACCCAATGTAAAAACTAGCAGAAAAAAGAAAAAGGAACCTGTAAAGCTGGATGGGGCGCTCGGCCGCTGGCGCTAAGACCGGCCGGCCGGCCACTGAGAGCTAGTCAAGGTGAGGGAGTTAGGGATGAACGGCGCGATAAGTTGTTTGCTTGGTTTGTTCATAATAATTTCTCATCATCAGATCTACACAATAACAGTAAAAGAGCATGGAAACAACAAGCCACCAAAAATCATATTAAAAACTGCAATTCCAGCATATAGTATGTCTAGTGATCACACACAAAAACAACATTAGAATAAAATTCATAGCACACTTGTTTATTCCACTATGAAACACTAAAAAGAAGCCACGTGATAGAAGCTTAAAAGCATCAGAAAAATCCTTCCACAATACCAGCTGATCTAACCCCTCCAAGCACCCTGCAAAAAAAAAAAAAAAAAAACAGTAAATAATAATATATAGTCAAACATAAATGACAAAAAAAAAAAAAAGGAAATAAAGGAAGACAGAAACCAGTTAATACCACCGCATACAGAAGAGAAGTGATCAATCGCCGTGGTTTTGAGCAAGGAAGGCAGAAACCAGTTCATCGACTTGAGCATCCAACGACTGAGCAGCCAAGATTAGTGGATGAACTGCTTCCCTAATTTGGAGGAATGCATTATGACAATTCTCAGCCAAGTTTATCAGATGGGTCATCTCATTTCTCATTTCTTCTGTCGAGGCTTTCATCTCTTTCATTTTCTTCTCAGCTTTCTGTTTAGGTTCGGATCATCATTACAACAAAACTAGTTGTACTGATTAGATGATCAAAAGAAGAAAGTGGGAAAAGATGGAAAGAATGAAAGAGAAGAAAAGAAGAGGTAAGGGCCTGACTTGGTTGGTCACTAAAACATGAAAAACTAGTGTACCTTGATTCTTCTTCCCTTGATATTCAACTCCCTTCTGGCCATGGTGATGGGCCCTTTTTCCTTCCTAATATTATTATATACCAGCCGAAAGTATTCAGTATAAAACATATATAATATTAAAAAAAATTCAAGAAGGAACTTTTCTTCTTTTTAAACAAGAAAGTTGGAAATTTTAGATACATTTAGGGTTAAACTTAAAACTGAGAATGGGTTTTGATTGAATGAAAATATTAGAACATTGGGCAAAAACTGAAAAATTAAAAAGGAAAATTTTGATTACCGAATGTAATGCTGCGACGCGAAACGATGAAGAATGTATAAGAATAGGGTGAGAGGAGTGAGGAGTTTAGTTGTTTTTTTGGTACGTACACTATTTATATCGGTATTGGAAAATATACTTGAAATTCTCCTCCCCCCTTCCTAGAAGTTGCTAATGGCAACATATCGTTCGACAACCGACTCCTAGGAACCGATGTCGCGCGATCTCAACTAGGTAGGCTTCACCGTAGAAAAAGCCCCTTAGTGATGGGTAGCTGACATGGCAATTAATCTAACGATTGTCAAAGCTTTTGACATGTAAGAAATGATTATGTGATGGTTTAATTGATTTTTTAGTTATTTTGAGGGATTAATTGATTTTCGATTTATTTTTATGAGGTCTTTTATCATTTAGGTCTAAAACTATTAAAATATCATAAAAAACTAAAAAATTGTTGTAAAATTATAAATATTAAAACTATAGAAATTATAAAAATATTTTAAAAAATACAATATAGAACTTATTAAAATTTTATTTAAAACTATAAAAAAAATATAGAAGAATTCATCTTATTATCAAGTTTGGAGTCTTTGGTTTCAATAATAAAGAAATGTGAAGCTTGGGTTGTGATAATGATCGGGTATCAAGTGAGGTGTTTAAGTGGTTATAGAGTTTTGGTGGCTCAAGTGAGTGGTAGATAATGGTTTTTGTCGAGGGAAGGTGATTTGAAAGAAGTTATTAAGAATGAATTATACATCCCACGGTAGTGTGAAAAGAAAATTGTAAAATTTTTTTTATAACTTTTTAATAAATTGCTATTTTTTAACAATACTTGTATAATTTCTTATTAATTGTTTATATTTTATAATATTAAAATTTGTATACATAACATTTTATTTTTCTATAACTTTATAATATCTTTATTAAAACTTAGGCTTAAATGCTAAAAAATTTCAAAACAATTAAGCTACTAAAATAATTATTAATAATTAATCCAACACTTGATCATTTTTCTACATCAACACCACATCACCTACGTTAAGAATTTTGACTTATAAACTTAGTTCGTTGAATTGCAAAATTATTTTCATTTATAAACTTAATTATTTAAATCTAAGAGAATCTATTTATATATCAAATAAAAAACATTTTAAATGATACGTAATTTGTTGAGCATAATAAAATGAAGTCAAAAGTGTCCGCAGACGTCTTGTAAAAATGGCAATGTCCAACATTTTGACGATCAAAGATAAAGGCCGACCTAAGATTATTATTTGTTAAATTAAGGAATAATCTATTAAGAGTTTGGACCACTTTTTCATAAATAAATACATTATATTATCTATCCTATGATTGTGAAACAATGTAGGCCTAGAAATATTGCATAGATATCAAGAGACAAATTTAAAGTTGTGAAGTGAACATCATTTGATGTATTGTCTTAATATTGCAATAAGGTGATTAAGTGTAAAGTATGAACATGAAAAAGCAGAATCTTTCCGGTGTGATTGAAAAAATTTTGTTTTTATAGTTGGGAAAGTAGGTATAAAATTTTTGCATTCAAGTGGAAGTGAAGTTAATTAGATTTTGATGAGGTGTGTAGGGTAGAGTGATGATAAAGCAATTGTTTAATATTCTAAACATTAAAACCCCAAATTAGCTAATTGTATAATTTGATGGGTTCACTTGCTAATAATTATTTTACATTTAAAAAAAATAATATATGAAATTCTCAAATGTATTACTTTATCACTAAATCATTTTGTCATCAACTACTTAATAACAAGGTTATATGATCAAAACACCTTCAAACCACGCGCAAACATGTTATAATATCTCCTCTCTCTTATTTTCTTTTCTAGAAAAAGGTATCCGATTGATAAAGAATTCATTTATCTTCAAGGAAGACTCTTGAATGGTTATCGCAACATTTTGAGATGCAGTCCTTTTTTTATTCTTTACTCACATTTTAAAATATTTATAATTTAATTTAAAATTATTAGTTATAACTCTATTTTAAAAATAGTTTGAGATAATTTTGCCAAGAATATCCGAAAAATGATAATAGCATTTTAGGGAAATAATCGTGGTGGATTCGTAGCGAGGAGTAATTAGAGAAGGGAAGTTGGTTCTATAGTATAGTAATATGAAGCTAGAGCTCCTATACAAGCCTATGTGGTCCAAACTAAAGAAGAGGGTGGTACTACCAATGTTGTAGCAGATATATTTCTTTTATATCCTGCACTCGTTTATGCTTTAATTGAGCTTAGCTCTACGCATTCATATGTTAATTCTATTTTCTTGAAATTGGGGAAATTAAAATTAAAGGTTGATAACTCTAAATTATATGGATTTTTAGAGCACCTTTTTACCTTGAATTTATGCAAGTCCCAAGTATTTTGATAGCTAATTATGTGTTTTTAGAACATATTGAGAATGTTGGCATAATTAAAGCAAGATTATAATTTGTGAGTAATACAGTGGTAAATTCATATAATTCTACTCTATGTTGCTGCATTTTGAAATTTCATAATTTGTACTACAATTACTGCAGCTTGGCACACTAATTTGTTCGATGTTAGTATGAGAGGCACATGCACATGAGCTTATATTCATCAGCATGGGACGACAAAGCCAAGGAATTGGACTTAAAGAATTTAGTTTAACCCAACTTGGAAGTGGGTTGCTGAAAAGAACAAGTCCACCTTCACATTGGAGCCTAGAATCATCAATTAAAGGGGAAACAAGCCCAAATTCGGCAATGACTTGAGAAAGTAACCCAATCAGCTTTGGAATAATTATTTGAGGGTACTTATATGTGTAAAAAAAATTACAAATCAACCCTAGTCAAATCCCAATGTTGCCATTCAACCCATGCCACAAATTGCAATAATCAAGCTTAATATCATGAAAAAAATCAACCCCTTTTCCACAAAATATGGCCAACCATGCATGAGAGGGACTCAATGGATGATTATACTATTTTTTAGCAAACTCTTAAGCTCTCCCTCATGTATAAATACCACATTCATTCCTCATCCCTCATCACTCAACATTCACTCACCTTTCTCTTCTCTCTTCCACGCTTAAATCCTCATTTCTTTTCAGTTTTCTATCCTCTCTTTGAGAGTTCCCTTAGCAAGCAGTTCTTCAGAGAAAAGCTCTCTTTTTCGACCACTTTGAAGAGTAATTTGCATTGGAGAAACAATGGAAATCGAAGGAATCCACCATAGATAGTTCTCGAGAAATCACCGAATTCATATCAGAGTTTCTTCTTCCTTTATCTTTTAATTGTTCTTAATTTATAAACATGATTGCAAATTATTCGATTGCTTTTTTGTTAATTGATAAACCATAATATATATATATTTTTTATCTCATGTTTGGCACATTTATGGATGATTTATCATTAAATTTATGGAATTTGATGCTCCTAATCCTTTAATTTCATGTTTTATACGTAGGCGAGCATGGGGAAGCGAAAAGAATAAGAAACGGGTCAAAAATAGATAAAATAGGCTAAAATCAACCTTTAACACGGCCTAGGTATTTTCACATGGGTAAATCACACGCTCGTGTGTGACACACATAATTTAACACAGCCTAAGCATCCTCACACGAGTGTGTCCCTGTCAAGCTCTGTTTTAATTCTACTCGGAAAAGGCTAATTTTTAGGTAATTTGGGCATTCTAAAGTCTATAAAAACACTCAAGGGGAGAAACAAAAGGACACACGAAGTAGAAATCAAGGAATTGCTCGAGGAATACCGATCGATTCATCTCGGAAGCAAGGATCTCCATCAAGGCTGAAGATATCCTTTCAATTTCCTTTAGGGGTTTTTGAGTTTTCTTTATGTTTTGTTGTTTTCGTTATTCTGAGATGTTTTCTTTTATAATTATGAACTAAATCCCCTAAATACCTGAGGGGGATGAAACCTAAGATAGAACTTGTTATTAATTTCTGAATTATACGATAAATTTTTGATTTGTTCTTAATTGTGTTATTAATTCTTGTGTTAATATTTTAGGATATTAATTCAAGTTGAATGTGCTTATTCAGTGGAGCAAAAGTCCCTGTTTAAGAGTAGATCCAACACAATAAAGCGGAGTTGATCTCAATCGTAGACATAGGATGACGAAAATCTGTCAGATTAGAGTCAAATCTAATAAGGGAATCCATAGATCGAGTTAATGTAACACTAGGGGTGTTAATTAGAAAGAAATTTCAATTAATCAACCTAAGGTTAGTTGTTCTTCATCTTGAAAGAGATATTAATATAAATTAGGGGTTTTTACGGATCAAGTCAAGTGAATAAATCATTTAGTTCAGAGTCAAATAACAAGTGAAGTCTATTTGGATTCTTCCTTGGGTATTGTTTTAATCAATCGGTTTTCCAAAAGTATTTTTCCAAATTCATTTTTAGTTAATTAATTAGTTTAGTTTAATTAGTTTAAAACAAATCTCCTTTATTTTTAGGCTAGATAATAAAAAGAAAGTTAGTACTAGTACTTTTAGTCTCTGTGGGTTCGACATCTCGGTCTTGCCATAAGCTATACTACTGTTCGATAGGTGCGCTTGACTTTATCGTGATAATAGTTTAGTTTTACAGGTTTAATCATCATAAATATCACAATCAAGTTTTTAGCGTCGTTGCCAAGGAACTAAGATATTAGGAGCACTCAATATTTATTACTTTAGCCATTTTTACTTTTATTGCAATTTACTTTTTGTTTTTATTTTAGTTTTTATCTACTAAAATCTTTTTTTATTTTTTCTCTGACAGGTATCTCTAGTTTATGACTAGAAGAAATCTGTCAAGACCTTTATTATTCGATAGTGAGATAGAAGCATCAGCTCGCAGAAACCAAAGAGAGATAAGGCAAAGTCTATAGTACATAGAGGAAGAGACAAGGACGTGACCAATACTACTAAAGAGATGGAGGCAAATCAGAATATTCCGTTACCTCTTGTGGTAGCTGCAAATCCTTTGAATCAGAATCCTGCTCCTCGTACTATGTATGATTATGCTAAGCCTAATTTAGTTGGTACTGAATCTAGTATTGTTAGGCCTGCTATTGCTGTAAATAATTTTGAACTGGAATCTAACACTATACAGATGATTCAACAGTTTGTTCAGTTTGATGGTTTGCAGGACGAGGGACGAGGATCCTAACACACATTTAGCAAACTTTTTGGAACTCTGCTACACCTTTAAAATTAATGGCGTTTCTGATGATGCCATTCGTCCTCGGTTATTTCCCTTTTCTCTGAGGAATAAAGCTAAACAGTGGTTGAACTCTCTACCTAGAGGGTCTATCACTACTTGGAAATAAATGATCGAAAAATTTCTTTTGAAATATTTTCTGCCGGCTAAAACTGTAAAGTTGAGGAATGACATATCTTCTTTTGTGCAGATGGATCTAGAAACTTTTTATGACGCATGGGAGAGATACAAGGATTTATTGAGAAGGTGCCCTCACCATGGTTTACCTCTGTGGCTATAGATTCAAACTTTCCACAACAGTTTGAATCCCTCAATGAGGCAAATGATAAATGCAGCTGCTGGTGGAATAATAAATAACAAAACACCTGAGTAGGCTTATGAGTTTATAGAGAAATGTCACTGAATAACTATCAGTGGAAAGTCATGAGGACAATGTCGACAAAAGCCACTGGTGTTTTTAATGGCAATGCAGTCGCCATGCTTTCTAGCCAGGTAGAACTTTTGAATAAAAAGATTTATGGTTTAGTTAGTTCTACCCAGGTACATCCAGTTATGCAGTGCGACACGAATGTAAGTGGTGTGGGCAATCCCGAGTACTCCCCCTATGGACATGGCATGAAAAACGAGCAAATGAATTATATGGGTAATAATCTTCGACTTCAAAATAATCCTTACAGTAATACTTACAATGCAGGTTGGAGGAATCATCCAAATTTTTCATGGAGCAGTCAAGGGAATCAAGGAAATCAAAGGCCACCACCTCATTCGGGATTTCAGCAACCCTCCTATCGGTAGGAAAAGAAACCAAACCTTAAGGAGATGTTGGAAAAATTCATATCGGTGTCAGAAACTCATTTTTAGAATACCAAAACAGCACTTAAGAACCAACAAGCTTCAATTTAAGGACTTGAGAATCAAATTGGTCAACTTGCTAAGATGATATCTGATAGACCACAAGGTAGTCTGCCGAGTAATACTGAACCCAATCCTAGGAAGCATGTTAAAGCAGTCACATTATGGAATGGGAAAATGCTAGCTGAACCTAGAAAGAATTTGCTACAAGAGCCTGATAAAGAGAAAGTTGAAGAGGTCGAACCCAAGGAGAATGCCCCACCTGTACTTGGAGAATACAAGCCACCTATCCCATACCCAGCAAAGTTAAAGAAAGACCACGTGGACGTACAATTCGGTAAATTTCTTGAACTTTTTAAATAGTTACACATTAACTTACCTTTTGTTGAAGCTATTTCATAGATGCCCACGTATGTAAAATTTTTAAAGGAGCTTCTAACAAACAAAAGGAAGTTTGAAGAGTTGTCTACAGTGAAACTCAATGAGGAATGTTCAGCTATCCTCCAGAACAAACTACCAACCAAACTGAAAGATCCAGGAAGTTTTACTATTCCCTGTTTAATTAGTAGTTTAAATATTGAAAAGGCGTTAGCTGATTTAGGTGCTAGTATTAATTTAATGCATTATAAAATGTTCAAGCAACTAGGTTTTGGGGAACCAAAACTCACTAAGATGAGTATTCAATTAGCTGATAGATTTGTTAAATATCCTAAGGGTATCATTGAAGATGTGCTAGTAAAAGTAGATAAATTTATATTCCCTATTGATTTTATTGTGCTTGACATGGATGAGGATGTTGAAGTGCCTTTAATCCTAGGACTTTCATTCTTAGCTACTGCTAGAGCAGTTATTGATGTAGGGGATGGTAAACTTGTGCATAGGGTGGGAGATGAAGAAATCGTTTTTAAAATTTATGATGCCATGCGATTCTCTACAGAACAAGACGATTCCTATTATTTTATTAATTTTATTGACTACTCTATTCAAGATTCTTTTCAGGAAATCACTCTTTAGGACACGTTGGAACTGTGTCTCGTTTATGGTGGAGAGAAGGACGAAGTCACCATTGAGATGGAGAAGGTAATAATTGACTTAAACTTTAACGAACTTTCTCCAAGACAAGTAGATTATGAGGGTATTGAGATAAATGATGAGCTAAGACAAAAACCCTCTGTTGATGAACCTCCCAAACTGGAAGTAAAGCAATTACCTAACCACTTGGAATATGTATTTTTGGTAGATAACTCTACATTGCCAGTGATTATTGCTTCGGACTTACAACCTAAGAAGAAAGAAGAATTACTCCAAGTATTAAAAGAACATAAAAGAGCCATAGCTTGGAAAATTTCTGATATTAAAAGAATCAGTCCCTCTTTTTGCACCCATAAAATTTTGATGGAAGATGAATACAAACCATGTGTGCAAGCTCAAAGACGATTAAACCCTAACATGAAGGAAGTTGTCAAGGCTGAGGTAATTAAACTTCTAGATGCTAGAGTTATTTATCCTATTTTTGGCAGTGCTTGGGTAAGTCCTGTGCAGGTTGTTCCTAAGAAGGGAGGCATGACTGTTGTTGCCAATGAAAAGAATGAATTGATCCCTACAAGAACAGTTACAGGTTGGAGAGTGTGCATTGACTATAGGAAATTGAACGATGCCACCAGAAAAGACCACTTTCCTTTGCCTTTCATTGATCAAATGTTGGAAAGACTGTCAGGGCATATGTACTACTGCTTCTTGGATGGACTTTTTGGTTATTTCCAAATCCCAATAGCTCCTAAGGATCAAGAGAAAATCACATTTACATGTCCATATGGTATGTTTGCTTATTATAGAATGCCTTTTGAATTATGTAATGCTCCTGCCACTTTTCAGCGTTGCATGTTAGTCATCTTTGACGAACTTGTGGAAGACATTGTGGAGGTATTTATGGATGACTTCTTGGTATTCAATAACTCTTTCCATCTCTGCCTTAAAAATTTAGAACGAGTTTTAATAAAATGTGAAGAAACGAACCTTGTACTTAATTGGGAAAAATGCCACTTTATGGTTCGTGAAGGTATTGTGTTAGGACATAAAATTTCTAGTGAAGGGATAGAGGTTGATAAAGCAAAAATTGAGACAATTGAAAAACTACCTCCTCCTAATTCAGTTAAGGCTATTAGAAGCTTTTTAGGACATGCTGGTTTTTATAGAAGATTTATTAAAGATATGCCCTTCAAGTTTGATCAGGAATGTTTGAAGCATTTAACACTCTTAAAGAGAAATTAACTAATGCTCTAATTATAATTGCACCTGATTGTAATTTACCTTTTGAACTAATGTGTGATATGAGTGATTTTACAGTAGGTGTAGTTCTTGGACAGCGAAGAGACAAGCATTTTCAGCTAATTTACTATGCTAACAAGACTTTGACAGCCGCACAAGAAAATTACACTACCACGGAAAAAGAATTGCTAACTGTGGTTTTCGCGTTCGACAAATTTAGACCATATTTGATTTTGTCTAAAGTCGTCCTTTATACTGATCATTCTGCTCTTTTTTACCTTTTAACTAAGTCTGATGTAAAAACTCGATTAATAAGATAGATTTTATTATTGCAGGAATTCGACCTAGAGATACAAGATAAGAAAGGGGCTGAAAATCTGGCAGCAGATTATCTTTCCAGGCTTGAGAATCCACATCTTAAAGAACTTGACGAAGCTAAGATAAACGACTCATTTCCTGAAGAACAACTCTTAGTCGTATATGATTCTGAGATACCTTAGTTTGCAGATATTGCAAATTATTTAGCTGTTAACATAACCCCAAAAGAGTTGACACATCAGCAAAAGAAGCGATTCTTTGCTAATGTGAAAAACTATTTTTGGGAGGATCCTTTTCTTTTTCGTATATGTGCAGATCAAGTCATTCGAAGGTGCGTTACAAAGTCAGAGGCAGACAAGATCTTGGAACACTGCCATTCAGGACCGATCGGAGGGCATTACAGTGGGACTAAGACAGCTTATAAAACACTTGAATCAGGTTTTTATTGGCCCACACTATTCAAAGACGCCAACAAGTATGTTGTTACTTGTGAAAAATGCCAAAGGACATGTAGTATCTCTAAACATGATGAAATGCCTCAAACATATATGCTCTCATGTGAAATATTCAATGTATGGGGTATTGATTTCATGGGTCCATTCCTTAGTTTGTTTGGGAATAAATACATCTTAATAGCGGTTGATTACATGTCAAAATGGGTGGAAGCCCAAGCTTTACCTACTAATGATGCTAGAATGGTAGTGAGATTTCTTAAGAAGCTCTTTTCTCGATTTGGAACAAGTAGGGCAATTATTAGTGATAGAGGTACTCATTTTCATAATGCTCAGTTTGATAAAGTTTTAAAGAGATATGGAGTGCACCATAGAACAACTACCCCTTACCATCCACAAACTAGTGGCCAAGTCGAAGTAGCCAATAGAGAACTTAAACGTATCTTAGAAAAGACGGTCGAGTCAAATAGGAAAGATTGGGCAATGAAAGTAGATGATGCTTTATGGGCCTATAGAACCGCATTCAAAACTCCAATAGGAACATCCCCTTATAAACTTGTTTATGGGAAAAGTTGCCATCTACATTTGAACTTGAACATAAGGCATTTTGGACTATTAAATTTCTAAATTTTGATCTTAAACTTGCAGAGGAGAAAATATTAATGTAGTTGAACGAGTTAGATAAGTGGTGTAACAACCCAAAATTTCACGGGCACCGAAAAAGTGAATTTAGGGCCTCTGTCTTAGGAAAACGAGTCTATAAATAATTATTAAAAATATTTATGAAGTTAATTATGAGTTGAATTAGATTTTTGATAAGTGAATTTAGTTTACTTAAAAATAATTAGTAGAAAGGATTAAATTGAATAGAGCATAAAAGTTTAATTATAGAATAGAGAAAGGTTAAAGGATTAAATTAATAATTAAACCAAATTAGTGACATGTGTAAGATAGAGAATAAATACATGTGTATTTAAATTATTGGTACAAATGTATATTAGAAACATATTTACTTATAATTTAAGTAAAAGATATTTTATTATTATTATTATTATTATTATTATTATTATTATTATTATTATGTCATATTATAATTTATTTAATAAATAAATGGTGCCAAATGTATGGTGATGGGATAATACACATGTAATACATTTATTTGTCTTAATTAAATATTTTATAATTATTAATATTATATTATATTATAGTTACTTAAAGTAAATAAAATAAGAAAACAAAAAGAAATAAAAGAAAGAAGGAGAACAAGAACAGAGAAGTAACGAAAATTGGGGAAAGAAAGAAGAAAAGAAAAGTAAAAAAAAAAGGAGAAATTAGGGTTTTGAAGCTTGGAAGTTAAATTGGTAAGTCAATTAAGTCCTTTTCTTAGTGATTTTGATGTTTTTGAAGTCCTAGAGTTGAATACTTTTGAGTTTATGTGGAAATATTGAAAGTTGATAGATTTTTGAATAGGGTTGAGGTTGAACTAATGATGAAATTTAAGGTTTAATTGATAGAATTGTTGATTTGAATTGATTAAGGGATTAATTTGTAAACTAGCCTATAAGTTTTGAATTTTAGGGGTTAAATTGGAAGAAATTCGAAATTATGGAAAAATGGTAAAAAATTGATAGTTATATTGAAGTTTTGATGGAAATTAAATAAGGAAATGATGTAAATTGTTAAAAGGAAGAAGATAAAAATGGTTAGGACAAATTTGAGATTTAGGTAAAAGTTGCATAGAAAGTTATTATTTTGTATAAAATATGTATGTTATTAATTAATTGTAATTATGCTAATTTTCGTAGCAAACAAGGAATCCGAGACATCTAATACGAAGGGGAAAGAAAAAGTGATCGAGGAGTAGCTCGAGAAATATCGATTTTTATTATCATAATTCAAGTTATTTCTTATTAAATGTTTAATTTTAATATATGTGTATGAAATTTGAATGTAGGTAAATATTGATATTGAGTGGAATGTGAATTAGATTTATTGATGAATAAATATATGTATGTGAAATTGAATTGTATAATTGAATTGAGTAATATGAATTTGAAATTGAGATTGAACTGTTAATGTGATTGAATTGAATTTGAATGATTGTGATCAATTGGAAATGGAAATGAAGTGAAAATATGTGATTATGTGAATTTGAAACAAGTTGTGCATAAATTGTGAAATATGTGAGAAAATGTGGCCAAAGTGCAATTGATGTGAACTTGACTGAAATAGAGAAAGAAATCCGATACCTTATTAACTATTCGGGCTTAGTGGATATAGTTGGCATGCCATAGGGTTTAGAAGAGTACGGGATTTATCGGCTTTGCCGATCAGGCACTTTATGTGTCGTATTTCTGGCACCTCGTGTGTCGTATTTCTGGCACCTCGTGTGTCGTATTCAGGCACCTCATGTGTTGTTGCAGGCACTTTATGTGTCGTATATTGATCAGGTACTATGTACCGTTTAGGCACAATGTACCGTATTGGTGTGTTTGGGTTGGAACCCGAGTATCCGTTAAAGTTCGGAGTGTTAATAGGGGTAATTAAGAGAAAAGAGAAAATCAATTGAATTTGATTATTTGAACCATTGAATGAACAATGAAATGGATATTGTGAAATGAAATGAGAAATGAAGTTGTGCTATGAGATTGAAAGCATGAACCAAAGGTTCATGAAGTATGCATATTTAAAATGTGAATTGAATAATTATAACTATATGTGGTTGAGAGATGAACCAAAGGTTCATGAATTATTGGAAATCCTATTGATAAGATATTGATTCAAATATTGGAAATGATGCAATAGAAATATGATAACTTGTTATAAGATTATATGTATGACTTGTAATTATCTATATATGTTTATGATATTTGATTGTTGCTATAGTTTGAATAATGATAATACCACTGAGTATTTCCAATACTCAACGTACGGTTGTTTCCTGTGTGCAGGTTAGGTAAAGTTGAAGTTCAGTCAAGCATCCAAGTCGATCGCGATCTCAGCTCAAATTTGTGGTGATGAATCTATCTTTTGGAAATGTGGCATGTACTAAGTTTGGTTTTAGTCACTTGTAAATGCTTTATGTTTCGAATGTAAATGTGGTTTATAACCTTTAAGAAGTTTTTGGTATGAATGAATGAATATTTGATAAATTTGAAAAGTATGATGATGTTATTTGATCAAGATTTATAAGTGACTGAGTTGGGCATGAATTAGGTATGTTTAGTGGGTGAAAGTAACTTAAAAATGATGAAAAACCATGTTTTCACACGGCCAAGACACAGTGGCGTGTGCCCAGGCCATGTGGTAAAGTCAAACTTGCCCACGGGCTAGTCCCACGGCTATGTGTAACAAGTCAGATCTGCCTACGGCCTGACCCCATGACCATGGGAGCCCCACGGGTAGGCCACACGGGCATGTCCCAGACCATACGGGCATGTGCCCCTATTTTCAGAGAAAGGTTTTCAAAGTTCCCAGTTTAATCCCAAATCACTTTTTAAGCATATTTTGGGCCTCGTAAGCCTATATTAAGGACTTTTTGATGGAATTTGGAAAATTTTAGATTAAAACTCAAATTTATGATTCGATTTTTGTTCGTTTATTAGTGTATAAGTCCGGTAATGCCTTGTAACCCTACTCCGGCGACGGTTTAGGGTTAGGGGGTGTTACAAGTGGTGCGTTAATGTATACAAAAACTCACGCATATACAAGAAAGTAACAAAGTGACACCATGATGCTCGTTTAAAACAACATAAGCAATTTGAAGCCAGTGATCTCGTTTTGCTATATAACTCGAGGCTTAAATTATCCCCTGGAAAGCTTAAATCAAGGTGGTCAGGCCCATTTGTAGTTAAAACCATCTTTCCATATGGCACAGTAGAGGTAACTCATCCAAACCACGACACTTTCAAGGTAAATGATCATCGACTTAAACTTTATAATGGTGGGGATTTTAAGAATGATAAAAAGGAGCTTCGGCTCCATGAACCTTGTAAAGGTGTGCGCAAGATAAGTCGAGCTTAGAATCTAAAAAAGCGCTTCTCGGGAGGCAACCCAAGCACTAACATTATTGAATTTCTTAATTTCAGTTTATAACATCTAACAATCACTAATTGAGTTACTAAAACGCAGGTTTTTATGACCACACGGCCTGGCACACGGGTGTGCCTTAGGCCGTGCCCCTACCACGGATTGGAGCCATGGGTGTGTCCTTGGCCGTGTGAAAATAGGACTTAATTTTTCCCAAACTTAGGATGCCACACGGGATGCGACAAATAACCACGGCCGTGCGATATGGCCGTGGGCAAACCTGATTAATTCACAAGGGCATGCGAATCGACACACAGGCATGGGAGAAGTGAATAATTCCAAACACGGCCGTGTGATACGATCGTGGACGACTCCACTGGTAGAAAACACGGGCGTGGCCACAACCTTGTTAAAACTGGACCTTGAGTTTTCAAAATATGCCACACGGGATGCGATGACTCCCCACCAGCGTGCCTAGAGACCGTACGCATACCTAGCAAAAGCACGCGGGCATCTAAACCGAACCCACGCTTGTGCCCATATACCTTGGTTGACACTAATAAACTAACATAGGCATGCGACACACCCGTGCCCTTAACCCATGGACAACACTGGAAAAGTAACACGAGCGTGCGACACGTCCGTGCCCATAAACCGTGGACGCCTCTGACTAAACCCTACGGACATGTGAACCTGGAACATGAGTGTGGGAGAAATGAACGGAGCAGTACACGGCTGTGCGATATGGCCCTGTGCATCAACACACCCAAGGAACATGGGCGTGTCTGAGGGCCATGAGAGATATGAACTTAAACTTCACAAAAAGCACGGGCTGGGAATATGGCACACTGACGTGGGACACGGCCGTGTGGTCCAACACGAGACCTGCACACCGTGGTTTTTACAACCCTAACCCTAAAATTTTAATTTCTATTTGACCCCTCATTATTCATCCCTCCTTTTCATTATTCATCATCTTCTCCACTCTCATCTTCTTCCCTCACAAACCCTAACTGCTGACCAACCCTAAACCTTCCCCTTTCCGATCACCACCAGAAGCCTCACCTCCTCTATTTTTTCCTCTCACTCGGCCACACTCCCCCTCCCAAACTCCCTTATACACGGCTCTCATCTTCCCTTGTTAACCAAAACTTCACCCAAACCTCTCCCTTTTCCAAGACCCGCATCGCCGTTGTGTTTTCTTTCTCCCTCACGCTGCGCAGCTACCGTTTCTCCTGCAGCCACTACTCCCTCCCCGTTGGTTTCCCCTCACCCCTTAACTTGCTTATTGGTTTCCCTTTTATTTTACTAATTCATTTTGAATTTTTTTGATTTTCCATTGATTCTGAGTTTATGCTCATTCTATTGTTAATTTTAATATCATTTTACCAATTGTTTAAGACCAGCTTGCATTTACAAATTTGGCTGTATTAATTATTGCTATTTATTCTTAGGTTCATTCATTTTATTTTTGCATTTGGTTAGTCACTAGCTATGTTAAGATTTCTTATTTCAGTATTAAGTCCCTATTTGTCTAAATTTGATATAACTTTTTTCTATAGTTTTGGTTGATTAGCATATATTAAGTCACTTGTTATTCCTGCTATTAAGTCATATTTTGTCTTCCTTTTATCACGTTCGTTTATTCTAGTATTTACTTACATTTTATTTTACTTCATTATTATTTTTTAGGACCGTTTGAATTCTATTGCCCTCGGGTTTAGTTTACTTAATGGATAATAATTCCCTTAATTAAATAGCTTTTGGCTTTCTTGTAGATTTAAGATGATAAACACATATGGAAAATCCAAAGGAATCGTCCTCGCTTCGAAAAAGCGGAAGGGTCCTGGCGCTACCTCCTCCAGCGCAACCATTGAAATGCGCCACCCATTTTTACAGTTCCTACAAGGATCTTAGGATGAACTATTTCAGATCCTTCGGACGAGACCCCTTGGAGTGGAGCGGTGCATCGACTGGGCTACATTAGAGCAGGTCTAACTCGCTGACACAGTAAGGGCTCTCCTAACTACCGACCCATGGATCGTTTCTTTGACATTGTCGAGCCGACGTACATGGAGCTCACCTTAGAGCTCTGTTCTACATTCCATCTTCAGACAGTTATGTCAGAGTTCAACCATTCAAGAATAGTGCAATTTCGTCTCAGCGGCTTGGTACGCCAACTGAGTGTCCCAGAATTCGGAGTCGCTTTGGGACTTTATACAGAAGAATTCATGGACGACGACGATTTCCTTGATCTCCATCGCCACATTCACTATTCTCCTTCCTCTTGTTGGAGGGCCCTGGTCCCTACTTCAACTACTTATAACCCCAGCCGCTCCAAGGCGTCGACTCTCCCTCATCACTACGATACCTACACGCCATCCTAGCTCATATTTTAATGGGTCGGCAAGAGAGTACCGGTGTCGTCAACATGCACGATGCTTATTTCTTATGAAGTATGGCACACGGGCACGTTTTTGACTTAGCATACTTTATTGCTCTCACCATTCGTCATCAAACAGAGCGACATAGGAAGGGAGCAATTTGCATCGATCTTTATGTGACACGACTCGCACGGCACTTCGGCCTCCTCAGCACAGTGGCGCAGTCCTCATCACTAACACTCATCGGTCAGATGTCCCCACAGGGCATTTTAAGTATGCTACATATGAGGATGATAGAGCGTCGTCGTGGGTTTGATCCTCCTCAATACCGTTTAGCTCAGTCTACTGAGCAGGATGACCCCGCGGATATTATTAATGATATCCCTCCACCTCCTGAGGATCCGCCTTCTCAGCCACCACCGAGTCATAGATTAGTTCATGCGACTGCTTCATTGACTGACATTTCTGAGCACCTCACTCGATTCGAGTAGTAGTACTTTCAGCGATTCGACCACATTGATGCTACTCTACAGCAGATTTGTCAACACCTTCACATTTCACCACCACCACCACCACCTCACGACCCATCTGGCGATGAGGACTTTTAAGTCCATTTATTTTTATTTTTAATTTTATGTTTCTTTATCTTTATCTTTATTTTTATTTTTTCTTTATGTTCTACAAAACTTATCTTAGTTTATCTTGAAAATATTATTTTTTTGACTGTTTCTTAATGAGAAACCATGCTAATCTATACCCCCTAAAACACTATTGATACTATCGTAGTTACAAAAAGCTCAAGAGCTCAATATTACTCAGGAATATACAACTCCACTAGGAAAGGTACTCCACGACTGCCATGTCCTGTTTGACCATGATCATATCCATTTGGCATCACGATTGTGGAACCCAACCTATACCACCACCAGAGTATCCTCCCCCACCTTTACCTCTGCCTAGTTTATCATGCACTTCAAAAGCTTCATTTCCAAATCTGCTTTCTCTACTCCAATGATTTCATCCAAAATTCAGGAAGTTTCACTTCTCTCCCTATCTTATGCTATTATGCTTATAATCTTATAACCTAACTTTGTACATCGTAAGTGTGGGGAGGTTATTTATATCTCTATTAGAAACTCCCTGAATTTTATCTTTCTCTCAAATAACTTCCTTATATCACTATTAGTATGAATTTTGATTGATTTATGATTTTTATTAATACTTTTTGGATTAAAACATAGGTATTGGTGTTTCAATTATTTAAACTTTAAGACATTAGAGAATCAAGCATGAAAAGTTGATTTTCTAGGTTGTTTCCCCAAATTTAGGTATTACCTTGAAGTTTGAAATTCGCAGGATTGATATCAAAAGCCATAATTTTTATGAGATTTTGAGCCTTTAGAGTATATATCATTTTTTGCTCACTTTTATTGTTGTTATGAGTGGGTCAATTCTGATCTGTTATTCTAGAACTTGCTTTGATTATACATGTCGAGACCACACCATTGATTTGATATACTGAGATGATAAGGGCACTTAATATTAACCTACTTACTCCATAAAAGCCTACCTTCATAATTAACCCCTAGCGAACCCCCTTAAGCTTAACAAACTAGTCATTGATTTACCCTTAATATTAACCTGTAACCCATTATTGTTGAAATCCCCTTAATTAATTTGATCCCTATTTTGTCGAGATTTGAACTGAACAATTATCGGGCTATATTCTTTATTTCAGTTAATGAAGTTTCAATGTTTGATTTGTTTTTTAAAAAAATTTATTATTTTAGTTGTTAATTTTTTGTTTAAGCATATTGTTATGAGGCTATGTAACTCTTAATCTTAAACGATGCTATTCATGAGGAAAAGCTCAATTCTAGGAATATATATTTAGTGATGTAATTTCTCAGTATTAGTTATTTTTCTAGTTAGGTAATTTTTTAGCTCAATCTCGATTTTAACCCTTCTCTTTTAGCATGTGTCCACACCCCTAACCAGAGCCTCGTTACAACCCTCTAAAAGACTTTTTGATCGATGTATCATCTCAATTTATAGTGGTGGAGATTTGATTTTCATGTAAGACTATGGTAATAACTTTTCATGTTGACTAATGGGTGCTTAATTTCTGAACCCTAAACACTTTGAGTGATTAGAGTGAATCTTTAGTGAGGATGTCAATTCTTGTTAGTCTTAAATTAAAGGTGATTATTTAGATAAGGGGGAATGCCTATGCTTTTATGGTAAAATGCTCAACTTGGATCGTTTGAGACTTTGATATTCTTTTAGTTGAATTCTCAATGCAAAATTACTTGTGAATTAGTTCAAAACATTATTGATAGAAATTATAAGTTGAGAAGAATGAATTTTAATTGTGAGTTGAGGATTTTGCTTGAGGACAAGCAAATGCTTAAGTGTGGGGATAGTTGATAAACCATAATATATACATATTTTTTATCCCATGCTTGGCACATTTATGGATGATTTATCATTAAATTTATGAAATTTGATGCTCTCAATTCTTTAATTTCATGTTTTATACTTAGGTGAGCATGAGGAAGCGAAAAGAACAAGAAACAAGTTAAAAATGGATAAAATAGGCCGAAATCAACCTTTAATATGGCCTAGGCATTTTCACACGGGTAAACCACATGCACGTGTGTGACACATAGAATTTAACACGGCCTGAGCATCCTCACACGGGCGTGTCACACGGACGTGTCCCTATCGAGCTCTGTTTCAATTCTACTCAGAAAAGGCTAATTTTTAGGTAATTTGGACATTCTAAAGTCTATAAAAACACCCAAGGGGAGGAACAAAAGAACACACGGAGTAGAAAGCAAGGAATTGCTCGAGGAACGTCGATCGATTCATCTCGGAAGCAAAGATCTCCATCAAGGCTGAAGATCTCCCTTCAATTTCCTTCAAGTTTTTAGCGTCGTTGTCGGGGACTATTAATTTAATCAGTATTTATGATATTATTCTTTTCAATTTGGTTTTATTTTATTTTATATTTTACTTTAATTTTTTTGTGATTTTATTTTAAGTTGTTTATGAGCATTGATCGAATCATTGATTTACTCACTGTAGACCCTAAAATCGAGCGGACATTTAGACAAAAGAGATGAGAAAGACTAGCCTAGAGATAAGCCGCAGAAATAGAACTTGAAAATCAAAATGAAGTTCAAGGGAATTGAGCCGCTTATGCTTGTAATCCAATCCTTATTGTTGATGATAGGGATTGAGCTATAAGACAGTATGTTAGGCCATTTTTAAATGAGCTTAATCCGAGAATTAGGGGACTAAAGCTCAAGACACCGTAGTTCAAATTGAAACCTGTGATGTTCCAAATGCTTCAGATAATGAGCCAATTTAGTGGGATGCCCACAGAAGATCCGCACTTTCACTTTCAATTGTTCATGGAGGAGAGTGATTCCTTTAAGGTAGCCGGTGTAATCAAAGATGCATTAAGGTTAAAGTTGTTTCCATACTCTTAATCCTGACCAATAAGAGCAATGGAGGAGACCAAAGTTTGAGAAACCAAAGGAGACTGAGCAACAGAGGCAACCGTGTCAATAGATTCTAGACCATGACTCTGTTGATTCATTGAGCGAGAGCAAACTGTTGGAACATACGCGATGGTATGATCGGAGTAGAAGACACACAACTATCACTAATTGACATTTAAAAAAAAACCAGTTCTCATCAAACACCACATGTCGTGAAATAAACACCTGACTATCTGCAGCAAAACATTGATAACCCTTATGGTATAGATTATATCCAAGAAGCATGCATGGCTGAGAATGGAACTTCAATTTCTAATGATTGAACGGTCGTAAGTGTGGATAACAACAACACCTAGATACTCTGAGATGAGTATAATCATGAAACCAAGTAAGGCGGCCGATCTTCAAATACCGGAGTGGGCAATTAGTTGATCAAATGGACAACACAAGTGAAAGCATACCCCAATATTTCATTGGCAAGTGAGCTTGAGTAAATAGTCTGAGGCCAACTTCAACCACATGGCGGTGTTTCTTTTCAACAATACCATTTTGCTAGGACTTATGTGGACAAGTGACTCGATGTGCATTGTCATGCTGAGTAAGATAAGAAGTAAATGACTGAAATTCACCACTTTAGTCACTTTGAAATTGTTTGATTACTCAATTGAACTGCACTTTAACAAATTTCTGAAAACTCATAAAATAATCAATAGCTTAAGATTTCCTTTGAAGAATATATAACCAAGTAAAACGATTGTAGTATAACATAATACCAATTTGACCCAGAGTTAATAGAAGTCGATCCCCATAAATTGGAAACAATAAGATCAAACGGGTTGTGATAGATAGTAGTAGAAGTTAAAAATAGGAGCTTATGAGATTTCCCTTGATGACAAGCAGAACATACATGCTACATTTTATTATCACTATTAGGAACATTATAAAGCTTTAAGACAAAACTTGGGACATGAGAAGACGGGTGCCCAAGTCGCTTATGCCACAATTTAAATGTCCTAACTTAGTAGAAATATTAGAACTAGCTTCAAATTCAGTGTTGTTCAAGCACAAACTTGAACCACAAATGAAATCCAAAGTAGTAAAAAAACACCAGAAAAAATCTATACAATCCATCATGAGTGTAGCCGTGAAGCAGGACTTCCTTGGTCTAAATATCTTTAACAAGATAGTGAAAAGGATGAAACGTGAAAAAAAAACATTATTATCTCGAGCAAATTGAGAAATTAAGATCAAATTCTTGTGAATATTAGGAACATGCAACATATTCGTCAAATGCAAACGTTTGGTTGCAGTAGATATATTGATATGTCCTAAATGAGCAATATTAACACATGTACCATCTCTCATAAGTAAGGGTGCCATACCTAAATATTCACTCGTGCCATGCAACATAAACGCATCATGACAAACGTGATTTGTCACTTCAAAATTAGGATACCAAGTTGTGGCTTTAGTGGAAACAGTGTCGGCCGAAAATGGAACATTAGTGCTATACCTCATTGAAGAAGAATTTGGCTGGCATGGGATATAACAGGGAGACAATGTGAGTGAATAGAAGTTAGACCACAAACATTTAAATTACACAAGCCCATTTGACTTTTAGTTAGATTAAGAAACCCAATAGAAGATCTATGTAGCTGATACAAAACATGATTGGCTTGGATCATAGCCTTGGACGAAACTATTGGCCTACACTATAGGTTTATGGACTAAAAAGTATATGGATCAGGAGGATAATGGACCAGAAAAATATGAACCGTTGTAAAAAGATGAACTCATGTTAGTGTTAGAACTAAAATTGAAACCTCTATCTACTGACAAAAACCCACCAAATGACCGATTAAAACTGTAATAACAACCTTGGATAACATGCCCTATCCGGCCACACAGCTAACATCGTAGATGACCTCGACTCTAATAGGAGCCACGACCACCACGAGACAAGTAACCAGATTGACAGAAACCAGAAGAGGCATTCTTTTCAACTAAAGAATTCACACTCGAATCAGTGGGCTGTTGAACCAGATTCGCTTAAATTGGAACCTAGATGGCAAACTATTTTTGTCAATTTTCACAATCAAGAAGCATGCTAATGAGGTAGTCTAACGACAAAGTCTCAGAGATATACGAGGCAAACATCAAAACAGAATCAAACTCCATCGAAAGACTGGCAAGAATGATACTTACTTGGTCTTCATCTGAAACATTGTAGCCAAAAACACTTAAAGGATCATAAGTTGACTTAATCTTGGCTAGATACTCCTTCACAGAGAGGTGACCTTTCTTCAAAGAATGTAAAAAATGTTTCAGACGAGAGACTTTGGTGCTAGATACTACCACAAATAGGAGACATGCCTTACTCCAGATGGCATGGTCCGTGAGAGTACCTATAAAATAAGGTAAAACATTGATACTAATAGTAGACAATGACCAAGAGGCAAACAATTTTTCTTGCTGTTGATGGGTAATAAAAGCAGGATTTGAAACCAACTTTTCTTCTTTATTAATTACGATTGGAAGAGGTGTGATCACGATGCCAGTAACAAAGTCGATTAGACCATAACCATCAACAATGAGCAGAACCTGATGTTGCCACTAGACAAATGTGCTTTCTTGAAGCTTCCCTATGAAAATGAGTGAATTGGAGCACCATGGAGAACCTACTCCATCAATGGAACTGTACTGTGTGGTTTTTTTCCATTAAACAACCAGATATTTCTAGATCTTGAAACTATATTTCTCAAGAATCAATCTCTTGATACCATGACTTGAATCATAGAAGTACCACTGAGCTTTATTGCTCTATGTATGGTTTGATTATTCTGTGCACAAGTATAGGTAGATCTTGAAGTCCCAAGAAGTAACTCAACAACCAATCCATAGCCATCGGCTCAGTAATGTTTGTATAATCCCTTTTACATTTTGATATATGGCATGTATATAGGGTTCAAGGTCGGTTTTATGTCGAAATGGTCATTTTGAATTTTGAATTGGTATTGTGTTTTGAGTCAATTTTTGTAACTTGTCAATTGTACATAAATGAAAATGACACAAGTAGTTCAAATTGTAGAAATTGTCAAATGTATTGAAGTTGAAATGATGATTTGCGTAATGTATATATATGCTAAAGGTTAGAAATGAGCATATGAGAATGATATGTTTACTGAAATGGTTGATTTGGGATATTGGATTTGTTTGTTTAAGTGTTATAAAATGATACCATTTGGACTTTTTGAAAACAGACAGTGGCGTCGTGACGTCAAGCTCACATTGTAACATCAAGCTCTCAACGCTGCGGCGAGGACAAGTTAGTGAGTTGCATTGTGACTGGAACCGCCAAAGTCGCGATGTCAACCGTATAGTTTGAAAATTTTACAATTTGATCTTTTTTCGGCTTCGAGTCATCTTAAGAGTTTTCGTAAGGTCGTACAAAATTCGATAATGTTTGTATAAATTTTTTTAATAAAATATAAGTTATGTTGTAACCATATTTTGAGCATAATAATATGTCTTAACGGTTAAAAAGAATTGTATTTGATTGTAATTACTCCAACAACGAATATGACATCTCGTAACTTAGACTTGACGATCGAGCCGAATACAGGGTTACAATTTAAAATTTATACAAATAGTATACTTAAAATAAGAAATTTAAAAAGAAAGAAGTATCTTAAACCATACGTAATAGTATTTAATGGAGAAAAATCCCACCGGTGTTTGAAAATACCAGCAACTGTCGTAAAACAAGTGATGAGGAGTTGAAAGAAATTTCTGTTTTGTTAGGTTAGGTTTCTTTTTTGGACACCCTTTATGTAAGAATCTTTATTTTTTTAGTTGAAAAAGAAGGTTATCAACTTGTTTCTCTGTTGATCCGAAAGAGCACGCAACGGCGGCATCCACGTGAAAATGTACTTCAACGAAAGGGAAGCAAAATATTAAAAATTGGTCCCACAAATCATTAAAACAAATGACCACCAAAATAGGAAAATAAATAAATAACAAACCTCCTCAACCATTATTTTGATTCCCCGTTAGATTGCAACATCATGATATTAACTCAACAAAAGAAGCCTAGGTTTGTGGTTTAGAGTTTGATTTATATCCATAAATTTCTATTTTTAATGAATAGTTCCGACACGTTAATATGGAATATTTTCCCAACATCTTATGTTTGTAGTAAAAAATTCCATTCTTGAAAGTTGTAATTATAGTCCACAATGCTAGGTTTATGATGAGTTCATTGGAAATCAAACTTACTTGATTTATGCTTTTACTTTCTCTTTTTCAAGTTTACTGTTTTCTATTAAATTATATTACGGAAAAAAAATTGTTTGGATATTATTTTATTAAAATTCTTCATCTTATTTTGATACAACCATAAACTTTTTTGAAAATGAAATGACCATTTTAAAAAAATTAATGTGCTGATAAACGGTTTTAGTTTATTTTATAATTCTTTTACATGTATATTTGTGAAGTTTCATATAAAGTTTAATAATTTTATAGCATTGGCAGGTAAAAGTTATCTTCTTTTTTAAAATCACTTCTATGTATAATTTTATTCCATTACCCTGTATCCCCTTCGCTAATATATCTATTGATTTGCTGAGGGGAAGAAAAACAATCCAACCACGGAAACAGCATAGTAAGACCTAAGGCATGCATTGCATGCTACTTTAGTTTATCATTTGGGTAGGCTATGGACCCTAAAACCTCTCTCTATCTCTCTATGTGTGTGTCTACCTTTGGGGATTTGCAGACTATTTAAATTTGGAAAGATAAGAAATTAAAAGAATAAAATAAAATATGCAAATTTCAAAGTTGAGCATCATGCATGGGAGGATCATTCGTGGAGGAGAACTAGAGCCAGGATGAGAGAGAGAGAGAGAGAGAGAGAGAGACTTCTTCTAAAACCATGAATAGCAGGTTCATGAGTTAAAAAGACATTATCATTATTACATAAAATCCCTTACTGTTCCATGCATAAAAAGCTAGGTATCTTGTTCTATTTCATCACCATCATCATCCGAAAGGGAATGAAACAAAAAACCAAGGCCAACAAAAATATTCAAATTAAAACTGCAATAATTCCATTTATCTCACACAATAAGTAAATCCAGAACATTACATACTACTATGAAACAGTAGAAAAAAGGCCACGGGAGAAGCAGTAAATGAAATTCCACACCTCCAGAATAGCTGTTGATCTGATCCCTGGAGAAAAAACAGCAAATAATATATATATATAATCAAACAAAGAAAGGGAATTAATCAATATTTATATATATGACACGTACCCATCGCCAAAGAGCAGGAAAGAGATGTATTAAGTGCCATCGTTTTGAGCAAGCCAAGTCGAAATGAGGTCATTGACTTGCGCATCCAAAGTCTTAACAGCCACGCCTAGTGGATGAAGAACTTCCCTAATTTGGACAATTTCCTGGTGAACATGTTGAACCCAGTTCAACCGTTGCCTCACCTCCTCTCTCGGCTCTGCTGTCCAGGCTTTCCACTTTTTCACTTTCTTCTCCTTTTTCTATTTTTCATCAAAGAAAGTAGAAAATTGAGGAAATAATTAAAGAGAAATTTAACTAATTTCATTAAAACATGAAAAAGAAAAACGGAAGCACCTTAGTTCTTCTTTCACTGGTCTTCATCTCTGATCTTTTGGCCATGGCGCCTCCTTCCAAGCTCCAACACTAATAATACACTACATTATATCAGTTAAAGTATTGAGCATAAAAATAAAACATAATTCAAGTTGGAAAAGGATTTCAGAACAAGAAGATGGAATAGAAGTTTAGAAATTTAGCACTAAAGGGTAACCTGAAAAATGGGGTTTGATTGAAATATTTGCAGAAAATGAAGAATGAAAAAGGAGAAAATTGTAAACTAAGCTGAGAAAGGAGTAAGAAGAAAGAGAAAACTGATGAAGAGGGAGGAGGAGCGAAAATCTTAATTTATAATAGGATTTTCAAGACCTAAATTAAAACTGGAAAAATTGCGCGTACCAATTAGTAAAACGCTCGATTGCTTTCTAGTAGGATTTTCAAGAGTTAAATTAAAACTGGAAAAATCGCGCATACCAAATCGTAAAGCGCTCGATCGCTCGGTCGATGCCAATATCCGGCGAAGCAAGCCTCTTGGGGAGGCCACATTAGTCGTGAAGCCCACCCACCCAACAGAACAAGTTTTGGAAAACAGTGTTAACATTTTGGAAGGGCATCAATTCCTTTAATTATTTTTTAAGGATTTAATATTGAATTAAGGTAGCTTTTGGGCTTTTGTTGGAATTAATTGCTAAAAATTTTACTTTACAATTTTTGATATATATTAAAATGCTTACGTTTGATTCATTAAATACTTTCTTTAAAATGTAATAATAATTTATAATTTTATTTTTATTAATTAAAAAATTATATTTATGTATTTAATATTTACAATAAAATTTATTAATAACAAATCTTTGAATTAAATATTTAATAATAATACTTTAATTAATAATTTTAAAATTTTATTTTAATTGAAAGTAAAACTAATTTTTTAAATATAACCATGCATTTATAAAATTTATTTTAGAACAAATATTATAATGAAATTGAATTTTCAATGAATATATCAAAAGAGAAAGAGAGAATAATATAAAAAATAAATAGACTATATAGATTATTAAATATGTATATCGAAAATAAAAAATAAAAAGCAAAAAATTATTTTCAAAAAAATCAGTTGAAGTAACAAGAGGTAACAAAAAAGAGGTCATAATTTTTTTCTTGTTTTTGCACTTGATCTAGTTTTATGGTTTGGTTTACTTGGTTTCAAGTAACCAAAATCCACGTCTCATGTTTGAGGGCCGAGAGAGTATCGAAAGAATGAAGCAACCAAAAAGGGTTTTTTTTTTTTTTTTTTTTTTTTTACATTTAATAGATTAATACCTTAAATTAAAATAAAATAAAGTTAATTTTGTTTTTAATTTTTTTTAACTTTTCAACGCACGTGGGAAAGTAATTTTCCCACTTTTTATAATGAAAACCACATTGTAATATTTATAGAAAAGTAATTTCAAAAGGAAAATTAAATTTCAAAAATAATAAAAAATTGAAATACTAAATATTAAAATAATTTTCTAACTGATTAAATTATAAAAAGTTATCATTTTTCATCCTACCAAACCTTACTTAAATATCAATTTGAGCCATTGATTTAATACTAGGTTCTTTTTTCTTTCACTAAACCAATAATTCAAAATACAATACATGATTAAATTAGAGCCTAGCAACATGGGAGAGAAACATGCAGTCAAAAGATTCTATTTTATTAGATTTCACTTTTATATATAAATGATATCCTTTTTAAATTTCTTCTGAAGATTATTATATTTTATTTTTAAAATTAATTTTTTATTATACTTACAAAATGTATGTCCATATTACTATTGGAAGTTTAAAATTTTTTAAAGTAAACTACATAAATAATCATTTACATATGATTTAAATTATGTTTTAATTATTAAACTTTAATTTGTTATAAAATTGTCACTAATGTTATTGATTTGTAATATTTTGATCAATGAACTGTTAACTGTCACATTAAGTCATCATTTCAGATAAAAAAATTTAAGTCAAATTGCACATCTAATCCCTATACCTTTTTCTTTTTGAATAATTTAATTCTTTTTCTTTTATTTTCTTTTAACTTTCATTTTTATTTTTTTTTTCTACTCTTTTTCTTTACAAAAGATTTAAAGTCAAATGGATACACTTAGTTTATTGATTAATATTATTTCATTTTAAACCATGCATAATAATAATTACTAAACTCAACCAATATAATTAAACCCACTTATAATTTCTAAAAATTAAAACCCTAAACTAAATTTAGTTCATCTAAAAGTCCATCGGGAACATTTCCATAAAGATGGTTCTTGTTGACTAGTGAAAACTTGTCGTCAAGAGCTAGTAAAGTTGTTAGCTTTCCCTTTTCAAAACCCATTTTTATAGATCTTTTAAGGATCTCTCCATAAAAGTTGTTGTCATAACAATCAAATACCGTCAAGTTCTTCATGTTTCCCATATCTTTCGGTAATGTCCTATGCAGCCGATTCGAGGAGATATCATTTTTTTTTCAAGAGAGAAAGATTAAGTATCCCTAAAGGTAACTCCATTGTCAATTAATTGGAGTAAAACTGAATCTAGTTAAGGTTTTTCAATTTCAAAATCGATTTTGGGATATTCCCAGATATCTTGTTCTAGGACAAGTCCAATATCTTTAAGGCCTTTAGCTCAAAAACAGATTCTGGATTCTGCCCAACCAAATTGGAGTTTTGAAGATATAGGTCATTCAAGTTCTGAATATGCTATGAAATAGTTTAGTTACCGTTGGAACTTAAAATGTCGTTAATTCTATTTTGTTTTTAATTCTGCTTTTTAAGTGTAATTACCTAAACACTGCATTTAAAGTAATAGCAGCTTGGTCAAAATGATGTGCATCTATTTATGTTTTAGTTCTTTAGTAAAACGGTTTGTTTTAGTCAGTTGTTGGCTAATACCATGACAGGCTGTATTGGACGTTATTTTTTTCATTTTTACACTGTTAGAGAAAGATGGGTTGGTTATGAAAATACATAAACAGTTTCTCTTCTTCTTTTCTATTTATCTCGTTCTTTGAATTTGAACTATTCTTCTTCTTCTTCTTCTTTGAATTTCAAATCACCATAAGGGTATCAGAGCTTTTACATTCCTCATGGCTAGTGAAGGAGTCACTACCCAATTGCAGAAGCTTAGTTACAGCAAGAAATGTCTTAGTTTAGGGTGGATATTTATGTGAAAATGCATGCAAGATTTAAGGATTTTCAGGAGAATTTTAAGACTGATATACAAATCGAATTATATTCTCTCTTGGAACGGTTCTTGAGGCAGCCACGAACCCTAGGTGTTGCTAGTTCAGGATAGAGCAAAGGTAATGGCATCCTAGAGGAGCCTCCTTCTGGTTTCTCCCCTAAAGAGCCAATTATATTGTCACCACAGTCAGATTTGGGACCATACTTTGGTATTAGCAATATAAAGGCTAGTGCCAAACAAGTCAAGTTTGACTATCCCTACTTCGATGGGCTAGATTCCCGAGGATTGTGGTTGAAGTTGGTGCAATATTTTGAGGATAAGGGTATAGGGGATCAAGCTAAGGTGTGTATGGTTATGCTTCATTTAGAAGGGAATGCCTTAGATTGACATTATTTTTTTGCTCAATGGTAATGTGGTCTTCATCAGTTGTCTTGGGAAGCTTATGCTAAAGAACTTAAGGAGAGGTTGGGTCTGAGATCTATCAAATTCATGACCAATTTATGAGTTTACTAAGTCAACTTCATCTCCTTGAATCTTATGCTTTGAGTATATTCATTAGTAACTTATGAGCTGAGATTGGTCAATACCTTAGGATGTTTAAACCTTAGAATTTAATTGATAGTTATTTGATAGCTAAGTAAGTGGAAAATATAGTTAGGGGCAATCCTAGGAAACACATAATTTTCAGTGGTGGGGTAGGAATTTATAAGACCTTGTTTTCTAGCTTACAAAGAGGTGGTGTGGAGTTTCCTAAGCAACCTTATTAAGGGGTGAAAACACCTGGTCTATTGACTGGATCCATTGTCATAGGAGGAACTTCTAGTGCCAATGTCAATACCAAGTTACCTACTAGGTTCTTATCCCAAACAGAGATGGAAGATAGAAGGAAAAATGGGTTTTGTTTTTAGTGTGCTTCAACTACACTTCAGGTTACAAGTGTACCAAAGCACAGTTGTACTAGCTTGTGGTTGAGCCTTTTGCTGATATGGTTGATACTGTGACAAGTCTTATTGTTAAGGACTTCTAGGATTTTCCTAAGCAACTTGACCTTAAAGATAGTAACCATGGGCCTTCCTCATCTGTGTTATCTTTATATGCACTAAAAAGGACACAAAGGCATCAAACTATGAGGTTGGCAACTCAAATTGAACAACTAGAAGTGATTATGTTGGTTGACTCAGGGAGGATGCACAATTTTATTGACTTCAAATTGGCCAAAAAGATACATTTATCAGTAGAAACAATTGATAAGATAAAGGTAATGACTGCTAATAGAGGAAGTATGTTCACTCAAGGCATTTGTAGGTCTGTTACTTTGGAAGCTCAGAATGCCAGTTTACTGCCAAGTTCTTAGTACTTCTTGTTAAAAGATGCGATCTTATCATTAGCATTTAATGGCTATTTTCCTTGGGGTCCATAATATGGAATTTTAGTTCCCTAACTATGCAATTTTAGTACCAGGGTTACCAATGTATCCTTAGAGGAATTCCACCAAGATATCTTCAACTTGTCTTTGGTGACCAATTTTCCAAATATTTCAATTTGGTTGAAAATGGTATTTGTCCTATGTTGTTTTCCAAAATGGTAGTAGTTACGTGACTTTGAAAAATCACCAAAAATAATGGAAATCGAATTAGAGGGTGAATAAGATATAAAAAGAAATCTTATTAAGTCTATTTTCACATAAAAGAAACAGTGTAAGCAAATGAATTTCATATTATGAGATATTTAAATTTTTGTGAGACAAGGTCAGAATGATTTTGGGATCCCCTGTTATGACTTTGGAAAATAATTAAAAATTGTATAAAAATGATTATGGGTTATAATTTATATGTTTAAAATCCTGAAGAAGTCTATTTTCAAGAAAAATAAACGAGAATATCATCTGAGTCTCGTACCAAGAGAAAATTTATTTTTAGTGAAGAAGGATTGGAATTATTAGATAGCAGAACAGGGGAGACTTTAAAGAATAAACTGTACTTATTGGCCAAACCAAAAATTCTGGAAATTTTATGGTAAGTAAATGTGAGTTTAGTTTCAGGGAAATTAGCAGAACTTAATTCGGAGTTCCATAGCTCAAGATATAAATAAATTAGTGACTGTGACTCGCGTAGACAACTTGATATGAACATAAGTGAATAGTGGGACTTTATGCAATTATGATTGTGCTACCTTGAGAACATATCATGAGGATTGCTAAAATTATGTAAATAAATTGTTTATTATTTATATACCTACTTACTGAGTTATATGCTTACTCTCTTTTCCTTTTCTTTTTCCCTATAGTGTCACAGATGCAAGCTCGAGTTGGAGGTCGTCGGAGATCCTATCACACTAACAAGCTATTGACGGGTACCGATTATTTTCTAGAATTTTAAGTCTATGGCATGTATAGAGATTTGGTTTTTTATGTATATGTTATTACAAGTTGGCCTCGAATATTGGCCTATGCTATTTGAAGTTCATGGTTGTATAATGCCATTTAATGTGGCTAATAATTTGTTATGCTATAAGCTTGTGATGAGGCATTTCAAGGTTGAGTATGTTGTATGTTATAATTTTTTAAGTATGTGATGGATGTTTCGATAGCTTAATTATGTCATGGAATGTGCCATTAAAGTTATGTTCAAGTATGTGAATAATAAGGTAGAGAATGGCTTGGAAAATAGCCAATTTCTTGGCCACACGGGCAGAGACATGGTCGTGTGTCTTAGCCGTGTGGAGCACACGGCCTAGCATACAGGTGTGTGACATGGCCATGTGACCCTAAATGGATGATGACGTCATAAACAAAGAGTCACAAGAGTGGAAGATACGAGCGTGTGAGACCACATGGCCTGCCCACACGAGCGTGTGACTCTCCAAAATATGGAAATTTTCTTAGTGTCTCAAATGTTTCAAAAGTTCTCGGTTTAGTCCCAAACCATTACCAGTGTATGTTTTGGGCTTTGTAGGTCTATATAATGTACTTTAAGATGGAAATTGAAAGGTTTTAAATTTGAACGAAAATTTATGACTCGATTTTGTCTGTTTTTGTGTGTTTAAGCCTAGTAACGCCTCGTACCCTGTTCCAGCATTGAATAAGGGTAAAGAGTGTTACAGTCGTTGCCAGGGACTGGTAACGTACTAATCTTGTTTTTTTTTGTTTCTTATGACCAAATTTACTCCAAGTATTCTTGCATTTGATTTAGAGATAGAGAAGACTGTGAGAGCTAATCGTAAGGAAACAAAGCTAAGGAAAAAGCAGTCAGTGGTGGTTGAGACTCAAAGTAACCCATCACCAGAAATTGAAGTCGACGACGAAGTTGAGTCTAGGGTTAACGAAAACCCTACTCAAACACTTGAAAGCAAGAAAAAAGAAGTCGACTCACCAGCAGAAGTGTTTAATGCCAGAGTTAACGAAAACCCAAATTTAGCACATCAACCAATGGCTCAAACAATTCGGCAACTGACTGAAGCTCCGGTAGAACAACTGCCATTGTGCATTGCGTATCCTACTTGGATACTGATTTTGAACTAAAGTTAGGTTTAATTCAGTTACTGCCAACTTTTCATGGGTTGTAGAACGAAAATCCCCATAAACATTTGAAAGAGTTTTATATGGTTTATCTTAACATGAAACCTCAAGGCATAACTGAGGACCAAATCAAATTGCGTGCTTTCCCTTTTTCCCTAGTACATTCTGCTAGGGAATGGTTATTTTATTTACCCCCTAGATCTATTACAACTTGGGCTGATCTATCTCGTTTATTTCTCAATAGGTTTTTCCAGCATCATGAGCAGCTGAGTTAAGAAGGGAGATAGTTAGGATAAGACAAAAAGAAGCAGAGTCTCTGTACGACTATTGGGAGCAATTTAAAAAGTTGTGTGCAAGTTGCCCACAACATGGTATAACAGAACAGTCTTTGCTCCAATACTTTTATGAAGGCTTGAAACCCATAGATATGAATATGGTAGACACTACCAGTGGATGAGCATTGATCAACATGACCTCCCAACAAGTAATAGACTTAATCTCCATGATGGCTGCAAATACTTAACAATTCCGAGCCAATCCTGAGACCTCTTAGAGGGTTCACTAGCTAAGTAATTCCATATTAGAAGATAAAGTTGATAGAATTTCTAATATTTTGAATTCTCTTATTGCAAAAAAAGTAAAACTAGCCCGGCTATGCGGAATATGTACTACACTTGAACATATAACTAATGCATGCCCTATTTTGTGTGATGATACTATCACTCATTTGGATATTGTGGGAAACTTTCCTGGGCCACCACAAAGGCGATATGACCCCTACGCTAATACCTACAACCTAAGATGGAGAGACCATCCTAACTTGAGTTATGGGGCCAACCCACAATATAACCAGTCATACCAAAATCGATTTCTACAACAACCGTGAGATTTAGGTAATTCTTTAGAAACTATGGACAATAAATTAGCAGCTAACATGCTTAATTTTCAACAGAAGACCGAGGTATCTATAAGAGAGTTGACCACATCAATTGAGAAATTGAACTCTCAAGGGAAGCTGCTGTCACAAACAAAATCAAACCCGAAACAAAATACGAATGTAGTGACGTTGCGAAGTGAAAAAATGCTGGAACCAATTCTTGGCAAGAATCTTGGCCAATAATCTGCCCAAGAAAAACCCGAAAAAGATGAACAGGTCCAAATGAAACCTCCATTGCCTAAAATTTAACCTTCATTTCCAAGGCGATTGAATCAATGTCAAAAAGGTAAAGAGGCCAAGGAAATCCTCGAAATATTCAAAAATGTCGAGATCAATATACCACTATTGGATGCCATCAAACAGATTCCGCGATATGATAAGTTTCTTAAAGAGCTCTGTACCAACAAGTGAAAATTAATAGGTAATGAAAGGGTAAGCGTTATAGAGAATGTATCCGTCGTGTTACAGCGGAAGATGCCTGCAAAATGCAAAGATAGGGGCATGTTCGCAATATCATGCAAAATAAGCCACTTGGGAATAAAAAAGGCTATGTTTGATTTAGAGGCCTCCATAAATGTTATGCCTTTTTCTATTTATGAATCACTTAATGCAGATTTTTTTTGACAAAAACAGGTGTTATAATACAGTTGGCAGATAGGTCTATTGTGCATCTTGAAAGAGTCCTCAAAGATGTCTTAGTAAAAGTTAAAGAGCTTATTTTCCTGTAGATTTTTTTGTGATAAAGATGGAGGAAGATGGCGGAAGATGGCACTCCTGGGTCTTCAGACATCCTACTGAGCTGACCTTTCTTTAGTACTGCTAGCACTAATGGAGTTTGATGGGGAGATTGTGAAGTTTAATGTTTACGTCACTATTAGTCATTCAAGTGAAATCTTGAGCGTAAACAGTGTCAACATAATTGACTCATTAGTAGAAGAAACTTTTGAGTCAATTCATGAAGATAAATCTAGATTTATATTTGATGATTATGAATTTTCTAATGAATTATTATCTCCAATAAATACTAAACTTTTACCTTCTGTTGTGCAAGCACCATATTTGGAGTTGAAACTACTTCCTGAGCATCTTAAATATACATTTTTGGGAAAGGATAACACCCTATCGGTCATAGTCTTAAATAGACTTTCTAAGAACGAAGAAGAAAGTTTGGTCCAGGTACTAAAAAGTCATAAGGAGGCGATTGGCTGGACTATTGCCAACTTAAAAGGGATAAACCCTTTGACATGCACACACAAGATTTACTTGAAGGAAAACACAAAACCAAGGTGAGAAGCGCAAAGACGGTTGAATCCAAATATGATAGAGATGGTAAAAAAAGAAATAATCAAGCTGTTGGATGTTAACATAATCTACCCCATTTCTGACAGTAGATGGGTTAAGTTCGATGCAAGTCGTGACCAAGAAAACAGGCGTGACAGTAAAGAAAAATGTTGAAAGTGACTTGGTACCAACTTGAGTGCAAAATTAGTGGCGTGTCTGCATTAATTACAGGAAATTGAATTCTTACACTAGAAAAGACCATTTCCCTATTCCTTTTATAGATCAAATGCTTGAACTTTTAGCTGGAAAAACTCATTTTTGTTGTATTGATGGATACTCAGGTTTCTTTCAAATTTCAGTCGCACCAGAGCACCAGGAGAAAACCACTTTTACATGCCTATTCAGCACATTTGCATACAGAAGGATGACGTTCGGTCTTTGTAATGCACCAGCCAGCTTCTAAAGATGCGTGATGAGTATATATTTTGAATATGTGGAAAAAATTATCAAAGTTTTTATGGATGATTTTACTGTATATGGAAATTGTTTTGATAAATGCCTTAAAAACCTTATCTTGTCTTGAATTATGAAAAGTGTCATTTTATGGTAGACAATGGTTTAATTTTGGGTCATGTAGTTTCAGCTAAGGGAATTGAGGTTGGTAAGGCCAAGACTGACATTAAAAATTCTTTGCCATATCCCTCTACTGTAAGGGAAATTCGTTCTTTCCTTAGCCATGTAGGGTTTTACAGGCGTTTTATAAAGAATTTCTCAAAAGTAGATGAACCACTGTATGAATTATTGTAGAAAAATAATAAATTTGAGTTTGACCCAAATTGTAAGGAGGCTTTTGACACACTCAAGTAGAAGTTGGTTTCCACTCCTATAGTGCAAGCACTAGATTAGAAATACTCTTTTTCAAATTATGTGTTATGTAAGCGAATGCAATGTGAGGGCCGTGTTGGAGCAAAGGATAGACAAAGAACCCATGTCATTTGTTATGCCTCAAAAACCCTAGATGCTGCACAAAGCAACTACACCATTACGGAAAGAACTCTTAGCCGTTGTATTTGCTTTAGATAAATTTTGACCTTATTTATTGAGATTTAAAGTGATTATTTTTTCTGATCATGCAGCTCTCAAGTACTTGATCGCAAAGAAGAAAGCAAAACCGAGGCTCATTAGGTGGATTTTGCTCCTCCAAGAATTTGACATCCAGATTCGAGACAAGAAGGGATACGAAAACTTGATGGCTGACCACTTGAGTAGGTTAAAAATACATTTTGATGACATCACTATTAAGAAAGAGTTTCCTGATGAGAGCCTATTTTCAACCGAGGCACATTTCCTGTGGTATGCAGATATGGTAAACTTTCTAGCCACAAACTTATTACCCACTAGGTTAGCACGTTCTGTGAAGGGCAAGCTTAAACGAGAAGCTCGATATTACATTTGGGATTACCCATACTTCTGGAAACACTATTTAGATCGGATAATAAGACGATGTGTTTCAAAAATCGAGGTAACTTCTATCCTTAATATTTGTCATACTGAAACTTACGGAGGTCACTTTGGCCCTAAGCGAACTGCTCACAAGGTATTAGAATGTGGGTTATATTGGCCCACAATTTTTCGAAACACATATAACTTCTGTAAGTCTTGCGATAAATGCTAACATACAGGTAACATCACTAAACAAAATCAAATACCTTTATCCCCAATTCATGTATGTGAAATTTTTTATGTATGGGGCATTGATATCATGGGTCCATCTATTTTCTCTTTTAGAAATATATATAATTCTTGTAGTAGACTATGTTTTTAAGTGGATAGAAGCAAAGCCTACTCGCACTGATAATGCTAAAACTATCGTAGAATTTCTAAAATAAACTTTTTTTTTCAGGTTTGGCACACCTCAAGCTTTGATCAGTGATCATGGGACCTATTTTTGAAATAAAATATAGAGACGCTTATGCAAAAGTACGAAGTCCACCATCGTATAGCTACAGCCTACCACCCCCAAATGAACGGCCAAGTAGAAATCTCGAATAGAGAAATCAAAACCATTTTAGAGAAAATAGTTCGGCCTAACCAGAAGGATTGGAGTCTTCGGCTGAATGACGCACTTTAGACCCATCGAACAGCGTATAAGGGTCCAATTGGTATGATCCCATATCGACTTGTTTTTGGCAAGGCTTGCCATCTTCCAGTAGAATTGGAGCATAAAGCTTACTGGGCCATACGACAATGCAACATGGAGTTAGAGCCAGCTGAAAGGACAAAAAAATTAGACATCCAAGAATTGGAGGAGATTCGTAATGATGCCTATGAGAATGCTCGTATTTATAAAGATAAAACAAAATTGTTCCATGACAAGAAAATGTCTCGAACGCATTTTTCAATAGGACAAAAAGTGTTACTTTACAACTCTGTGTTAAAATTATTTCTAGGTAAGCTTCGGTCTCAATGGCAAATACCTTTTATAGTGACAAAATTGTTCGCACATGGTGCAGTTAAAATAGAAAGTGAAGAATCAGGAAAGCATTTCGTAGTCAATAGCCAGCGGTTGAAGCTATTTTACGAGAATTTTCAAGCCCACACAGTTGAAAGAATTCAGCTAGAGCCATCGTAGAACCATTTGAGGCGTCAAGCTAACAACTTTAAACAAGCGCTTATTGGGAGGTAACCCAAATTTTTTCTATTTACTTTTTTATTACTTTTTTTAAATAATTAATAAATTTCTCTTCTTCTGTATAGGTAAATCGGAGTAAAAATACGAAAAAGAGGGGGAAAACTAAAAAACTAGCTTGGAACAGCCCTTAGCCTGTCCCT
This sequence comes from Gossypium stocksii, assembly GCA_020496765.1. NCBI lineage: Eukaryota > Viridiplantae > Streptophyta > Magnoliopsida > Malvales > Malvaceae > Gossypium > Gossypium stocksii. Next base: position 36,131,174 of record CM035630.1, read on the forward strand.
GTTCTAACTAGGAATAGCACGTCCCTAACTAAGGCTGCCCCAACCTTGCGCCCAAACACTATACCTAAACGCCCCCAAACCTTAAAAATTAAACCTATTTTTTCCCTCTTCTCCTTAAAATACTTATCAGCCGTCGACTCACCTTGCTTACACCCTTCACCGCCGAATGTTCCAACACTATGGTAAGGACCTGCAGTCGCGCCGCCGTCGAGCCACCTTTCACTGTAAACTATTGTCGGCGCCGTCTATACGCGCCCCAAAACATTGATTTGGCTGATAGCGTGTCGTCCCCATCGTCATCTTCGTCGCGCGCCTCTCCATCTACACCAAGCGACTCGGCTTCCTCGTCGTCCTCCTCCCTCGCTTCTCCTTTGCGTGACAAGACCACCTCACCCACATTTTCTTCTCCACCATGCGCATCTCTCGCCCTTCTACTCGCGCAGCTCGCCATCACCTAGCCATCTTCGTATTCTCCGTCGCGTGACACCTTCGCGTCGTTGACCTCCCCTCTCTGCATGCCGTCTGCTGTGCAAGACGGTGAACCACTGGTCTTAGCTCTTCTACCACCGTCGCCTCCTTCTCTCTTTCACACGCCATCACTAATACCACCCTCAGCCGCCGAACTATCCCAACCACGGCTCGTCGACAGTAACAACCACTTCGATTAAACCAACCACGCTGTTTGACAATTCCACTTCTGATACCGACGTTGACGTTCCCGAACAGCTGACTCACTCTGGTACATCTATGAATTGTGACGACCAACGACCACTGCCCACTCGCGGCCGAACCTACCGATCCTAAGTAAATGTTTTACCACCCAAGTTCTATTTACACGGTAATTTAGTGATTGATACTGGTATTAGTCGAAACAGGTCTGATAGCTTACGCCATAAACAACTCGTGCCCTACAAATGTTTATCATTACCTGTTTTAAATGCTTTACGAATTGAAACTGCTATTACAAATTATTTTCGCAATATTGGTTGGGTTGGAAATTTTGATATTCCTCACTGTGCTTATTATGAGCTGGTTTTGAAATTTTATTCCACATTTCATTTTTAGCGACAGGACCAAATCTCATTGGACACACCTGGTGTCGTCAAATTTTGGTTGCTTGGTACCATGCATAGTTTATCCTCACTGAGTTTAATATTGCATTAGCTTTTGTGACTGAGGAATATACTTTGTCCGCTGATTATGAAGACAGTTTCTATATATTTCCTGCAAACTTTAGGGCCGTCAAGGCCTTTACTTTGTTAACAGATAATGTCGAATCCATGTGTAGCCCTAAAACATGAAAGGATTTATGGTTTTGTAACCCTGCATTATGTTACATACATTGTTATTTGGGTTATAATTTCTCAAGTTGTCGAGATGCTCTGGCTACCATCTTGAAGATGAAATTATTCTTATTATGGTGTATGTACACCAGTCGCCAAGTAAATTTGGGCTATGGGGTTTTGCTTCAATTTGAACATTTTATAAATGCAAAGCGTTCGCTATTTTTAGGCTTTTTTATTACACAACTGTTATTTTTTCTGCATGGTTCTAATGCTCCTATTTCAGATTTACATGTTGCTTGTCAGGCAGATCCTTTGGATGCTTAATGCCTCGACTCGATGGGACTGCTTCTTGACACTCCATCGTCATTTCGTTTTGTCCCTCCAAGCATTCGTTCCACACTGGCTGAATGATTCTTTCGACAGCATAATTAAAACGAAGTACCCAATCAAGCCCAACCTTCTATGACCATTGAGCAATGCTTAGAGCAAATCGAGGCACGACTCGACACTTTTGGCCAATAAATAGCTAATCTAATTTTTGCTTTGCGCAACTGACAGTGACTACATGGGGAGTTTTTCTAAACTTTTCTATTCCCGTCTATTAATTTATTTTCGTCCACATCGAGGATAATGTGTTTTAAGTAGGGGGAGGTATTCCTTGTTATTACTGGTATTTTATCTACTGTTCTATGATTATTGTTGCTGCTTGGTGCTCAATTCTGCCCATATTTATTTTTTTGGAATACTCTGCCTCTTTTCACGCCCAAGTTTTTTACCAGGATTTGCCCACTGTTTAACCTGCGAGTATGATTCTTGTCTATTGAATTAGTTATGATTTTGGTAGTTTGATCTCGTCTCCACTGTTTTATTTCTATTAGGCTAAAATAATTATGATTAATAGAGTTAATGTTATCTTACTTATAGTAGAATCGATTAAGTCTAAATGCAAAGAGTACACTTAATATAATTACATGCTAAAATTGTGTTCATAACTATTAGGTGGTTACTGAAATTTATTTTTGACACTTGATTGTTTTTCCTAAGTCCTCCAAAATTAAAATTTCATTTAATAATAATAATGTTTCTGTGGTTATGAGTGTACCTTAAAATGTGAATAGCTGAGTAACTGGGGTAGGGTGCTTGGGTTGTCATCCTACTTCACGTCGAAAGGTTGTATGACGTGTTAGGTAAAACTTCACTAACCGGAATTAATTCTTTTTAAGAATGTGTTGGGCTGAGTAATCAGGGTGAGATGCTTGGTTGTCATCTTTCTTCACGTAAAAAGGTTCGTATGTTCTTAAGAAAAGTATAATAAATTAGGAGTATGTTGGGCTAAGTAACTGGGGTGGGGTGCTTGGCTATCATCTCCCTTCCGTCAAAAGGTTCAATATATTCTTAAGCAAATAATAATAATAATAAATTTAAAAATGATGTATTAATAATAAATTTTGGGACTAAAGGTGGAAACAAATAGGTTATCTTGGTAGGTTTAGTAAATTACCTAATTTTCATCAAATAATTCAAGTCGATTTCAATTTTTGTGTGTATTAATTGGAATACTTTTTCAGTTTTACTTAAAGCAAGCTTAGGGTTCTCTTTATTTTCCATATGCATTTTGACTTATTTTTATAAAACTTTGGAGTGGTATTTCTTTCGTGGCAAATTCTAAATTTCAAAGTGGATAGGAACCATACTTGAGGGCAGGCATGGCTAAGTAGGGGGAATTTGATAATACTCTTGAATGACATGTTTTTATGTGTTAATTACATATTTATTTTGAGTATGATCCTACTAATTTGGGCTATTTATGGTCTTTTATCTTGTAGGGACTAAATTGGAGGCAAAAGGAAATTTAAGGCAAAAAGCGTGAATTTGGAGATAAAATGGGCCAACATGCGACATAGGGAAAAATATGGTGCCGAAAATGCAAGCATGAAAGACATAAGGGCAAAAATACAAAGAAGAGATATTTTATAAACATAAGACTCTATTTAATTTTTAATTATATTAGGATAATTATTAAAGAGTTTTATTTAGGTTTAATTTTAGCTTTTATCTCTATTTATCTTTAATTATCTTGATTTATTTGTAATTTATCTTTTAGAATTTAAGTAGGACTAGATTAGGCTTTCTAGTACTATAAATAAGGAATGGAGTGACACAAATTATATCGTCTTTTGCTGTAATCACTCCCTTTCCCAAAAGCCAGCCTTTACTCTTTTCTTTATTCAATAAAATTTTCATCTTCCATTACATTTATTTCTTTTTCCCAAAAACATGAGCCACTAAATTTATCTAGCCAAAGGTTGTCAAAATTCCCCAAAAAGGGTTTATGAGGCTTAGAATCTGCGCTTAGCCTTCTCAACGAGTATTCATCACTTCTCCATATTAAAGGGCAGGCGCTTCCGTCCATGTCCCTTCAAAAGTGATCTTTTCATCTTGTGCAGAGGCAACCACTTTGTATGTTCTGAGAAGATTGCATAGTCGGTTCGTTAGCTTACTGCGTCAGTGGTTGTCGAGCCCAGGAGACAAAATGGTGTGGGATTCGCCATTGAGAAGTGATGATCTAGTGTAAGACGATCCCATACGAGTGACGGTTGGCTACAGTCAGGTTTCTCTAAATCATAAGTCTAAACCTAAGTGGAGCTAGTGGTCGTAGGTGTCCTCTTCCACTACAACTAGCTTATTCAGTTCAAGAAGGATTACCTAAAAGCTGAGGATTGAACCCAAGGAGGATCGAGACAACCGAAGGTTAGAATCTTGTCATATAAAAAAACTCTCTCTTTTCTCAAACTCTGTCTTTCATTTCAATTTTAATTTTAATTTTCGTAATTCAATTCAACCAAACTTTAAATTCTATTTTTTTCGGAACGCAGGTTTTCTTGGGTATGATTCTGTCCGGGATCTCGCGAAACAAGATATTGTGCAAATCCAATTCCTGAGGGTTTGACCCTACTTCCCGTATACTATTCTTTTCATTATTTTTATAGGGATAGGATATATATGGTGCTCTCAATTTGAATGTTCAATTTGATAAAAAGGACTAAATTGTATAAAGTATAAAAGTTGAATTCTATTACCTAGGTGTCTAATAGCAATAGAACTTTAAAGTGAAGGTCCTTATGTAGTAAATAGCCCATTAATTAGATAGTGGATTGTAATAAGGTTAATTTTGGTATTAAGTAAATAAGGTTAATTAAAATAAAACAAAACAAATCATTTCTCATTCATCTTCTTCAATCAATTATTCAAGGGGAAAGAAACCATTTTTCTTTATTTAGGGTGCTGTCACTTTGAAGCTTGATTGGTAAGTGATTTTTGTCCTGTTTTTAATGATTTCTATGTTTTTGAGATCGTTGCAACGAGGTCTAACTAGCCTAGGGACTAATTTGAGAAATTGTTAAAAAGTTTGAGTTTTACCATTGATGAATATTGATGTGTTATGTTGTTTGATGATGAAAGATGAAATCTTGTGGTTAGATTAACATGTTTTATAAAGTGATTTTTAGTGAAAATTCAAAATAGTGATTAATTTATGAAAATGTGAAAATGTGTGGTTAAAAGTGTGAATAATTGTTAAATATTGGCTGCTAGGGACCTTGTAGTAATTCGGCAATCATGCGTAGGGGTTTAATTGAATGAATTTGTGATTTTGTGAAATGAAGATTAAATTGTAAAAAAGTGAAAGTTTAGGGGCAAATGTGTAAAATTTCCTAAATGCATATTTTGGACTAACTTGAATAAACAGATGATTGAATAAATTGATTTTGATTACATTTAGATCAAGAAAGAAAGAATTTAGACTTAGATCGAGGTAAGAACAAAGCACTTGACTAATCGACTAGTTTTGTCGTTTTTACGTCTGAGGTAAGTTCATTTGTTAATACGTGTTGTTAAATTTTGTTTTTACTGCTTAACTATTGAATTGATCTGTGATTGTTATTAGAAATGAGCTTACGGATACAATCAAAAAATATTCAAAAGTGTGAAGCCCTGTTCGAACCTCAAGAATAGTTGAGGATACGAATGTCATACGTCCTACTGGTGGTTGGGTTTTTGGCATGTGTTGCGTTACCTGACAACTTGTGTGAGCAACACCGTGTAGCTAAGTCTTGACTGACAGCTTGTATGAGCAGACCCGTTGTTAACTCATGAGTGAGCATGATTTGGATACGATATTGAGATAGCTTCAACTATATATGTGACACTTAGTGTGCAATGCGTTGCCAAGTATCCTTTAGTGATGCCGAATGGTTCAACGGGCATAACCAAGATATGGATGAAAGTAAGACCGATTCAAGTGGTATAGGTATGTACGAAATCTATATGAGCATTAAATTGAAGATGGCTTGTGAAATTTATGTTTAAGAATGAATGGAATATGGGAAAGGTTTGTGGTTCAAAATGTATAATACTTTGCTATGCTCATTTGATTGAATTGTGTTTATTTAATAAGTTAGGTCTATTATCATACGAGTTGACTAAGCTTTAAAGCTTACTTCCTTTTCTTTTTCTATGTTTTATAGCGAATTTAAAGTTAGCTCTGATTCGGGGATTGTCAGAGACTTTATCACACTATCGATCTTTTATTTTGGTACTTTTGAACTTGTGTTTTTGGTGATATGGCATGTATAGGCTATGTGATTATTTTATTAAATGCTAGTTATGGATTTTAGCTGTTTGAATTGACTTATATTTGGCAAGTATTTGGTGCAATATGAAGCCATGTGAGATGTCTTATTTTGGTTGTCTTGGTTGTGTAAATATTTATGCAAAATGACCATGCTAATATGTGATGCATAAATATGATAGAAATTTGGTTGTGGATTGGCATTTGAATGACTAAATGGTTGAGGTATGAGATATATTAAGCAAGTGGTTAATGGCTAGTAAAAGATGTAGTATTGGTATGTGTTTTTGAATAGGTAAATTGTAGTGAATTGATTATTGAAATGGTTGGATTTGTAATGGTATGATTGTGGTTGGTTGAGATTTTTTTGGCTGCTTATTTGTACCATGATGTTGTGCCAAATGAGTTAATGTAGGTTTATGCAAGTTGGGTGGCAAAATGGCTTGGTAAATAGCTTATTTTTGTCCACACGGGTAGAGACATAGGCGTGTGTCTCGGCCGTGAGTGACACACGGTCAAGTAACACGGCCGTGTGTCTCTTGAAGCATTTAATAGAGACAAGTCAGTGAGTTACACGGCCTAGACACACGGGCGTGTGGTCGGCCATGTGACACAAGTTAAAGAGTTACACGAGGTAGGACACGGTCTAAGACATGACCATGTGGTCCCATTTCGAATGCCCATACAGCTTGTAACACGGGCATGTCTAGTAGCCATGTGAGATACACATCCTGTTCACACAGACGTGTGTCCCCTGTTTTGAGAAAATTTTCTAAGTTTTCCAAAAATTATCTTGTGTTATCGTTTAGTCCCAAACCATTTCTAATGCATGTTTTGGCCATCGTAGGCTTCTTTAAGGGACAATGTTATTGTATATGAATGATATATGTTATTGTTTGATAATTATTTGAGAAATGAATATCGAATTGTGTTATAAGTTTAGTAATGCCTTGTAATACTATTCCGGTGACAGATACTGATTAGAGGCATTTATATTTATTAGTATCAGAGCTATGGTTTAGTCGATTCTCGGAATAACATAGCGTGTGTTAGAGTCTAGCTATACATGCCGTATATAACCTATGATAGTATAATGTCTCCTGACAGTTTAAAATGTGTTTTTGTATAGTAAATGGATCCCGATCGAGGTGTAGCTGACGAGGTTGAAAGTAATGCGCCAGCCTCTGTTCATAGAGCTGTGCAATCTGAGTTGAGGCTTTTAACGGGTAGTCAAGGAGGAAAGGCCAAAGAAGCCTTCTTCCAAATGATGAGTGAGTGGTTCACAGATTTTGTTTGAAAAAATCTGGCTGCTCAACAACCTCCACCCCCTAATATTCCTCAACCGATCCCAGTAGCTCCTCAAGTTACAGAACCTATATGATTAAACAAGTCTCCTGTTGATAAGATTTGTTAATATAGGGCTGAAAAGTTTAGACATACAGTCAATGATGACCCTAAGAAAGCTGAATTTTGGCTTGAAAACATAATTCGAGTATTTGATTAATTATCATGTACACCCGCAGAATGTATTAAATGTGATGTATCACTTTTAAGAGACATTGCATATCAATGGTGGAATACTCTAACACCAGTGGTGCTGAAAGAACGGGTTACGTGCGAATTCTTTCGGATTGAGTTTAGAAAGAAATATATATGCCAGAGGTTCATCGATCAAAAACGCAAAGAGTTTGTAGAATTGAAACAAGGCTATATGTCTGTGATAGAATACGAGCGAGAATTTGTAAGACTCAGTAAATATACTCGAGAATATGTGTCAACTGAAGCAATAATGTGTAAAAGATTTCAAGATAGATTGAACAAAGACATCAGATTACTAGTCAGGATTCTAGAGTTGAAAGAATTCGTGGTACTTCTTGATCGTGCTAGCAAGGCTGAAGAACTTGGAAAAGAAAAGAGAAAAGCTGATTCTAAAGCTGGAGATTCGAGAAAAAGATCAATGAGTAAATCCTATCACTCTTCATCAAAGAAACCACGAGATGTATGTAGTCATTCGAATGCATCAGTGGGATATTCTAACAATGATCGTGAAAAGCAGCACTCGAGTTCTAAAGCTTAAGCTACATCAATAGCGAGTGTTGGTAGTGCTAGATCCAATAGACCTGAATGTAGATAATGTGGGAGACGACAAACCTCAGAATGCAAGACCGAGTTAGCTTAGAAAGACAGACCTTAGAATGTAAAACCGAGTAACACATCAATTAGAGAAAGACCACCTAGAAATATGGGAAATTTGACTAGTAGCAAAGGAGTGACAAAAGACTCTGCTATGAGATCCGAGGCTAGAGCACCTGCCAGTGCTTATGCTATTCGTGCTCGTGAAGAAGCATCATCACCAAATGTTATCACTGGTACATTTTCTCTCTATGACACTGATGTAGTTGCATTGATAGACCCCGGATCAACTCATTCATATATATGTGTGAATTTAGTGTCTAGTAAGAAAGTACCTATTAAGTTTACTGAGTTTGTGATTAAAGTATCAAACCCCTGAGGCAAATATGTCCTGTTGACAAAGTTTGCAAGAACTATCTTTTAATGACTCAGGGTTAATATTTTTCGATTGATTTGATGTTGTTACCTTTTGATAAGTTTGACGTAATTCTGGGTATGGATTTGTTGACGTTGCGTGATGCTGTTGTGAATTGTGGACAAAAGGCTATAAAATTGAAATGTCAAAATAATGAAATCCTTTAAATTGAATCAGATGATATGAGTGGATTGCCTATTGTAATTTCATCAATGTCAGCTCAAAGATATGTGAGAAAGGGATGTAATGCTTATCTTGCATACGTACTTGGTACAAAAGTGTCTGAATCAAAGATTGAATCAGTACTAGTTTTTTGCGAATATCCAGATGTGTTTCCAGAAGAGTTACCGGGTTTGCCACTGATCAGAAAGGTTGAATTTGCTATTAACTTAGTACCAGGAACTTCACCAATATCGATAGTTCCATACAGAATGGCTCCGACAGAGTTGAAAGAATTGAAAACAGTTACAAGAGTTAACAGATAGAGGTTTTGCACGACCGAGTTTCTCGCCCTAGGGTGCACCAGTGTTATTTGTAAAGAAGAAAGATGGCACGATGAGAATATGTATAGATTACCGACATCTTAATAAAGTAACGATCAAGAACAAATACCCTCTATTGCGAATTGATGATTTGTTTGATCAGCTGAAATGTGTGATGATATTTTCGAAATTGATTTGAGATCGGGCTGTTACCAGTTGCGAGTTAAAGATTTAGATGTATCGAATACTGTGTTCAGAAATAGGTACGGACACTATGAATTTCTTATTATGCCTTTCGGATTAACTAACACTCCTGCAGTCTTTATGGATTTGATGAATCGGATCTTCAGACCATACTTAGACAGATTCGTTGTTGTGTTTATTGATGATATTCTGATCTATTCTCGAGATGAATCTAAACATATCGAGCATTTGAGAATAGTGTTACAAACCTTAAGAGACAAGCAATTGTTTGCTAAGTTTAGCAAATGTGAGTTTTGGCTCCGATAGGTTGGATTTTTGGGGCATATTATTTTAGCTGAAGGCATTAGAATTGAACCGAGCAAGATTTTTACAATTATTGACTGGAAACCACCGAGAAATGTATTCGAAGTCAGAAGTTTTCTGAGACTAACTGGCTACTATCGATGTTTCGTAAAAGGATTCTCGATGATTTCAACACCAATGACACGATTACTTTAGAAAGATGTAAAGTTTGAATGGTTCGAGAAATGTCAGCAAAATTTTGAACAGTTGAAAGCATTATTAACTGAGGCACCAGTCTTAGTACAGCCTGAGTCGAGTAAAGAATTTGTGATTTTTATTGATGCATCCATGAACAGTTTGGGTTGTGTTTTGATGCAGCAAGGCAAATTAATAGCTTATGCTTCTCGACAGTTGAAGCCGTATGAAAAGAATTATTTGACGTATGATCTAGAGTTGGCTACAATTGTGTTCAAATTAAAAATTTGACGATATCACTTGTTTGGTAAGAAGTGCCATGTCTTTACTGATTCAGCCTGATATGATGTATAGCAAAGAACCGATCAGAATTTTGGCTCGAGAAATTTAAGAATTGAGAAATAAAAGAATAGTTTTAGTGAAGGTACTTTGGCAACATCACGGGATCGAAGAAGCTATGTGGGTACTCGAGGAAACCATGAGAAATAGTACCTGAACCTGTTCATTAGTAAGATTTTTGGGGACGAAAATCCCTAAGGGGGAGTTGTAACAACCCGTTTTTAGTCAAATCATAACAGTGGTTTCGAGACCACAAATTTGAGGTTAAAAAATTTATTTTATTATTATTTTAATGTCTAAAACATGATATTAGAGTTGTGTGAAATTTTCGTAAAGAAATTTTATCGTTTGAGTGTTCAATTTGATAAAAAAGACTAAATCGCATAAAGCATAAAAGTTGAGTTCTCTTAGCTAAAGGTGTCTAATAGCAATAGAACTTTAATGTGAAGGTCCTTATGTAGTAAATAGCCCATTAATTAGATATTGGATGGTATTGGCTTGGCATTATTGAAATTTTGATTAAGTAATAAGGTTAATTTTTATATTTAGTAAATAAGGTTAATTAAAATAAAACAAAACAATTCTTTCCCATTCATCTTCTTCAACTAATTATTCAAGGGGAAAGAAACCATTTTTCTTCATTTAGGGTTCGATCACTTTGAAGCTTGATTGGTAAGTGATTTTCGTCCCATTTTTAATGATTTCTATGTTTTTGATGTCGTTGCAACCAGGTCTAACTAGCCCAGGGACTAATTTGAGAAACTACTAAAAAGTTTGTGTTTTACCATTGATGAATGTTGATGTGTTTTGTTGTTTGATGATGAAATATGAAACCTTGTGGTTAGATTAACAAGTTTTATAAAGTGATTTTTAGTGAAAATGCAAAATCAGGATTGATTTGTGAAAATGTAAAAATGTGTGGTTACAAGTATGAATAATTGATAAATATGGGCTGCTAGGGACCTTATAGTAATTTGGCAAGCATGGGTAGGGGTTTAATTACATGAATTTGTGATTTTGTGAAATGATGATTAAATTGTAAAAATGAAAATGTTTAGGGGCAAATGTGTAAAATTGCCTAAATGCATATTTTGGACTAAATTGAGTAAACAGATGATTGAATAAATTTATTTTTATTACATTTAGACTAAGAAAGGAAGAATTCAGACTTAGATCGAGGCAAGAACAAATTACTCGACTAATCAACTAGTTTCATCATTTTTACATCCGAGGTAAGTTTGTATGTTAATAAGCATTGTTAAATTGTGTTTTTACTGCTTAACTATTGAATTGAATTGTGATTGTTATTGGAAATGAGCTTAGGGATATGATCGGTAATGATTCAAAAGTGTGAAGCCCCGTTCGAACCTTAGGAATAGTTTACGATACGAATGTCATGACATTAGGGTTATTGTGATTATGTGATATGGGTGTTGGTCTCATACGTCCTACTGGTGGCTGGGTTTCAGGCATGTGTTGCGGTACCTGACAGCTTGTGTGAGCAGCACCGTGTAGCTACGTCTTGACTGACAACTTGTATGAGCAAGCTCATTGTTAACTCGTGAGTGAGCATGATTTGTGATACGATATTGAGATAGCTTCGACTATATATGTGGCACTTAGTGTGTAATACGTTCCCGAGTATCCTTTAGTAATTCCAAATGGTTTAATAGGCATAACCGAGATGTGGATGAAAGTAAGACCGATTCAAGTGGTACAGGTGTGTACAGAATCCATACGAGCATTGAATTCGAGATGGCTTGTGAAATTTATGTTTAAGAATGAATGGAACGTGGGAAAGGTTTGTGGTTCAAAATGTATAATACTTGGCTATGCTCATTTAATTGAATTATGTTTATTTAATAAATTAAGTTTATTATCATACGAGCTTACTAAGCTTTAAAGCTTGCTTTGTTTTATTTTTTTATTTTTTATGTTTTATAGTGAATTCAAAGCTAGCTCAGATTCGGGGATCGTCAGAGACTTCATCACACAATTGATCTTTTATTTTGGTACTTTTGAACTTGTGTTTGTGGTGATATGGCATGTATAGGCTATGTGGTTATTTTGTTAAATGTTAGTTATGGATTTTAGCCATTTGAATTGGCTTGTATTTGGCAAGTATTTGGTGCAGTATGAAGCCATGTGAGATGTCTCATTTTGGTTGTCTTGGTTGTGTAAATACTTATGCAAAATGGCCATGTTGATATTTGATGCATAAATGTGATAGAAATTGTAACGGCCTAAATTCAGTGATATCGGAATAGTGGTTTCGTAACCACAAATCTGAGCTAGAAAGGAAATATATTTTAAAATTATTGCATGATCTGTGAAATGATAGAAAAGTCATATGAAAATATCGATTGAAAAATTTTACCGATTTAATGATTAATTAGAGAAAGGACCGATTTGAATAAAATGTGAAAGTTGAGTGCTAGATGTTAAAAGGACCAAATAGCTATGAAACTTGAAATTAGAGGTCTTTATATAATAATTAGACCATCAATCAAAAGATGGGAAAATATCTTTGGTGATTCATCCATAGAATTTGAGAAAAAGGCTAAGGACTAAATTGGAATTAAGTAAAAATAAAAGATAATAATTAATTACATGGAAAATATCATCATCTTTATTCATATTCATCCCCAAATTTGCATGGAAACCCTAGGAGAGAGGAAGAAAACTTTCTTAGTTTAATTGGTAAGTTCATATGTCCCATTTTTAATAATTTTGATATTTTTAGAATCTGTATAACTTGCTCTCTCTAAATTGGGGATTAAATTGAAGAGTTAGTAAAGTATAAAAATTATGCCATGGATGAATATGCTGGAAATTGAAAGTTTATGGTAGAAAATGAAAGGTTGTTAGTAAATAAACAATTTTTACAAAGTGATTTTGGATGAAATTTTAAAAAATGGGGCTAAATTGTAAAATGGTAAAATACAAGGAAAATTCTTATTTTTATGAAATAAATGTGCTGTAAATGTTACATGATAATTTTGGCTAGGCTTGGATAGAGGATTAAATTGCATGAATTTCATTTTCCGAGCCTAGGGACAAAATTAGAATTAATGAAAATTTTAATGGCGAAATAGTAATTTTACCTAAAGTGTAAATTGTACTCAATAGAATATGAATGGAATGAAATTGATGATTAAACTCATTTATATAGATCTGGAGAATTCAAATTCAAAGTTAGACTGAGGAAAAGAAAAGATATCGGATTTGTTGATCTCAAACACGAACAATTTTCAAGGTAAGTTCGTGTAACTTACTATTGAATCTTGATATGCTTGAGTTGCATGTTATATGGTATGAATGTAAATTGAATGTTTAATGTATAAATATGATAAAATATGTGACATTATTTGAGAAAAAGGGAAAATTTTAGTTGAATAGAGAGGAATTCAATGGATCAACAAAAAAGAGATATAACATGTGAATTAGAAAGGATTTAGCCCATACGGGTAATCCTAATATAAGCCCTCCTGATGTATATGTTACGGAATATGGATTTAGCCCAGATGGGTAATCCTAATTGAGTCTGGATTTAGCCTGGACTGGTAATCAAGATCAAGCTCTATAGAGTATTTGTCACTAAAAGGATTTAGCTTGGACTAGTAACCCTAGCAAAACTCTTTGAGCATATGTTACAAGGGATATAGCTTGGACTGGTACTTCTGCTGTATGAAATGAGATTCGGGAGTGTGCTCTCTGACATGAGTAAATGTGAGTTGACAAAATATGAAATTGTACACTGTAAATGTACTACTAAGTATTCGTAAAAATTCCAATAAATTCAACGAGATAAACAAGGAAATGGAAAATAGAATAAGCATGATTTTTTCATGAAAGGGATAAATGACATGGAAATGGCAAACATATGGAAACAATGGAATTGATGAGCTCATCAATAATTCATTCATATATGGGAATTACATGTTATCCTTGATGGGAAAATGTGGTAAGTTATATTCCTGTTACATGAACTTACTAAGCACAAAATGCTTACTCTGTTTATTTTTCCCTGTTTTATAGTGCTGGAAAGCTCGGAAGGTCGGAGATTGGTCGGAGCTTGATCACACTATCAACCCAAACATTTTGGTATATAAAAATGTTTTATTTTGTGGTAATGGCATGTATAGGCTAAACTTAATATTTTAAGTTTTGAAATGGATGGATATAAACTTAACCATTGGTATGGCTAATGTTAATATGATTTTGGTACATTTAGGTTGTAAATGATATGTATAACATGTATGATAAAAGGGGTTAATATTGATGGATTATACATATATGGTATGATGAAATTGGTTGAAAATTATATATGAAATTGCTTGGTTGGCATTGGAATGATTTGGTACAGGTATGGGATGAAAATGGGTGAAAAATGAGGCTTGGACATAACCTTATTTTGTCCAGACGGATAGACACACAGGTGTGTGTCTAGGCCGTGTGTGAGACACGGTCAGTAACATGGGTGTGTAGTCTAGCCGTGTGTCCCTTTCATCCAAAATTTGCAAAATAGAATGCTCAGAATTGAGCACACGGGCAAAGATACGGGTGTGTGTCTCAGCCGTCTGAGGCACACAGCCTTGTACATGGGTGTGTCTCTTGGCCATGTGAATCTTGCACCTATTTTTTAAAATTCAAATTAACTACACGGCCTAGCACACGGGCATGTGACTTGGCCGTGTGAGATCAATTTTTTCAAAGGTTGCAAGTTAGAGAGTTATATGGCCTAAGGACACAGGACTGTGAAGCCACATGCCTTAGAGCGAGGTAAGCTACATGGGCGTGTTGGCCACACAGCCAGACCACACAAGCATGTCCCTTGTCCAAATGGGCGTGTAACCCATGTAACTAAGGAAAATTTTGGGATTTTGCAAAAAATTCCCTGAGATTTTGATTTAGTCCCGGTTTGATCTCGATTCATACTTTGGGCTTCGAGAGCCCATCTAAGGGACATTATGAGACAATCTCGGTAAATAAACAGTACTTGATTCGGTTTAATGGAAAATAATTTGGTAAACTTTGGTAATGCCTCATATCCTATTCTAGCGTTGGATTCAGGTAAGGGGTGTTACATTTGTTGGTATTAGAACTACAGTTTAGCCGGTTCTTGGGCTAACGTAGAAAGTATGGAATTAGCTATACATGCCATTATATTATTTATGATAGTGTGATAGCTCCTGACCACTTTAAATGTGTTTTTCTTATAGTAATGTCTTTCAACCAAGCTAGAGCTGAATCTGAGGAAGCTGAGAGCCATGCTCTGACTTCGGTCCAAAGAGGAACATCTAGTACTAGAAGGCCCGTATCTGAGGGCCGTGGTGATGAAGTAAAAGCAGCTTTCTTTGAAATGAGGAATGAATGGTTTAGTCAATATGTGAGGACTAACCCTGTAGCATAACAAACTCCTCCTCCTATTCCTCTATCGGTTCCCGAGATACCATAAGGAACAGGTACAGAAACCATTAGAATTGGTAAAGCTCCGTTAGATAAAATTCATAAATACGGGGCAAAGGAATTTAGGGCGTTAGATAAAGATGATCCTGAGCGAGCTGAATTCTGGTTAGAAAACACTATTTAGGTACTGGATGAATTATCATGTACACTGGTCGAATGTCTGAAATGTGTAGTATCATTGCTAAAAACACAACCTACCACTAGTGGAATACAAAGATCTCTGTTGTACCGAAAGAAAAGGTCACTTGGGAATTTTTCCAAATAGAATTCAGAAAGAAATATATCAGCCAGAGATTTCTTGATTAGAAAAGAAAAGAATTCCTTGAGCTTAAACAAGGTAGCATGAAAGTGTCTGAATATGAACGGGAATTTCTTTGGCTGAGCAAATATGCTCAAGAATGGGTTCAAATAGAAGCTGAAATGTGCAAAAGATTTGAAGAAGGGCTGAATAAAGATATTAAATTACTGATTGGAATTCTTGAATTAAGGGAATTTGCAATACTAGCTGAAAGAGCTTACAAAGCATAAGAACTGAGTAAAGAGTAAATATAGGCTAAAAGAGAAGATCGGGTTCTTAGTAAGAGACCTATGGGGAAATAACATGTATCCATGTCAAAGAAATCAAAGAAATATCATGATCGTTCTTCTTCAGCTACAGGGTATTCTACAAGAGAACGAGGCTCCCAACTTTCTAACCCGAGATCTCCTACCCCTTCAGTGACAAGTGTGGAGAGTGTTGGTAATCCCAAACTGAGATGTAAGTATTGTAACAAAGCTCATTTTGGGGAATTTCGACTGAAAAGTGGGGCTTGTTATAGATGCTTCCTTGATCATTTTTTTATAGACTGTCCAAAAAGGGTTGAAAAAGATACTGATCAGATTCCGAAGCTGAGTAATCCAGTTTCGAGTGGTAGACCACCTCGACCTTCTGGAAATGTTAGTGGTAGCAAGGGAGTTACAAAAGATTCAGCAGCTACGTCTGAAGCACGAGCACCAGCGAGAACATATGCCATTTGTGCTAGAGAAGATGCTTCAACACCAGATGTCATCACTGGTACATTTTCTTTACTTGATACTAATATTACTGCCTTGATTGATCCTGGTTCTACACATTCATATATATGCACAAAGCTTGTATTTGTTAAAAGCTTACCTGCTGAACTCACTGAATTGGTGGTTAAAGTCTCAAACCCCTTGGGTCAGTGTGTCATAGTGGATAAAATTTGTAAAAATTGTCCACTGATGGTAAAAGGTTATTGTTTCCTAGGCAACTTGATGTTATTACCTTTCGATGAGTTTGATATGATTTTGGGTATGGATTGGCTAACCCAACATGATGCGGTGGTAAATTGCAAACAGAAATATATTGTGTTAAAATGTCATAATGGTGAGCTACTACGGGTTAAATCTGATCAGACAGAGGGGTTATTTAATGTGATTTCAATCATGACAGCTCAAAGATATACTAGAAAAAGATGTAATGCTTTTCTTGTATATGTTTTGGACACCAAGGTATCTGAGTCAAAGGTTCAATCCATACCAGTTTTATGTGAGTTCCCGGATGTGTTTCCAGAGGAATTACCTAGGTTGCCACCGAAAAGGGAAGTGGAATTCTCTATAGATCTTGTTCCGGGAACTACTTTGATTTCTATAGCACCATACAGGATGGCTCCTACATAATTAAAGGAATTGAAAGCGTAGTTGCAAGAACTAACTGATAGAGGTTTTGCTTGACCGAGTCATTCGCCTTGGGGTGCTCCAGTATTATTTGTGAAAAAGAAAGATTGATCCTTGAGATTATGTATTGACTATCGGCAGCTTAATAAATTCACCATAAAGAATAAGTACCCGTTGCCTCGGATTGATAATTTGTTTGATCAATTTAGAGGTGCCATTGATATTCGCGATATGAAGTAATAAAATTTATAACAAATGATCACACCAAAAACTAACTATTATCATGATTTAAAGTAAGCGCACCTATCGAACGGTAATATAGCTTAGTGGCAAGACCGGAATGTCGAACCTAAAGGAACTAAAAGTACTAGTACTAACTTTCTTTCTATTATTTAACCTAAAAGTAAAAGGGGATTTTATTAAACTAAACTAATTATTAGACTAAGCTAAAAATGCATAAAAAGTGAATTAGGGAAAAACTCTTAGGAAAACTGATTGATTTGGACAATACTCAAGGGAGAATGCACCTAGACTTCACTTGTTATCAACTTTTGAACTAGACGATTTATTCACTTGACTTGATCTGTAACACCCCTGTCCCGTAACCGTCGTCGGAATAGGTAAGGGGTATTACCGGACTTGTAACTCAGATCAAAATCAGTAAAATTTTTAAACTTTACCAACACATTACAGTTCTATAATCATTCATCCAATCATGCTTTAAAGCTCATATAACCATACATATATTCATTTAGGATTAGATTGAAAACATGTGAAAGATAGGGAGAACATTTGAGAAAATTTTCAAGTTACGGACACACGGCCGTGTCCCTAGCCCGTGCATACCAACACGGTCGTGCTCCACCAGACACGCCCAATTCACTCAGACCATGGCCAACACTGCCAAATCTCACATGGTTACTAGACATGCCCGTGTGTTCAGGCCGTGGCCAACACTGTCAATTACCACACGGCTACCAAACACGCCTGTGTCTAGGCCGTGTGCAAAAATTACCTAAAATATTTAAGGTGCAGGGGTTACACGGCTGAGTCACAAGGCCGTGTGCTCTGCCCGTGTGGCACAAGGTAGGCTAGGTTTAAGCTATTCTTGCCACCCAAAATGGGTCAATTTCTACAAGCAATACATAGCCATAAAACCACAACATTTCATGCATAATTGACAACCATTCAACACCATATAGACATATAATGAACCATTTCAAACACAATTTCCAAACATTATTTATCATCTAACATGCACCAAATATGCATCATTTCTTACCAAATCATTCATCAACAACATTGCCATAGAGAACACATCATATAAGACATTCAAAATGATTTAAACACATACAAAACGAGCCACATCTCATAGCTTGAATAGGTACCAAAACATCACACATTCATCATCAAAATAGCCATCTACATTCACTTAACAACTAGCCTATACATGCCATGACCATTTTCATTTACAAAGATTCAAAAGTACCAAAAGCTTGATGGATAGTGTGATAGCAAGTCTCTGACTCGTCCGAAAATCAAGCTAGCTTCCGAATCTATAAAACAAGGGAAAAGTAAACGGAGTAAGCTTTAAAAGCTTAGTAGGCCCGTATAATTATAGAAATTAAACCTTAACGAATCAATAAGATAGACACATAAGCAATGTCAATTCAATTCATATACACATGTTGCCTATTTCACAAGCATACACTTGTTAGTCCATGTAATTTCATAAACCATTCATGTATAAAATACAACATTCATGTATCATAAGCATAACTTCAATACTTATAACATGTAATTCATGTAAATTAATTCATATAATCCATGTAAATCTCATATAACATGTAATACATATATCTCTAGAACTTCATGTAACCTGTATCGGTAATTGCCCGTTGAACCTTCAAGAACATCGAGGGATACTCGGGTGATACACACATAGTGTATAATCGTATAACCTATAATCCTTCAACGCATCATATATGCTCTTTTGAGCCTGAAACGGTAAGCCCGAAGGCTGAACATGTAATCCCAAAGGATGAACATATAGCTCATGAGCTATGGTGAGTCCGCAACAAATGCAGGAGCTTGAACCACCTTGTAGCCCTAGTGACATGTCACTCGTATCCTACGACTTTCTATGATTCAAACGGGACTCGATACTCAAATTGTACTTGTAATGTTTAAACATTTCCATGTCATTTCATATATGTATAACCAATATGCAATTCAATCCAATAATCTCATACATCCACTTGACAATTAAGCAATAGTTATAAACATATTCAAATTCAATTCTAATTATATGAACTTACCTCGATTTCCCGATATCTACCCGTCAACCTTTCGTTTGCCCCGATCAAGTTTCGAGATTTGATTGTCTTTATCTATATTAATGCAAATTTAGCTATTTAATCACAAACATAATCAATTTAATCCAAAGACATGTATCTTTGGTATATTTACAAATTAGCCCCTATACTTTTAACACTTTGTAACTTAGTCCTTTAAACACAAGATAGCAAATTACTCAATAAATCCCTCACTTCACCATAGCCGAATATCCCTATACCTTATACAAGCACATATCTTTCATAAAATCACATTTCTAGCCACATAAATTCTATTTCTTTTCCACTAAATCCATAAAACTCATTTTCATCAAAAATTACTATATAAAACTTGTATATTTCAAGACATCTATCAATAATTCACCAAAAACTATTAAAACAACATGGATTCATCAATGACATTTTTTAAAAACACAACCAATTTTAGAAAATGAGGTACGGGTCAGCTAGTATACGAAGCAACGATCTCAAAAACGTAAAAATCACTAAAAATCGAAGCCAAAACATACCTTGATTTTGCAAAAATGCAAGCCGAATGAAAGAAAGCTTTAAACCCTTTATTTTGTTTGAAGTATCGGTGGAAGAGAAGAAAATATGAAGTATTTTTATGTTTTGTTTAATTAAAACATATTATAAAACCAAAAGACTATTTTAACCTTTGATAAAATCATTTAAAGCCATAATAATATGGACATGGATGTCCACTACCATTTAAAATGGTAAAATAACCATTTAAGGACTCCCATTTATAAAGCCATGATCAAATAAGTAATTTATGAAATAGAACTCCTATTTATCGCTTTATGCGATTTAATCCTTTTAATCAAATTAACTATTTAAACAATAAAATTTCTATATGAAACTTTCACACAATGAATCTATCATGCTGTAAAACATATAAAAGCAGATAAAACAATATTTCAACTTGGTTAAGTGGTCCCGAAACCACTCGTTCCGTAAAAATCCCTAACCTATGTTAATATCTCTCTCGAGACTAAAAACAATTAACCCTAGGTTGATTAATTGAAATCTCTTTCTAATTAAAACCCCTAGTGTTGCATTAACTCGATATATGGATTCCCTTATTAGGTTTGACCCTAATCCAGAAGATTTATGTCGCTCTATGTCTAGGGTTGCAATCAACTTCGCTTAATTGTGTTGGATCTACTCTATACAGGGACTTTTGCTCCTCTACATAAGCACATTCGACTTAAATCAATATCCCGGAAATATCAATTTAAGAGTTGAAAAAACAATTAAGAACAAATCAAATATTTATCATATAATTCAAGAGAAAATAATAACAAGATCTATCTTAGGTTTCATTCCCCTCAAGTATTTGAGGGATTTAGTTCATAATTATAAAAGAAAAAGTCTCAGAAGAATAATGATAACAAAATATAAAGAACCCTAAAACCCTTGGAGGAAATTGAAGGGATATCTTCAACTTTGAAGGAGAATTCGGTTTCTGAGATGGATCAATCGGCTTCCCTCGGAGTAATTCCTTGTTTCTACTTTCTGTGTTGGCGGAAATAAAAGCACCCCTTTTATGGGAGAGAAAAGCACCCACTTGGCGGGAGAAAAGTACACCCTTAGCGGGGAATCAAGCCCCCTTTGTAGTTGTCTCCTAGGGTCTTTATATAGAGTTTTGGAATGCCTTTCTTAGCCCCTAAGTAGCCTTTTTCGAGTGAAATTTAACTTCTTTACGACAGGGACACGCCCGTGTGCCATGCCCTTGTGGATCAAGGCCTAGGCCGTGGTCGAGCCTGTTAAAGTGGCACAACCGTGTGGCACGGCCGTGTGGCGAACCTCCAGGCTGTGTTGTTTTCATACTTTGGCCCATTTTCTCTATTTTCAACCCGTTGCTCGTTCTTTTCACTTCCCTATGCTCTCCTAAGTATAAGACATGAAATAAAAGGATTAGGAGCACCAATTTCCATAAATTCAATGATAATTCATCCAGAATTTAGGCTAAGCATGAGGTAAAAACATGTATAATTTATCGTTTATCAGACATTATGTTTTCAAAGATTGATCTTCGATCAAGCTACTATCAGTTACGAATAAAAGAGTCTGATGAACAGATACAGGCACTATGAGTTTCTTCTTATGCCATTTGGGCTAACGAATGCACCTGTTATATTTATGGATCTGATGAATAGGATATTCAAACCATACTTGGACAGGATTGTTATGGTATTTATTGATGATATTTTATTTATTCTTGAGATAAAAATGAGCATGCAGATCACTTGAGAATGGTACTACAAACTTTACAGGAAAAGTAATTGTATGCTAAATTTAGTAAATGTGAGTTATGGCTCTAAGAAGTGGGTTTCCTCGAATGTTTTGTATCAGCTGATGGTATTAGGGTAGACCCGAGTAAAATTTCAGCCATTGTTAATTGGAATCCACCGAAGAATGTATCAGAAGTCAGAAGTTTTCTGGGATTGGCTGGGTATTATCGGAGATTCGTACAGGGATTCTTTATGATAGCTTCTCCAATGACCCGTCTACTACAAAAAGATGTAAAGTTCAAATGGACCAATAAATGTCAGCAAAACTTTGACAGATTGAAAGACCTGTTGATGAAAGCACCTATTTTAGTACAGCCAGAACCGAGTAAGGAATTTATTATTTATAGTGATGTTTGATTAAATGGTTTAGGTTTTGTTTCGATGCAAGAAGGTAAAGTAATAGCCTATGCTTCAAGACAACTTAAACCACATGAAAGAAATTACCCGGTACATGATCTCAAGTTAGCTGCTATTGTGTTTGCATTGAAAATATGGCGGCACTATTTGTATGGTGAGAAGTGTCATATTTATACTGACCATAAGAGTTTTAAGTATTTGATGACACAAAAAGATTTGAACTTGAGATAGCGCAGGTGGCTTGAGTTGATAAAATATTATGATCTGGTTATTGATTATCATCCGAGTAAGGCTAATATAGTAGGTAATTCTTTGAACCGAAAGTCTTTGTTTGCTTTGAGGGCTATGAATACCCGGTTATCCTGGTCTGATGATGGTTCAGTTATAGCTGAATTGAAAGCTAGACTAATGTTTTTACAACAAATTTGTGAAGCCTAGAAGGATGATAAAAAGTTACAGGCTAAACGAGTGCAATGTGATTCGAGTACTGATTTTGAATTTTAGATTGGGGCCGATGGATGTTTATTATTCAAAGGTAGAATATGTGTACCAAGGAGTACAGAGCTTATACAGAAGATTTTACATGAGGCACATAGTGGTATTATGACTGTTCATCTAGGAAGCAACAAGATGTAAAATGATCTGAAAAAGATTTACTAGTGGCTGGGTATAAAACGTGACATCTCTAAATTTGTTACTAAATATTTGATTTGTCAGCAAGTCAAAGTTGAACATCAGGTACCTTCGGGGTTATTATAGCCAATTGCAATACCGGAATGGAAATTGGAAAGAATCACAATGGAGTTTGTATCTGGATTGCCCTTATCGCCGAAAAAGAAAGATGCCATTTGAGTAATCATTGACTGATTGACAAAGTCAGCCATTTTATTCCGGTACGTATGGATTATTCTTTGGATAAATTGGCTGAGTAATATGTTTCTGAGATTGTTAGATTGCATGGAGTTCTAGTTTCAATTATCTCAGATAGAGATCCTCAATATATATCTCATTTCTGGGACAAATTAAAAGAAACTTTGGGAACTCATCGACATTTTAGTGCTGCTTTTCATCCTCAGACAGATGGCCAATCTGAACACGTAATTTAGGTGTTGGAAGATATGCTCCGATGTTGTGTACTGGAATTCGAGGGTAATTGGGAAAAATACTTGCCTTTGATTGAATATGCATATAATAATAGCTATCAGTCTAGTATTAAAATGGCTCCGTATAAGGCTTTATATGGCTGTAAGTGTAGAACTCCGTTATATTGGATAAAGCTCAGTGAGAAAAAGATACACGAGGTTGACTTAATCTGTGAAATAGAGGAAAAGGTAAAGGTAATTCGGGATAGTCTGAAAACAGCCTCTAATCCCCAAAAATCATATACTGACCTTAAACGAAAAGAAATTGAATTTCAGGTTGGCGATAAGGAATTTCTGAAAGTATCACATTAGAAAAAAGCCCTCCATTTCGGTCGTAAAGAAAAATTAAACCCACGATTCATCGGGCCATATGAAATGATAGAACGATTGGACTGATTGCATATCGATTAGTATTACCGCCTAAACTTGAGAAAATTCATAATGTATTTCATGTGTCCATGTTACGGTGGTATTGATAGGATCCTTCACATGTGATTTCACCAACATAAATTGAAATTCAGTTCGATATAACTTACGGTGAAGAACCGGTCAAGATTCTGGCACGAGAGACAAAGGAACTTAGAAATAAAAGGATAAAGTTAGTGAAAGTCCTTTGGAAACGACATGGGATTGAAGAGGCTACATGGAAACCGGAGGAGGCAATGAGGAAACAATACCCAAACCTTTTTACTGGTAAGATTCTCGAGGACGAAAATCTTTAAGGGGGAGAGTTGTAATGGCCTAAATTCAGTGATATTGGAATAGTAGTTCTGTAACCACAAATTCGAGATAGAAAGGAAATATATTTTAAAATTATTGCATGATATGTGATATGATAGACAAGTCGTATGAAAATATCGATAGAAAAATTTTACCAATTTAATGATTAATTAAAGAAATGACCAATTTGAATAAAATGTGAAAGTTGAGTGCTAGATGTTAAAAAGACCAAATAGCTATGAAAATTGAAATTAGAGATCCTTATATAATAATTAGATCATCAATCAAAAGATAGGAGAATATCTTTTGTGATTCATCCATGGAATTTGAGAAAAAGGCTAAGGACTAAATTACATGGAAAATATCATCATCTTTATTCATCCTCATCCCCAAATTTGCATGGAAACTCTAGGAGAGAGGAAGAAAACTTTCTTACTTTAATTGGTAAGTTCCTATATCTCGTTTTTAATAATTTTGATATTTTTAAAATCGGTATAACTTGCTCTCTCTAATTTTGGGATTAAATTGTAGAGTTAGTAAAGTATAAAAATTATTTCATGGATGAATATGCTGGAAATTGAAAGTTTATGGTAGAAAATGAAAGGTTGTTAGCAAATATAAACAACTTTTACAAAGTGATTTTGAATGAAATTTCAAAAAAGTGGCTAAATTGTAAAATAGTAAAATACAAGGAAAAATTCTAATTTTTATGAAATAAATGTTCTGTAAATGTTACATGAGAATTTTGGCTAGGCTTGGATAGAGGATTAAATTGCATGAATTTCATTTTCTGAGCCTAGGGACGAAATTAGAATTAATGAAAAGTTTAGGGGCAAAATAGTAATTTTGCCTAGAGTGTAAATTGAACTCAATAGAATATGAATGGAATGAAATTGATGATTAAATTCATTTATATAGATCCGAAGAATTCAAATTCAAAGTTAGACCGAGGAAAAGAAAAGATATCGGATTAGTTGTGTAACACCCCTAACCCGTATCTGTCGCTGGACTAGGGTTAACAGGCATTACTGAACAAATCACATCATTATACAATCATTTCACATACAATATTCATACATCATCATATCCCATTCAATCTTAATCACAATGTCTTTTAAATAGGTCTATGAGACCTTAAACATGTTTTAGAAAGGGTTCAGGACTAAACTGATCTCTTATAAAAATTTTCGAAACTTTAAAATTTTTCTAAGTTACAGAGGTCACACGCCCGTGTGTCTAGGCCGTGGGCAAACAGGGCATACATTTTGACTTATCCATACGGCCACTAGACACGCCCGTATGCCAGGTCATATGAAAATTAGGGAGCTTACTGACTTGGTCACATGGCCAGTCACACGCCCGTGTGTCCAGCCCATGTGCCTATTCGAAATGGCCTCACACGCCCATGTTTGGACTGTGTTCTCAGCTGTGTCAAACTTGTAGGGTATACTGACTTGGCCACACGACCTGCCACACGCCCGTGTGTGAGGTTGTGTAGAGCACCCAGACTCAGTTCGAATTGAACCTTCGAGCAACACAACAGAGACACACGCCCGTGTCCCTGCCCGTGTGGGCAAAAATAGGCCATTTACAAGGCCAATTTGCCACCCTTAAAGGTTTTACGCTACAAGTTCAAACAAGGCATCAGTGACATATATAATTTCTAGCCAAAACATCACACATGCATGCACATTTTATGCTATAACATCCTCAATTATTTCCATACACGATTCCAACTCAAAGCATACTAATTTCATGTACCAAAATCATACCAAGACCATATGTCTCAAACATCATTTAAACCCAATTCAAAATCACACCAATTCCTTACAATTTCAACTACCAAAACAACCACAAAACATACCATTTCCCATTCTCAAAATACTAACATCATATCACAATGAGACTCAACCATTTTCCCAAATGACCACCACATCTAAATGATCAAATTCAAATAACATAACATGTTCATCCCATAACATATATATACACATACTATAAACCAAACTTACTTACATCATTTACACATATCCAAGCCAAGTCACATGGCTATAATCACAACACAAAACATATCATATCATCACTAGTCTATACATGACATACACCATCTATACAAGCTTCAAAAGTACTGAATTAACGTTCAATAGTGTGACGATGATTCCTGACGATCCCTGAGCTCGAGCTAGCTTCGATTATCTATAAGACAATGGAAACACACACAAAGTAAGCTTTCAAAAGCTTAGTAAGACATATACAAATAAACTTAGCACACAAAACAATCATAAACCAAAACAACTATGGAAAGTATGGCTAATCACATGAACATGTACTAAATTTCTCATCATTTTCACTTACTCATATTCAATATGCATCAATAACTTTCCTTTCATTAATCACATAAACATCAACGTACCTATATCATTGAATTCATTTACATATTCTTTCTCGTATTAACTTTGCCCGTTAAATAGTTTGGAATTGTCAAGCATACTCGGATAATACATAAGCTCGTAAATGCCATATCCCAGATATGGTCTTACATGTTATCACATATCGATGCCACTGTCCCAGACAGGGTCTTATATAAAATCAAATACGATGCTAATGTCCCAGACAAGGTGTTATACAAATGCATATACGATGCCAGTGTCCCAGACATGGTCTTACACGAAATCTCACTTCAGTAATCCTAATGTCATGACATTTGTATCCTATACTATTCATAAGGATCGTACAGGGCTTTCGGACTTCGTAACTTTGTCGATAATTTCTCGTACTCAATTATTCAGCATCCAACGTAGTTCAATATCATATAAACATATATAACACAACTCAAATACTTTTATTTGCATATGAACTTACCTAAAAATGGGATGAACGGATCGGAACGACTATTCAATAACTTTCGACTTCCTCCGATCTAAATCTAATTTCTTTCGTTCTTGATCTCAATCACCCAATGCAAGTGACGAACCCTAGAAAGCTCAATTTATTTCTTTTTATTTTAATATTCGGTCAAAAGATACATGAAAACAAATGAATTTTTCTTTGTTTTACTTAATCATTAACTTATTCTCACATTTACTAATATAACCTTAATAAACACATTTAAAATCCACTAACTATGTACATAATGTCTATCCATTAATTCAATGGTCCAATATCAACATAAGGACCCCACATTTAATTAATCAACTCAAATAAGCATTTAAACAATTGGAACACAACTTTTGCATTTTATGCGATTTAGTCCTTTTTTTCAAAATAGCTAACCAATCGATAAAATTATCACATGAAACTTTCACACATATCTAATCACATGCTGCAAACACTACAAATAATATTAAAATATTTTTTTGACCTCAAATTTTTGGTTTCAAAACCACTATTATGATTAAGCTAAAATCAGGCTGTTACAAGTTGATCTCAAACACAAACAATTTTCAAGGTAAGTTTGTGTAACTTACTATTGAATCTTGAAATGCTTGAGTTGCATGTTATATGATGTGAATGTAAATTGAATGTTCAATGTATAAATATGATAAACTATGTGACATTATTTGAGAAAAAGGAAAAATTTCGGTTGAATAGAGAGGAATTCGATGGATCAATAAAAAAGAGATATTACATGTGAATTGGAAAGGATTTAGCCCGGACGGGTAATCCTAATTAAGTCTGGATTTAGCCTAGACTGGTAATCCAGATCAAACTCTATAAAGTATTTGTCACTGAAAGGATTTAGCCTAGACTGGTAATCTTGACAAAACTCTTTGAGCATATGTTACAGGGGATTTAGCTTGGGCTGGTAATCCCGCTATATGAAATAAGATTCGGGAGTGTGCTATCTGACATGAGTAAATGTGAGTTGACAAAATATGAAATTGTACACTATAAGTGTACTACTAAGCATCCATCGAAATTTCAATAAATTCAACGGGATAAACAAGGAAATGGAAAATGGAATAAGCATGATTTTTTCATGAAAAGGATAAATGACATGGAAATGGAAAACATATGGAAACAATGGAATTGATGAGCTTATCAATCATTCATTCATACATAGGAATTACATGTTATCCTTGAACTAACTCAAATTGTTGAGATTGTGTATGATAGGGTAAAATTCCACTGTTTGGATATATGAGTATATCTTTGATTTAATTTGATGGGAAAATGTGGTAAGTTATATTCCTGTTACATGAACTTACTAAGCACAAAGTCCTTACTCTATTTATTTTTCCCTGTTTTATAGTGCTGGAAAGCTCGGAAGGTTAGAGATTGATCGGAGTTTGATCACACTATCAACCCAAACATTTTGGTATATAAAAATGTTCTATTTTGTGGTAATGGCATGTATAGGCTAAACTTAATATTTTAAGTTTTGAAATGGATAGATATAAACTTAGCCATTGGTATGGCTAATGTTAATATGATTTTGGTACATTTAGGTTGTAAATGATATGCATAACATGTATGATAGAAGGGGTTAAAATTGATGGATTATACATATATGGTATGATGAAATTGGTTGAAAATTATATATGAAATTGCTTGGTTGGCATTGGAATGATTTGGTGTAGGTATGGGATGAAAATGGGTGAAAAATGAGGCTTGGACATAGCCTTATTTTGTCTACACCAGTAGATACACAGGCATGTGTCTAAGCCGTGTGTGACACACGATCTGTAACATAGGTGTGTAGTCCGGCAGTGTATACAGACTGTGTGTCCCCTGCATCCAAAATTTGCAAAACATAATGCTCAGAATTGAGAATACGGGCAAAGACACGAGCATGTGTCTTAGCCATGTGAGGCACATGGCCTAGTACACGAGCGTGTCTCATGGTCGTGTGAATCCTGTACCTATTTTTAAAACTTTGAATTAACCACACAACCTAGCACATGGGTGTGTGACTTGGCCGTGTGAGATCAATTTGTTCAAGGGTTACACATTAGGGAATTACATGGTTTAAGGACACGGGCGTGTGAAGCTACATGGCCTAGAGTGAGGTAAGGCACATAGGCATGTTGACCACACGGGCGTGTCCCTTGTCCACACAAGCGTGTGACCCTTGTAACTAAGGAAAATTTTAGGATTTTGTAAAAAATTCCCTGAGATTTTGATTTAGTCCCAGTTTGATCCCAATTCATACTTTGGGCTTCGAGAGCCCATCTAAGGGACATTATGAGACAATCTCGGTAAATAAATAGTACTTGATTCGGTTTAAAAGAAAATAATCTGGTAAACTCTAGTCATGACTCGTACCCTATTCTGGCGATGGATATAGGTAGGGGGTGTTACAGAAATTTCGTTGTGGTTTGGCATTTGAATGATTAAATGGTTAAGGTATGAGATATATTAAGCAAGTGGTTAATGGCTAGTAAAAGATGTAGTATTGGTATGTGTTTTGAATAAGTAAATTGTAGTTAATTGATTGTTGAAATGGTTGGATTTGTAATGGTATGATTGTGGTTGGTTGAGATTGTTTTTGTTGCTTATTTATGCCATGACGTTGTGCGGAATGAGTTAATGTAGGTTTATGCAAGTTAGGTGGCAAAATGGCTTGGTAAATAGCCTATCTTTGTCCACACAGGTAGAGACACGAGTGTGTGTCTCAGTCGTGTATGACACACGGTCAAGTAACACGGCCGTGTGTCCCCTGAAGCATTTAATAGAAACAAGTCAGTGAGTTACACGGCATAGACACACGGGCATGTGGTCGGTCGTGTGACCCAAGTCAGAGAGTTACACGGGGTAAGACATAGTCTAGGATACAGCCATGTGGTCCTACTTCGAATGTCCACACAGCTTGTAACAATGGCGTGTCTAGTAGCCGTGTGAGACACATGGCCTGTTCACACGGGCGTGTGTCCCCTGTTTTGAGAAAATTTTTTAAGTTTTCCAAAAATTATCTTGTGTTATTGATTTAGCCCCAAACCATTTCTAATGCATGTTTTGGCCCTCATAGGCTTGTTTAAGGGAGAATGTTATTGTATATGAATGATATATGTTATTGTTTGATAATTATTTGATAAATGAATGTCGAATTGTGTTATAAGTTTAGTAATGACTCGTAACCCTATTCCAGCATCAGATATAGGTTAAAGGCGTTTACTGAAGAATAATCAACTTTGTGCTAAAAGGTTTAAATGTAGTTTTGGCACCACACAAATGGAGTATTTGGGTCATATCATTGCTGTTGGAACTGTTACTATGGGCATAACTAAAGTAGAAGGAGTTTTCTTCTGGCCAACACCTCAGAGATTGGCAAGACCACTTGAGCCACTTAATTGAGCCACTTAAGAGAAGTTCTTACCTTGTTGAGGAATAACCAACTTTGTGCTAAAAAGTCTAAATGTAGTTTTGGCACCACACAAGTGGAGTATTTGTGTCATACCATTGCTGTTGGAACTGTTACTATGGACATAACTAAAGTAGAAGGAGTTTTGTTTTGGCCAACACCTCAATCAGTGAAAAACTTGAGAGGTTCCTTAGGACTCTCGGGTTATTACAAGAGATTTATTAAAGGTTATGGGATATTAACTGCTCCTCTTATTGGTCTCATCAAGAAAGGGATCCCTTGGAAATGAGATGAAATCGCTTAGTCTTCTTTCCAGCAACTTAAGGAAGCTATTTGCAAGGCACCTATTCTTGATTTTCAAGAACAACTTTCTGTAGAAACTAATGCTAGTAGACAAGGTGTTGGGGCAGTTGTAACACCCCACACCCGAGTCTGAAGCCGAGACAGGGTACAAGGCATTACCGTACTTGAGCATATTTGAATACGTAAACTTGGTTATAAAAATTTATTTCATGCCAAGACCCTGCATGCATTCTGTTACTATCCTTATTAAGAGCCTACGAGGCCTAGAACTTATATTGGGTATGTTCCGGAACTGATCCAGGAACTTTTGGGCACTTAGAAAGTTTTTTTCTTTTTTTCGCCTAAAACAGGGTTACACGCCCGTGTGGGATGGGACACACCTATGTGGGCTGGCTGTGTGGTCACACACGCCCATGTCCCTCCCCCGTGCTGAATTTATTTCTTATTTCAAACCTACAATTTTGGACACAGTTTGGGCACACGCCCGTGTCTGTGGCCTGTGTCCCTCACACGGCCTAGACATGCCAGTGTCTATAACCTGTGGAGCACTCTAACTTAACTACTATGAACATTAGGGGTTCACACGGCTAAGGCGCAATCCTGTGTGCTTAGCCTGTGTGCAATTCTGACTTACCTACTTAGGATGCAGGGGACACATGGTCTACTAACATGCCCATGGGGGCCGACCATGTGTCACACACGGCCTAGGCACACGCCCGTGTGCCTATCCGTGTGTACAATTATAGGCTATTTTCCAAGCTTTTTTGCCACCCTGAAACACATCCAACTCATACCAGCTTTAAGCTCATAAATCAAGTTATAACATACATTAAAAACATTCATCATTGAGGCACTCACATGCCATCATGCATATCATGAATTTCATCCTCATTGCATAAAATATAACTTAGACAATATTAGCCATTTACAAAGGCCATTACAAGTTGACTCAAGTGATAACAATAGCCAACACATTTGGCTGCTCAAAATAACACATACCATAGTAATTAAACTTCCACTACACCAAAACAGACTTTTAGCGGCGTTTTTAGCGGCGTTTATCCAAACGCCGCAAATATTATACATTAGCGGCGTTTGTAAGAAAACCCTGCTAAAAACAGGGCTTTAGCGGCGTTTTTAGGAAAACTCCGCTAAAGAACGGGGGATTAGCGGCGTTTTCCTAAAAATGCCGCTAAAGAACGGGGCATAGCGGCGTTTTTACGAAAACGCCGCTAAAGAACGGGGCATTAGCGGCGTTTTTAGGACAACGCCGCTAAAGAATGGGGCATAAGCGGCGTTTTTAGGAAAACAACGCTAAAAGTTGAGTAGCCATTTTTGTTTAGGAACTCGTTTTGATTTCTTCGGATTTAATTTTCATATTTTTTTCTTATTCTTGTTTTGAATTATATTTGCATAGTTCTTATTTTTGGGTTTAAGATTTAATAATATTTAAGGTTTAATGTTTATGGTTTAGGGTTTTATGATTTAGGGTTTAATATTTAGCATGTTAATTATATGGTTTAGGGTTTGTTATTTTGGGTTTAATTGGAGTTTAGTGTTTAGTGTTTATGATCTAATGTTTAGTGATATTAGGGTTTAAAGGTTGGGGGTTAGAGATTTAGGGGTTAAGTGTTTATAGTTTATGTTTTATGGTTTATAGGATAGGGGTTGAGGGTTAGGGGTTTAGTACTGTTTGTGATTTATAGTTTTTGGTTTAGGGATTTTTATTTTATAGTTAGGGTTAATTTAGGGTTAGTTATAAATATTACTACTTTAAAGTTTATTTGTTATTTGGGGTTTATTATTTTTAAGGTTTAGGGTTTAGGGTTTAAGGTTGAGGTTTTAGGGTTAGGGATTTTAGGATTTAAGCAATCATTAATAATATTATTTTTTAATTAGTTTTGTACCTTAAGGTTAAAATACTATTATTTTAAATAATTTTAACTTTGAGGTTAAAATGCGATGTAAGTTTAACTATATAATTAGATTTCGGTGTTAACTTCTGTAGTTATGACAAGGGTTTAAGGGTTAAGGTCTAAGCTAGGTTTATGATTTTAGGGTTTAAGATTCGGAGGTTTTGAGGTTTAGGGGTTGGGTGAAATTATTTAAGGTTCAATTGGTGTAGTGTGCAATTGTATCCATGAGCTTTAATTTGATCCGGTTCTTGTAAATTATTAACACAATTATTGATATAACATCATTTTATATTTATATATTGCATACATAAATATTTATAATTATCCAATATAAAATTTTATTGATGTATTTATTTTTTAAAATGTGTATGATTAAATCAAAATTAAAGTTTCAACTATACATTTAAACCACAATTAGAATTTCACGTTTACAATTACACATTAAACTGAAATTCATATATAATTTTGAGATGTATCTCTATCAAAATTTAGGTGTATACATATAATTAAATGAGTTTCCTTTTGTATCTCTATCAAAATTCATATACAATTACACATTAAACTAAAATTCATTTTATTTCTGTTAAAGTTTCCTTTTGTATTTTATATGATAATTTAAAAATTATAAAAATCCTAAAAAAATTTAAAATTTAAAATTTAAAAAATAAAAAATAAAAAATAAAAAACTTAAATATTTAATATTTAATATTTTAGTCCATATTTCAGTTAAAAGTTCAATATTCAAAATTAAAAAAAAATCCAAAAAATATAATCTCAACACAAACATTTTGAAAAAAAATAGAAAAAAATAGGTTAAAAATGAAAAAAAATAAAAATTAAGCAATAGTGGCGTTTTTATATAAAACGCCGCAAAAAATCTTACCCCAAAATGCCTTGAGACTTTTTTTCCCAAAATCAGTTCCCCCCTTCCCCCCGAAATCCCAAAATTTGACATGAAATCTCTTCTTTTTTCCCTCCTTTCTTTTTCCCAAAATCGGTTCCCTCCCCCTCCCCAAAGAAATCCTAAAATTTCACTGAAATTAGTAGAAGCAATGATCAAAGAAGTAATGGAGCTAATGTTTCCCATTTTTCTGGTTATCGCGAATTTTGTGGTTTCGATCCTATCGTATATGTTTATACATCTTCGCACTTTGGCATTTCAAATCTTGTGGCTTGGTCTGCTGGTGTGTTCTATGGCTATGTCACCGTAGTTCTTCTTATCTTGTATGTTATTCTCAAGTACTTTTCAGCACCATCAGGCCTTGTCCAGCTGTTTTGTCTGTATGGATACTCCTTATTTGTCTTTATTCCAGCACTGGTAAGCTCTCTATAATTTCATATATAAAATTATTTAATATATAAGTTAAAAATAATATCATAGCATTTTTTGCTGCATTTCTTTTCTGTTCATGGATTCCACTGTTGGTCTTATCGAATCATTAATGCTTTAAATTGTTGTGATTTTCTCAGTCTCCAGTATGCAGAGTTGCAAAGTTCGAACTAGAATATTTTGTGAGTTGCAGAGTTGCAGAGTTTCTTAGTCTCTTCCATGCCATGTAAACTTCGAATTATATTCTTAGAATATTTTGCTGCTGCAAACATTTTCATTTCTGTTGGAGATAGAGACTGAGATACTAGTAATTGCATTTCTTTACTTGTTTCAATTGTAATCGTAGGAGTCGCTTTAATGCTTTTTGTCGAAGTTACTGTTTGTTTCTTATAGGTGTTCTGCTGGCCTGCCTTATTTTATGGTGCTTAGACCATGCTTCTAGCAGGACATTTTGTGATAAAATGTTGTTTTAAAGGTTATTGATTGTTCATCTCCTCATTTTCTTACCACAGTTCTTTTGCTTTGAAGGTTATTGAACACAAGCCATACCCGTATGATCACAAGGCTAATGTTTTTAGTTTTAGAATTCATTTAAATTCATGGTGATCATATCATTCTTATATACATATATATTTGTCTTAATCCTTTTTTATGTAGTTAACATGCACCCATGTCTCTATAATTTTTAAGTCAAATTTTCACATAGAGAAGTTTCTGTGTCGGAACTCTATTTTAGTACTGTCTTGGTAGTACTGTAGTTAATCATTTCTTTTTTTATTTTATTTGAGGTTTTTATTGCATTTATGCCTATATACATGTAGCATCTGTCCTAATTAAAACATTGTTTGGTTTTCAATTAGAAGCTTTTCCATGCATTCATTTGTGATGCTATTTGGATATATCATTTATTTAGCATGCAGCAAACTATAGAAGGTTATAGGCAGCCTACAAAGGATAACAAAACCATTAATAAGCCAATTGAACAAAACCTGCAGGTTAGCATGTCTTTTATTTTTGATGTCTTAATGTAATTAATTATAGATTTATTTATGATTTTCATCTCTTTATTTTATATAGATTCTCCTCCATTTATTAGTAAACACATGAATTTCTGGAAGCAGTATAATGATGTGAAGAATCTTCTCGAACAAAACGGGTTTAGTTGGGATGATACAAGGAAATTGGTAGTTGCCCCTCCACATGTATGGAATACATATATCAAGGTGGGGATGATGTTCTTGTTTATGTCGAATTTTTTTCATTTTTATATGCTCTTATTTTATTATAATTGGTAGATCTAGTCATGATATTGACTTCGATGATGATGCGCTAGGGGTGAATTTTAGTGTGTTCTTGTTACTAGTAAGGTTATTTATTTCCATTGGCATTGTCACGCTGAGTCCATTCTGGGGTTCTTTACGATTATCTAAAATTCTTTGCCTTTTAGGAATGATGGACAAGTTTGCAGCTAGTACAAGTCAATAAATGCTATTGT